>OY728129.1:1378745382-1379995382 GCA_963277665.1 Viscum album | reverse complement strand
CCTCCTGGGAAGTTTCCCAGGGTGTGTGTGAGTGAGGACAAAGCACACTGGAAAGGACATGTGTTGGCCTGTGGGGACTAACATTAGTCAGATGACCCGTTCAGGCATGTGGGTGGACCCTGGGGTGGGCCCCACGTGTTTGTGGGGCAGCTGGGGGTACCTGGTGGGCCAGGACCCAACGGAAATGTTAAGGCGGGGTGGTTGTGCTGTCACTGGGACCCGGTTTTCACATTAAATAAGACCAACGCTTTTTCTCCTTAAGTGTTGTTCGTTGAGAGGATTTGACAAACCTCAAGTTCTTCATCCTTCTTCGCGAAGAACGCGAACAACGCGTAGAACGCGAAGAACGCCGACCTTCGACAAAGGGCGACGAAGAAGGCCGAGCCCTCAGATATCGACGACGCGATGCCAAGTTCCGCAGCGCTGACGGTTCTTCTTCCGCGACGTTCTTCCGCGATAGTCCAACCCAGCGACAACCTTCGATCAACAACGACAAGGTAGGGGGTTGCGCTTATTTTAAATCTCATTGTGGGTTATAACAACATCACAGATTTAATTATTATTAATTAAATCTGTTGTTTCTTGATCCTCGGAGATCATCGACGTGACACCCTTCCGTGACGACGCGAAGCCCATCCGCGACGCGACACTCCACTTGTTCCGCGACGGTCAATTCTGTGAAGAACGCATGTGCGACGACTTGACGAGGTAGGGGTTTTATTTGGAATGATTGTAACCCTTTTATTCCATGGGTGTTTTTGTTAAAAACAAAGAACCCGATTTCATAAGCACAATTTTAATTTATTTAAAATTGTTTTCTTGTTATGTTTTCTGTGTTGAATGTTTTCTCCCGACTGTTATCATCTAACGCAGAGGGTGCAGGCCAAACAAACACGGCCCGACAACCCTCCACAGTTCTTCGTTGTTGTGAGGATTTGGCGGGCGACGACAAAACGTGGCGCAAAGGCAATTTGATGTTTCCTTAGTGAAGAACGGGACCTGGGAGGAGCAGCGGCGCAGACAGGAACGGAATCGGACCACCAGAGAGACTTCGGGGGCCCGTGGAAGCCACCGGCGGCGCGGGTCACCGGTGCCGGCCGCCGGAGGGGGCGGCTGAAGCCGCGACGGCGGCAACAGCGCCAGCGGACCCGCGGCCGCGCGGGTCCGGCGCACACAAGACGTGGCTTTGCCGCGTCCGTTGACCAGGGTGGCCCCCTGCGGGGGCCGCGATGTTGACACGCGGGGGCAGCACACCCCTCGCGTTGCTCGGCCGCTCAGCCGTGCCGAGCCGGGCCGTGCCGTGCCCAAGCCGGACCGGACTGGGTCCAGCCGGGTCAGGTCGACCCGGTTCGGTCGACCCAGGGGGGGGGGGGGTCGGCCTAGGCCCAGACCCCCCGTCTTCGGACCATTTTCGGACTTTTGCACGTAACATGAGCTATTGGCCTCCGAATGACGCGTCGTCATCGGCGATTCGATCCTTGGAATGAGACGGTCATTTCGGTATATCGCAGTCATGGTTTCTGGATACTTTGAGTTCGACCGGGTTGGTTCGTACACTAAACCAACTGCGCCCTCGGAGCAGAAACGCTCATATCTTGAGCTTCGGACGTCCGATCGACGTGCCGTCGACTTTTTTGTTTTCCTATATGTGATTCAGATCTTTTGGCATACTCCGCCCGAGGTTTGTACACAGGTGGAGTACGGTCGGGTTGGTTTTGCCTTAAAAATCAACCGGGCCCCTGGGACGAAAAAACCAATAACTCTCAGACCGGGCGCCCGATTGACGCGCCGTCTATGACGGTGAGTTCCTGTTGACGATACAGAACTTATGGATACATCAACTCTGGAACTTGTGTCAGTTGATGTATCAGCCTCTCGGCTCGTGGAGCGGACCCTCGCGAACAAGTTTGTTGTGTGCGGGAACCCTAGTGCTGGCTGCGACTTCAACGACGACGACTTTGCAGAGATCCTCAGTGGACTGCGATGATGAAGAGTGCTGGTCTTGTATCCTATGTGGGTCCCAGCTGTGCTGGTCTTGTATCCAATGTGGGTCCCAGCTTAGATGATTCAGTACTGGTCGTGTATCCTATGTGGGTCCCAGGATAGATGAATCAATGAAGAGTGCTGGTCTTGTATCCTATGTGGGTCCCAGCTGTGCTGGTCTTGTATCATATGTGGGTCCCAGCTATACCGGTCTTGTATCCTATGTGGGTCCCAGCTTAGATGATTCAGTGCTGGTCTTGTATCCTATGTGGGTCCCAACATAGATGAATCAATGAAGAGTGATGGTCTTGTATCTTATGTGGGTCCCAGCTGTGCTGGTCTTGTATCCTATGTGGGTCCCAGCTTAGATGATTCAGTGAAGAAAGCTGGTCTTGCATCCTCAGTGGGTCCCAGCTTAGATGATTCAGTATCTTTATCGGATCATCCCTTTCACCTTTTCGATGAAGTATACCTGTGTGAGCTGAATCCTATTTACTCTCCTTTGTGGATTGTGTTGAACTATCCTGTGTGGATTTACTGTTTACTCTCCTTTGTGGATTGTGTTGAACTATCCTGTGTGGATTTACTATTTACTCTCCTTTGTGGATTGTGTTGAACTATCCTGGGTGGATTTACTGTTTACTTTCCTTTGTGGATTGTGTTGAGCTATCCTATGTGGATTACTTTTGCTCTCCTTCATGGATTGTGTTGTGCTATTCTGTGTGAGTATACGTTTTGCTTTCCTATGTGGATTGAGTTGTGCTTGGGCTCAGATGTTAGAGCCGAACGGGAATTGATGGCTTAGGTATATGTATGGGCATATACCTAAGCAGTGTCGGTTGTTACATCGTGATTGTATCATTCCTTTTTGTTTTATCCTTTGTGGATTTTGGGAGACCTTCGGGGGTCTCGGGGTCCCTACTGAGTAGCTTATACTGACCCCTGCATGGGCTATGCCCGCACTTCATTGTGTTGGTTGCAAACGATGGACAACGCTGATTGTGGTGGAGGCTTGTGGAGCAGGACGGTACCTGGAGGTGGACCACTGGGCAGGACGTACTCCGAGCGGACGGCTGGACCGAGGAGATGTGGAGGCTATCTGTGCTCGACCTTCAGGTGGGACTTCTAGAGGATGGCTCGACGATGCGGCTTTTCTTTTCAGTTGTTGTTTTCCCCTTTCAGTTGTACTTTACAGTTGGGCTTGTATTTCCGGACCCTTTTACTTACAGCACAGCTTGTTACAGTTTTTTACTTAGTGTTTACTCTTTCCGCTTGCTTACTCTGTGATGGTTGTTTACTTTACAAAGGCAATGCCTTCCCTGTTTATCAGGATTTACGCCTTGGTGCTAGTCGCCAGCCCATGGCCTATGGAAGGCGGGCTTGGGGTAGTCACGACACGGGCCCTGAGGACGGGTCGTGATAAATTGGTATCAGAGGAGTTCGGTTCTACCGCAGACTCTGATCTTTCTTCTATGTGAAGCAATAATGTTCAGCATATTGGGTGTGGTTATCAGTCCAGGGAGTCCAGTGTTGGTGCGGTGGCCGACGTATCCGTACACCAGGACCATGACTTCTGATTTCCGACTTAATGCACGAAAACATTAATTTCATGTGTGTTCAAGTTTTCTTTGTGATTACTTGTTTCAGCTCACCAGGTATACAGTTCTGACCGTGGCACACCTGTTTTTTTCCAGGATGGCCCCACGATGGAAGCCAGTTATGGTTCCGAGAGTGGAGCGTGATGACAGCCCACCGAGCAACGATGCCTCAGTGCATGGCTCCTTGTCAGCAGAGGCACTGAAGGTACCTTTACCCGCCGAGCCACCGATGCTAACAGCCCCAGCCGCTGACGATGCATGTCTCCTTAGTGCACTGCATGAGTTCCAGTGCCAGTGATCACCCAGGTTCCACGGGTAGATGGACCCTCAGGCCGCCGAGGACTGGCTGGAGACAGTTGTATGGGTTTTCAGATTAGTGAGGACACCAGCAGACCTCATGGTGATCCTCGCAGCGAGCCTCCTGCACGCGACAGCAGGCAGATGGTGGAGCTTGATTCTCCAGGTGCACGACGAGACATCTTTCCTCTGGACAGACTTTGAGAGCATCTTCCGCTCCGAGTTCGTCCCAGCCACCCTCCGTGTGGTGCGCATCCAGGAGCTGCTACAGCTACGACAGGGCAGCATGTCAGTGGCCCAGTACTCAGCGAGATTTCCTGATCTCTCGCGTTACTCCACAGATATGGTACGGGACCCGTTCTTCCGGGCCTGGACCTTCGAGCAGGGACTGAGGCACGAGATCGGGGCTTCGATGATCTCCCTCAACATTCCGACACATGCCGAGGTGTTGGAGAGAGCCCTTCTAGTGGAGAGTGTTCATGTCGAGCAGGCTCCAGTGACAGGGCCCTCCACAGGACGACCCGTAGTAGGGTCTTCCACAGCTGGCAGTAGACAGGTGACTCAGAGGTCCAAACGGGCCAGACCATCAGTTGGGCAGTCTCAGGATAAAGATTCGGTTGTGCGGGAACCCGAAGGAGATCCAGCTACACGAGGGGCAAGCATTGCTACGCATGCAGTGGGTGAGGTCACATGGCTCGAGACTGCCCGAATCGTCTTACAGATGAGAAGCAGGTGGTAGAGGGACCTCCCAGACAGTGGTTCAGCCACGGTGGTCCGCAGGGTGCAGGAGGACGAGGCAGAGGATCTGGCCGAGTAGTAGATGGTAGGCGACACATAGAGGTGTTTCCGCCACCACCACTAGGAGGTCCACCCCGACCGCAGGGAGTTGGTGGACATGCGAGAGCTCAGCTTCAGGCAGCTGAGGCCTTCAATCATGGAGCTCTGAGAGCAGATGGACAGGAGCGGAACTAGTGGATACGTCCTTTGTACTTCTAGTTCCTTGTTGTTGTTTTGTGCTGTCTTTGTATTATGAGCTGCAATAGTAAAAGACGCTTACCTTTGTGATGTTTTCATTACTGTCTTCTTTTGTGTTGTTACTAAGAGGTTCCAGTTTAGACTATTGACTTGACCCTCACTTTTGAGACATCTACTGGAGGAGACCCAGTTACCACACACATATGCTGGCAGTGTGACTCAACCCTTGGAGGTGAGAGTAACGGCTGGATCTCTTGGTTGTAGCATCGAGGCCTTACAACATCATCTTTTGTGTGGGTTAGTAACATCCATATCGGGATTTTCTGTATTAGGAAAAGGAAGTGGTTCATCCAGGGGATGAGACCAGATTTCTCTTATCGGCAAAGAAGAAATCTTAGCAGTTCTTGTGGGATCGGAGATGGTCCAGGAGCGGATGAGTATAGCTAAGAGCCGACAGAAGTCCTATGCTGACAGGAGGCGGAGGCCACTTGAGTTCGAGGATGGCGACCACGTCTTCATGCGGGTCTCACCTCGACGTGGATTACGGAGGTTTGGCCGAAGTGGCGAGTTGTCTCCATGCTTCATCAGACCCTTCCAGGTCCTCAGCAGGATTGGAAAGGTGTCTTATCACCTGGCTCTACCACCACAGTTGCGCCGGGTGCTCAACGTCTTCCACGTATCTCAGCAGAGGAGATACGTGCACGACCCGACGCAAATCTTTGATTATGGAGAGATGTTCTTTAATGATGTGGCGTCTTTTGCGGAGGTCCCAGTGGAGATCGAGGATCAACAGGAGCGGGTCCTACGTGGACGATCGATTCTTCTAGTGCCCTTCAGATGGCAGCTCGGGAACTTCCAGGAGAGCACTTGGGAGCGGGAGGCTCAGATGTGTGCTCAGTACCGCCTTTGTATCCCTAAGTTTGTGGTGAAGCTTTACGGGGATGTAAAGACCTGTGGTGGGAGTAATGTAAAGACCCGTAAATTTCAAGGAAATATTTTTCTTAATTTTCTTTGAAATTTTCAAGAACGCAGCTTCTGACGGCACCTGATTCCGAGGCCCGGTGTGCCCGGAATCATTTTCTGAAGTTTGGATCGGGTACGTTCAGTGAACGAATGGGCGGGGTTTTCTAAATTTTGAACTGGTGCTCAGAATCGAATTCCGAGGGCACCGATGGAATCGCAGCGCCGGTATTTTCTTAGAAACGCCTCTTCCATAGTTGCATTTTCTCAGTTGTGGTTTCTAATTTTTGGGTTTTAAGTTAAGAAATAAAATAAAGTTGTGCGACAATTTTATTTTTATTTCACTTAAAGCTGCTTAAAGACCACTTCAAGCTGTTTAAGGTGAGTTGATGCGGATAGGATGCTATCCAAAATATCCTACCCTCTTGGTAGGATATTTGTGACGTGGGGCCCACACGAGCCCCCCCGTTTCTTTTCCCCTAAGTAACGCACCCGCAAAAACCCGTTTTTATGAAATTCAACTGACGCGTTTTTTTAAATTCTTAACGCACCATTTAATTGGGCGGTTTTATTCGTTGAATTAATTCAATGAATTAATGGGTCATTACTTATCTCTTTTTCGATTGTTGGCATGTTAATAAAATAAGACCAACGCCTTTTCTCCTTAAGTGTTGTTCGTTGAAAGGATTTGACAAACCTCAAGTTCTTCATCCTTCTTCGCGAAAAATGCGAAGAACGTGAAGAACGCCGGCCTTCGACGAAGGGTGACGAAGAACGTCGAGACCTCAGAGATCGACGACGCGACGCCAAGTTCCGCGATGCCGACGGTTCTTCTTCCGCGACAATCCAACCTCGCGACAGCCTTCGATCGACAACGACAAGGTAGAAGGTTGCGCTTCTTTTAAATATTTTTGTGGGTTATAACAACATCACAAATTTAATTATTATTAATTAAATCTGTTGTTTCTTGATCCTCGGAGATCGTCGACCCGACGCCCTTCCGCGACGACGCGACGCCCTTCCGCGATGCGACGCTCCACTTGTTCCGCGATGGTCAATTCCGCGAAGAACGCGCGTGCGATGACTTGAAGAGGTAGGGGTTTTATTTGGAATGATTTTTCCCCTTTTATTCCGTGTGTGTTTCCGTTCAAAACAAAGAACCCGGTTTCATAAAAATATTTTAATTTATTCAAAATTGTTTTCTTGTTATGTTTTATGTGTTGAATGTTTTCTCCCTACTGTTATCATCCAACGCAGAGGGTGCGGGCCAAACAAACACGACCCGACAACCCTCTGAAGTTCTTCGTTGTTGTGTAGATTTGGCGGGTGATGACAAAACGTGCTGCAAAGGCGATTTGATGTTTCCGCAGTGAAGAACGAGACACGGGAGGAGCAGCGGCGCAGACGGGAACGGAATCGGACCACCGGAGCGACTCCGGTGGCCCGCGGAAGCCACCGTCGGCACGGGTCGGCGGCGCCAGCGGACCCGTGGCCGCGTGGGTCTGGCGCACACAGGACGTGGCTTTGCCGCATCCGTTGACCAGGGCGGCCCCCCGCGGGGGCAGCACGCCCCCCACGTTGCTCGGCCGCTCGGCCGAGCCGAGCCAGGCCGGCCGGCCGGGCCAGGACACACCTTGGCCAGACCAGACTGGTTCCAGCCGGGTCGGCCCGGGTCGGGTGACCCGGTTCGGTTGACCTAGGGGGGGTCGGGCCGGGTCGGCCCGGGCCCAGACCCCCCGTCTTCGGACCGTTTTCGTTCTTTTGCCCGTAACATGAGCTATGGGCCTCCGAATGACGCACCTTCAGTGGCGATGCAATACATGGAACGAGACGGTTGTTTTGGTATATCGCACTCAAGGTTTCAGGATACTTTGAGTTCAGCCGGGTTGGTTCGTACACGAAACAAACCGGACCCTCGGAGCGGAAACGCTCATATCTTGAGCTTCGGACGTCTGATCGACGTGCCGTCAACTTTGTTGTTTTCCTCTAAGTGAGTCGGATATTTTGGCATACTCCGCCCGAGTTTTGGACACAGGTGGAGTATGGTCGGGTTGGTTTTTCCTTAAAACCCAACCGGGCCCCTGGGACGAAAAAGCCAATAACTCTCTGACCGGGCGTCCGATTGGCGAGCCTTCTGCGACGTTGAGTTCCTGTTGAGGATATGGAACTTTTGGGTACATCAACTCTGGACCTTGTGTCAGTTGATGTATCAGCCTCTTGGCTCGTGGAGCAGACCCTCCCGAACGAGCTTGTTGTGTGCGAGAACCCTAGTGTTGGCTGCGACTTCGACGACGACGACGACTGTGTAGAGATCCTCAGTGGACTGTGACGATGAAGAGTGCTGGTCTTGTATCCTATGTGGGTCGCAGCTGTGTTGGTCTTGTATCCTATGTGGGTCCCAGCTTAGATGATTCAGTGCTGGTCTTGTATCATATGTAGGTCCTAGCATAGATGAATTATTGAAGAGCGCTGGTCTTGTATCCTATGTGGGTCCCAGCTGTACTGGTCTTGTATCCTATGTGGGTCCCAGCTGTGCTGGTCTTGTATCCTATGTGGGTCCCATCTTAGATGATTCAGTGGTGGTCTTGTATCCTATGTGGGTCCCAGCATAGATAAATCAATGAAGAGTGCAGGTCGTGTATCCTATGTGTGTCCCAGCTGTGCTGGTCTTGTATCCTATGTGGGTCCCAGCTTAGATGATTCAGTGAACACAGCAGGTCTTGCATCCTCAGTGGGTCCCATCTTAGATGATTCAGTATCTTTATTTGATCATCCCTTTCACCTTTTCGACAAAGTATACCTGTGTGAGCTGAATCCTGTTTACTCTCCTTTGTGGATTGTGTTGAACTATCCGGTGTGGATTTACTGTTTACTCTCCTTTATGGATTCTGTTGAACTATCCTGTGTGGATTTACTGTTTACTCTTCTCTGTGGATTGTGTTGAACTATCCTGGGTGGATTTACTATTTACTTTCCTTTGTGGATTGTGTTGAGATATCCTATGTGGATTACTTTTTCTCTCCTTTGTGGATTGTGTTGTGCTATTCTGTGTGAGTATGCGTTTTGCTTTCCTGTGTGGATTGAGTTGTGCTTGGGCTCAGATGTTGGAGTCGAACGGGAATTGATGACTTAGGTATATGTATGGTCATATACCTAAGCAGTTTCGGTTGTTACTTCGGGATTGTATCTTTAATTTGTGGTTTATCCTTTGTGGATTTCGGGAGACCATCAGGGGTCTCGGGGTCCCTACTGAGTAGCTTATACTCACCCCTGCATGGGCTATGCCCGCACTTCGTTGTGCTGGTTGCAGACGATGGACATCACTGATCATGGTGGAGGCTTGCGGAGGAGGACGGTACCTGGAGGTGGACCACTGGGCGGAACGTACTCGGAGCGGACGGCTGGACCGCGGAGCTGTGGAGGCTATCTGTGCTCGCCCTTCAGGTGGGACTTCTAGAGGACGGCTCGACGCTGCGGCTTTTCTTTTCAGTTGATTTTTTCCCCTTTTAGTTGTACATTACAGTTGGGCTTGTATTTCCGGCCCCTTTTACTTACAGCACAGTTTGTTACAGTTTCTATATAGTGTTTACTCTTTCTGCTTTCTTACTCTGTGATGGTTGTTTACTTTACAAAGGCAATGCCTTCCCTGTTTATCGGGATTTACGCCTTGGTGCTAGTCGCCAGCCCCTGGCCTATGGAAGGCGGGCTTGGGGTAGTCACGACACGGGCCCCGAGGACGGGTCGTGACACAGAGGCTCTAGGTCATATAGACTAAAAGGGAAGTACATAGTCGGATCCCTAGAATCCAAGATCAAGAACTTCCCAAAACTATATCTAGGGTAAGGATCCATGTGTCTATAGATATAAAAACCTACAAACATCCCAAGGATCCTGACTCCCTTAGAAGAAAAATGGCAGATACCTCTAACAATAGATATACCGACCCATATAGGATACACGCAAATGTTCCCTTCTTGAATGATTGATATGTTCAGAGGTTTTGGTGGATGTTTCAACAAAATCTTTTTAATACAAGGGATCTAATGATGATTAATCCTTTCCATGAATGACTTTGAAGGAGTATTGATGAAAAGATTTTATAGGCTAAAAGGGTATGGTGATTCAATGAGGGATTCCCAAGTAGATATCTGGCACATAGGTATGGTCACCTAGGTAGGCCTGGGTGACCTGATGTTTAATTAAGTAAAGATAAACCTAGATGTTAAAAATTGGGCAAGAATTTACTCATTCCTTCAAGAGTATGCATAGGTATTACCATAAGTTGGGTGATCATGTTCCTTTGATAGTAATTGGAGGAACACATGTGTTTTTCATTTAGGGAGGTTGGGTGCTTTAGGCATTAAAGACTTATGGATGTCAAAAACTGAAGAGACACAATTCCTATGATCCTCCTTTATTTCCTTTGACCTAGGTGTTAAATAACTACCTTCAAGGTTATGGAAGACTTGGGAGAAGGACTAGGGAAACCGGGGAAGAAATTGGTCTTCAAGGAAATTTTTCCATATAAATAAAGACCACAATGGTATATTTATAAGAAAAAATAGGACCTTGGTCCAATGATGTTTGGGTGTTCAAGTGGGGATGCACACCATAATTGTGGTGCTCTAGTGCTTGGGAACTGAATTGATGTTAGTCATGTAGGCTTGCACACCACAATTATCTTCGGCCCCACATTGGGTACTTATCCAAAATAATTGCTTCATACCGCAGGGTATGCGCCCCAACAACCCTTCTTGGGATCAGTGATGATTCATGGTCCCGGCCCATTAGGCTAGTTCATTCACTGCCTTCACTGACCCCTATGAAAAATGAAGAGTCACACTATTTAATTTTTATCCCGGTTGAGGATATATTATGGATAATTTCATGGAACACATTTAATGGTTCTACAGTCACATACATTAATATCTTTTGATTAAAATGTGTACTTTACAATTTATCATAATTTGGAAAGGATGTCGTCATGTAGTTTAATATCATGTGACTGTGAAATTTTTATGATGTTTAACATCATGTGATTCAGGCATGTTCTGTATAGTTTAAAATCATGTGGTAAAGACAAAGGTGTCTAGTAGTTTAAGGTCATGTGATCAGGATGATCCCCATGAAATTTAATGTCATGTGGTAAGTAATTTATTTTTCCAAATATTTTTAGAAGGGAGTTATTTCTGATGGAGATTGATTGATTCCTATTCATGTTACATGAGTTTCAAGATTCTCTAAATCTATCAAGACATAATTTACCTACTTTTATAGAAAATTATTAATGTCAAAGAATCCTTCAATTGTATTCCCTAAAAACTAATAATAATGAAAATATTTTAGTTGGTTATTCACGGTATCTGCTCAATGCCTCGTGGACCTTTGGGGCCTAATAAGGTAATGTTCTATTGATAACATGAAGTATGTATTCATATTATTAATATTAAAAGAGTATGCATTGTTTAATCTAGAACTGAACGTTGATCATCAATCATGTGGTGACAGGTAGCCCATATTCTTCTACATATCTGGTGATTTATATTAATTTTTCTAACATAATGTGTGTGATTATTTATGTTTTAGTGGTTCAAATATCTCCTCATCTATATTCTTCTAAATCCAGTAATTAAAGTTAAAGAAACTCGATATTTTATGTCTGAGATGTCAGTGATAGGGGTAGTGATTATCATGGCCTCTCGACTCAACCCCATTTTAATTCTTCATTATTGAGAGTTTAATTAGATTAACCTCCAAGAAATGGTCTAAATACATGGATACATTCTTTACCTTTCCTTGATTATCCTAAAATGATGGAAGACCATGTTGAATTCACTATATACCTTCGATACCTTTATCACTATCGAAACAAGGCTACAATTGGATATTGGGGGTGTGGAACCTCAAAATTTACTTATTTGGGTGTACCTAATGGAGAATTAGGGACCTTAGATGATTAAGACACTTAATTTAGGTTTGAGGAGCTTGACTCTCCAAGAGGTTTTGTGGAAAATATTGGCATTGGACCAGGTTTGGATTGTACCCGATAAGGGGGTAAAAAATATGAAAATTACCCCATCCATATGGTCCACGAGTCTTGAATATATGAAAATTTCCCTAGCTCTATGGGATGAGGTGAGGTGGAACAATGCCTGTATTTTACCTGATGAGGGGGTGAATAATATAAAAATTTTGCGAGACTTGTGGTATTAAGCACTTAACTAAAAAGATGATCTATATAGTAAGGTGTTGGTATGTAATTTTTGGGATGCAATCCTAAATAATTCCCCCAAATATTTGATGAATATTCTCATTATTTATTTAGACTTGCATGATCTACTATTCAAAAAAAACAAATCATGGTTATCTGTAAGGGTCTTACTTGAAGTAGTTGAGACCACATCCTTTTCTTTTTAAATGGTAGGGTTGGTGGATAATGATGGGAGTAACAACATGGACCCTGGAGGTAAAATATAATGCCCCTATTGGGAATATTCTCTATTAACACTGCACTCTAAAACACCAAAGGATTGATAATTCTATCTATATATTCCTGAATTCTATCATTAAGAAACTCTTTTCCATTTTCGAGGGTAGAAGATTGTCCAACATGCTATAGATCGAATGAATGCATAAGGGTTCATTCATCCTCATCAAGAGTGCACTCATCTTACTTTTTTAGATATTCCTCAGATCTAGAATATATCTTCTTGATAGATGCCTTGGTGGGATAGTTCTCATCTTAAATAGAGAATGTTGTTTTATGGGTCGTGCCCCAATGTGACATTTGGTGGGAAGGTGACCATTGTACATTTTGGTTGGTCGACACCCATATTAGAGATTATCACATTGTTAAAAATGATAAAAAATACCCTCATACCTACGGAATAGGGTTCCACCTGTGATTACATAGTCACCAAGGACAACTATGTGGTAGAGTAATTCTCCTCGCTATTTATGATCTTGGATTTATTCTAGTCCCCTTTAAGTATATGCTGATAGAAATAAGAAAAAATGGTCAGGGAATGGATCTTTTCCTATGATGGAGTATCACTTTTTGGATAAACTAGGAAGGCTCTCCTATTAGATGTCCCAGTTTGGATTGTTGGGGTAGTCACAACATCTTCTAAAACATCTTGTGGAATCATGTTCATATGTATTTATAGATTTCTAGAGTGGATTGGAGCTCTCCTAGGTAGATCCTAATAAATTGAGATGATATAGTGATTATCCACATCCACCTTTATAATATATGGAAGGTATATGTTTTGGTACTCGAGGGATTATATTTCTAAGAGGTTGATTATGGAAATTGGGCCTACTTCCTTCTATGTGGCTTGTTGTGGGAAAGATGGTCTATAGGGATTCAATCTCTTGAGGGTTTCATAAGATTCCTCCAAATATAAAATGGATCCATTTATGTGGTAATATTATACTAGGATGTTAAATAACCATCAATGGAGGTGTTTAGGTGGGGATAATTTATATTGGGGCCTTTGGGATAAGGATTTCACGGTGGATGAGGTGTAAGATTAGTATTTCAACTGGTTTTTCATAGCTATATAATGTGTTCTATGGGTTTTACTATCTTTTTTAGTGATATTTTAATCCTATTTAACATTTAAATATTCCATTTGTATTTTAAAAAGTCTTAATATGTATTGTTGATGGAAAATCCTTATTAAGAAAGCATCTAATATACTAGTGAATGGTTGATTAATAACATTAATAGTTAACATATAATTAGGTGATACTTACTTTTTTAGAGGTATTACACTGTTAAAGAATTAATTTTGGGTTCACCATTTTATTAGCATGGAATACATGGACAAAAATGTCTACATAAAAAATAAAAAATCAATCATTTTATGCTTGTGAAATTATGGATGCAGTTAATGGAGTCACATCTGGTTCACAATTTTTTGTTTCTCAAAAAACTGTGTAGGATATGCCCAATGATTGATTGTTGGTGATTAACAATGGGTTCACAATAAGTTTCATCTATATTACCATTTTTCTTTAATCTGTACTCCCAATGATTCCCTCAATCGTTACTATAAAGGTAGGTTGGGATAATCACAATTTTGTTTATGAGAATCATTACCAACTATGTGCCTATTTTTGTATTTTAGATATGTTCAGTAATACATTCCAATCCCTAGTACAAGGTTATTTACTCCTAAGCCAATGAATTGATTAAAACCATGTGTTTATGTGAACAATAATATATTTCATAGATTATCCATTTTTATCTTTTCTATTTATAATTATCTAGTTTATAAACATGTTTGGGAACCTTTTAGTATATTATCATCCATGGAAGATTTTGGTGGCTTTGAGTTGGGATCAGACTATCACGATGGATCCTATGTATCCTATGATAATGGGAATCAAAAATCATGTAGTTCATTTGACATTGTTTAATGTTATATTGTAATAATACATCATAAAATTTAATTTCATTTTTAAAGGATGTAAATGTGTTCATTTAAATACTAATTATTTCTAAATATCCTTGAGAAGTCATCCAATATGTCTTGTAAAGATAGGAACCAAAGTCTACATAGTTCATGTCTTTGGAATCTGTTTCATAAAAGGAATGTAAACTGAGGATTTTAGTGGGGCTTATGCGGGTAAGGCTTCCCTGAGTTCCCTCATCAATAGTATGACCCTTTGAGTTAAAATTACATGTGATATAAATTTCATCTCAAATGAGTCCCTTATTGGGTACATTCACATTATTCTACTGGTATAATCATCATAAACTCTCCATTCTCATATGAGTTGTTATATATTTGAGAAAAAAGAGATAGAAAAAGACTGGATACATGACATGAGAAAAAAACATTGCAATTTTTCAGGTCTTACACAATGATAATTTCATGATATTTATCATGAGCCTTGTGGAGAACATTCAATGGAAGTCAGGCAATAGGAAGACATCCTATATATATTATTTATAACTGGAATTGGAGTCATTGTAGTTTGGTTGTTTTCTAACCTTATGATGGGTGAGTAACCCTTTTCTCACATATGGGTGTTTGAGGATGGGTAATAGAATCATAAGAGAATTTCAGTCATTTGATTTAGGATAATTAGGAAATGTAGGGACTTACACAAAGGTGTATCCCTATCTCACATATTAATTCTTTATCCTCTAATTGATGAATATTGATTTTTTCCATGACAGTTCTATCGAATACATTTATTATGACATGAATTCTTATTTGGGGTCATGGAAAAAATAGGTTTTTATTAGTTTACAATCATACCCCCATTAAATAAATATTCATTTAAAATTGGATTTTCAATAAAATTTTCATGGTTTTAGGTTCACACAGTATATGCCTAAGTGTGTTAGGCAATGATTGCTGACATGTCCAAGGTTGTCTGCCTAAAATGGATGATGTTTCCAAGGATGCATGCCTGACATGTTAGAGGATGTTATTCTATCAAGACATACATATTAGTGGGTTCCCCAAGAAAATCTATACATGTCTATGGATCTATTAATGATCAAATTTTACATGTACAATCATGTATCATGATTAAATCTGATATGTCATAGGGATGTGGCCTAATAAGGATGACATGTACAGAGGTCTTTTCATGATGGAATCTTTAGACGATAGAAGGGTCTTGTGATCACATGATATTAAGAGATTCATGGTATTGGTTCTTGAGAACATTTCCAAAATTACTCATTTGAAAAAGTAAGAATGTATGTGGGTTTTAGTTTCATGTATAAGGCTTCGTGTGGGAATTTTGAGACCTGCGAGGATCTAGGAAATTGTTTGATCTTAAGGAAGTCATGTGAGAGGGTCTCACAAATATTTCAAGTATATCCATGGGTATTTATAGTTTAAGGAGACAATATTCATGGGTGTATAACCCTAGCCTATTATAGGAACATCATGTATGAGAGTGATTCTTATCCATGGACCAATGGTTTAATGTTCATGGGAATTGATCATAGTGCATGGTTTCCAAAATATTTCCATGCATGGATTTTAACAATTCCATGCAAACCAAATAGTTTCATGTGATCATGGGATCATGATTTAGGTTTATTATTAAATGATGCATGAGACATCAAATGGACAAGGTATTACATGTAAAGGACACAAGGTGGAATAATATGACCAATGAGGAGTCACACAGTGGGGTTACATGAACCCATCCAGGGTTTCCAAGTCGAAGCAACATGAATGTATCACTCAAAAAGCCGCTGATGTGATGGAATCACATGATGTTCATAGAATCATGATATCATAGAGGGATTCTTATAATAATATGACCTTAAGTGAGTCTTGGGGTATGGTATTGTGGTTACTTGGAGAATCCCTTTAACTATAGTACCCAACTCCAATTCCTCTATTTTTCTTTTTTTCCTCCCTTTCCCCTCTCCCTTAGTACATTTCAATGAAGTGGGTGAGGGTTTATATATACCAAATGATACTATATTTCTACCATTATGTACGATGAAGGATACATGTACATCAACTTGAGGTTATGGAGAGATCAACATCATCGACATCACATGATGTATACTGGATATTATAATTAATTCATGTGATCAGTCTGATGTATATTGACGGATATTCTATTAACAACCATTAAGGTCATCATGTGATCACTTAGAGAGCCTTGTGTGATCACTCAACATTTCCTTAGGGTAAAATTAGAAAATAGATGGTTTCTTCCTAATAATAAATCTTGAAATGACGTAGACCCCTATTGAAGTGATATAAAAACAAATTCATGTGAACCATGTAATATAAGAGTGGCTATGCATGATCCTTGTCATTTAGTCACATGATTCATGGACATTATTGTGATGGATTTATTCAGTTTTCATGATCATTTTGGTTGATCATACCTTGTTAGTGTCAATACCTTTAGACTATTGCATAAAAATAATGGTTTTATGTGATCCATGATGTTTATGTGATGGATTTGTGGATACATGATTCGCCAGATCAATAACACCTCACGTAATGAATTCATCCAATAGAATACGATGTTCATGTGATGTCACCAGTGATTATTGGTATGTATTTATAAAATGTGTCTTTTTCTTATGATGGAACTATGATCATCTCAATATCATCCAATGATCTATTTCTCAACATGCGATGACATTATACAATTTCTTCTCATGACCATCATCATATGATGGATTAGTTCTTCAAATCAATTCATGAATGAAAAATAATTTTTTACGCATAGCATAGGGATATCAATCATTTATTTTATATCTTATGCTTTAAAATTAAATTTATAAATATGGGATGTTGAAAATGGTGGCACTGGTTTGATTAGGTTTAATATTTTACTGGATGTTGGGAGTGGGTTGTGGTATTAAATCACATATGTCAGTATGTGTGGTAAACATGCAGAAGTTGAAGATGTTGTAGGGTGTGATCAGATGGCCTGGATTGACTGGATCAAATGGAATATAGTATATATGTATGTCTTTAATAGGTGTATAGTGCATGTGTCATGGATTTTTCCAACATTAGACTTCTGATCTATTTGGATTTACATAATAATCCTTATTGTTTTATCCATCTATTTAGCCATGTCAACAGGGTCGGAACCCAGACACACCTACACCCACAACATCATAACTGACGCCACACCCTTGAGTTTCCCACCTAGGCACATTCTATGTGATCCATGTGCACCCCTACACACTCCTAGTGTGTGCAATTATTTCTCACACCATGCCACTGAACTCACTAGTTTTGCTCACTCCTCGAAGAATTTAACGTGACCCCCACATGTTCCCTTGGGTGTGATATTAAGCTAGATAGCATGTTTGACCCATATTTTGGATAAGGGAATATATAAAATACTTAGAATAACAATATAACTAAAATTTCAAAAATAAGAACCAAATTATGGGCCCCTTTTAGACCAAACCCAATCCTTTACACTTCAATAATTCTAACACTAAATCCTTCATGAAGTATATCATTATTTTTTCATGGCATTCAAAATTCATAAAAATAAGGTGGAAGTGTTCCTCATGATTATTTTTGGGTTCAAACAACATTCATTCATCATAAATGAATTTTTTTTCTGTAGAGAAAATACTTTAGGAAAATAGATTGGAAAATTGAAGAAAACAAAATTCATAAAAAAAATGGAGAATTGTTTCTAAAAATTAAGATATATATTATTTCTAAAAATCATTTCATTAAGATTCAATGAGAATTAGAAAAATAAATTCACATAAGGGAAATATGAATATAAACCATTTTGAAGTATGAAAATATAGAGTTGATGAAAAAAATCATAGGTGAAATGAAATCCCATTATAAAATTAAAAGAAAATAATATTATTTTATTTTTGAATAAAAATTAATGATTATAAAATATAATTAAAATAGTTGTTACTTTGGAATGATATAAAAACATATAAAGTAATATAAAATACTAAAACTGTTCATGAGAGAAGAACAATCCAATTGTAATGACCTTACATTTTATCAATGGAATTACCTTCTTATAATTATGTCTTATAGTATAATTACATACGATTAAATATAGAACGCAATTCAAAGTTTATAAATAAATAATGTGTTAAATTAAAGGTGTCACTTCATGTTAAGGAACATTTACTAATGAAATAATAACTTGACCTTTGGAATAGTAATATAGCACTTATGAATAGTAAACGGGCTAATGAAATAGTAACCTCACCAATGAAAGTATCAAAAAATTTATCCATATTATATTTGTCTATATGATATAATTATATCATAGTATAAGTAAATAAATATATTAAATATCATTAAGTAATTGAGGGTTTTTTTGAAAGTTATGTATATTTAATTACAATATTGGGATTAATTTAATAAATTCAAAGAAAATTCATTTGAATAAAATGAAATCATAAAATAATATATTGACATCGTAGGAAAATGGGATAATTTTATGAGACCATTAATATTTTAAATTGTTAAAAAAGAAATTTCAATTTTAAAATTATTATTTTTCAAGTTAATTATGGTTTTAATTAAAAATTAAATTTCATGTATATAAAAAAATATTTTCAAATAATGGAGTTCATTTTTTAATCTACATGTTTAAAATAATTTGTGCTGAATGTTTGGGATTTTTCTAAAATACAAGAATTTTTTGTGAATAGTGAAATACAACAATTTACAGTATATATACATTATAAGTTAAAAACACTATTTACTGAGTCATGGATGATGTTAGAAGAACTGGTTCGAACTCACATGAGCTAATTACTGTATTTTGTCTCAGGAATTATAAAATTTTAGTTTTTTGAGAAAAATAATAAACTAATGATGTAAATATTGGGAAAACTCCTCTCTCATATACTATAAAAACTACCACTCCCCACCTCTTCTCCTCGCACATCTCAAGCCTTGTGCCTAGTCCAAATTCCGATAAAATATCACCTTAATAACCTATCTCACATCTCTGAGATCTTGGTATGAAAAAGGCCAAAACATCTCCCCAAAGGATGTTCTCTATAGGATGGTATCCAGAGGTAAAACCGTCTTCTATTTTATTTTAATTTCCTTTCATGTTCCTTTGTATTATATTCTATCATCACCTCTACTCATCCAAATAGTGTGATAACTCCAATAAAAAAAATTTAATGGAATGTTTTTATTATAATTTAATAATTCACCATCATCTCTACTGTACCCTCCATTTATACTAGAAATGGAAACATTATCCCAGATGTGTTAATTTATCACATTCAAGGATGACAAGTTTTCAATTTCTATTATCATCTATAACGCATGCCATAAAACCATTATTTGTGCTGAACCATATTAATATGTATGTAAAATATCCAATATAATGTTATGGTATAATTGTTTTACAAATTTTATTAATTTATTAAACAAAACGAGTTCATTGTGATAAAAAACCACATACTAACCCAAACAGTTATCATTACAGTTTTATATAATGATTCTTACTCACTAAATAAACAAATGAATTTTATATCCATTTAATCATATTTATTTTCTTTAATGAAATATAACTTCAATTATGGATGACCATCCTCATCTTACATGATTATCCATACATGTATATTAGTAAACGGATCACGAAAACTAAGGAAATGAATGCTCCCAACCTGTGAAATTGAACCTCTTAACCCATTAAAAAGACCATGAATTAACTTAATAAGGTTATAATAAATCAAATAATTGTATAAATAGATCTTTAAATATTAATTTAAAAATCTAATTTGACTATGAAATACATTATGACCAAGTGAATAACACCTTCATACTTAAGGTATGGGATTCTACCCGAACCTCCATTACTCCTTTGGGTTGCTCTATCATTCTTTTTATAAAAATGAAGTTATATTTTATTTTTATGTACATTGTCAAAATTATGTGTATATATCACAAAATCAGGTATCAATATCCACTCTTCCTTCTCTTTCGTGGATATACATTTTTTATGTTGTTCCCTTATCAATTATTCTTGATAAGCAAGTCTGTTTTAAGGATACTTCTGATATTCTTACGCAATTTCACATGCACTCACTAATATGTATTAAGATAATATTATCCTTTTAAAATAACTAATTTTATTATGAAAAAAATATTGGTTTAATTATAATTTTTTATAAACTATTATTCCCTTTGATATTTTAAAATATCGTTGATATTTTCTGCACTAAAATGTATTAAATCAAAAGTTTCTTAAATACTCTTATTACATGATATAATTTTAGTTGGACATCACTTACCATGATATATTCCTATTCTACCTTATGATTTTCCATGAATTATATAATTAATTTCCCTTATAGACACATTTATGATATTACCATTAGTTATGAATTATGACACGATTATGATATCCATTTCATTCCATGGGTACCCCTATGTTTATATATGATTTATTATTTATGATTATTTATATGGAAAATATATAAATGAACATCATATGATGGGTGAACCCAGATAGCACTCCAATGTATTAGGTAATGTTTATTCTCATGTGACGTTATGTGTAGTGGTCTTAGCGGTTATCCTTGACTTGAGTTCCATGTGCAATGATCTTGGTGGTTGTCCTTAACTCGTGCTAATCTATGTGAGACGACCCTTTACATATGATTGATTCATGTTTTTATGTTTATTCCAAATTTCTATGATTTCAATTTTATTTGATCCCTTATTTTATATTTTATGATTACATATGATCAATCTTGTTCCATGCCTTTTTATATCATTATCTCTTTCCTTCTAACCCATGTGCTGAAACATCACTCTTATGTTTTTTTCATTACTGGGATTTTTTTATCATCCATTTTTTCATGTTATACCTAGGTTATCCTATGAAGATGTATGATCATAATATAATTTAAGAGCTCAATATTGAGATTAGATAAAAGTTTGTTTTATGTTGTTTAATTTTGAACCTAGTCTTCCAAAGTCATAAGACTTTATGGTCCTTGGATTTTATTTTGATGTTTAATTATTATTGAAATCATGTAATGATATGTGTAAAAGTATATGGTTAATATAGTTGGTATCAAAATAAAGACTAGTTATTTTTTGTGATTAAGAATAAATAACTTCAGTATAAACGCTAGGGATAAGACTTGGTAAAAGAAAACATCCCTAAATTTTGGTTACTATAGATTCAGTGGTTTATCATTAAAATGCATCCCATTATGGATTCTACATGTGGATTTGGTTTTGAAATTGATGTACCTTGAAGTAACAACTCTGAAGAGGTGTTCTGGTCCAAACTCGGGTAACCAGGTACATGATAACGATCTATACTGCGCACCCTTTTTTAAGCACTTGGGGGATATGATTTCATAAGCTCATTACGAACAATAATTAATGGAAAAATCTCATAGGAATATATGTTTAGATATAGATCAAGAAAAAAATAGATTTAAACCAATTGAATCATATGTTATTATATACTTTTTTCATAAGTTTATCCTTTTATGTTCAATGATTCCTTTTATACTTATTGACTAAGTATTCAAGCCCCTTATTTTCACATTATTTTTTTAGTTAATGGAAGGAAATATAATAACACATGCCAATAATAAATATTATAGAGAATATGAATATTTAACTAATGATATGCTGAATATGATGGGAATGGGTGCTCAAAAGTTCATGAATGTACTTGCTTAGCTGGATCAAGTTTTGAATAAGAACATGTATCATGTGTATCAACCTCTTCCCCAAGGAAAGATAATGTTTTCGTTGAATCCTTTATGTGGAAAAGTCCTCCCATGTTTAGTGGATGTTCTGATCCCATACACATGGAATAGTGGATTAAATATATTGAAATGATAATATCTAACCTCCAGTGCTTAGAAGAAGAGAAATTCATGTTGGTGGTCTATTGTTTTGAGGGGGAAGCTGATCAATGGTCAAAAATGATCATGAATACGAACTCCTAGGTGGAAATTGATTCCATAGATTGGGTGGAATTTAAGAAAATATTTTTTGATTAATATTTTCCCCAAACCCTCCATCTCAGGATGGAAAGATATTTCATTGTAATTAAGTAGACGGAAGATGAGTTTGTTGAGGTATATGAAGAAAACATTACAAGGATTGTAAGTCATGTTTCTAGATTTTTCATTAACACTGAAAGCAAGGTGAATCAATTATTTAGAAGGCTAAAGCCATGTGTATGAAAGGAATTAGTGATTACTAACATTAAAATTTATGAGGAGATTGTTTTTTGTTCCCTCAAGGTTGAAATGGAGATTAGAGACTCTCAATAGTCTTGTGGGACTAGTGAGAAAAATTGGAAAATAGAGTTCAATATTGGTGGATCATCAAATATATCCCATGATAGAAAGAAGACTAAACATCCCACGTGTAAAAATTGTGGGAATAAGAATCATGGGAACTATCTAAAGGGAAAAAATCACTTAAAATTTGGAATAATGAGACAATTGGCTAAGAACTTCCAGTGGGATATAAAAAATTCCACTAATGTGGAAGAATAATGGAATCTTTATATCATTGATCAATAAGTAATGTAGTGTTTCAAATGCAAGGAATATGGGAATTATACAAACTACTTCTCTAAGCCAAGGGTTGTTAAAAGAAATCAACAACAACCTCCAAGGAGACAAGGAAGGTATTATTCTCTCACAACTACTGAGGTAAATCCAGACAATGATGTGGTGGCAGGCACACTAGTTAGTCATTCAAGAATAGTATATGTCAAATTTGATTTTGGTTTTACAAATTCTTTCATATCCTACATGTTTAGATAAACTATTCAAACTCCAAATCAAAATATAGAGATTGAGTTATCTGTGAGAATATAAAATGGGGAAATTATTTCATCCAATGTATATAACTACTCCTCGTTTAATGCTTGTGGATTGACCCAACAAAAAAATCATGTCATTCCTCCTTTAGTAGAGTTTTATGCCATTTT
Organism: Viscum album; assembly: GCA_963277665.1. Taxonomy (NCBI): domain Eukaryota; kingdom Viridiplantae; phylum Streptophyta; class Magnoliopsida; order Santalales; family Viscaceae; genus Viscum; species Viscum album. Next base: position 1,379,972,130 of record OY728129.1, on the reverse strand, counting down.
TGGAATGGGTTGGCTATCATTATATAAATCCATCATCAACTGTTGGTAAAGAGAGATAACAATTCAAATCCAAGAGAAAGATCTAATATTGTACAAGTTTAAGGAGGAATATTAGTATTGTTTGGAATTATTGTCGCAAGTGTGGATATTATTGCCTTATGAGAAGGAAAATCTTGCTCAAATGTTTGAGAAAAAGGAGATAATCATTCTCAAAGACATGCCCATCATGAGGGATTACACGGATGTATTCCTTAAAGAATTGTCTTGTGTTATGAAAAATAGAGAGGTTGAGTTCTCAATTGAACTTATTCCTAGATCTCTACCTATATCAAAGATACCTTATAGAATGGATACTCTTGAGCTAGAAGAGTTGAAGAAGTAGTTATAGGAGAATATGGGGAAGAGTTTTATATGCCTGATTACTCCATCATGGGGTGCACCAATCCTCTATGTTAAGAATAAGGATGGATCAATGAGCCTCTATATTGATTATCATGACCTCAATAAAGTCACGATAATGAAAATGTATCCCCAACCTCGGATAGATGACTTGCTCATTCAGCTACGTGGGGCCAGTTATTTCTCCTAGGTACATATTTGGTTGGGAAATTGCCAATTAAAGGCGAGGAAAGAAGATTTTACCATGAATACCTTTCAAATAAGGTACGTACACAATTAGTTCATAGTGATTCCATTTAGAATTGCTAATTCTCTTGAATTTTTTATGGATTTAATGAATGGATTCTTTATAGATTACCTCAAAAAATTTGTGGTAGTCTTTATTAATGATATTCTAATATACTCCAAGGATAAGGAGGGACATGATGAGAATTTGAATACATTGCTGAAGACTTTTCAAAGGGAGAATATATATGAAAATTATTTTAAATGCGAGTTCCTCATGGAGGAGGTATCATTATTGGGCATGTTATCACTGAGAAAGGAATATTAGTGGACCATTTCAAGAAAAATTAAATCGAAGAGTGGCCTAGGGCAACATATGTAACTGTGATCTGAAGTTTTCTAATTCAAGATGTGTATTAATGACGATTTTTGAATAACTTATCATGACATTCAAACCCAATAACCAAAATGATAGATAAGGGAGTGATGTTTTTCTAGACTCAATAATATGAGGAAAGCTTTATGGATCTTAAAAAGAGGCTTATATCTATTCTAGTACTCACACTCTCAAAAGGTAGGGAACTATTTGGGGTGTACAATGATTATTAAAAGATGGTATTACATTGTGTACTAATGAAAAATGATAAAGTAATAGCTTATGTATCAAGGATGTTGAAAATACATGATAAAATCTATACCACTCTTGATATTAAGTTGGATGTTGTGATCTTTGAGATGAAAATCAGGCATCATTATCTCTATGGGAAGAAGTTTGAGATATATACTTGTCATAATATTCTAAAATATATATTCACACAGAAGGATGTTATTATGCACTAGTGAAGTTAGTTATATCTCATCAAGGATTATGAATGCTCAATCCACTACTATTCTGGTAAGGAAAATAACGTATAATACGCTCTAAGTAGAATGGATCATGTGTCTTTATCAATGATGATAATTGAGAATGACCCAATATTATTATTTTTATTGAGTATATACATGGAAATCATTACAATATGAACATAATCAATTTTTTCTTAAATGATTGGTCAACCATCCCTCATAGAGAAAATAAAGGATGCTCAATGAAAATATATGGAAATTATAAAAAGGGTGGAAGATATTAGAAATGGGAAATCCTTGAGTTCATGATTGATGAGAAATGAGTTGTATGATTTGGGTCACAATCTTGTGCACCACCTGATATAGAGATATAGAATGAGATTCTGAATGACACGCATAGCTCAACCTTCTCTATTAACACCCGGAGCACAATGATATATCATGATCTCCAATAGAACAACTTTTGGGAAAAGATAAAGATAAAGATCACTGAGTATACATCAAAGTGCCTGTTATTTCAGAATGTGAAGGCTAAAAGGAAACTGTTAAAGGTGATGATGCAACAACTACCAATACCAACTCGGAAGTGGGGGAACATTACCCTGATTTTTTAACTGGACTTATAAGGAAATATAATGGAAACAATACTATATGGGTTTTTTGGATCATCAGACAAATATAGATCACTTTATCACAATTAGAGAGGAATTCTCATTGCATAAACATGCATGGATATACATTAAAGAAGTGGTAAGGCTGCATGAAGGATCACTTTCAATTGTATCTGATCGAGATCTGTGATTCACATTGATGTTTTGAAAAAGTCTCCAACAAGATCTAATCACAGATATGAACTTCAATATGACCTATTATCATCAAACTGATGGTTAATTTTAATGTACGATTCACACACTAAAAGACATGTTGAGAGTGTTTTCTATGGAATTAAAAGGAGGATGGGATCATCACTAACCTCTGGTTGAGTTCCCTTATAACAATAGCTTGCACTCAAGCATCCAAATGTCACCATATGAGGCCCCTTATAAGAAATGGTTCAGAACACCGGTCTGTTGGGATGATGTTAGTGAGAGTATGCTACAAGGACCTAAAATTGTTGAAGAAATTATAGAGAAGTTTAAAACCATTAAACAACACATCAAGGAATCAAAAAATTCAACAAAATATCTATATATAAAATAGTCAATGAGACATTGAGTTTAAAGATATAAACATGGTATTCCATTACATATCTCCATGGAATAATTTCATGAGAGTTGGGAATAAAGGAGAGATAATCCAAGGTACATCATCCCCTTAGATGTTCATGATTGTATCAGAGCTGTGGCCTATCGACAATCACTTCCACCTACCACATCTAAATTAAACAGTGTATTCCATGTATATATCTTAAGGAAGTACATATGATATCCTTCACATGGATTGTATTCAGAGGTGGTACAGTTAGAGAATGATCTTGTTTACGAGGAGCATCCAGTGAAGATCTTGGATTGAAGAGAAAAAGTTATATGTAACAAGAATACCCACCAAGTCAAATTACTATGCTGGAACCATAAGTATGAAGACACAACATGGTAATTGGAGGAGAGATGAAGGAAAAGTACCCACACATGTTTTCATCTTATAATGTAGAATGAAATTTTTAGGGAAAATTTTCATAAGGGGGAAGAATGTAACAATGAAATATTTTATCAATGGATTCCCTTTCTTATAATTACTTCTTATAGTACAATTATATAAGATTACATATAGATCACAATACAAAAATTATAAATTAGGAATGATTTAAATAAATGGTATATCTATAAGTTAAGTAACATTTACTGATGAAATAGTAACTTGACAATTGGAATAGTAATGTAACCCTTATGGATAGTAAACCGACCAATGTAATAGTAACCTCACTATTGAAATTATAAATAATAGTTATCCATATAATAAGTGTCAATATGATATAATTATAACATACTATAAGTGCATAAATATTTTAAATATTATTAATTAAGTGATAGAATTTTTCCAAGTCATTTATATTTAATTACCATTTTATGATTAATTTAAAAAATTAAAAGATATTTATTTTCATGAAATTTATTCATAAAATAATATATTGATGTCCTATGTTATTGATATAAATTTATTAGACCTTAATTAATTTTAGAAAGTGTTAGAAAAGAAGCTTCTATTTTAAAATTTGTTTTTTCAAGTAAATTAAGGTTTTAATTAAAAACTAATTTTTTTGTATTTAGAATTTTTTTACTAAAAATAAGTAAGTTTTCTGATTCTACACATTGATAAATTTTTATGGTAAATTTTTAGGGATTTTTCTAAAATACATGAATTTTGGTGAAAAGTGAAATATGGAAATTTATTGTATATATGAATTATAAGTTAAATATACTATTTATTGAGTCATGGATGATGTATGAACCATTGGTTCTAACTCAAATTATCTAATTACATTACTTACTCCTAATATTCTTCACTATTTCATATATTGGGAAAAAATAATAAACCAATGAATTAAATATTGACAAAACTCCAGTCTCCTCCACTATAGAAACCACCCCTCTCCACCTATTATCCTCACACATCTCAAGCCTGGTTACTTGTCCAAAATTATAATCAATTATCTCTCCAAAACCCTCTACCATATATAGTATCTCTTGGTCTCATAAATAGACTAAAACATCTCCCCTAATGATGTTTTCAAGAAGAATGAATCACGATGTAAAACCCTCTTTCGTTTTCTTTCAATTTCCTTTCAATGTCCTTTATATTTTTTCTATCCTCATGTATCCTCATAAAAATTGTCTGATAACTCTAGTACTGTAAATATACCATGATTTTGTTATTATAATAGTATAATTCAACATTATCCCACCATTACCCACCTTTTATACTAGAAATAGAAACACCATATGAGATGTGTTAATTTATCACATTTAAAGACGACGAGTTTTCTATTTCTATTACCATATTCAATTATGGCCATGAAACCTTTTTTTATGGTTGAAATATATAATTATGTATATAGAATAACCTATGTAATGTTCTTGAATTATTTTTAAAAAATGTTATTAATTTGCATAATAAAATGACTTTGTTGTGATAAAAAAACGACCAATTGTCCCAAATCGTTATGATTAAAGTTTCTTAAAATGATTAATCCTAAATTAAGAAAACAAAAGAATTTTATAACCATTTAATCTTCTATATGTTCTATAATAAAATTTAACTTTTGTTTTGGATATCCATCCTCATCTAACATGATTATATGTGCGTTTATATAAGTAAACCAATTATGAAAACCAAGGAAACAAACGCTCTTATATAATGAAATTGAACATATTAACCCATAAAAAGCAATTAATGAACTTAATAAGGTTATAATAAAAAAATTACATGTATAATAGTTTATTAATTTTTAATTAATTAATATAATTTGATTATCTAGGATATTTATATCATGTAAAGAATACTTTTCAGGCTTATGGTATGAAATTCTACCCGAACCTCCATTATTCCATCGGGTTTCTATATCTTTATTTTTACCCAAACAAATTTGAATTTTTCATTTCATGTAAATTGTATAAATTCTTTTTATATATTCCATACTAATGTATTAGGATACACTCATCCTTATATTTCATGTACAAACATGTTTTTAATTGGTTCTCTTCTCAATTCTCCTCGATAAGCAAATTTTATTTAAGGGAACTTCCATAATTCTTACCCAATTTCAAGTGAACTCTATAATATATTTTATTCCTAAAGTTTCATTAAAAAAATAAATAATTTTAATATATAAACATTGATTCAATTTTGGTTTTATATAAAATATTATTCCCATTTCTATTTGGAATGATCTTTGATATTTTCCGTAATAAAATGTTTCAAATCCAAATATTCTTAAATACACTTTTTATATAATATAACTTCAATTTGGCATAACATTTCCGGATATATGACTATTATATATTATTATTGTCTGATAATGATCTAATTCTATTCCATCATGCACAATTATCTGATACACTCATTAGTTATTCTTTATGACCTGATTATGATACCCATTTCATTCCATGGGTACCCTTATGTTTATGTATGATTGATTATGTACGATTATTTATGTGGAAAACATATTCGTAAACTTGTTATGATGGATGTTCCCAAATAACCTTCTAATTAATTGGTTAAAGTTTAGTCTCATGAGATGTTTTGTGCAATGGTCTGGGTGGTTAGCCTTGACTCGTGCTCTTTCCGCAACGATCCTGGTGGTTATACTTGACTCATACTACTCTATGTGCAATAAGTCTTGACTCGAGATAAAGTCATGTTATATTTTTCTTTAAAATGACAATTAATCAATGTTTATATTATCCCATGTTTTATATATTATGATTATATATGATCAATCTTGTTTCATTCCTTTTTATATGATTATTCCATGCCTTCTAACCCATGTGAAAATACTTTATTCTTATGTTTATTTACTTACTGGGCTTTTTATCTCATGCCATTATTTATGTTTTTCCTAGGAAATCCAATGATTATGTATGAGTAAAATATAATTTAAGAGATCAATATATATTAAATAGAATTTTCTTTTATGATAATTAATTATATACCTAATCATCCAAAGACACTAAACATTATGATCATTGGCTTTGTATTTTGATGTTTAATTATGCATAAAATTAACTAAATACTTTTTTAAAAGTAAAGGGTCATTATACCTATAATTTTTGAATTTTTTAAAAATATACTACATAGAAACATTGGTTAATGAAGTTGAAAATTACTTATATATAAAATGTAAAAAATATTCCCTTAAAATATTGAATAAAATGTAAATTTTAATATATTTTTACTTAAAGAATTAATTAATTTATATAAAAAATAATTCTTAGAGAAAAAAATATGGATTTAGATGATAAATATTCCTGATAAAAATGGAATATAAAGTTGAATTTTCTTATAAATAATGTGTGATATTTGTATTTTCCATTGGATGGAAAATATATAGAAATGGGTTTACCATTAAAATAATAACATTTAATTAGATTAAATATATTTATTTAATTGTTTTATTACTGATAAATCCTTTTTTTAATAGTTTTAAGGAAATAAACCTGAAAAAGTTTGGTACGAACATATGCCTCTTTCATGGATAATATCCATTCAAAAACAACTCAAGGATTCCTGTATACATATTATAGTAAGAACAGAATATCTAAGTCATTGATTTGGGTTTTAAAATGTTATTTGGGTTGGTCTTGAGAGATCTATGGAGATTTGGGTTTGTAGAAGAGTGACAAGAGGAGGTGCCTCTTTATAAGTGAGAGGATTTCAATCATATAAATACTATAATTTTTTGAAATTTAATAAATTAATTTTAATGGATAATATGTCCAATTACAAAATATAGAATAATGTATATTTTACGGTAAAAATACACTCAAAAAATAAAATTAAAACATGTTATTGTGTTATTTGAGGTCTTATCTCTTTGAATAACTTCTTTATTAATCATTTTATCCCTTACCATGTGGACCACATTTTAACCATGGTAACTAATCCTATTAAGTAAAAATGAAATTATACTTATTAAAAAATTTAAAATTTAAAATTAAAATATTTAATACATTTTAATTGTTTCAATTTCTATATTTGGAAAAAATTAATTTGAATATAAGTACACAAAACGAAATGTAAAATATTTTTTTTGAAAAATTTATTTTTTGCATAAAAAAAAATTTATACCTAGAAAACCTATATAATTGATTATCATGATATTTCATGTGTGTTGAAACATATAGGGATTTAAATTATATTGTTATAGTTCTTTGAGAATCGAGACACGCATAAACATACATTACCATATATATTATTAATGAATAAAATGATATTTTACCATTGGGATGTGCTCACTAAAATAAATCCCTTAACCTCAAAGTCATCGAGCATAACCATTATCATTAAATGCTAATAAGAATCATTAATTTAAGGATAAATGGATTTGAACTGGAAAACTAAAATTATATCAATTATAAATTTTATATCCATCTTAGGTATAAAATTCAATATGACCTTATGAAAGATGTCTAATAACTATTCAACCATAAGAGAAAACACTATTTTTTGTATCGCCTCTTCATCCAAGACAATATTAGAAAAATAGAATAAGATCGTCTTCAACTTCATATAGTATGGTCTTGAATGAACTACCTTCAAATCCTTCTCCATAAGTGGGTATAACAATCACACTCATTAGATATGAAAAATACCCATCATTGATACCTGTTGATTTTTCCTTGATACTGAGTCAACCAATCTAGTCCAAGGATTACATCAAATCTACACAACAGTAATATTATGAAATTATTAAAAAAACCTGTTATAAACTAATCATAAATAATAAATCATAACAACATAAAACCCATTTAATCACATACTTATGTGTTTCTTGATATACACTGCCCCATATAGATACTCTACGGTCTACCACTAACCATTTAGAAAACAGAGCAGATTTAATTGAGTGTGATACACTTGTATCAAACCCAAAAAATAGAATAATAGATGCTACTAAACCTTATCTCATACACTCAATGTTCTAATTTCATCCCCTCTCAGAGTCATCTCAATATAGAGTAATTGGCTTGAACCTCAACCCTGAGAACCTATAGTATGACTTCCCTAAATGGTATCATCCTACTAACATTATTATGCCAATACTTGGGCACCCCATCCACTTTCATAACATGAACTAATGGAACCATAGAATCCACTATACTATGGTACTTCTAGCCATTATTTAGAGACCTATAACTATCAAAATCATTAACAAATAACCTATCAAGGTTCAATCATACAAAAAAAGTGTTTAATCCATATCCACCCATGTGACTAAAATTCCATTAAAGTTTTGTTGAACTATGATAACATGTAACAAGGAATGAAAAACAAGTAACAATAAAAAACAACTTACATGAGGAGAAAGATATAAACTAATGATTTATCTACTATGTTTAATGTATCCATGTTGTGAACCAAAAAATATATCATTCATATTTTTCAAAGACATACTATTTGTCTCTGTAGTATATGAAAATCAATATATCCCCTTCCCTTAATTAGGTTCATCTTAATTAAGATGGTTTTTTAAATATTTGGGAAATTACATATGGTGAAAAATATTATATCGAACTTAAATTGAATGACTCAACCAACCGATAATATCATTTCACTACTTTTCCAAAATCAATAAAAAATGAAGAATCTATATAAAACACACCTTATAATCAGGTAATGAAATATTATTTTGGGTGAGATACAAGAACTTACTAAGAATATATTCCTTAATCATATCATGAAATAAATATTAAAAAAACTAAAAAAAATCTATAATAATCAAACAAAATGGTATAGATACACTAGTACATACCAACAGTGATGTACTAGTCCTCAAATAATATACAAAATGAGATTCACACACCTCTCATTGGTTATCTCAAGATGATAAAATATATCCTACATATACTCTATAAACAAACATTGTTTCTTAGGTTGCGCTCTCACCCAATAAGAGAGGATAGTGTTTCATTTAAAACTACAATGTCAAATCATATATATATGTTCTAGTACTCTAAACCTACAAATCAATATATTTTATTACCTTGTCCAAACTCTCCTTGAGTTGCCTGTCCATAGTCAATATCATTGAAACATGGGGTTATTACTCAATGGCTAGTGTGGCATCATTTTTCCCACTATATTTGAATTACAATAAATTAAATTAGGAGTTCATGTTTATGTTAATACCAACATGTAAATTAGGACAAATTATAACTAAATAATTGATATAAAAATTTTAGATAAACAATTATAGGCATAGTGTCCCACTTCCCCTTAAACATGTCATACATTTTCGGGTATATATCTATTTGTTACTCTATAGACTTGTCTATGGATACCAAAGATAAATAATTAAAATATGTTTCTTATAATGAGTCATAAAATTAAAACATCATAGTAATATTCATGAATTTAGTAATTAAAATTTCCAATATAAAGTTATTTATGAAAAACACATTATATGATACAATTGAAACACTAAATAAATTAACCCTATATCTTAAACAATGTTCTCAAAGACATGAAATAAAAAAATTCTATTTGAAACCACTATTTTACTCTAATGGAGGATGACATACCCTACGCCTTCAACAAAATCTATCCAGTGCATCCCTATAGAATATTTTATCTAATGGAATATTGTAATAAATATCTATAATCATGGACACAATAAGCTGGTGAATAAGTAAAGGGGCCATCACAATTGATAAAAGGTAAACAATATACAATACCCCCAAATAACTAAACTACAATAATGATTAATGTTAATACACCTCCTATATCAACAAAGAACATGACATACTACTAAATAAATCCAACACTATTATAGCTCTTCCCTCAGGTATATTTAATCTCAAAATTTTAGTTCTATAAGAACTGTTTACATAAAATCTGCCTCAAATTAAATAAGCTTTATAATATTATATACTTTAGGATATTTTCATCCATAAAGACTATAAACTACTCACTGAAAAGATAATTTCTCCATGTCTTCAAGGGAAACCCCATAACATCCAGATCCAAGTCATGGGTCCTGTAATTCCTATAATGTGGTCTAAAATTCATTATCTAAGAAAAAAAATAATATCTCGTCATTCCATATACATGAAAAAATCCCATAACTAGAAGCATCAATTTATACATCATACTCAATTCTTTCCCCAGGTAACTAAAAAACTAGGGCACTATTAATCCACTTATTTAGCTCCTCAAAATCACTTTGTAAAATATATAATGATATAAATGTATACCCCTTTTAATATAAGGGAGGTTAATGCGGTTGAAATCCATTATAATTATATAATCAAACCATGATAATATCCCTTCGATCTAATGAAACAATACAACTCATATAATATCATGAGTTGATCTTATGCCATCATAGCCTCAATATTCATAAGATCGATAACAAATACACCCTCTAAGATTACATTCCCTAAGAAATATTCACTCTAAAAATAAAACATGAACTTCATGATCTTGATATATGGTTTATTATCATATAGTAAATCTAGGATAATCCATAAATGATTTATGTGGACTTCACGTGATTTGAAATAAATAAAGAAGTCATCAATGAAACACACTATGATCCAATCTTGGTAATACAAAAAACTATTTCATGGGTCCCATTAATAATGTAAGAGTGATTGTTATTGACACCTACATTTTAAACATGATTATTATATTATATTTAATATGTAAAACATAATAAAATTATGATCTAGAATCAAATGGTCAATATCTTCAGAATATGAGTTTTATAAAAATGTTATACATAATTAAAAATTAAAACCTATTTAAAAAATTATTTATTTTAATCCCAAAATATCTTTTATTCTCTTTCTAAATATGCCCACAAGTTGACCCAAATTAAAAAGGGTGATTTAAAAATATATTAATGGTAGGGGTAAAAGGGAAGTAATAAGAGACCTTGAACCATATAGAAAATTAGTGAGCATAATGATCATCATCGAAAAATAAAAAATATTCCATAATCACAAGCATTAATATATAATTTGAAATTGCAATTTAATGTTGAATATTCATAATAAGGGAAAATTATAACATTGTGGTTATATACCATAGATAAGTTGTAAAATAATATAATATCATGATCATGATCAACAGATCATAACATCATAATTTTGAATGAATATAGCATCATGTTCATAAAAATACACATAATATCATGATATTTATCCTAGTTACTGTTGACATAAATTGATATATAATTCTTTCATACCCATAACAACATCAAAATCTTATAATCATGTATTCCACATAAAAATATTATATATTGAAATTATATACATGTGATAATTACAAAGAAAGGGAATGGGTTTTTCTATTGTTTTTGTAAAGAATATTTTATTGAATAAAATTTATAATTGAAAAAAATATAAGTGAAAATATAAAATTGTAAATTAAATAATTTAATATAGTATCATAGTTGATAATGTGAATAAGAAAAAATTCAAAACGAATAAAAATGTTGTTTGGGAAAATTTATTTTTTAAAAAATCAATAAAGGTAGATTAGGAATATTATCAATGAGGTAGAATATTTTATATACCCATAAATAAAGGTAAAGTAAATTTATAATGATAATATAAACGGTTTTATGAAAATAAAAACAAAATGATTTAGAAATAGAGAAACAATACAATGGAAAAGATCTTATTCAAGAGTCTCCTTACCTTAGATCCAGAATTATTTCATTTTCTTTATGCATCTTAAGTAATAAACTAATATCTATAAAACATGAATTTATTATTTAATTATATTCCATTATTGTTTTATAACTCTATTATAACCATTTAATTTTTTATAATTGTCTTTGTTAAAAGTGAACTGTTTTCATATAATATTTTCTATAAAAATATATCATTTTGTTTTGAATTCCCAATGGTGTTTTATTAATTTTTATGAATTAGTAAAACTAACTAAAGAGTATTAAAAATACATTTATTGGGACATTTATTTATTTTAAATAGTTTATTACATCCATCTATAAATTCACTGATCAGTGGATAATTGGAAACATCCTCACATGTGGACAACCGACCATTATTATAACATTTTTGAAACGAGAAATGATTTATGTATATTTTTTTTAAAAAATATATATAGTAGGGTAAAAAATAATTTTAATACTTTATTTGATAAGATTTTTGAGGTTTGTGTTATAAAATAATAGATGGCTTCGGTAATAGAATCAGAAAATTAAAGGGAAAGATGAAATAATCTTACCTCCCTCTTGGTGTGTTCCTTTGTTATAATCATTAACTCCCAGAATGGTTGGAGTGTAATGATTCCAAATCATCCATAAGTATTATAAGGGACTTTCTAGGGGGTTTTGGTTATATTTTTGGATTTGAAACATGTATGGTAAGTGACTTTCCCTGACAAGGGAGTGAGAGTATTTATACATGATTATATAGGTATTTTGGGGTAAATTATTGAATACAATATAATTGCATAGGTAGTAATTGTGGTATTTTGGGAATTATAAATAATATGTGAATAAAATATAATTATTTTAGGACTTTTAAACCTTGAAACCCCTGAATATATTACATTATTTAAATGTAAATAAAAAAATATAAAATTTTATCTTTAATGAAATACTTTCAATTTTTAGGACTTAGAAAAAAAAATTTATATTTGGAAATTATGTTTACTGTTTTTAAAATATTAATTTATCTAATTATTTTTTGTCTATATAGCAATTTAAAGAGTTATTAATTCATTATTACATCAATATCATGTCGTAAAACAAGTAATATTGGAAAAACATTATTTATATTATTCTCCTAAAAATTGATGTTTCTCAAGAAATTATAAATAATCACCCTTAGACAATTTCTATGTGACGACACAAAAAACTGAATTTATTTTCTCCAAATAATTTTCTTACTAATATTATATTAATTATTAACATAATAATTATGGTTTTTCACAAAATATATTAAAATAAAATTTATAAAAAGTATAATTGTAAATTATTTGATGTTATAATTTGAATTTTAATACTATGGAATTATAATATTTATATTTATTTATGTTAATTTATGGAAACAATTATGCACATCTTCCATACTACTTTATTTTTCAATTGATTATTCTAAAAATCAAATTATTAATCATAATGGCCAAGTTATTATTCCTGAAGTTCGAGATGTTATTCCAATTATCATATTTCATTTCCAACAGTCTTATTTGTTTTATAATTCTTATAAATAACCTTGTATTAATTTATTCAACATTAAAATTAATTCATCTTAATGTGATATTTTATTTTTTTTCTAAATATTGATTGGACTAAAAATGTTATATTTCTTTTTCTATTCTTTCTCGTGAGTGTCATAATTTTAAGGGATCAAAATAATCTAACATTTTCAATTCTTGTAATTTTATTTACCCTATTATTTACCAGTTTTTAAATATTAAATTTTTTTAGTTATATTTATTCTATAAAATTAATGTACTTATTTAATGAAATAAATCATTTTTTATTATGTATTTCAAGTATTTTATACTATACTATGTTCCAAAATGTAATATACACAATTATTTAGATGAAAATTACTATTTACATAATTATGGGTCATTACATTCTTCCCCCATTTAAATATTTCATTATAGTTTTTTCAATTCATTTCATCAATTGAGAATAGATGAGGGTACTTATATTTTATTTCATACTCAAGTTCCCATTTTTCTTCCCTATACTTGTGATTACCCCGAACTAGTTTAATTAAATGATTTTTCTTATGGAATAGAACATTATCTCTATGTTCAAAGATCTTCACTGAAAAATACTTATAATATAGTTCATGTTCTAGTTATATAAAATCTTTATTTAGTACATGTATCAGATCATGTATTATCTTCTTTGGGAGAGATACATGAAACATATCATGAACATGATCATGTATTGGTGGATATGTTAGTCTATATTCCACATATTCAATATGATCAATGATCCTAAAGGGTCTATTGTTCCAAGGGTTGGGCTTCCCATTCCATCCAAACCCAATAAATCTTTTCCAAGGTGATATTTAAAGGAACAAATTAACTCTATCTTGAAACTATATGTCTCTTCAATAACTATAAGTATTTATCTTTTATCAAATCTATATAGATTTAATGTATTCTTTAATATATCGAACCTTCTATATCAACTAATTTCAAATGTCAGGTCTCATCAGCTTATGTTCATCAAATTTATCACAAAATTTAGGAGTTAAACATTACTTAAAATGTATACATTCATATGGTAACATTTGATTAATCTATTAGATGTAATTATTGTATGATAACTCATACAATATAAGTGGTTTATCACACCCCCCTTTAAATTACATTGAGTAAACTCTCTGCATGAAATCGAGTGTCTAAATGGTCCATTTGAATTGGCTTTTAGTATGGCGTGATAATTCATACTGAAGTCCAAATCATTATATATTTTATTTTAAATTATTCTTAAAAAAAATTTAGGTGACCATTATATCATTATTATATGTGATTATAGTGGTTACCTATAATACTTCACCACTTCCATTGTATATATCATAGAAAGTTGGTCATACGTGAAATTTTCTCGAATGATGATGATGTGGATATTCTTGGTGAGTTGATTCACCATAACTCATATTTAATTGATTCCTATTAATTTTTTTAGGAGACATTTTAAAAGTATATATTTATGATATCCCATTTCCATATTGGTATGGGTCATGGTTGTATAATCCCTTTGGAATTTTTTCACATAGATTTAAATTGTTGAAATACCATGAATATTTAGTCATACATAGAAATCAATTTATCCATGTTGTCCTTCCAAAAATTCTCTCAAGGACCACAGTACATCTTAAAAAAAATTTATGGATGGAGAAATATTACTTATGGTCATTATCAAATGTCACTTTATTTTTTAAATTGATAATATAACAAATATTTATGTTCCAAACCGAATGAATCCACCATTGTCAATGTTAAATTCATTGTAATTCCCTTCATTTTATAATACCATCTTTTTTTGATACTGTAAATCATCTCTTTGTGAATCCTACATATTATATTATATTGATATTTAGGAAATAATCTGGTAAAGGTAAAATATCATCCCTAATAGTATGATTTCGAGACACAAACTTTGAATATCCAAAATGACATGGTATTTATAAATCCTAATTATGGAAAAGTGACAAGTTATAGTCATATAATATCATTAGATACCTTATTATTTTTCATACTATGGAAGTGAATTTATCATTAATTGTCCTTTATTAAATAAATACATCTTTTTTAATCTCATTGAGCTTTTTCTATGTGAATATATACTTTAAACTATTTAGGTCAGTATATATGTCAAAATTCTATCCATAGATGTAATGTCTTTCTATATTTAATGTGAATATTAAATCTTCTAACTCCTGATCATGTTTCAAGTACACCTACAACTATATCATCAACATTCATGATAAATAGGCTATAAAAATATTTTTTTTAATGATTACATAAACCAATCATTTCTTTGAAGAATAATTGTATAACATAAACCCTTATTCACTGGGGAGTAGTGTGATTAAGTGAGTAGTGACTTTCCAATTATTGAACTACTTAATGTGATCACATCTTCTATAGAGACATAATTTTCTCTTCTCGAGGTCAACTCATTTATTGGGATAAAAAATCATTATAAATTTAATATAAATCATAATTATTTTTTAGATAATCTATGAAAACTATGGATAACCATGACTCTTTATGGTCTAGTCTGATCTTAAATTTCCCTTTTCTTTAAATTGTCTACTATTATTCCATTAATTTAGATCACATTCCCCATGAATGTAATTATTTTTACTTGAAATTGACACTTACTAAAAAAATTATTCAACTTATCCTTCCCTATTATCTCTAAAATAATATTTTAATTATCATCATTTTACTAATTTCCCATAGAGTGGATTAGATTATTATCAAAATATACCTCTATAAATATATCGAGGATCTCTGTAAATACTCTATTCATCAACTCCATAAAATTTTTAGGGAATTATTATGTCTTAATAGAGTCACTATGAACTCATGGTACTCATATTTTGTATGAAAAATTATCCTTTGAATATCTTATACAATAACATTTAAAAGAAGATATTAAGGGCAATGTTCCACCTTTGATTAGTATTGTTCTTCAAAAAGTTTATCAAATGAGTTATCATTCCTTATAAGGGGATACATGTTTATTAATATGATCTTGTAGATATCAATATAATTGATGCACAACCACATAGACCTCTCCTTATTCTTGAAAAAATATCTCAATCATGCCAAACGGTTATGCACTAAGTCGTATGAAAACATTTCCCATATTCACTTGAATTTCCTTATTTAATTCCGCTTATTATACCATGGACATCATATAGAGGATTTTTGATATATGAGTGGATTTTGGTATGAATTCTATTGAAAAATATTCCACATGATTGGAGGGAAATCTAGAAAACTCTTCGAGAGATACATCAGTGCACTCCCTCATAGTGGACAATCCCACTCGGTTTATTCTTTTTTGACACTAACATTTGATAAAAATATTGTTCTTCATTGGGTATCAATACCCACAACATCGATGTATTTTTTAAAGGGTATTCATAATATTCCTTGGATATTTATAATATCATATGATGATTTGGGGTATAGAAAGGGATTTTATTTTACAAAACATTTATTTGAGATCTATAGAATGAGATATCATCCAAGACTATTATTTAAACAAACCATACCAAAGGAATGATTAAGATATTAATTAGAAGAATCTTTTCATAGAAATTAATTGGTAAAGATTACAACAATTGGGTTACAATTATTTCCCTGTTATTTATTTTCATGGAAATCTATACTTTATGGTATTAGGGAGGTGATTATATAGTTTTAGAAAACATTTATGATATAAATAAATGAAGATATAATGAATCATATTAAACTTTCAGCAATGTGGAATGAATTTATAGTGTAACATATAAAACATTATTTTCTTATTCCACCAAAATGGTTATTATGGAATATGTTTTCCCTTACTTCCTCATATTTCGTGATTTATAACATTCATTACCATAGACAACCATTGGTTTGGATAACTACATAGTATAGTTCACATTCATCTAAAATTTTATTCATTGAACCACGGATGTTGCATTGGGAGGTGTCCTCTTTTCACCATCACATTGGATGGATTCTCTATGTCTCTTTAATATTCATGATATTGATGCCCTTCTCTACCATAGTTAAATAATTTCCTCAATCCTTTAAGAAAATATAAATGATGCTTCTTTCTACATAATTTACATGTGGGTATTAAGATATTCTTTCTTCTTTTATCAACATGAAAATGAATTCTTCATTCTTATCTCATGTTCCTTGTGACCATTATCAAAATCCTATATCTAAATTGAAAACACATTAAACTAATTTTCATTACTTATAAATTCCTATATGGTTATTTATTTTTGGACATATGGTTTTAATATAATAAAGAATCTATGAATTTTGATATCGTTATTTCTAAAAAATCTCGAGGAATACCTTCAAACCCTTGTCAATGTTTTCATACAATAGTCATTACAAATTCTCCCCCTTTCTCTTAACATCTAAAAATTATCTCTCTATATTTCTCAAGGATTTTAAGGGAAGTATTTTTAAATTTATATATATATATATATATATTAATAAATACTTTATACTATATTATTTATACATTATTAATTAGATTCATATTCATGATAAAATTATAATATTTATCTTGTTATGTATCTAAATGATAGAAAAATAGAGTAACATTACCCATTTTAGATTAATGAAGCCAGAAAATATATTTTTACTGTAGTAAACCCACTATTATAAGACAAGTGTATCAAAAGACCTACTATATATTATTGGTTACTAGTGCATGAATGACCCAATATCTAAATTATTTTTCATGGGTGAAAGAAACATTCCTCATGTTTTAGCTTATTTTTCATACCCCATGATATTGTGGTATGTACTCCCATGAGTTTGTTATTTCCACCTCCCATTTCATTGGGAATATCATTAAAATGATTTCATTTCTCCTCATATTATTATTGGTGAAATTTCTCCTAGTTCCCATTGTTTTTGAAAATAGACATAGTCGTAACAAGACATAGGTAAATAATTCTTGAATAAATAAATTATTCTAATATGAAAAGTCAATTATAATGTAATGTCCTTTAGGGTCAAAAAGTTTATCATAGGCTATATTTTTTTAACAAACTTCATGAAACTGGATTCATGTATTATACACTTAAATATCTTATAACATTAAGATAAATAATTACTCTATTTATATATCCTTTATAGTTGTTTTTAAATATAATTTTATCCACCAAATAACTTCTCCCAGCATTGTCAAAAAACGGTTAAAATTATACCCACTTATTTAGAACTCATTGAAAATAATTTCGATAACCAAAAAAACTATATATAGGTTATTACACTTATGTGAATTTATATAAAATCCTGCATCCACTTATTTATATTTAAATAGGGATCTTATTATAGGAAGCCAAACACGTAATATATTGATAAAAATTAATTTTTTTTATATTTCAACTTCGAGTTAGGGATTATCTATTTTTTCTAGTATTAATTCCAAAATAACTTAAAATGTTACCAATTTCAACAACAAAATACAAAATTTTTCATGCATTATTATTAAATAATTTTTAATATTAACAATATAGTAATATTAAAATTTATTATTAAAAGTTATAGTATCTCTTGAAAATTAGGTTTATATGTTAAAACATAAAAATTATTTGAATCTTTAATCATTATATATATAAAATATATCTAATTATCATTAGTTCAGTTAACTTTATAAGGGCATTCATGAGGGAATGAGTAAGATAAAAACCTTGTATGGGGAGAAATAAATGGGAAGGAGCATGAGACATGAATACATATTGAACATGAGTGAGAATAATTGTTATCTTCATAAAATCAGAAAAGGTTCATCCACAAAATAATGAATGGATAACTTGAAATATGTAATAAATATGGACTATGCATTAAAATGTAAGATTATAACATTGTGGTCAAATTTCACATATATTTTCTGATCAAATATTGTTTCATGGTCATTAAAAAAATATCATAACATTATAATTTTGTACAAATATATCATCATGATCCAACACAATACACATAATCTCCTAAGATATATCAAATAAACTAATGAATTAGGGGATTATATAATTTTGGTCCCAACTATCGCATCATAAAATTCTCATAATCATGTTTTCCACATAGAAAGAAAACATATAAAAATCATAGACAAGATAGAAACTCCCAATAAAAAGGGATTCATAAGTCTGTTCTAAAGAAAAACTTAGTGAAGAAACATTGATATTCCAAAAATAATAAGGGAAAAAATAATTATACCTTATATTTATAGATAAAGGATTATTGGATCATAGGTCATCATGTGATGAATAATAAATTCAAGACGAATATGTTTGATAAAAATATTATTTTTGAAAAGTAATTATTGGATGCTTATAAATAATCTCAATGAAAAAGAAGAATGAATGTACCTATAAAATAAAAGTAATGTTAATTTATAATGACAATAGAGAAGGTTTTATATGGATTATATTAAAAGGATATAGAATGGAAGGAAAACCTAGAAGGAAGGAATTGAGTTTAAGAGTCCCCTACCTTAGATATTTATTTATTTCCTTAGATATATGGATATGAAATAATAAAATAATATTATATTAAAAATAATCCATTAGTAAATTATATTAATTTTTTACATAAATTTATACAGTCATTTAATTTTAATTTTTAATTATCATTATTAGAGTTCCAATGTTTTGATAAAAAAATTTCATTAAAATATATTTTTTTTAATTTCATAATTTTTATTCCATTTCAATTTATAAATTACTAAAATTAACTCATAAATAATAAAAATACATATATATACACATTTATATATTCTATAGAATTAATTTTAACTATTTGCAATGGAATTGAAAAGAGGATAATTGACAACATCCTTATGAACTGTTAACATTACATTAATGAAACATTGTCAAAACCATAAGGGGTACGTGATATATATATATATATATATTATATTTGGTTAATTAAATAAAAATAATTATAATATTATATGTAATTATTTTTATGAGGTTTGTTCTAGAATATAATAGAAAGGTTGAGGAAGGGAAGGGGTAAATGAATGGAAAAGATATAAGAATCATATCTCCTTTGTTTTCTTCCTTTACTACAACCATAAACTACATGAATTTTTGGAGATATATGACTCCAAAATTCTCCTAAGGATTATTAGGGGATTAAAATAATGTATTTGGTAGAGGTTTGGATTTGATGACTGGAAGTGAATTTGTTTCCAAATGAGGGTATTTATACTTGGGGATAGTGATATTTTTGTGTTAAAATGTTGAGTAAAATAAAATTATCAATGTAAACCCTGTAAGAGTGGTATTTTTTACATTATGAATCATATATTAATTATATATAATTATTTAAATAATTATAAGTCCTTACAAAACTGAGTTTTGTAATGTATTCAAATAGAAAGTAGAAAATTGAAAAATTACATCCATAATGTAATATTTTATATTTTTAGGATTTCGAAAATACATTTAAGGTTTGAAAATTAATTTAATTATTCTAAAAATTTATATTTATATTATAATACTAGTTATGGGTTTTTTAATACAATTTATTATTTATTAAGTCATTATTATAATTGTATAATGTCATTAAAAATATTGTATTTTAAAAGAAATATTTTTACAACCCACTTAAAAATTATTTCTTCCCATAAAATTATTAAAATTCAACCTTATAATAATTTAGTCTCGTGATTCCAAAAATAAAATTTATTGCATAAAAATATTTTTCTATCATATTTAATTTAAAATATTAAATTAAAAACTGTGGTTTTTTAAAAAAATATGTTAAAATACACTTGTTAAAAAAATAAATTATTTTAGTTTATAATTAGAATAATTATTTTATGTAATTAAAATATTTATATTTTATTAGCTATTTTTATTTTTATTTTTATTTTTATTTCATTTATTATTTTATTGGACATGTTTTAATTCTAAAGGTCAAATTCATATTTATAATGGTCAGGTTACTATTATTAACAGTTGGGTCACTATTTTAATTGTCATATTATTATTCCAATGGTCTTATTGGTTTTATAATTTCTATAAATACCACATAATTCATTCGTCCATCATTCACCTCAATTCCTCTAAAGGTTATGTGTTCTTTTTTTTAAATTCTGATTGGAAGACTAATGTTTTACTACTTTTTTGCAGTGTTGTTCATGAGTGTGATAATTGTTGAGGGTCAAAATAATCCAAAATATTCTATTTTTCAAATTTTATTATTTTCAATTTCTTTTCTAATTGTAACAGTTTCAATTCTCATAGGTATATTTATTATATAAATGAAATCTTTTCAATGAATGAAATAAATCACATTAGTTTTTTATTTTTCATTTCATGTTGTTTATAATATATGATATTCATAAATTAGAAACAAAAAATTATTATGAATAAATTTTATATTTATAAAATTTTTCATTTGTACATTAGTCACATTATATTACTTTACTAAAAACTCATAGTTGTTATAGCGATACATGAAATATATATTAATAATATCATCCCCACAAACCAAAATTTAATAAAAACTAATCCTATGATTAACCTTCGGAAACCATTTTTCCCTTTTAGTTGGTCAAAGGGATTGTCTATTTTATTGAAGAGTCTATTTGTTCTTGATTTTCACCTGATTCAAGTAGGTATATTCAATACAAATCCTCAAACTCTCATAAAACTTATTGGTGAAGATAATTGGTGCTCCCCATGGGGTACACTAGGGCTGATAGTATTTTATAAATTATCCTTAAACTACACCATCAACTCAATGATATTTACTAGGTCCATCTGATAAGAAGTTAAAGATATTTGTGTACTATCATGGTGCAAGTTAGTACTAAAATCAATCTATTGATGAGGGAGAAACATTTTTAAATACTATAAGTGAATTTATATATACTCTTGTCACACTATAAATTCCAAATCCTATAAAACATCAATGAAAAAGAAATATATTATTTTATAAAGAACGATAATTAGATTTAAACAGCCATGGGGTGCACCTGCTTATCCCATATGAGAGTCCCATTCACCATTAAAGGTGACCATATTTATATTTTATCAATGAATATTAAAAATTATATTATATATATACTAAATAGAATATTTCTTATAACTATTCTAGTTGTATAATAACTTCTTATAGTCTCATCTCATCTATGATGATATCCCAAGAAAATGTATATCTATATAGAGTAGGCTCACACTAATGGTAAAAAGAGTTATATGATAATATCCTATTGTATGAGTCTATATTTTGAGAAGTGACTCTAAGGGTTCTAATTGAATCTCAACTTATTTAAAAATGATTACTTAAGGAATGAATTAATTACACAATAATAAGTAGGTGTGGGTGAAAAAATAGAAAAGACCCAAATCATACATAAAAAATTCTTGGTTTTTCCGACTCAAATCCCTTTAACAAAAATATTTTACTTATTCTATATCCTCCCACACCCAATTACTATCGCGTTCCACTAAGATATAGTGATGGTGGAAATGGGTGAATGTTCCATCCACCACAAGCTTCTCCTACACCCCCAGCTCATCCATCATAACCGACACCCGGAGTTGTAGTTTTTCTACCTCAATGGGTGAGATAGTATATTTTTTCCACTATAAGTGGGTGTAAATAATTCACCATGTTTATCATATTCCTCCTTCAAGTTGAATATTTTTTCCATGTATCTACTACAACAACTAGTTTTGAAAACCCTATTGCTTTTCTCAGGGATTCTGACTTGGGGTCTCTAGTTTTCCATCACAGAGCCTAGGATCATGAATTATCATGACTATAAAGAGGTAATCCTCTATATTTTCATTGGATATATTTTTTTGTGGGCCTCACTACAAAAAATACCGAATCATCTCCAACACTTATGTATGATTCCACCATAAATGTTTTGATCTCTAAGTCATGATTAAAAAAATGAAATATATGGGAATAAAAAAAGGAATTGTCCCATATATAAAATACCATAAAATGATATTATCAAAATGAGTAGATAAAATATAACAATAATGAGTACCTCAGTAGTTTCATGAAGCTCAAAACAAATTAGTTTATCACCATACTACCCTAATAGATTTCCAGAGAATCATGAACTCGCACCATCCTCAATATTTTTGGATAGTGAGCCTCAATGAATAATTGATCTCTCTATGAAAATGGAAATGTATTCTAATCATGTGTTGGTATGATAAATTAACACCAATTTCTTTCTTGTTCATATAGAAAATTTATAGAAAGGTCCATGATTTCTAATGAATTCTCATTTGGTGGGGATATGTTGTTTTGATGAGGCCTCATTCACATTTCCCAAAGGCTAATGGACTCTTACCATTAGGTTGATTATAATGGAACCTTAAGCTAGAATGGATGATGTTAATTCAACTCCTCCTAATATAGATATTGTTAGTTAGTTTTAGACTTCATTATGGAATTAAGACTTTTCCATGAATTCTTTCATAATAATATCCTTGTAAATAGTGGTTAGTTACATCACATAATTACAAAATATTTTAAAGACCAATTAGTCAGAGGGATAAGCGTATCTCTCACATTAAATTTTGATATAACATCCTCATACTAGATTATGAGGTTATATTATGATTATAAAAAAAGAGAGATAGATCTGGAGTCTAGCATTGGGACTAAGGGGGATCTTTATTTGAGTATTATATAAAACATGGGTCTTAAAAAATCATTCCTAGAGACTATTTCAATTAATTTAAAGATTTATAAAATTTAATTCAATAAACAGTATTCTATTTTTGTTTTCGATGTATCTTCATCTGGATATTTGGTTCATAATAAGTAGAGATAAACCCAATTTTATTTCTATTTCCCCAATTTTTTGAGTGATTCACAAAATAGGTGGTTGATGGGTATTTATAGGTATCTGGATCATGGAATCTTAATTATTCATAGCGCATTCAATCGATGGTTCATGAGACACATTTGGAGGTTATATTAAAAAAATGATATTTTTTTAGTATTAAATGCTTCCCCCAAAGTTACATGTTCATTGGTTTCTCCCTACTTCATTAATATTGAATGTTTTTTCAGAATCAAGATTTAATTCCCCCACATCTCAATGTAATTTTATTCCGGAAAATAGTACCAAATTATAATAAATATAATGGTCAATGGTGATTAAATATTTCATTTTCATATGTATGGGTAAGAGAAATGTCACCACCTCAAAGAGTAACCATGATTTTCATGGAACTATAGTTGATAATCTATTTTCATATAGATAAAAATTTGTATGAAGACTTTATGTGATCACCTAATACATCATGAAATGTTTCTATTTCCCCAATAATAGCTTTCATGAGGTCATAGAATTATGTTAATAGAGCTTCTATGATGATCACACTATATAAATGTTATGATTTTCATGAACTATTAATCATTTAATGAGAAGGAAACCTTATAGAATTATTTCACCAACCCTTCACCAATATATAATAGTGTCTAGAATCTATGAATGATCTACAAAAATGAAACTATTGTAAGTATGAGGGCTATGTTCAAAAATATAGAACTACTATTAATCCTCCAGATCACACCAGGACATCAAATTCTATTCAATTTGGATGGGAAATACTTTCAAGACTACATATTTTAGGAGAGGCCTCCACTATATAGATTTGGGTAACTGAATGAAGTGGAACACAGATCGTTTGAATTCCAAACCATGAAATAATGGATATGTGTAGATGATAATATATTATAAAAACCATTTCTTTTGAGAAGAAGGTTATACTCTAGTATACACCTTGTGTAACCTCTGATGGATTGTGAACACTAAAGAGCTGATGAATGAGTTTATACCCCCACACTACTCACCAATAAAAAAAGAAAAATTTTATAATAGATAGAATGGCAGAAGAATTAAAATGGATCGATACATAGATATAAATTTTATGGAAGATTGGGAATAAGCTTTCTGAGTATGATAAAGATATGTTGAGTTCAGAGAGAACCTCCCACAATTAAAATATATGAGGAAGTATAAACATCATAATTCACATAAACTACCATTAAAACCTCCTTCACAATCCTTTTATAAGGTGGTTTATAGATATAAAATATCTAAACATACATTTTTCATAGGTATATATTAGTTAACGATACCTCTATAAGATCAAAGGGATCCCAATTCGTGGTGAGATGTATGACAAGTTTTTACCGATGGATATCATCTAAGACAATTCTATGTAAACTCCCACACTATCCAAGGTTCTTCTAGAGGTGGTGAGTAAAAAGATATAGTTTTATATTACCAAAATCTACAAATTCACATAAAAAAGTTTTAAATCATTTTATTCGTTTTTTAAGAGAATATGGTTGACTGGATAGAATAAATCCTAACATGATGCTCCCATGGAAATTCAAATTCATACTAGCTGAACCTTGTGGAACTTCAGTACACCAAGTGGGGGTTCCATATAATGGGAAGACCAACCATAAAATTAAAATTGGAGAGATTACTCATGATCTTTTTCAAAGTATGATTATTACCAGTCAAGGATTCCAATATTCGATTATGGTCAGTAAGTTTCATCATTGTAAAACTTCTATCTTGTAGGTGTCATATCAACCACACCATTCAAGTTTTGGTAGATCAATACATGTTTTTAAGTAATGTGAGACATGCGTAAGTGAAAATACTAATTTTTATTCACATTAAATTCATGTATGATATATTCATTTAATACATTAGTATGTAATGTATTGCATCTATGTCACCCTTCAAAAATTATAAATCTAGTGAACCTTGTATACAATTATCAATGTGTGGATCATGGAAATAGAATTGGTTGGTTTTATTACCTTCATGGAATCTCATGGATAGTTATATTTTACACCATAACATGATAACATATGTTATCAATAAAAATGGTGGGTTATATTGTGAGGAAATTTTTTATCTTGTGGCTTTCAAGGATGGGGTATCAGAAATGTTCATAAACTGAGAGGTCTTCTATGACATGTACAACCCATGCTTATTCTTATGTTAGCATTAAAAAAATATGTAGGTATCACCATGAATATAAAATATATATCATCATTATAAATTACCAATTATCATTAAATGTGTTTAGGTAATTATATACCTTGAGAAAACTAATTATAAAATCACACAACAAAAAGAGGTTTCCTTAATTATACTACTCAGTGAGTATTAGTAAATGTGGGAAACATCAGACACAGATTCTATAATAAAAGAAATATTGTTATACCTATAGGAGATAATGTGTTCTTACGGAAGGAAATATGAATTAAAAGTATCCATAGAGGGAACCCAAAAGTATGAAAATCATGGTCCAACTAAAGTAGTGGACATTAAGGATTATCCAAGGACATTAACCAGTCATCATGATTAATTATAAATGGATGGAATATATCTATGATAGGGGAACCCTATAAAGTAGGTACAAAAGTAGGGTAAAAATTTATAGACCTATAAAACTATCGGATTAGTCTCTCATGAGAAGCATATTAGTCCACTTAGGAAAATAACAAATGACTTCGGATTTTCCCCGATACTAGAAGTCATTGGAAGTAACTTAGAAAATATTGAATAAGATAGTATTGAATTGGATTACCCATGGTTTAAGTGTATCCATTTCTGTGTCCAGTGGTTTTGAACCTATGACTGACATTTCCAATGGTACTCAATGCAAGGAATTCTGAGCTGGCCCTTACCAATTTGAGTTTCTAGTGTACTCTCACGACTAGGAGGGAATCATTATTGACTAATTTTGGTATCTTCTGAGTTTATGATTTGAAAAGATATTAGATAATTCTTATCCATCCATAGATATAATTATTTTATAGTGAGGAAAATATTATTTTATTTATGAAGAGGCTAAGTCCACTAGAGAGACATAAGAGGCCTTGTCAATCCAGTTTTCACTAAATACACACTAGTCTCAGTGTTATATATAAAATAATACTTATTTTTCATCTTATCACCCATGTAAATAAAATATGTTGGATATTCCCTATACATATCCTTATATAATTCATAATGGAAGCACATCATAAAGGGCATAGGTTACCAACACATAGATGAATCTCTTCCGTTACAATGAAATTTTTTGTTATCTAGGTTTTACATTATTCGGTAACATCATCCAAAACATCACCTATAAATGAGACATGGTATGCCATGTTCTTGTGGATGTTGAGTATCTTAAGGCTTAATTACCCACTTGCTAATTTTTAAATTCCATAAAACATTAACATTATTAAAACAAAATTATACTAACTCTTTCGAAAAATTCACTACAACACCAGCGCATCGAGTAAAGGAGCCTATTATGGTGTCATTAATGGTAACCCACTGACATCAATGGATTAACAATCCTTTATTTAGTAACTAGAGTTTGAAGACTAAAATTTAAATTTTCCATCATGATGGCTACATCTTTCTATCTCATCATAGTTAAATCATGTCATACAGGGCCTCTAGTAATATAAACCACTTTTCAGATATTGTTTTTTCATGTGTATTTGTTTTCCATTAAGGATGAAGCTAAACTAGGGTTATACATGGTCATGGATAACACAGTGATCTAACCAAGGTCTTGGAATCACATCTATGGGATGATCACCTACACTCTACTAGGTTATTTGGGTGGCCATATGGGGAGTTTGTTTCACTATTTGGTAAAAATTGGGACCCATGGGGTATAATATCATTCCATATATTCAATAATAAATGGATTTTTATTGAATAAGAGTGGATAGAGGCATTCCTAGATTAATATTTTATTTCCATCTCTGAGTCTTATTGTGTTTATTCCTTGTAGGTGATTTAGTATAGTATTTCAATGAAAGAGGTGAAATTGGGTAATTATTGAAATCCATAATTTCATATATAGAAACTACTTCAAAATAAATTAATATGAAAAATATTTCATAAATAAATAATCATCTACTATAAAGGATTAGTTTATTTAGAGATTAGATGCACAATGTTAATATTTCAATAATGATCTTCCACATATCCTATAACAATCTTACCACATAGTACTCTTCTTATACATTTTCTATATAAAACCTTTCTTCATAAAATTGGGAAACAAAGGGGTATTAATGATAACTTAAAACGTAACATGATCATAAGTATCCAAGAAAATGAGCTTAGCATTTTGAACTACATAAAAATTTAATCATATATTTTAATCTTCAATAATGGAATAAATCCTGGTAATTTATAATTCATGGATCCTAAAGGAATCAAGGGATGTGATCCATTAGGGAAATTTTTTTTATAAGACATAAGTTTGTGGCATACACATTATCATAGAAAATATATTCTTTATTTGAGGATCACTACCAGGAATACCAAAGACGGATTGGGTGCACTTTCTATTCTGTTATATTTTAAGTCAAGGTCCACTCCCTAGACTATCAAAGTAGAAAAAGTATCCTACTAAGCTTAGTTCAATAAGCATTCCATTCATTATTATCTCATTATATATCCATCATTACCAAATATATTAGAGGATTATTTCATTCCAGTACCACACATCACATAATGACATTACATTTATATTTTTTTCTAAAGATTATAAATCAATCATAATATATACTAACTAGTAGAAGGAAAATGGATTTCATAAACATTAAAATATTTCATCATTACATAACCAATTAAAGATAAATATATTTCAAAAATATATTAACATAATAATCATAATCCATCCATATAATGAATAAGTTTGGTTTCATTAGATCATATCCCTAGGAAAGAATAATTATCATCTATGGATGTAGTCATATATAAAAAATTTATTTAAAGGATCTATGGAATATTTCTTTAGGAAAAAACATTTTTCTTTTTGAAATAATTTATTTAAAATATAAATTATTACAAAATATTATAGAGATATTATTATTTAAAAATAATCATATAAATATTTAATTTATGATGATAAAAATTTAGTGGTTATGAAAATGGTAAATTACATTAATGTCATGTAATTTAAAACATATATTAATTTCACATGTTTTTGTAAAATGTCAAAAGTGTCTCATTATGAAAATGATAAGAATATTCTTTTTAAAATACATTATGAAAATAAAAATTGTAATAGAAATAATTTTAAACAATCATATGATGATATTAAAATAATTTTTTAAATAATTTTTTAAAAAAAATCAACATGGAATAAAAGGATTTTAAAACAAAGAGAAAATAACATATTTTTTCCTAAAAATAATTTTACAGTCATTTTAGGTACCTAAGATAGATGTATATTCCTCCCCACCAGATGGTCTCTGATCCTGCTTCTCCCTCCCAATCGATGGCCTAGACCTAATGCCGCTGGATCCTACTCTCCCCTCCCAATCAGATGGTGGAGACTTGCGATTTCATCTGTAGGGGGAAAATATGTTAGATCTTGGCTCAATTCTGCCCTTCCCGAAAATCCATATTTCATCGAAGGTCCTTGTTCTCTTCTAAGAGGCTCCTTATCTTTCATTACTTCCAGCAGATATTAATAGTGCCTCTGATATTTGCAAGCTCACAATGGTGGCCTGCTTCTGTCTCCAGTGACCCTTGATCGAATCATTTTATCACTTTGTATCTGTCTCTTGGAAGCTACAGTATAATGCAGTCGTCGGTTTTCATGACTGAAGAAACTTCATGATTCTCTTTGGATTGAAGGAGGATGTATTCTACACCTGTTCCAAGGCCCCTCGAAGATGCAATGGGGTATCTTTCTACATGTTTCACTAGAGCTTCGACCTTCACATGCAGCGTGACCCCTTGACATTCGCGACCTAGGTAAGTATTCAGGGGATACATCTCTTGTTTCCAAATCATTCAATCTTGTGTGCAATTGGTAACATGATTGAGAGTTACCTTTTCTTTGATTGGCTTACGGATTTTTTTTTCATCCTATCTGCCTCAGAATATGCATGGAAGTTGATGCTACGAGGTCGCTAGTCCGATGCATTTTTATTATAGATGAGCATGAGTTTCACAGGAGCATGAGGTGTTTTTTGAGTCATGGATGGATTATTATGTATATTTCAACTGGTGTGGTCACCTGGCGTTGAACTATTGTAGTGGGAGGGTGAGTAGTTACTCACAAGTGATAGAGATGAGTCATAGAGGAGGGCGCACTACTACTGGTGTGGATAAGGACTTGAGAATGGATCTCTTGGGTGATGGTTTGACAGCAAGCAGGGATGAGGTGAGAGATACGTTTTCCTTTGAGGGGGGTGTTGGGTGTGTCATATGTGAAGATATTGCTGAGACGGGTTCATAGATGGGAGAACCTATAAATGATAGTACAGAAGTGGAAGATCCAGTGGCACTATCTCTCATGAAGGGGGTGGTCTGAGAGCCTTTGGCTGGAAATGTAGTGGTAGATGAGCCAATTCCAAAAGTGTTAATGCAGGGGATGAATCAGAATGGTGCCGATGTGATACTTTTTTACTCTTCTGAAGAGATGTTGGGAATCCAGGTGGGAGAATTTGTTACTATTGTGGATGAGGACCCTATGAATTATGGTCATGAGAACACGGTGCAAGGTAATTCCATGATGAAGGTTGATCATGGGCCATGATACCCGATGGTTAAGCATGTCTTTAATCACTTAAAGTGTGACTTTGTCTTTGTAAATGCAGATACAGTGGATGGGCAGGATGTTGATGCTGGAGGATGGGTGATCATGGTATCTACTAGTAATAGATTCCTTGAACTGGAAAATGAGGAAGAATTGCATGAAGAGGAGAATGATGCACGGAAGGAAGGTGGCCTCCTGAAGCTTGTTATTTATCCATTGGTTGCTGCAACCGGGGAAGATGTGCAGAACCTAGTGGATCAGCCACAATGTATTTCTTTAGTTGATGCTAATAGTCATTTATAGCATGTTTTTGGATTGGAGGAGGGTTATCAAGAGGTGAAAATCATGGGAAAGTGGGGTGACATCTCAGATAGTATCAAGGAAAATGATAGTTGCATGGTTTAGACCTCCTATAGTGATGTTGTTCAGTGCGAGAGGATAAACGTGCAAGGGGAAAAAGATATTAAGACTGGTTCACCATGATGAAGAGTGCAAAAATATTATTCTTATCTTCTAAAGGCAGTGTCTACCAGATCTTCTTTTGGGAAGGAAAGTTGGGATATGCAATCCTCGAAGGAGTTCCTAGCCTTGGAGAAGCTAAATAATAGATGAAAATATTCCAAGTTTATTAAGAAATACGAATGATCAGAGTGGGAAATAGAAATTTCATAGTACATAATTTCTAATGGGGGTGGTGACGGGTATGATTTATTAGATTTTTTAGTTGTTTTTCTAACTTGTTGTACCTTTTGAATGCTTTTTCTTTAATTAATAAATGGCCAAAGACTTTCCACTGAATGAGAATTACTAATAATTTAGGTACCTAAGAGTGGAAAATATTAATATTACATTAAAATTTCATGAATAAATATAAGACAATAAATTAAAAATTCTTTTATCAAAAAATGATGATATAATTAAACTTAGTGTAAATAAATTCATAATGAATCTAGAATAAAAGGAGATTGAAACATAAATTCCTTACCACTTTTGTAAATTTTGAGTTGTATTTAAAAAAAATTCAAATTAAAATTTAAATATCATTATAATAAGGATAATCATGATTTAAAATATCAACCAGTCTATATAAACACCTTAACAAATAATATAGGTGCACAACATAACATATTTCCCAAGTAAGACAATTTGAGATAATAAATGCTTACAACATTGAATCAAACCCTCAGAAAAACAGAAACTTGTTTGTATTTTTAAATACCAATTGTTTTAAGGAAAATTATATTAATTTTAATTAATGAGAATTTTTTCATCATAAAAAATCAAGTATTAAATATGGACTGTGTCTCATATAATTAAAAGTGTGATGAAAATATATTACTTCAATTTATAATTGATTCGAAAGAAATTGAATAGGATATAAAGTAAATTTAAATTAGTTATAAATATATAAATGAAACATTTTCATACTTATACTATTATATACATTCTACTTATAAAATTTAAACACCCATTTATTAATAACTCTTTATTAAATTCATGCTTTCTAGGTGTTACCAATTTCATTTTTCATGACAATTTCTACTTGTCGGATTTTATCTATGAACATTAATCAAGGTTCAATAATATCCAAATGTTTAATAATAAGATAAATTTAATTTATATTAATAACATATATATATCCACATAATTTATAAATAAATAATTAATTACATGATTCATGGAGAAAGTAGGTCGTACATACGCATGAACGCCCTTTTAATTTTCTAAATAAAAAATTAAAGAAAGATAGATATTATTTTATCATTATATAAAAATAATTTCATAATTAATATCATATATATATATATATATATTATAAAGTAGTTGGGGTTTGGATTAGTGGTAAGCACCCCATAAATCTACATGAAAAATGGGGGTTCAAAACCCATTGGGCGCCAGGACTATAGCAGTACTGTAGTAGAGGCGACACTGTAGCAACGATGGGCACTGTAGCAGCAGAATGTCATTGTAGCGGCGGCAGAGCACTGTAGCAGCGGGTAATGTGCAGTACTGTAGAAACATGGGTAATGTAGTAGTACTATTCATAGAATGGGATTTGGGCCAAAAAAATGGGCCTACGGGTCATGTAATGGGATAAATGCCCACTGGGCCTTCGGGCTATGTAATGGGTCTCCCTCTACCCAGTTAAAGACGTCTTTGCTTTGCTTTAATAATAAAATGACGCTTCAGCCCCAGAGTTTTAAAAAAATAGTATTAATATATCCTATTTACCATCTATGTAATAAAATGAATCATAACTCTTTGTGGGAGTGGTAGTCCACATGTACACATGGATAATGTAGCCATTTTCCAATTGATGTGAAGGTAGATGGTTAATATGATATTATAAATACATAAGTATAAATATATCATAAATTTCATATTTAAATAATAAAGCTTTTCAAAATTAATATCTAGTAAATACGGTTATGGAAAATAAATTGTATTGCTATGTGGGGGCAGTAGTCCACCAGTATACACTAGGGAAATTTTCACATCCCATTTGGCATAAAAGGGGATGAGTAATGGTTTTTACATAATAATAATTAAAATTAAATATATTCGGTTTTATGAAGTTATTTTTTTATATTCAATATAACATATTTAAATGATATTTACGTACAAATTATTTGAAATTTATCGGGTATGATGATTACATCTTCATTCATAATCCTCTTTTATATCCCTTCTTAAGGATCTATGAAATGGTCATTTAATAATGAAATTGTCTCTAAATTTTGTGTAGGGAAGTCTGAAAGATAATTTAAAAAGTTTTTATTGATCTATATTTCTTAAATTGGTGTATATAAGAGAAACTATGGGTTTTATTTTATAAGTTAGGGTACAGAAACACATGAGATTTGTTAAAATATTAAAATATAATAATTTCATACTTATGAAAAATGATTCAAAATGGACAGATTTAAGAATATGATATATAATGAGGTTTATATATAGTGATTCAATATGATTTATATATGTTTAATTGTCATATTAACCCTATTCTCTTTGTTTCCCTCCCCTAGTAAACTCTTTTTAAGCTTAACTGTGGTAATGAAATTTTAAAAGTTAAAGGGTGATAATATTAATTAAATCATCACAATTATATCATAAGATGATAATCGATGATGTTTTCAACAAATTATCATCATATTTGTCCTATTTATTTATTTTTATTATTTTTAAAAATTTTAAGATATGTTATTTTTCATAAAATATCATTAATTACATTTTGACACTATTCATTTAATCTGACTTTAAAGACATAAAGATAATAAATAAATAACAATATAAACTCCTTAACAATAAATAATACTAATTATTAACCATTAAATTTTTGAGACACAATAATTAATTCCAAAAATATTACTTCAGATGTTTTTAAAATCATTTTCGTTTATTTTTCTACATATTGCACAAACATTGTGCCAATATTGGGTAGGCAGTCTAGGTAATTATAACAAAACTAATATTTAAAAATAATTTATTATAAAAAAATTATCTTAATTATGTTCTAAGTAAACTTCAATATTTTTTTATAAAATATTAATATCTCTATTCAAACATATAAAATAGATTAAAATTAAGAGAGTGGAATTTTGTAATTTTCATTACTTGTTATAATATAAATTTCATTATCATAGAAAAACTAAAAAATGATATATATTATAATTATAGAAGTATATGGTAGAATAAATCCCATAAAATAAAAATAATGAATATTTTGGGTTTGTTTTGATAAATTATTTCTTAGTTTTAACCATTTCTTAATTGTTATACCCTTACCGAGGTGACAAATATTTTTCTAAGGTTACTATTCATAATTTCCAATAATTAAAGTATTTATTCACCAAATTTGAACCCCATAATTGAAAATTTGGTATCAATTTTTCAAGATTTATCATCAATAAGTGGTAGAAATAAATTTTAATATATATTTGTAAAATGAATTGAAAATCATTTTTTAGAAAAATATGTTATTAAGAACAAAAATTAACTTATATCAAAATCACGAATATTAATTAATCAAGTGTAATTAATTAGATTTTAATAAAAAAATGGATCATATTTTACTTTTTTATCATATCTGAAATAGATTTAGACATTTAAATTACTTGACATAGTGAAAATAGAATAGAGTATTAAAAAAATTATTATTTTCACCATTCCTTAAAAATTGAATTATTTCAAAAAAATAAAAAATGTAAAAACTAATTTTATTTTTATATGATTATTCCAAAAATAAATTTTATTTTATAAAACATTATTTCTAAAATTATAATAAATTATTTATAATTTTTATGAAAAATATTCAATAAAATCTTATTTTTAATGAAAATGAATTTTTAAAGCCTAAAATAATTTCATTAAATAATTATGTGTGCATTTATTAATAATTAATCAAACAATTAATTTTTACTCGGACCACTATACATATATATCATAATTATTTTACTCATATTCATACCCTCCCATTCAACGTCCAGTTGGTAAGGGTCATATTTAAATAATAATTTTTTCATAATATACCCTAATTTGTTTAAATCTTGGTGTTGCATGTAAAGAAAGATATCAAGATTTTGATTATTTTAAAATAAATATAAATGGTGTGAAAATCAACCAAAATTTTTAACTATAGTGATATATTGTATGTTCAAATACCTAAGGACTCATCTAGAATTTTCTAGGGTCTAGGTCACCTAGGGTAGTATCTCAGGTGGTAGATTATAAGGAATATATAAATGATTTCTTGATGTAAGTGGCCCAATTTTACCCATAGTAAAAAGATAAATTTTTGAGAGATTATAAGTCAATGATAGTGATCCAAAACCACCTTGAATAGTATGTATGAGTTTGAACAATCCACTTTTTGGGTGTTGTCATAGTTATATTTTAGTAAAAGAGAGACTCCATCTTTTCAATATTCCTCCTTACTTAATCGCATACTGATATAGTGAAAAATCCTTATTTGAATGATAGATGCATCTCAATTGTGAAAAAATAGTTAAATTGAAACAATAATCCCATGTGATTCATGATCAATGTTAGAAGTAAGAGGAAGTATAAGATCATTCATACTCTGAATGGGAATGAAATAAAATAGGGAATGTTTGGATTGTAATATATCATCAATTACCACCATATATCCTCATGATATTTTTTCATATGAGTGAATGAATTTTAAAATGAAAAACATAGTCTAGAAACATGCACGAATTCATATGGGAACAAATCAAAGGGTGTTTAAACTCCAGTTGAACATAGAAGAATTTTGAAATAGGTATATTATGAAACAAAGGGTATAAATCAAGGGGAAAAGTGTTGATGGAAAATATATTGAGGATGATTGTGGACCATGTGTTTAAATCAAGGGTTCCACTGCCATATTTTTGGTAAATGGGTAGGTGGTTTAAGGATCAATGTCAACAATTTTAAAAAAATTTGTTCCACTACATCATTATAAAGGATATTTCATCAAGGATATGTTCTCTAGAATGGTATTGGTAGGATGAGATTGAGGCACATTTGTTGTCACTATAAAACAAGGGGAGTCCATTTGGAAATGATGTATTTTTAAGTCATTTAAACTCAAAGGGAAAAAGGAATTATTTCTAGAGGAATGAAATATGAATATTAAGTGTTTGAGCACTTGTATAATTAATCCATCATGCATTGAGAATATTGGTGGGTAAACCTTTGCAGATTGAAGGCATATTATCATGTAGAATTTCTCAAAAGAAAAATGTGACAAACCAAAAAAATAAACTAGAAAAGTACGTGATTATAACATAAATATTGAAATTATTGGATCATTAAAGATATATAGTTTAAGGTAACATATCTCAGAAAAAATTGGTGATATGAAAAGATTTTATGGTCATACATATTTTACCAAATGGGTGAGGCAACTATAGTGTACGGTCATGTAGATTTAAGAAAATTAGTGTCTCCATGTTTAGGGTTATATATATTTGAAAAATTAACACCCCAAATATAATTACATATATCCAATAGATAAATTAATTCATTGTCATAAGATACAAGAGATCAAAAAATAAAGGATCATATAGTTTATCAGTCTTAGGTTACCAGATACATACATTATTTTCACATTATATTTCAAAAAAATAAATAAAACTAAAAACTATGGTGACAAACTTATTATTTATTATAGTTAATCCCTAAAATATTTCATAGATACTTTATTAGTATCCTTGGTAATAGAAAACATGATAATTTTCAATCTCAGATTCTTAAAAAATGGAATCTTATAATAGAATATTTCGTAGAATAAATTAAGTATGAATAATATGGAAGAGATAAAAAAATTCTAATATTTTGTATAACTAATATCATAAAAGTAGAATATGTACATGGATGGAAAGTAAAAATAACAATGAAAAAATATCTATTTTTATAATGATAGAATTCATAATTTTTGAAACCATAATCTTACTGTCAATGACATGTTTCCTAGACAATACAAAATAGTTAAGGCTTACGCCAAATACCAAAACAAAATTTTCTCAATGAGACCTGCTAATGCCTCAAGGGGATATAATTATCCCCTATAATCTCATTTATATCTAATTTATTAATCATATTAATTTAATTTATAACAATTAAATATATTAAAAACATAAACATTCATATTGAAAAATAACACTAATATATGTTAACATTTTCAAAATTCATTTAATAGATAAAAATTATTATTAGACATATAGAGAAATAAGGTGAATGATCTCAATAAATTATATGCATTTTAATGTATAATAATAATCAATGGGTGTAAACATATATAAAAATATATTCAAATGCACATTCAATAAATTCAATGAAAACATGATAAAATTGCATTTTTCATTCGATAACATTTTAAATAATAATATTCAACATTTTGAGAAATTTAATGTCTTTGGAAATAACTATATAAACATGTAATGGAAGAATAAAATAAAATAATTGTTATGATAGAAGGAAAATCTATTCATTTATTAAATATTAAAATAAATATTCTCTCGACACATTCAATAAAAAATAATATATATATATATATATATATTTCATAATAATAAGAGGAATACTTTTATAAGATTGGAAATAGAGTGAAAATATAAATGAAGATAACTTTATAAAAAATATTTATCATATAAATCAAAATTCTTTAAAACATTTTCTATAACATGAACATGGAAAAAAATATCATCCACTAGAGGGAAAATAATTTCATCATTTCTTTAAGAATTGTTTTTCTATCATATTAAATAGTAGAAAAAGTAAAATTAATGGAAAATATATAGATAGAAAATATAAATAGATGAAAAAAAATATTTTTATTTTAAAATTCAATGTTCTTAAAATTACCTTCATTGAAAATATAAACATAAAAAATCATGAATAAAATGAGATTGTATAATAAACCCATGCATCAAGTAAAACTCTCCACATATATACATTAACACATGTATAATAAAAATATATTAATTTTAAAATTTGTTAATTACCTTTTAATTTTTTTTAATTTTCATAATACCTTTTATATCATTATTACCCTATCATATATAGTGAACTAATCGTCCAAGTTCATATTGGACATTTTGGGGTCCTTCAGTTTAAAACGTCAAAATTCAATTGATGTGTTTATAGTGGTCAAAGAGGTCATGGTTCCATTATCTATAGAATATTAATCATGAAATAATTATCAATTTTATATACTAAATAAAATTTTATAATCATTCATTAATATATGACATGAAAAAGAAATCACATCGGTTCATTGAAGTTGGAGTCCACACATACACATGAGTGGAATTATCATTTTTTAACTGGTGGAAGAATATAAAGCTAAACATATATTATATTTATAAAATAATTTTTATTACATAAATATCATATATTATTATTTCTATCATTACAACTATTCAAGTAAAGTGGTGATGAACAGCTAATTACACTGCTATATGGAGACGGTGGGTCGTACATCTACAAGAGTGATGTTTTCATTATCCATAGGATGGAAAGGATATAAAAAAGGGTTATTCAATAAAAATAATAAAACATTAGTATATGTAATATAATTATGTTAATAAATCATCATAGTTATTTAATATTTGAAGTTTGTGGGAATTAAATAAATATGAGAACACTCAGTTACGATTTATACCTTTTCTTTTGAAAACATCCTTTGGTGTACACAATAAGCATTCTAGGATTACTCTATTACTGAGACCATAACCTCAATGAAATGTTGAAGAATTTTGGGCATATTTTTGGGGAGGTATTTGCCAAGTTATATTGATTGGGAAGTGGTTTTCTAAGGGAGAATATAGGGGTATTTATACGTGAGGAGGGTATTATTTTAGGGTTCAAATATTTATTTTCTTATCATTTTACCCTACGAATCATGATGAGGGAAGATTAAAAATAATTTAATGGTTTATGATATAATAAATGATTTTTACTTGAAATTATAAGCATTCCAAAACCAAATATAATCATTGAACCACTTAATTAAATATATATATATATATATATTTTAAATATAATATGACTTAGGCTTCCAAATTTAAAACATTGGTTTATAAATTTAACACAAAATTATTAATTGAGTTATTTCAACACACAAATTGATTTGAGGTTTTAAATTTTTTTATAGAAAATTTTAATTCTAAATTATTTCATGATGAGATTATAGAAGCTATTATATACGTAAAAATCATTATTTTCACTATGCCCTTAGAAATCAATCTTTTCATAAAATTAAAATAAACCATAATAAATATTAATTTTATTAAATAATAAATGAAATAATTTATGAAAATTTAAATTTATATTGGTGATTAAAGTTAATTTTAAATTAAGAGCATAAAGTATAATGGAAAACATTTTCAGAAAAATTAGTTTTTGGAAAGAAAAATGAACATATAACAAAATAAAATATAATTTATTTTCTTATGGAATTAATTATATTATGTTTAATAAAATGGATAAAATTTTACTTTAAAAAGAAATCTAAAATAAAATTGTGCTTTTGAATTACTTTATATAGTGAAAATAAACTAATGTTTTTCCAAAATAGGCATTTTTATCTATTCAATTAAAAACCAACCATTTTAGAAAACCCTAAAAAACTAACCCTAAGATAATTTTTATATTATTAAATAAAAATAAATCTTTTATTATAAAATTTAATTCATCAAATTTGAAATTTTATCTTTTAAATAAAAGCATAAAATATACTTCAATACTGATTTTGTAAAAAATTACCATTTTAAAAGTTTATGCAATGTTAACTTATTTAATATAAGTTGACAATTTTATGAGCATTATAAATTATTTTATTTAATAAAATTGAATAAAAAAATTATTTGAATAAACAAAACTATTATTTATCTTATACCTATATGTATATGATGACTATGTTTCCAACGACCATATTTTCAAATTTCATATATTGAACAACCATATTGTGTTACAACATAGAGCATTAAATGATTAACTAAAATTTATTAATATTATCAATTTACCTTTCTCTCATCTATTTTGATAAATTTCTAGTTCTCATTATTATTTTTGTAGTCATATTTGGGGTTATGATCTTTATAGAAATCCATAAGGATAATTATTTTATGTTTGTGGTATATATATATATATATTTGAATTTACTCCACTTATACTTTTCTTAATGTTTTTTCATATTATAGCCTCAATATTTATAAGGGGTTATATTTTTTTATATTATCTCAATAAAATTAATCATATTTTATTTTACATCGATGTTTCATGGATCACAATCTAGTATAAATTGTATTTATAAAATAAAATTGTATGATGTTACAGTCTCCCCTTATTATAGAAATTAAATCCTCACAAATTTAATATATTTTTATCAAATATGATATCATGAATTAATATTTTTATCATGAATTATAATTTCTAGTCTAATTTATGAAAAAATATTATTTCTTAAATAAATATTAATTTCACCTTTTTTAGTTTTCCACCTGTGAATGTTTTTTCAAAAGTGTACTTTAATAAATGATCTATACATTCCATAAAAAAATTGGTTGATTTATCGTATATTTCATGATATTATAGAATTATAAGAAAAAATAGTTACTTTTTTTCTCTATATGTTCGTACATAGAGGACTATCTAGACGCTTGAGTATATGTTACGTTCTTACGTTCTAGGTTTTATAGGTTTTTTATCAGTCACAAACCATTAATAGAGTTTTCTTATAATAATATATTTCAATTCACCGTTAGAATAGAAAAATTTGATGTTATATTTGACCAACCATTCCATTATTTGTTTTTCTTTGTACTAGGGTCAGAGAGATTGCATTTCTTTGGGTGAATAAAGTAAAAAACATAATAGATATGGTTTAGTTAATTCATGACAGGATTAAGGCATCAAAACATCATAAAAATTTCTATGTCGATAATATGAGGAGACCTCTATAGTATTATGTTGAGGATCATATATTCCTAAAGGTTAATCCTAATTTCTTCAAGTGATGGTTAGGTCAGGGGAGTAAGCTTTGCCCTATATTTGCAGGTCCATTCGTGCTGTTCGTTCATATGGGAGTTGTGGACTATTATATAACACTTCTCCCATATATGAGCCAAATAAGTGATATTATTAAAATATTGCATCCCTATTGTTACTTTCATGAAAACTATCATATTTTTAATTTCATAAATATTGATATTGAAGATCATG
Source organism: Viscum album (assembly GCA_963277665.1). Lineage (NCBI taxonomy): Eukaryota > Viridiplantae > Streptophyta > Magnoliopsida > Santalales > Viscaceae > Viscum > Viscum album. The sequence goes on along the minus strand of OY728129.1, from coordinate 1,379,930,443 downwards.
GGGCCTTCGAGGAGCACCCTGTGGAGACATAGGACCATAAGGAGAAGGTGTTTCATATGCGTGTTATTGTAACACCCCAAGATTTTATAGGATATATTATTTTTAATTTATTTCATATCTTCTGATGTATGGTACACCAGTATTATCTTATAATACATGCAACACCGTATTAGCTTGCAGTATACACAACACTATTCTTGGCTCATGTTACACACAATTTCAAGTTTGTTTTTTGGAAAATATTATTGGCAACATTAAGTATAGATTTTGTTTAATTTATAAATGAAATAAGTTTTTATTATGTTATACGCAGCACCAAAGGGAGCTTACACTACATGCAGCCCTGACTTGTCTTTCATTACACGTAATCGCGACCTTCCTCGATAGCGTGTGTAGTACGTAATAATAGCTATCACCAAACAACGATATGTTATTAAAATATTATATAAAATTGCCATTATGAATAGTAATACCCTCTTTTTGAAATTTTATAAATTTTATCTTTCAAAATGGACTTCATTTTTCGATTCAGAATATCGAAATTAGCCTAGGGTGAATTTTTGGTATTTTTCTGAAAACTTTCAATTTTTGATGAATAGTGAAAACACTGGGTTACTATTTAGAAATCTACTTTTTATTTAAATAACTATTAATTTTATTTAAATTTATTTTAGGTAAATATTGATACATAATACCTATATATGTTAAATGTAATTCATTTGGGTCATTGTAAAATGATATTAGATATATAAAAATTTTATTGAACTTTTCACCGTCTTTTACCCACCTCCTAGGAGAATTTGAAAATTTACATAAAACTTAATTTTACCGCTCTTGTGATTGTAATTTCAAAAATAAGAGTGAAATGGTTTATATCAAGGAGTAAAGTTTGGTTCAATAAGATAACAGTAATGTTTGGTGAATAGAATTTTTTACTTTTATTTACCACGGTTAAAAGTAAATAGGGTAATTAGGGTAAAAATGATATTATTATTACCCTAACACATGTCCTAATTCTATTAAATAAGTGTAATTCTACCAAAAAACCTTAGGAATAAAATATTACCCTTTAGGTCCACTTGTATTAGATTAGGAAAATTATTATTATTTTATTTAAAGATGAGTTAAAATAGTTAAAGTCAATGTTTAATACCTAAAACATTTTTAATATAGGGTTAAACATAAGATAAATTCGACAATAAATATTCATTAGAAAGATAAAAAATATTTCCCACATAATGGTATTTTATTTATAATTTTTAGACATTAAATGATTTAATTTATTTATGACAAAATGATGGTGCAGTAATTACCTTATTAATGAAATATTAACATAACTGATGTTATAAATAACTAAATAAATGTAATTTGAGACTTTTTATAAATTAAAATAATTTTCTAGGTTACTATAACATGTTATTATTGATTAAATTGGATTTTTTATAACTAATCGTGTTTTAATGATTTTCAAAAAAATAAATTACGAAATAGTGTCAAAATTGAAATAAAATAATTTTAAAAACAAATATTATATTATTAATTGTTATTATATTCCTAAAAATCTATTGTTTGGGAAAATGACTTATATAAGGTTATATATACTAATACCTTAACCACTTGGGGTTCTTTTGGCATGTTATAGTATGTTTATTAACCTTATAGTGTAAGAAAACAAGAAGACACGATAAAAGTTAAATTATTTAACTTAGAGTTAAATCTAAATGATAAGGTTAAAATAGTAACCTAAACATGTCTAAAACCAATTGGTTGAGATTATTTCAACCCATACCCACTTTAGCTTCGAAATAAATTAATTTGGAGTTATTATAAACCGAATATGTCTTTATTATAAAATAATATTTTAAGTTTTTTCCAAAGGTGCCCCTCTCCTCCCTTATAAAAAGGGCACCCCTTCCCTATTCTCTTCACACCCTTTTGAGACTTGAAGCTCATTGAAACCCTAAATATTCCTCTTCTAGACCTATATAGTCATATAATAGAGGTTCTGGTCTTCTCAAAAGACCAAATGTAGTTCCCTAAGAATAATTTTAAAAGAGGTGCGTCGCGGAAGAGGTAATATCTTCTACCGACTCTTTCATGTTTCTTTCTTCTTCTACTTCCTCTTCTTTAGTCGTTTAATTATAATGTAATAAAATAAGTATTAATTATATAATTATATGTTATTATAAATATAAAACAACCCTATTTAACCTTCTATACATCCTATGGAAAACAAAATCACCGCGTGTGCGTACATACAAAATACTGTCTCCACGCCGTGGTGTAATCAGTTTTTCCACCACCACCTTACATGGATGGGTATAATGGTAAAAATAAATAACTATATATGATTATTATAAATTGATATTTATTCTGAAATATTGTACATACACATAAATACAATTCCACGATCATGGAAATGATATCATCGCTCGTTTGTACGTACGGACTACCGTCTCCACGAATGCGATGAGATTCATTTTCCATGATTAACTATTAAAATATGATTATAAATTATATATAATAAATAATCATGAAATATATTAAATAATAATGATACTGGATTTATTTACATATATGTTTCATTTACATAATTCTATTTAATTCAATAAGGAAATGAGAACACTGTTCATGCGTACACACGGCCTACCGTCTCCATGAACGGTGTATTTCATCCCATTTATCGATCTGTCATATATATTTATATACTGAATATATATTATATATAAATAATTTTTTACATTATATAATTAAGTAAATCAGGATATAAATAATAATATCAAGAACAACATGTCAAAACACGTACGATAAATGAAACGATTTTACCCAAAACGCTACTTTAACATGGAATTTACAAAAGAACAGGTAATATAAAGTCATAAGTGAACCATATATGATATCATAAATATGAATATAAATCTTAAATAAGTCAACGACATTATTTAAATCCTTATACAGAAGTTTTGGATACATACGAAGCATATCAGACCTAAGGTAAGGGATGACTATTCCGATCTCGTTCTTATCCAAGATTGTTTATTTGTAAGTATTTACAGGGGTTATATTTTTCATCTATGTCCATAAAAATGTTTTCCATAAATTTTTTAATATTCTTCCATGTATTTTTAAAGTCACTTTTACCCCTCTATGACTTTTACTTTGTTTTATGGAAGAAATCTTTCTTTTTTTTACCATATGTGGCACTTTTTTACTTTTTCTGTTAATAGTATGAGGAGAATGTTTTTTTAACTTATACGGCATGAACAGATTTTTATGGTTTCATAATGACTTATTTTCATGAATTTAACTCTACAAGATTTCATGAATATTTTCAACAAAATATTTTTCTTTTAAAATTTCATGGCATTTTGTGAAAAGAAAATGATTTTGAAGATGAAAGGACATTTTCCTCAAGAATTCATTTCAAGTGTTTTGTAAAAACAATTTTCAATCTACGTTGACATTATTTTGTATGATTATGTTTCAAGTATAATGTCTCTATGATTTACATGGTTTCAATTTTTTTATGTTGAGATGATATCCATTTTTTTATATGGATTATGTTATGATGGGATGATGTTTATGAAACCCATTTTATTCTTTGGGTTATGATGAATGAGTTATGTATATGGTGTGGCACAAGTAATAATGATTTCATTATGAGACGGTTGGGACATATATCATGCTTCAATTCATTGGGTAATGATTTATATCTTGTGAGATAGACACGGCTGGAACTGTAAGTTAATCTAGTTCAGTGATGGAGGACTGAAACGAGGAGTGAACTCGATTCAGAAAGGGACTTTGTCCACTAAGATGGTCTTGGCAGCAATGCCTTGGCTACTATAGAAATAATATCATGTGATTAATGGTTTCCACAATTACATGTTTTATTCCCATGCTATTTTATCATGATTGATGTTCTTTTATAATATATTCCTTACGTACTTCCAAGATTTATGTCATTGCTCAAGATTTTGATGTTTAGATTTTAGGTTCATGTTTATGCATTCAAATGTTTATGGATTGTTTTACATTCCCTATGTTTACCCTTACTGATCATTTGAGCTCACCCTTTTTATGTTTTCTTTTCCCTAGGATATAAATAAAGGTTTTAGGTAAGAAAACAAAAGTGGAAGATCTTTATATGAGATGTTGAAGATCTTTCACAATGATTAGAAGATTATATTCCGAGTTTCCAAAGACACTAAACTAGTACGGTCCTTTGGTGTCTGTTTTTGTTGTGTTTTAAGTATTCAGAAAAAGTAATGTAATGTCTATGTACATCAAGATTGGGTCTTTACAGTTGGTATCAGAGGAAAGGATTAGTCAACCTTTGGAAACTAGGATGTGAAAACTTTAGTGAAATCCCTAGCGATATTTCTAAGGTATGTCTAAGGATGTCTCTAAGGTTAATTATAAGTATATGATATAGTCCTAGAATTATGGTAACAATCATAGAATTAAAACTACGATGTTAGAGATTGAATGTAACCCCCCTTTATTATGTTGTTTTTCTAGAATGATTTTTTCCTCTCATACTATTCTTTTTGGGTTTTAAGAAATGGCAGAAAACAGGAGGATCCATGTTAATGGAGAATATGATGTTCATCATGAGCAACCAAATAAAAAGGGATTTGGATGTGCAAACATCATTAATATGCTTAATCATAAATCTTATAATATAATCATTAATCTAAACATGGGTGTGTTTCCTGACTCAGCTAATAAGAGAAATATGGAATTTCATGATGATTATAGAGGAAAGAAAGTTCAGTTTCCCCCATGTAAATCATGTGGGAAGGGCATCAGGGAGAATGTTTCAAAGGAACTAAAAGATGCTTTGGGTGTGGAAAAGAAGGACACAAATCCAGTAACTATAAAGGAAAAGGATCAGTTAGCACCATAGACAAGGATAATGGTATTTCTACGACATCAACAAAAGTTAAATGATATGTGAGATGATAGTCTCATGAAGAGAATCAGCATGGTCGTATAGGTAGTATTTATGTTAATGATATTTAAGAGACTACAAATGATATGTGAGATGATAGAATTGTTCAAGATCAGTCAATGGTTTAATAAGGTAGTGGAATGATTACATGTTTATCAAGAGTAATGATGTATAAGTAAACTCATGGTACTATGGAATAAAGAGACATCTAAGGATTGATAAACTATTTTTTTCATTATGTTTTTGAAAATATTTGTTGAATGGTACCAGTAACCATGAAAGGTTATTCTGATATTTTTGGAGAGCACCTAATATGCACATAAATAAGGGATAAGAAGATAATGAAATGTTTGATAGTATTAATGAGCTCATGACTGATATAAGGACAAAGTGATATCATGGTTTGAGTATATAGAAATTTTGGGATTTTTGTATATTGAAAGAGTTACCTTTTGTCAACATTCATGTTTTCACTAAGGTTCTATGGTAATTCATGTTGCAAGAGAATAAAAGATTAAGGTATTATAATGTTTGGACTATGATCAACAAGATATATCTTATGATATATGGGGGATAAAAGATGGTATTCACATGCTTGGTTGATGACATTTCTAGTAATAATTTTCTTTATACTATGATATTGGACAAATGTATTTTGGATAAGACTAAAGGTTTGAATTGATTATGTTGGACATAAGTCAATATTGTTTAAGGCTATAACTTTTTACGATATTATTTATGGAATTTTATAATAATTTAGTTTTAGAAAAAGGACAACCTGCAGGACGGGCGACAACCCGTTGCGTCGGACAACGCTGTGGGAATCGAACCCAAAACTGAACTGTGACATGCCTTTATCGCTTACCATTGGCCTTCAACATGTCCCTAGTTAGTAGGAAATAGTTTCATTATATTAATAAGTATGATATATGAATTATAAGTCCATTTTAGGAACCATATATGATTAATCTCACTAAATATGGACTTATGTATATAACTTTTTCTAACATTATGTTTGAGACAGATGGAATGACCAATCATTCTATCGCATGATCTGATAACACTTCACAAATGAAAAATTAAATGTAATTTCATTAAGATACGAAGTGTAAATTTTCCATGGAATGAACAATGGTGAGATTGTACGAAAATCAAGAAAGTATTTCTTTTAATTCAACAATTCTTTAACATTAGGGAAATGATCTTGAGAACTAAAAATGTTGTCCTAGTACACTCATACATGATGAATTATATGGTACCTTAAATCATCACAAATTTATGGCTTTGTGACTGTCATATTTATCATACCCATGTCCTCTACCACTCTCCATCAGAACATGATGGTTAGATTTCTCTTCTATATCCATATTTTAACCTATGTTGTCCTATGTGGAAACCCAGTGCTGAGTTACTTTGGCTGACTGTTATGATTCTAACTTTCCTTTTTAAATTAAAGTTTTAGTATTTCTTTTTTACGATGTGAGTTTCTATGAAAGAAACTTTCAAGTATTAAACCATTTATAATCCTGAAAAATTTCGAGGGCGAAATTCATTTTAAGGGGGGTAGAATGTAACACCCCGATATTTTATAAGATATATTCTTTTTAATTTATTTCATATCTTCTATTGTATGGTAGACCAAGATTATCTTGTACTATACAAAACACCGTATTAGCTTGCAGTATATTCAACACTATTCTTGGATCGTGTTACACACAATTTCAAGTTCGTTTTGTATAAATTATTCTATGTAACCTTAAGTATATATTTTGTTTAATTTATATATGAAATAATTTTTTATTATGTTATACGTAGCACCAATGAGTTATTTCACTACACACATCCTTGACTTGTCTTGCATTACATGCAATCGAGACCTTCCTCGATAGCGTGTGTAGTATGCGATAACATGTTTCACTAAACAACGATATGTTATTAAAATATTATATAAACTAGCCATTATACATAGTAATACCCACTTTTTGAAATTTTATAAATTTTATCATTCAAAATGGACTTCATTTTTTGATTTGGAATATCGAAATTAGCATAGGGTGAATTTTTGTTATTTTTATGAAAACTTTCAATTTTTGATGAATAGTGAAAACACTAGGTTACTATTTAAAAACCGACTTTTTATGTAAATAATTATTTATTTTATTTATATTTATTTTAGATCAAAATTGATACATAATACCTATATAAGTTCAATGTAATTCATTTGAGTCATTTTATAATTATTTTAGATATATAAAAATTTTATTGAACTTTTCACCGTCTTTTACCCACCTCCTAGGAGAATTTGAAAATTTACATAAAACATAATTTTACCGCTTATGTTAGTGGAATTTAGAAAATCCAAGAGACACGTTTAATATCAGCGAGTAAAATTTGGTTCAATAAGATAAAAATAATTTTTGGTGAATAGTAACTTTTTTATTTTTCTTTACCATGGTTAAAAGTAATTAGGGTAATTAAGGGTAAAATTGATATTATTATTACCCTAACACATGTTCTAATTCTGTTAGATAAGTGTAATTAGACCAAAAAAAATGTTATGAATATAATATTACCCTTTAGGTCCACTTGGATTAGATTAGGACTCTTATTATTATTTTATTTAAAGAAGAGTTAAAATAGTTAAAATCAATGTTTAATAACTAAAACATTTTTAATATAGGGTTATACATAATATAAATTCAACTATAAATATTCATTAGAAAGATGAAACGTTTTCATACATAATGGTATTTTATTTATAATTTTTAGACATTAAATAATTTAATTTATTTATAACACAATTATGATGCAGTAATTACTTTATGAATGAAATATTAACATAATTTATGTTATAAATACCCAAATAAATGTAATTTGAGACTTTTTATAAATTAGACATATTTTCTGGGTTGATATGACATGTTAGTATTGATTAAATTATCTTTTTTCGAACTAATAATGTTGTTATGATTTTCACAAAAATCAATTACCAAATATTGTCAAAATTGACATAAAATAGTTTTTAAGACAAATATTATATTATTAATTGTTATTATATTCCTAAAAATCTTAGGTTTGGAAAAATTACTTATATAAGGTTATATATATTAATAATGAACCACTTCGGTTCATTTGGATTTTTATAGTAAGTTTATTTACCTTATAGTGTAAGAAAAAAAGAAGACATGATTTCAAATCCGGGCAGGGATGAATTTCCGGGTACTGTAGCAGGGAACTGTAGCGGGGCACTATAGTAGACACTGTAATAGAGGTGAAACTGTAGTGGCGGTAGCACTGTAGCGGCGTAGGAACTGTTGCAGGATACTATAGCGGCGGCGGGTACTGTAGCAGGGACTGTAGCTACGCGGGGTACTATAACAGTACTGTTCACAGAGGGTCCTTTGGGACAAAAAATGGGCATTAAACATTTTATTCAGGACACCTGGCCTTGGGCCTTCGGGATATGTATTGGGTCTCCCTCTACCCTCTACAGAGTTATTTTCTACAATAATAAAAGGAGGCTTCGACCCCAACCTTTAAAAAAATGATAAGGTTAAAATAGTAACCTAAACTTGTCAAAAACATATTGGTTTAGAGGATTTAGACCCATCCCTACTTTAGCTTCGAAATAAGTCAATTTGAAGCTATTATTAACCGAATATGTCTTTAATATAAATTATTTTTATGTTTTTTCAAAGGTGCCCCTCTCCTCCCTTATAAAAAGGGCACCCCTTCCTTCTTCTCTTCACAGCCTTTTGAGACTTAAATCTCTACCAAACCCTAAAAATTCCACTTCTCAACCTCTCTAGTTATATCATAGAGGTTCTGGTATTCTCAAAAGACCATCTCTAGTTCTCTAAGAAGATGTTTAAAGGAGGTGCATCGAGGAAGAGGTAATCTCTTCTACCGACTCTTTCAAGTTTCTTTCTTCTTCTACTTACTCTTCTTTATTTGTTTCATTATAAAGTAATACCATCATTACTACTTATATAATGATATGTTATTATAAATATGAAACAACTATATTTCACCTTCTATCCATCCTACGGAAAACAAAATCACCACGCGTGCGTACGTATGGAATATCGTCTCCACGCCGTGGTGTAATCAGTTTTTCCACCACCACCTTACTTGGATGGGTATAATGGTGTAAATAAATTACTATATATCATTATTATAAATTGATATTGATTCTGAAATATTATACATAAAATTAAATAACATTCCACGATCATGGGAATGATATCATCGCTCATGCGTACATATGGACTACCATCATCACAAACGCAATGAGATTCATTTTCCATGATTAACCAATAAAATATGATTATAAATTATATAATAAATAATCATGAAATATATTACATAATAATTATACTCAATTTATGTGCATGTATTTTTCATTTACATGATTCCATTTAACTCAATAAGGAAACGAAAACAGCGTTCATGTGTACGCACGACCTACTGTCTCCATGAACAGTGTATTTAATTCCATTTATCAATCTATAATATATATTTCTATACTGAATATATATTATATATAAATCATGTTTTACATATTGGAATTTACTAAATCATTATATAATTAATAATATAAAGAACAAAATTTCGAAACACGTACGATAAATGAAACAATTTTACCCAAAACGCTGTTTTAACATGGAATTTAAAAAAGAATGGGTAATATAAAGTCATAAGTGAACCATATATGATATCATAAATATGAATATGATTCTATAATAAACCAATGACATTATATAAATCGTTATACAGGATGTTTGGATATGTACGAAACATATGAGACCTAAGGTAAGGGATAACAATTCCAATCTCGTTCTTATCCAAGATTGTTTATTTTTAAGTATTTACAGGGGTCATGTTTTTCATCAATGTCCATAAAAATGTTTTTCATAAAATGTTTAATATTCTAACATGTATGTTTAAATTCATGTTTACCCCTCTATGACATTTACATTGTGTTATGGAAGAAATATTTCTTTTTGTTACCATAAGTGGTACTTTTGGACTTTTCTGTTAAAAGTATGAGGAGAATGTTGTTTTAACTTATACGGCAAGAACAGATTTTTACGGTTTTATAACGCATTATTTTCATGAAGCTTACTCTACAATATTTCATGACTATTTTCATCAAAATCTTTTTCTTTTAAAATTGAATGTCATTTTGTGAAAAGAAAATGATTTTGAAGAAGAAAGGACATTTTCTTCAAGAATTCATTTTATGTGTTTTGTCAAAACTATTTTCCATCTAGGATGAAATTATTTACTATGATTATGTTTCATGTATAATTTACCTATTATTTACATGGTTTCACTTTTTTATGATGAGATGATATCCATTTGTTTTATATGGATTATGTTATGATGGGATGATGTTTATGAAACCCATTTTATTCTTTGGGTTATGATGAATGAGTTATATTTTTGTTGTGTCACAAGTAAGAATGATTTCATTATGAGATGGGTATGACCTATATATCCCTAAAATTCATTGGGTAATGATTTATATCTCATGAGATATACATGGTTGGAAGGGTAAGTTAATTCAGTTCAGTGATATAGGACTGGAACAAGGAGTGAACTCGATTTAGAAAGGTACTTTGTCCACTAAGATGGTCTTGGCATCAATTCCTTGTCTACTATGGAAATCATATCATGTTATTAATAGTTTTCCACAATTACATGTTTTATTCCCATGCTATTTTATCATGATTGATGTTAGTTTACGATATATGTCTTACGTACTTCCATGATTTATGTCATTTCTCAAGATTTTGATGTTTAGATTTTATGTTCATGTTTTTTCATTCCAATGTTTATGGATTGTTTTGCGTTCACTATGTTTACCCTTACTGAGCATTTGATCTCAACCTTTTTATGTTTTCTTTTCCCCAGGATATAAAGAAAGGTTTTAGGAAAGAAAACAAAAGGGGATGATCATTATGGGAGATTTTGATGATCTTTCACCATGTTTAGAAGATTATATTCTGAGTTTCCAAAGACACTAAACTATTACAGTACTTTGGTTTCTGTTTTTATTATGTATTAAATCTTCCAAAAATGTAATTCAATGTATATGTACTTCAATCTTGGGTCTCTACAGTTATTCCCTTAGTTTATATCATTTAGTGGCACAGTAGAATAGAAGAGAGTACCTAGTGAGGTGAAAAAGGGATATTTTCTTATTACCCACAGTTTTTTTATGATTAAAACTTCTCTTGTAATTTAATGTTTGATGTTTTGGACCATTTTTATTTTATGATATTGTTTTTCTATTGTTTCACTATTGAGGACTTTCTCTTTTTTGAGAGGTATCTCCACCATGAGAGTTTTATAGGGCTAGATAATTGTGTTTAATTGTTTTTTACATTTTTTATCAATATGAGGTGGTTGATATCATGTTATGGTAAGATCCGTGGGAGGTTTATCATGGGGTGGTTTTATGGAAAATCCTTTTATTTCTTCCAATTAATGTGTTTTTTTGATGTTAACAAGGATAAAAATGGGTTTATAGGTATAATATGTATGTTTATAAATATTCATATCCTTCCCCATTATGTTCCTAGAGTGTTGTATGACCCTAGAGTAGTTTCCAATGTCTTTGGGGTAAAATAATTGTTCTAATATGTTTTTTTAGAAAGCTTGGGGTGTGGATCTTATAGTTGTGCCATAAAGGGTAGCCGCTCAGGCATGGAGCACTGGATGTGGTGTAAGGGATCTTAGAAATCCTACTAAATTTTTAGTGGTGACTACACCATTGAGGTTGGACATGACATTGGTCCTTACCAATGGTCATGATGTTTTTTTTGTAGAATAGGTTTTTATGGTGTAGTGGTTTTCTATAGATCAACCAACTGAAGGTGTGGTTTCACCATGTTGCATTGGGATATGGTGTTTTATCCTTGTTATAAAATGGGTTAATGTGGAATTTATTTTAGTCTATATCATGGTCCACTATCAAGTACACTAGATCTATGCCATGGTTGGTGGCTGGTTTCACAGACACCTATCAGCTAGGGGTTAGGACATGGTCTATCTAATCAAAGAAGTAGTCGAGCTATCATGAATCGTGTTCCATGGGAATAATTGATTTTACCATATATTATAAGTTCCTATAAGTACCATGATACCACTAAAATAATAATTCCAACCACATCATTCTCTAAAAATTTAGTCACATCAAAGGTGATTTGGAATGCTTTTGGAGCCCCTTTCAAGAAGGTTTTGTCTCTGGACTCTTCTGATAATTTTTTTCATCCAATATAAGATATAAATTCTTTTATAGTAGTTTACCTTGATTTGATCTTAGTTCATCCCATTCATTTCAATCAATTTTATGGAAGATGATATCAATCATTTTAATGGATATTTTTCTAATCTTTGTTAGTGAGTTTATGGGATGATGTCCGAAGAAGATCATAGTTTCTTTGTAAGAGAGGTGATTGGAGATCCATGATGTTGATTAATTATCTAGTGAAGAACATTAAAAAAATTTATGTTGGGTCTTCATTGGTTCTCCTATTGATTTATGTTAAATCGTAAATTCACCATTGTTAATCTCTTTATATAGAATTTAAATGGGACTAAAAAATATTTAACTAGTTTAATGAATAGAATTAGATTATGATTTTTGTGATCACCTATTGTTCATTTCCACCATGATAAAGTTTTTCTAGTTGACTTTATAGATTTGGTTCTATCTATTTTAATATAGTTATCGTGTTCTTTTATGATTATCTTATTATATTTCTTTTATTAGAATATGGTAATGAACATAAATCCAGTAATTTTATTGGTTGGATAAAGAATAATTAAAGGGGATTGTAAAATTAATATTTTTATTTATATAATATGATTTAATTAAAATAATGAATGCATGAATATTTAATTGAATATTTTATTCCATTTTTAATGTAATTGGATAAACGACTTAAAAATTGAATTCTTGTTATGGGTAGTATAATTAAAAGCATGATAATGAGAATAGTTATTCTCAGGGTTTATTGAAACAAAAATATATTCTTATAAGAATGTAAAATAGATTATATATTGTTATAGGTGGTGCATTAGATTTCCAAAAGTTGGAACTATTGAATTATGAATTGGTTAATTCTAGAAGAAATAAGAACCAGTTTTTTGGTAAAGAAAATTATTTGGGGCCATGTGTGATTATTTTCTTGTGAAACTAAATGAATTGTATAGAGGTCCATGATATTTTATTTTCATATGAAGAGTGAATGGATTTTTCTAAGGGACTATATTTCATTTTTATTATTATTGTTTGTATGTCTCTATTTTTTTAAAGGATATGAAACTTATAATGTGATGTGGGCCAGGGATGGTAGATGATATATGGGAAATGAGGCCTATGGGTGTGGAAGCAGTTGATGCAGAGGATGTAAATATGAATGGGGATATGAATGAGGGTGTCAGTGATGACACCAAGATAATGTAATGGGTTGTGGTTGGTATTACCCGATGTTGTTCTTAATCTTAATTATTGTTGTTAATGAATCTGTTTAATGGTTGGATGATTGGGTTTCTTTTTTATCTGAATTCCTTTCCCCACTGCTTGATGTAGTTGGATTTTCATGGTGGACTATCTTTTATGTTTGATTATGCTATTTTCCAAGATTAAATTGAATTATTTAATGTTAATATTTTTGATAAATGGAGTAGACCATGGGGTCGATGACTCTCGAATGAAAATAATATAATTTTGAGAAACTATGGGATCAATTATATTATTCCTGGTGGTTAAGAATTTCAATTGATGGTTTATGAAATATAATTTTGAAAATTTTTAATTGATGGATAAGGAATTAAATAACCTAATGGGAAGGATAAAGAATGAAATAAGTCATTTAATTTAAGTTTTTTATATTAATTTATACTTATAGGATATCTAGTCCCTAACAGTGGTGGGCCAGTGTCTGAGTCACCAAAACTGAAGTTGATCATGGGAATATGTAATACTCATAGTGTGGTTGTGAGATATAGTATATCCTATATGTTTTGTAATTTCATATTCTACCCCACACATGTCAGATAGGGTGAATTATACCTAGTAGAATCTACGATGGCATGTTCTATAACATATAGGTTATCAAGGATGGGTGGATGACTTCCCCCTCTAACATTTCTTTCTTATCTTGTTATTATTATGTGATAGTACACAATGTGGTTAGTTTTCACATATATGTATTCATAGATATATAATTTATTGTGGTTATTTCACAAAAATGTGTCTCTGGATATAGTATTTGAAGGATTATTATACATATGATGATTATAGGTTGTGATGGATTAAAGTACCTTACTCGATGTATGGGCTGTAATGGATATAGGTAAAATACCCAATGTTTGGTACACAAAAAACATATTATGGTGAATCATGAAAACTAATTGGTTACTATATAGAGATGTGATTTGGGATGATTTAATTATGGGTTGAGTGAGGTGAATTTTTTTATACATGGACCAATTTTTTTTCAAGAATACTTTTGAAGAGATATTGATCATGACGTTCAATGTTGCGGTAGAGAAAACAATTAGTGGGGAAGTTTTAGTGGGGTAACATTGTTGTATATTACTATAATTCATGATCTATTGTATGTTACACATGGTGGGAGTTATCCATTGTGAGTTTGGGAACATGATATATGTTTTTAGGTGATGATTTGGTCTCCCTTGTGGTTTGATAGGATTTGAAATTATTTCTTTATCATTTACATGAGAGGATCTGCGGATGAACCTATTTAGTATAGTATTATACTCGCACCAAATATATATAAACTATTTCTCATGTCATAATGACTAGTAAGGAGGTTGGGATGGATATTTCTAGTTCATGGTTTTATATGAGTTTTTGGGCTTTGTGGCCACTTCTAAGTTTACCATTTTGGTATTTGAAGTTTTCATTTCCAGTTTTATTACTCTTGTAAAAAATTACATGTATGTATTTGAAATTTATTTTACATTTAAAATAAGTTTTATATAGTTTTATATTTCTTATATTCCAATTCAAAATGTTTATATTATAGGGCCATTCCTCCCATTTTTATGTGTGATATACCCTTAGTGCTAGTCATCAACCAAGGGCCTACTGAAGGTAGGACTCAGAAATTCATCATATCCTTTGTATCATCCTCAACCTGGGAAGGGTGATATTTGGGATGGTGGAGGTTTTTTATAGATTGGTATCAAATGATAAAGTTGTTAGATATTATAGGGTTGGAGTTAGTCATATGTGAGGATTACATGGGTTGGTAGGGAAATGGTTTTAGCTAAATTTAATAAGTGTTGTGAATAAGGGAGAGAGGCTAAGACATGGTCATATATGGACCCTTAGTATATATTTCATGAACCGTTTTGTTTACTTATCTTGATAAATGAAATTATAATATTTCATCTTGATGTTATGTCCCTAGGTTTACATCTCATGATGTTCACCGAGAATAGATTTAGCAGGATTTGCTATAGATCACTGTAAAGTAGAGGATAATAAAGTAGACACTTAGAGGAGAATCCCCTAAGAGATTTAATCCCAGAGTATGTAGAAGTATGAGGGATAAATTTCATAATTATTCATATATGATTTTTTGGATGAGGATGTGATATATTTTAGGTTGATCTATGCTAGGAAAGAGTACTTTGTTTCATTGGTTGTAGTGATGATTCACACATTTCCACTTCCTCATGTTCATGTGGAATTCCATCATACTCAGCTCTTTCTCTTCGCTCATCTAGGTGCGCCACATGATCGTGTTAGTGTCATTGGTCTGCTATTCACAGATCGTCCCTTCGCCCTAACCGGCCCCCTTCTATGTCAGGAAATTCCAACCACTACTTCTTGTTTCCCACACCGACCACGACTCACGTAGGCTTAGTAGTTTTGGCAGGATGTGTACCAATGCAGCCAGGCTTCTCATCGTCCCTCATGAAGTTAAACTATGTTTTTAGAACTACGTATGGATTGATTCCCATCCTCATGGGATACGTAGAGACACCCAGGCATTTCACCTAGGTTCCATCCCCAGGAATCGCAAAATCCTGTTCCTCCCCATTTCTGGCCCTCTGGACTGACCCCTCGGGGGGAACTATGTAGCTGCAATTTTTCCCTAAACAAGTTCTCGATGCCCCAAGATCCCATTGGGAAGCGACATACCCCCTCGCCAGAGAGGAAATGTCCCAAAGAAGGAATGATCCATGATCAAACCAATGTCGCGCCCACATGGCGTACTCCCACCACGGTGGTGTAATTACATGAGTGTTGGATTCTTTTTAGAAAAAAAATCACTCCATATCCCACGCTTTGTGTGCCCATTATTCGGACCCTCGTCCCCTTTCAGGTCTGAAGGGACCCCCTAACGGCCTGGTCCCATGATGCATCGGCTCACCTACCGTCCTGGGCCAATGTTCCGGAAGATTGGTCCTGTTTGAAAGGACCCCCTAACAGTATGGATGCTCGACCTAGGGTCCGCCTACTGTCCTGGGCCAATGTACCGAAGGATTGTTCGACAACATTTGTGACATGGTCCCGTGTTTCGAACATGGTCAATGGTCGACCCTCATTTGTTGTCCCCATTCTAGGCTAATGAATTAAGGATACCGTTTCTCTTCCACGGTTTACAGTTGTCCTTTATTGTCACACCGTCTCCATAGTGTTCCAGATTTTGGGTATCGTGATTCACACCTCCTACATCCCTCTCTTTGGATTGATTCTAACACCCCTGGCGTTACCCCGCTCGTGCACCAGAGAAGGGTGGGAAAAGCAGGTCGGCTGTTCAGAGAGCCATGCTCTCCAACCGTGACCCCTCTCTCTCATAGGATTCCCCCATATGGTGGTTGATGTCCCATGTTGATCCCCTCACACCTTCCATTGTTTTACACTCTCGTACAGGAGCTCCTATTATCTCTTGTTTCCCACACTGAGCATGGCTCTAGCGGGCTTAGAGATTTAGTTGATCGTATCCTCAATACGATCGAGATACAATGGATCCCAATAAACACATTTCCACAGTCGTTTCCTCAAAACGTGGTCCGCCTCGCCCTCCTCATCCTCGTTGGACCCCGTTCTTAGGGGTGTCATTTGTTGACCCCAGAAAACGCGTTCCCAAAATTTTCCAAATGCTTCCATAAATTATCCAATATTGTAGAAGTTTTCTTAAGATTTTATTTGGTAGGTCACAGGGCCCGAACGGAGCTACGGATTAGGAGTTATGGACATTTGAAGTTGGGCTGGAAATCTGGTTCGCGAAGCCCATTCGTGAAGCCCCCTCCGCGATCGCGGAGCGCCACCGCGAAGTAATGAGGCGGGAATCTCCACGAACCTGTTTGACGTTCGCGATGCGCCGTGAAGACCCGCCGTAAATCATAGGAGGTGGGATGCTCTGTGAACTAATTTGACGTCCGCGAACCCGCCGCGAAGCAAAGGAGGCGGGACGGCCCCGCAAAGTGCTTTGACGTTCGCGACGCGCCGCGATGATCTGCCGCAGAGCAAGCTCCATCTTCGCGCTGAGCGAGATTTGCTTCGCGATGCCCCTTGCCTATAAATACCCACATCACCCCCCTTCTCCGGACGGATGGCCACGGCCACTTCGCCCCTTGGGCGGCCGAGCGGAGCTCCGCATAGCGGCTCCGTGAGGCCATGCTCTGCGAGAAGCTTCCTTCGCGTTGCTGCTGCACAAGCCGAGGCTATGTGAGTCCATGCTCCGCGATGCTGCTCGGCGAGACCATCATCCATGAGTCCATGCTCCGCGATCCAATGCTCCGCGAGACCAAGCATCACGAGAGCCCCTTGCTCCGCGAGATCCCTCTGCACTGCGAGACCATTGCTCCGCGAAGCTACTTCGTGAGACCTTTGCTCCGCGAAGCTACTTCGCGAAGACCTTTCCTTCGAGAGGCTCCAACCTTCGCACCCATCGGTCCATACCGTGGGGGTTGTGCCCCCGCACCCACCCTCGGGGTCAGTGTGGGGATGTGGTCTCGGCCCTCCGGGCCGGTCCCTTCGGAACCGTCACAGACCCCCATGAAAAATGGAGAGTCGCACCGCAAACTTTTCGGGTCGGGACGTCGGGATTTTCCATTGCGCTCTCATCTTCCACCTATGGAATACCATGATTTGAGATACTCCTCCACACACCATGAAACACCTCGAGTCGACATATTCCTCTTAGTATCATTCCCATGTCGTGAGTTGAGATTCTCATCCTCAATTCCCCGAGTACCTTGAGTCGAACCATTCCTCATGTAACTCCTCCAAACCCCAATCACTTGGCTCCTATTCCAGGTTGAACCAGAAAGGGCCGCCCTTGCGTAAGACCCAACACAAACCATTTCTAGGAACCTTCTGCCTATTATTACTATCTATATGACTTTAAACTGTATTACTCCCTTTCTAAGAAATGATAGGATTCCCCTTTCTCCAAGCAAGAGATGCCTTATGCTCCTAGCATGAGATGCTAACAGTCTTACCTACATAACTCTAAACTGTATTATTCTCCCTATGTTCCAAACATAGGATGCCCCTTGCTCCAAGCAAGAGATTCCTTATGCTCCCAGCATGAGATGATAATAGTCCTATCTACATGAATATAAACTATAGTACACCCTTTGTGCCAAACATAGGATGCCTCTTACTCCAAACAAGAGATGCCTTATGCTCTAAGCGTAAGATGAAGAACAGTCCTATCTACATGACTATAAACTATAGTACTCCATATCAATCAAATGATAGGATGCCTATTTCCCTATATGAGAGATGCCTCATTCTCCTAGCATGAGATGCCAATAGTCCTACCTAAAAGACTCTAAACTGTAGTACGCCCTATGTTCCTAACGTAGGATACCTCTTGTTCCAAACAGGAGATGCCTTATGCTCCAAGTGTAAGATGCTCAATGCCATGACTACAGTGGCATGATTCCAACGCCCCTTGGCATTATCACTCTTGTGCACCAGTGCATAGGTGAAGGCCCAATTCACCAGTGAGTTGGGAAGACCTCATGGCCAGACATGAGGAAGACATTACGGGCAACTTCTTTGCGTAAGCCCCATTCACTAGTGCCACTCCATAGAGGCACCCGAGCAGCTCCCTAGCGTAAGCCCCATCCATTTTTGTCACTTCATCCAGCGGTAACCTGTTGTGATCCTTATCCAGTGGTAAGCCATTGTGATCTCATTCAGCAGTAAGCCGTTGACACCCCACTTAGCGGTAAGATGTTGTGACCCAATCCAGCGGTAAGCCGTTGAAACCCCCAATCGGCGGTAAGTCGTCATCTGGATAACTACACAGACTTTGCTTCCCTGCCACGGGGATACGTAGGAATCCTCCATGAGGCTCAAGCCCAAAACTATCATCATCCTTTTACTCAGGCCTCCATCCTGGAGTAAGTCCTAGCACCATGGGCCGCCTAACGCGTAAGCCCCTCTTCGCTTCTCACGGACGCACCCTTCGCGGTGTGATCGTCAGGTCCTTGCTGCCACTTGTTTCTCACACCGAGCATGACTCACGTGGGCTTAGAGTAAGCATTGGCCCTGACAATACCTCATTCAGCATGATGTTAAACTGTATGCCCTCGTCCTGCGTGACATTAAACTGCACACCCATTCCGAACTACGCGGTCTTTGATTCGTGTCAAGTCATGGTACGTAGGAAGCCTCCCAGAGGTTCAAGCCCACCGGTCGTTTCTTCACATCGTGTTCCATCCTCGTCCAGCATGACGTTAAACTGCATTCTGGTCCTGCGGTATGCCGTTGTGACCATTCCGAACTACGAGTACTTTGATCCATGTCAAGGCGTGGTACGTAGGAAGCCCCCCCAGAGGTTCAAGCCCACCCGTCATTTCTTCACGTCGAGTTCCATCCACATCCGGCATGATGTTAAATAGCATTATTGTCTAGCGGTAAGCTGTTGTTACCACTCCGAACTACAAGGACTTTGATCCATGTCAGGGCGTGGTACGTAGGAAGACCCACAAGGTCCAATCCCACCACTAGTGGACTCCCGGGTCTACATTCACGTCTATTCACCGATGAAACCCTTTGAACTACGTGGTCATTGATCCGTGTCAAGGCATGGTACGCAGGAAGCCTCCAAGAGGTTCAATCCCACCCATCATTTATTCACGTCGAGCTCATCCTCGTCCAACATGACGTTAAACTGCATCCCAGTCCGACGGCAAGCCGTTGTGACCAACCCATTTGAACTACAAGGACTTTGATCCATGTCAAGGCATGGTACATAGGAATCCCCCTGAGGTTCAAGCCCATAATCCATCAGACCAAGGTCCACCTTCACGTCGGTTCGCCGACGAAGCCCCCTTTGAACTACGTGGTCTTTGATCCATGTCAAGGAATTGTACGTACGAAGCATCCCTGAGGTTCAAGCACATCTCCCATCGGACCATGGTCCATTCTTCATGTCAGTTCGCCGACACCCACCACCAGTGGACCCCTGGGTTCACCTTCACGTCGGTTCGCTGACGACACCCATCGGACCAAGGTCCATATTCACGTCGGTCCTCCGGGACACTCACCCGAACTACGAGATCTTTGATCCATGTCAAGGAATGGTACATAGGAAACCTCACAAGGTTCAAGCCCAACATCCATCGGACCAAGGTCCACCTTCACGTCGGTCCTCCAGCACCATCCCGAACTACGTGGACTTTGATTCCCTACCACAGGGATACATAGGAGGTCTCATTGAGGCTCAATACCAACTTCACTGTCTCCTTTGCGATGGTATCATTTCATTCCCCCCTACACTTCATTAAACTCTACACCATTGATCTTGATTCTCAGCTGGGCCCCCACATCCCGGGGGGATCATGCCATCCACCTCCTCACTGCTCTTAGTAGCACATGGGCCGCTATCCATGAATAAGCCCCATCATATCTCCGGATCGTTGTCCTCTGTGTACACCCCGATTCATCACCCCTTCGAACTGCGCGGGTTTTGATCCCTGTTGTCTATGTAGGGTACATAGGAAACCTCCCTGAGGTTCAATCCTAGCCAATGGAAATCCATGGTGTTCCCCATCATAGGGCACACTTCCCCTGATCCGCCCTCAGTGGTGTTCAGATCAGCCATTACGGTGTGACATCTCCCCTCTAGGGAGTGCACCACCTTGGATCCATCCTTATTGGGCATTCTGATCCATCCATCTTCTAGGTGTTCTCTCCTTGGGATATACCAATCGGATCTGTCTCTGTGGGACGTTCTGATCACCCTCATTCCATCTCCGTAAGACGTTAAACTCACGGCTTACCCCGTGTTAAACATGGGAAGCTGAGGAAAACCTCAGAAGACACGCCCTTGGTGTAACCGTCTCTGCAAGATGTTAAACGCGTGGCATTCCCCGTGATAAACATGGAAAGCTGAGGAAAACCTCAGATGTCATATGATTCCCCGCATCCGATGTGGTATGCCTCGGGTTCTTCACCATTGAGATGCCCTCTTCTGAGTAAGAATACAGGTTCCCCAATGTCCACGCACCCAGAGATTCCCAGACAAGTCTGTTGTTGTCGTCTACTCCGACCGAAGGTCTCTACCATGTCAAGACCCTATGAAAATTCTTGACGGAAGTAGTGTAATTAACTGATGTCCATGAAGATATGGCACCGGGAACGAGATTCACGAACAACGTATTAAATCTATGAGGGAGACCCGGACTAGGTGATGTGTTCTGAGGAGGAATCCATGGAAGGAAGAACCGACATCCCATCATCCTGTTTCGATCAAGGAGCAGACGTCCCTGAACAAGGACCGAATGCCACCCGCCTTTGGAAAGTGTGAATGCAGGGAAACAATAGCTCGTCCTCCACAGACGGATGCGCTCACCCTGGAGAAAGCATCAGAAACAGAAATGGTGAACCCGATGTGAATCTCTTATCATTCAATAGAGAGTAGAACAAATGTGTCAAGAATCTTGAGGCATCACCCATGTGAATCCCCTATCCATTATATGAGAGAGGATGAGTAACATCTGGTGTTTGAAGACTACGGTCCATCAGCTCCATGCCGACTCCGGCGCCTCAAGAGTCCGCGCAGGTGGCTCCTCCACCCAACTCCATCGGCTCCTCGCCGACTCCGCCGCCTCAAGAGGCCGTGCAAGTGGCTCCGCCACCACACTCCATCGGTTCCTCGCCAACTCCCGCCGCCTCAAGAGGCTGCGCAGGTGGCTCCGCCACCCATTTGCATCGGCTCCTCGCCGACTTCTCCGCCTCAAGAGGCCGCGCAGGTGGCTCCGCTACCCAACTCCATCGGCTCCTCACCGACTCCTACCGCCTCAAGAGTTCGCACAGGTGGCTCCGCCACCCATCTGCATCGGCTCCTCGCCGACTCCACCGCCTCAAGAGGCTGTGCAGGTGGCTCCGCCACCCAACTATATCGGCTCCTCGCCGACTCCCGCCGCATCAAGAGGCCGCACAGGTGGCATCTACCACCCGACGGCATCGGCTCCTCACCAACTCCTCCGCCTCAAGAGACCATGTAAATGGCTCCAACACCCATCTTCATCGGCTCCTCGCCGACTCCGCCGCCTCAAGAGGCCGCGTAGGTGGCTCCGCCACCCAACTCGATCGACTCCTCGCCGACTCAGCCGCCTCAAGAGGCTGCACAGGTGGCTCCGCCACCCGTCTTCATCGGCACCTCACCGACTCCGACACCTCAAGAGGCTGCGAAGGTGGATCTGCCACCCCTCTTCATCGGCTCCTCCCCGACTCCGCCGCCTCAAGAGGCTATGCAGGTGGCTCCGCCACCCATCTTCATCGGCTCCTCTCCGACTTCGCAGCTTTAAGAGGCCGCGGAGGTGGCTCCGCCAACCAACTCTATCAGCACCTCGCAGACTCCGCCGCCTCAAGAGGCTGCGCAGGTGGCTCTGCCACCCATCTTCAGAGGCTCCTCGCCGACTCCGCCGCCTCACGAGGCCGCGCAGGTGGCTCCGCCACCCTTCTTCATCAGCTCCTCGCCGACTCCGCCGCCTCAAGAGGTCGCGCAGGCGGCTCTGCCACCCAACTCCATCGGCTCCTCACCGACTCCGCTGCCTCAAGAGGCCACGCAGGTGGCTCCACCACCTGTCTCCATCAACTCCTCTCCGACTCCGCCGCCTCAAGAGGCCGCCCAGGTGGCATCCTCCACACAACTCCATATGCTCCTCACCGACACCGCCTCCTCAAGAGGCCGCGTAGGTGGCTCCGCCACCCAACTCTATCTGATCCTCGCCGACTCTGCCACCTCAAGAGGCCACGCAGGTGGCTCCGCCACCCAACATCATCGGATCCTCACCGACTCCGCTGCCTCAAGAGGCCACGCAGGTAGCTCCGCCACCCTTCTTCATCGGCTCCTCACCACCTCAAGAGGCCGCGCAGGTGGCTCCGCCACCTGACTCCATCGGCTCCTCGCCGACTCTGCCGGCTCAAGAGGCCGCGCAGGTGGCTCCGCCACCCGTCTCCATCTGCTCCTCGCCGACTCCGCCGCCCAAGAGGCCACGCAGGTGGCATCCTCCACACAACTCCATCAGCTCCTCGCCGAATCCACCGCCTCAAGAGGCCGTACAGGTGGCTCTGCCACCCAACTCCATCGGCTCTTCACCGACTCCCGCCGCTTCAAGAGGTCGCGCAGGTGTCTCTGCCACCCATCTGCATCGGCTCCTCGCCGACTCCGCCACCTCAAGAGGCCACGTAGGTGGTTCCGCCACCCAACTCCATCGGCTCCTCCCCAACTCCCGTCACCTCAAGAGGCCGCGCATGTAGCATCTGCCACCCGACTGCATCGGCTCCTCGCCGACTCCGCCGCCTCAAGAGGCCGCGCAGGTGGCTCCGCCACCCATCTTCATCGGCTCCTCGCCGACTCTGCCGCCTCAAGAGGCCGCGTAGGTGGCTCCGCCACCCGACTCCATCGGCTCCTTGCCGACTCCGCCGCCTCAAGAGGTCGCGCAGGTGGCTCCGCCACCCATCTTCATCGGCTCCTCGCTGACTCCGCCACCTCAAGAGGCCGCGCAGGTGGCTCAGCCACCCACATTCATCGGCACCTCGCCGACTCCGCCACCTCAAGAGGCTGCGCAGGTGGTTCCGCCACCCACCTTCATCGGCTCCCCGCCGACTCCACAGCCGCAAGAGGTCGCGCAGGTGGCTCCTTCACCCAAATCTATCAGCTCCTCGCCGACTCCGCCGCCTCAAGAGGCCGCGGAGGTGGCTCTGTCACCCATCTTCATCGACTCCTCGCCAACTCCGCCGCCTCAAGAGGCCGTGCAGGTGGCTCCGCCACCCTTCTTTATCAGCTCCTCGCCGACTCCGCCGCCTCAAGTGGCCACACAGGTGGCTCCGCCACCAGACTCCATCGGCTCCTCGCCGACTCCGCCGGCTCAAGAGGCCGCACAGGTTGCTCTTCCACCCGTCTACATCGGCTCCTCGCCGACTCCTCCGCCTCATGAGGCCATGCAGGTGGCATCCGACACACAACTCCATCGGCTCCTCGTTGACTCCTCCGCCTCAAGAGGCCGCGCAGGTGGCTCCGCCACCCAACTCTATCGGCTCTTCGTCGACTCTACCGCCTCAAGAGGCTGCGGAGGTGGCTCTTCCACCCATCTTCATCTGCTCCTCGCCGACTCCGCTGCCTCAATAGGACGCGCCAGCGGCTCCGCCACCCATCTTCATCTACTCCTCGCCGACTCCGCCGCCTCAAGAGGTCGTGCAGGTGTCTCTGCCACCCGACTCCATCGGCTCCCCGCCGACTCCTCCGGCTCAAGAGGCCGTGCAGGTGGCTCTGCCACCCGTCTCCATCGACTCCTCGCCAACTCCGCCGCCTCAAGAGGCCGCACAGGTGGCATCCTCCAAACAACTCCATCGACTCCTCGCCGACTCCACCTCCACAAGAGGCAGCACAGGTGGCTCTGCCACCCAACTCCATCGGCTCCTCGCCAACTCCGCCGCCTTAAGAGGCCACACAGGTGGCTCTGCCACCCAACTCTATCGGCTCCTCGCCGACTTCCGCCGCCTCAAGAGACCGCGCAGGTGGCATCCGCCACCCGACTGCATCGGCTCCTCACCGACACCGCCGCCTCAAGAGGCTGAGCAGGTGGCTCTGCCACCCTTCTTCATTGGCTCCTCGCCGACTCCGCCACCTCAAGAGGCCTTGCAGGTGGCTCGACCACCCATCTTCATCGGCTCCTCACCAACTGTGCCGCCTCAAGAGGCCACGCAGGTGGCTCCACCACCCATCTTCATTGGCTCCTCGCCGACTCCGCAGCCACAAGAGGCCGTGAAGGTGGCTCCGCCACCTAACTCTATCAGCTCCTCGCCGACTCCACCGCCTCAAGAGGCCGCGCAGGTGGCATCCTCCACACAACTCCATCAGCTCCTCGCCGAATCCACCGCCTCAAGAGGCCATGCAGGTGGCTCTGCCACCCAACTCCATCGGATCCTCACCGACTCCCGCCGCCTCAAGAGGCCGCGCAGGTGGCTCCGCCACCCATCTGCATCGGCTCCTCGCTGACTCCGCCACCTCAACAGGCCACGCAGGTGGTTCCGCCACCCAACTCCATCGGCTCCTCCCCGACTGCCGTCAACTCCAGAGGCCGCGCAGGTGGCATCTTCCACCCGACTGCATCGACTCCTCGCCGACTCCGCCACCTCAAGAGGCAGCGCAGGTGGCTCTACCACCCATATTCATCGGCTCCTCGCCGACTCCGCCGCCTCAAGAGGCCGCGGAGGTGGCTCCGCCACCCGACTCCATCGGCTCCTCGCCGACTCCGCCGCCTCAAGAGGCCGCGCAGGTGGCTCCGCCACCCATCTTCATCGGGTCCTCGCTGACTCCGCCACCTCAAGAGGCCGCACAGGTGGCTCGGCCACCCACATTCATCGACACCTCGCCGAATCCGCCACCTCAAGAGGCTGCACAGGTGGTTCCGCCACCCACCTTCATCGGCTCCTCGCCGACTCCATAGTCGCAAGAGGACGCGCAGGTGGCTCCTTCACCCAACTCTATCAGCTCCTCGCCAACTCTGCCGCCTCAAGAGGCCGCACAGGTGGCTCTGCCACCCATCTTCATCGTCTCCTCGCCAACTCTCCCACCTCAAGAGGCCGTGCATGTGGCTCCACCACCCTTCTTTATCAGCTCCTCGCCGACTTCGCCGCCTCAAGTGGCCGCGCAGGTGGCTCCACCGCCAGACTCCATCGGCTCCTCGCCGACTCCGCCGGCTCAAGAGGCCGCACAGGTTGCTCCGCCACCCATCTACATCGGCTCCTCGCCGACTCCGCCGCCTCATGAGGCCGTGCAGGTGGCATCCGCCACACAACTCCATCGGCTCCTCGTTGACTTCGCCGCCTCAAGAGCCCACGCAGGTGGCTCCGCCACCCAACTCTATCGGCTCCTCGTCGACTCCGCCGCCTCATGAGTCCGCGGAGGTGGCTCCGCCACCCATCTTCATCGGCTCCTCGCCGACTCCGCGGCCTCAAGAGGACGCGCAGGCGGCTCCGCCACCCTTCTTCATCTCCTCCTCGCCGACTCCGCCGCCTCAAGAGGCCGCGCAGGTGGCTCTTCCACCCGACTCCATCGGCTCCCCGCCAACTCCGCTGGCTCAAGAGGCCGTGCAGGTGGCTCCGCCACCCGTCTCCATCGGCTCCTCGCCGACTCCGCCTCCTCAAGAGGCCGCACAGGTGGCATCCTCCAAACAACTCCATCGGCTCCTCACCGACTCCACCGCCTCAAGAGGCCGCACAGGTGGCTCTGCCACCCAACTCCATCGGCTCCTCGCCATCTCTGCCGCCTTAAGAGGCCACGCAGGTGGCTCCGCCACCGAACTCTGTCAGCTCCTCGCCGACTTCCGCCGCCTCAAGAGGCCGCGCAGGTGGCATCCGCCACCCGACTGCATCTGCTCCTCACCGACACCGCTGCCTCAAGAGGCCGAGCAGGTGGCTCCGCCACCCTTCTTCATTGGCTCCTCGCCGACTCCGCCACCTCAAGAGGCCGTGCAGGTGGCTCGACCACCCATCTTCATCAGCTCCTCACCAACTATGCCGCCTCAAGAGGCCACGCAGGTGGCTCCACCACACATCTTCATTGGCTCATCACCGACTCCGCAGCCTCAAGAGGCCGCGCAGGTGGCTCCGCCACCTAACTCTATCAGCTCCTCGTAGACTCCGCCGCCTCAAGAGGCCGCGCAGGTGGCTCCACCACCCTTCATCATCGGCTCCTCGCCGACTCCGTCACCTCAAGGGGCCACGCAGGTGGCTCCGCCACCCAACTCCATCGGCTCCTCGCCGACTCCGCCGACTCAAGAGGCCGCATAGGTGGCATCGGCCACCCATCTTCATCGGCTCCTCCCTGACTCTGCCGCCTCAAGAGGCCTCGTAGGTGGCATCTGCCACCCGACTGCATCGGCTCCTCGCCGACTCCGCCACCTCAAGAGGTCGTGCAGGTGGCTCCACCACCCATCTTCATCGGCTCCTCTCTGACTCCGCCGCCCCAAGAGGCTGCACTGGTGGAATCTGCCACCCGACTACACCGGCTCCTCACCGACTCTACTGCCTCAAGAGGCCGCGCAGGTGGCTCTGCCACCCATCTTCATCGGCTCCTCGCCGACTCCGCCACCTCAAGAGGCCGCAGAGGTGGCATCTGGCACCCGACTGCATCGGCTCCTCGCCGACTCCACCGCCTCAAGAGGCCGCGTAGGTGGCTCCACCACCCATCTTCATCGGCTCCTCACTGACTCTGCCGCCTCAAGAGGCCGCGCAGGTGGCATCGGTTACCCGACTGCATCGGCTCCTCGCCGACTCCGCCGCCACAAGAGGCTGCACAGGTGGCTCCACCACCCAACTACATCGGCTCCTCGCCGACTCCCACTGCCTCAAGAGGTCGTGCAGGTGGCATCCGCCACCCGAATTCATCGGCTCCTCGCCGACTCCTCCGCCTCAAGAGGTCGTGCAGGTGGCTCCACCACCTAACTCCATCGGCTCCTCACCGACTCCTGCCGCCTCAAGAGGCCACGCAGGTGGCATCCGCCACCTGACTGCATCGGCTCCTCGCTGACTCCGACGCCTCAAGAGGCCGCGCAGGTGGCTCCGCCACCCCACTCCATCGGCTCCTCACCGACTCCGCCGCCTCAAGAGGTCGCACAGGTGGCATCCGCCACCCAACTGCATCGGCTCCTCGCCGACTCTGCCTCCTCAATAGGCCGCGCTGGTGGCTCCACCACCCAACTCCATTGGCTCCTCGCCGACTCCCTCCGCCTCAAGAGGCTGCGCAGGTGGCATCCGCCACCAGACTGCATCGGCTCCTCGCCGACTCTTCCACCTCAAGAGGTCGCGCAGGTGGCTCCGCCACCCCACTCCATCAGCTCTTCGCCGACTCCGCCGCCTCAAGAGGTCGCGCAGGTGGCTCCACCAGACAACTCCATCGGCTCCTTGCCAACTCCGCCACCTCAAGAGGTCGCGCAGGTGGCTCCACCACCCCACTCCATCAGCTCCACGCCGACTCCGCCGCCTCAAGATGCCGCGCAGGTGGCTCCGCCACCCCACTACATCAGCTCCTCATCGACACTGCCTCCTCAAGAGGCCGCACAGGTGGCATCCTCCACCTATCTCCATCGGCCCCTCGCCGACTCCCCCGCCTCAATAGGTCACGCAGGTGGCTCTGCCATCCCACTCCATCGGCTCCTCGCCGACTCGGCCGCCTCATGAGGCCGCGCAGGTGGCTCCGCCACCCCACTCCATCGGCTCCTCGCCGACTACGCCGCCTCAAGAGGCCACGCAGCTGGCATCCGCCACCCATATCCACCTGCTCCTCGCCGACTCTGCCGCCTCAAGAAGTCTCGTAGGTGGCTCCTCCACCCCGACTCCATCGGCTCCTCGACGACTATGCCGCCTCAAGAGGCCGTGCAGGTGGCTCCGCCACCCCACTCCATCAGCTCCTCGCCGACTCCGCCACCTCAAGAGGGCACGTAGGTGGCATCCGTCACCCGTCTCCATCTGCTCCTCACTGACTCCACCACCTCAAGAGGCCGCGCAGGTGGCTCCGCCACCCCACTCCATCGGCTCCTCGCCGACTCTGCCGCCTCAAGAGGCCCCAGAGGTGGCTCCGCCACCCCACTCCATCGGCTCCTCGCCGACTCCGCCATCTCAAGAGGCCACGCAGGTGGTTCCACCACCCCACTCCATGGGCTGCTCGCCGACTCCGCCGCCTCAAGCGGCAGCGCAGGTGGCTCCACCACCCCGACTCCATCGGCTCCTCGCCGACTCCTCCGCCTCAAGAGGCCGCACATGTGGCTCCACCACCCCGACTCCATCAGCTCCTCACCGACTCCACCACATCAAGAGGCCGCGCAGGTGGCTCCGCCACCCCACTCCATCAGCTCCTCGCCGACTCTGCCGCCTCAAGAGGCCGCGCAGGTGGCTCCACCACCCCACTCCATCGGCTCCTCGCCGACTCCACCGCCTCAAGAGGCCATGCAGGTGGCTCCACCACCCCACTCCATCGGCTCCTCGCTGACTTCGCCGCCTCAAGAGGCCGCGTAGGTGGCTCCGCCACCCCAATCCATCGGCTCCTCACCGACTCCGCCGCCACAAGAGGCTGCGCAGGGGGCTCCGCCACCACACTCCATCGGATCCTCGCCGACTCCGCCGCCTCAAGAGGCCGCGCAGGTGGCATCCGCCACCCATCTCCATCGGCTCCTTGCTGACTCTTCCGCCTCAAGAGGCCGCGCTGGTGGCATCTGCCATCCGACTTCATCGGCTCCTCGCCGACTCCACCGCTTCAAGAGGTCGCGCAGGTGGCATTCGCCACCCGACTTCATCGGCTCCTCGCTAACTATGCTACCTCAAGAGGCCTCGCAGGTGGCATCGGCCATCCGACTTCATCGGCTCCTCACCGATTCTTTCGCCTCAAGAGGTCGCGCAGGTGGCATCCGCCACCCGACTCCATTGTCTCCTCACCGACTCCGCCGCCTCAAGAGACCGCGCAGGGGGAATCATTCCCCATCTTTATTGGCGCTTTGTCAACCCTACGCCTTTATCACCAGCCATTATGGAGGTGCTCCCCATACTGCCACCATTCGGAACGAAGGTTTCCATGACTTCCAGGACCCGTCGCCCTGTCATACCAGCATCTAGGCTTCAACGCCTTCTGGGCTCCATCGCCCCGTCATACTGACGTCGAGGCTTCCACACCTCTTGGTCTCCCTCTCCCCTTCATACAGATGCTCCATGCTTCCACGCCTTGAGGGCTCCATGGACCTGTCGTACCGACGCTTCTGGCTTCTTTTCCCCTCCAGATCGAGTTAATGTAGTCATCCCTACTACCCTTGCGACACTCTGTGTCAACCCAACCACCATGTTACATCAACCACAGATGTCCTCCATGTGGCCTTGAAACTAGATCGTGGAAGGTTCATTATGATCAGGGAATTCTAGGAAAATCCCATCATATGATTCCCCCCTCATCCCAAACCACTTGAATGGGGTAGAGATGACCATCCCTCTACCGACACAATCCTTGTGGTTTCACGTCCCAGTTGCATGACGTTAAAATGCGAGACAACCGCGTCCTTTTTGCAAGATGTTAAACTGCATAACAATATTCTTCTATCATGACGTAAAACTGATCATTATCATCCAACATGACATTAAACTGCATTCGTCCTGCATGACATTAAACTGCACATTATCATCCTGCACAACATTAAACTGCATCATCGTCCGTCATGACATAAAACTCATCGTTATAGTCTTGCCCGACATTAAACTGCATTCGTCCTGCATGAAATTAAACTGCATCATCGTCCTGCACGACATAAAACTGTTCATATTCATCCTTCATGACGTTAAACTGATCATTATCATCATGCACGGCATTAAACTGCATTCGTCCTGCATGACATTAAATTGCAACATCGTCCTGCATGACGTTGAACTGTTCATCTTCGTCCGTCATGACATAAAACTGCACATTATCATCCTGCATGACGTTAAACTGCATCATCGTCCTGCATGACGTTAAACTGTTCGTCATCATCTGTCATGATGTTAAACGGCTTACTATCATCCTGCATGAAAATAAACTGCAAAACGGTCCAAGCTCTATGACATTAAACTATGATCACAACCGTCCATATCACACGACGTTAAACTGTGTGATCCATCCCAACTGAAGGACGTAAAAGCATTCAGTATTGGTCCTACACGACCTCAAGCTGTACGGTCCCACATGACCCTAAACTGCACGTTATGGTCCCGCATGACCCTAAACTACACCTTGTGGTCCTGCACGACCTTAAACTGCGCCACCTTCCGGCAAGACGATAAACTGAAAAATGGTCCGAGCTCTATGACCTTAAAATAAGATCCCCCTTATCCTCACTGCAATACGTTAAACTAAAATCTAGTTAGGCCTTCCTGACCGAGGCCCAGCCTCAGGCCCCTTGGCCCCCTCGGGCCCCTAACCCTCTTCCTCACTGCAAGACGTTAAACTGAAAGCTAGTCAGGCCTTCCTGACCGAGGCCCAGACTCAGGCCCCTTGGCCCCCTCGGGCCCCGGCCCTCGTCCTCACTGCAAGACCTTAAACTGCATGCTAGTCAGGCCTTCCTGACCGAGGCTCAGCCTCAGTCCCCTTGGCCTTTTCGGCCCCATGGCCCCGCCCTTAGTGTAAGACGTTAAACTGCAAGCCAGTCAGGCCTTCCTGACTGAGGCTTAGACTTAGGCCCCTTGGACCTTTCGGGCCCCTGGCCCCCATCCTTACTGTAAGACGTTAAACTACAAGCTGGTCAGGCCTTCCTGACCGAGGCTTAGCCTCAAGACCCATGGCCTTTTCGGGCCCCTGGCCCCCGTCCTTACTGTAAGACGTTAAACTGCAAGCCGGTCAGGCCTTCTTGACCGAGGCTTAGCCTCATGACCCTAGGCCTTTTCGGGCCCATGGCCCCATCCTTACTATAAGACGTTAAACTGTAAGCCGATCAGGCCTTCCTGGACGAGGCTTAGCCTTAGGCCTCATGGCCTTTTCGGGACCATGGAACTCATCCTTACTATGCGACTTTAAACTACAAGCCGGTCAGGTCTCCCTGATTGCGGCTCGGCCTCAGGCCCCTTGGTTTTCGTCGACTCAGTGTCTCTTATGGGATTGTACGGTGTGGTGTGGGATACGTCCTCATTCACAACAGGTTACACACCGTACCGTACATATTCCCAAATGAGACACATCTCTTGTCCAGCACGACATTAAATTGTGCTTCAAGAACTTCGTGTGGCTTGATTCCCATCCTAATGGGATACATAGGAATGCCCAGACATTTCGTCTGTTGGCCCAGCCCAAAAGCCAAAATCTTCCCCTCGGGTCAAGACATATGGCAGGGTGCACACCTTTGCCCCAACTCACGTCGAGCAAGCCTCGACCCGGCTGCACATCCCCCTGGAGATGTTCACCTCTTTTGTAGATGGATACAGCTATGATTCACCCACTCCTTGACTGGGATTCCATCATCATTCACACCCAGAGGGACCCCCATGAATGGCCTGGATACTACGCCCAACGGATCTCCTACCGACACGGGCCAACGCCCCCAATGTTTTCCGAGCAACAAGCCGATACAAGTCTCGTGTTGCGAATTTGGTCATTGGTCGACTCTCATTTATTGCTCCCATATCAGGTCACCATAGGGACGCTGTGTTTCGAACATGGTCAACAGTGTCCTAGATTTTCTGGTCCGCCCCGAGATGTCCCAAACATCGAGTGCAGTGATTCGTTCTACCCCATCTTGAAGTGACAAACTTCCCTTCGGGTGGTGCTGGCGGTCGGGCCCACGGCCCCGACTCCCATATAAAGGAGTGTATGATGGGGTGTATGACTATGTCCTCATTCACAGCGGGATCATGTACCATGTCGTACACTTCCCCTTTTCAGTGGTTCACCAATGTGCCTAAGGGTACTCTGGTTTATTACCTGGAATGCCAAACTTTTTCTTAGACACGCCTGCACCTGCTTAACAGGCTTTGTGTACCCCTGCATCAGGGCTTCCATCATCTTTCACACCCAGAGGGACCCCCAATAACGGAATAGATACTACACCCAAGGGCTCTCCTACCGTTACGGGCCAATGCCCCCGAGGATTTTGGACAACAAATCAATAAAAAATCCCGCGTTTCGAATACGGTCAGTGGTCGATGCTCGTTTTTTCCAACTTCAGGCTAACACGATATGGAGACTGCGTTTCCGCCATGGTTAACTTTTATCCTCCCTTGCCATGCCAACCCTGTTAAGCCCAAAATGTCAGTCACATGATTCACATCCTTCTCCATTCTCATAATGTCCAGGTGGAGTTTCGAAACTCTTGGTACTATTCCTCCGTGCACGTCTGCGTGAAAGGGGAACAAAGTCGTGTCAAAGGCGTCTTTCGTGGCTCTTCAGCGACTCCCCCTAGTTGGATGTTTCTGGTATTGCGATAAGTATCTTCCCCCTTGTTTACCACACCAAGTCTATCTCACGTGGCCTTAGGGATCGGGTCAAAGTCTGTGCTTACCTGGAAAGGTGCCATCCATCCATGGTCTGAGCACTATGACCATAAACTAAGATCCTCTCAGAACTATGTTCAGCTTGAATCCCATCCTAATGGGATACGTAGGAATGCCCAGACCCCTTGTCTTTGGGTCCAGCATGAGTTCATGTAATTAACCTCTCTGGTCCTGCCTTCAGGACCCCAACTACGGGGCTGTGTGGCGTAATCCGGGATTATGTCCTCATTCACGCCGGGTTTGTAATAGCTGCACCACACACACCTTGTTCTAAGATTTATCCCTCCTATTCCTTGTCCCGCATGACATTAAAAGGCACCTTTAAGAACTACATGTGGCTTGATTCTCATCCTCATGGGATATGTAAGACCACATGAATGTATAGACTTTGGGTCCAGCCCCACCTCTTAGAGATCTCCCGATCTCCCGGTCACCTAGGCCCCTTGGCCTGTCCCTCTCTAGGAGGGGGATATAAAGGTATGATACAGGGTTTTTGGCACTATTCCCCCTTTTCCCAGGAATCCTCCATCTCTTGGCCGCCATAAATTTGAGTCCCTCGACCCCTTGCAGTGGTTCACCTATGTGTTAAGAGTACTCTAGTCTAGGACCAAGAGTGTCAGATTCAACTTGGTCAAGTTCCCTCTACTTATCAAGCTTTGTGTTTCCCTTCATTCGGGATTTCATTATCTTTCACACCCAAAGGGACCCCCAAGAATGACCTGGATACAATGCCCAAGGGCTCTCCTACTGTTAAGGGACAACGCCCCCGAGGGTTTTCAGACAACAAATTGATACAAATCCCGTGTTGCGAACATGGTCAGCGGTCGATGCTCATTTGTTTTTCCCCATATTAGGCTAATGCAACAAGATGCTATGTTGGGAACATGGTCAGTAGTAATCCTATATCGTCATGCCAGCCCTTCCCGGCCTTGAATGTTGGATACATGATTCAAATTTTGTTCCACCCCATCATGTCCAGGTGGAATCTCTACACTCTTGGTGCTACCCCTCAGTGCACCTTTGCATATCAGGGGGACAAAGCTGCAATACGACGTCCTTCGGGGCTCCCCTGGTCCGAGCTCTGAAGACCATAAACTAAGATCTCCCATGAACTGTGTCTATCTTGATTCCCATCCTCATGGAGTACATAGGAACACCAAGACCTCTTGTCTTTGGGTCCAGCTTAAGTTAAGCATCCTGCCTTCGGGACCCTGACTACGGGACTATGTGGTGTGATTTGGACTCCAAGTCCTCGTCCACGTCGGTTATGTCGCACGACACCATACACCTTCCCCGCCTAGCATCGTCTCTTCTACGTCTGTGCTGCATGACGTTAAAATGCATGCTTGGTTCTATCATATGACCCTAAAACTGTGACATTATCGTCCTGGCTGCACGATGAAAAACGGCACTTCATTGTGATGACCTCGTTGTAGGGGACATCACGTAGGGTATTGGTCACGTGCCATGCCATTGGTCAACGCCTATCACGGTTTGATTATTGTGGAGACCCCAGGGATTTCTTGTAGAGACCCGAAGCTTGACGTACATGGACATTACATTACTTTTGTGGAATACTTAGTACATAACAAAAACACACACCCAAGGACCGTAATAGTTTAGTGTCTTTGGAAACTTGGAATATAATCTTCTAATCGTGGTGAATGATCTTAAACATCTCCCATAAAGATCTTATTTTTTTCTAAACCTAAATCCCTTCTTTATGTACTGGGGAAAAGAAAACATAAAAGGGTGAGCTCAAATGCTCAGTAAGGGTAAACAAAAGAAATATCAATCACGTCATATTCATAAGAACATGTCTTTTGGAAATCTTAACCTGCAAAAGAGATCATAATTTCATAACATGAGATAAATCATAGTAGTGAAATGTAATCCCAATAATCATAACTTAAAACATGAAACTTTGTGGCATACACACATAATCATAGAGATTCATTTCTTATTAGTCAAGACTCATTTTCAAGACTATCTTAGTGGACAAAGTCCCATTCTGAACCGAGTTCACTCCTCGTTTCAGTCCTGTTTCATTGAACCAGTATAACCTACCGTTCCAGCCATGTCTATCTCATGAGATATAAATTCTTTACCCAATGCATTGGAGGGAGATATAGTTCCCACCCATTTCATAATGATACCATTCTTATGTGTGCCACAAAATCATAAATCATACATCATTGCATAACCCATGTAATAAAAATGGGAATCTTAAACATCGTGACATCATATAAAAATTCAGATAAGATAAAGGAATTCATAAACATAATTCCATCAAAACATAATCAAATCAATGTAATAATAGGTATAAAAACATAATCCTTTATTATCTTAGATGGAAAATAATTTTGATAAAACACTTGAACTCCATTCTTGAGGAAAATATCCTTTCTACTTCAAAAACACTTTTCCTTTCTTAACATGTCATAAAATTCTAAACTAAAAGAAGTTGATTAAAAATAAACTTGAAAACTTTTAAAGGAAGCTTCTTGGAAATAATTTTTTAAAAATCCATTCATGCCGTATAATTTAAAAAAACATTCTTCTCGTACTTTTGTCAAAAATGTCAAAAAGTACCTCGTATAAAAACGACAAAAGATTCCTTTCATATCTTTTACTAAAAACTCAAAGAAGGGTAAAATTGGATATAAACTATTGTATAAGGAAATAAATATTACATATTGAGGAAACATGGATGTGGATGATAAAATACACCCCAGTAAATACCAAAGTATAAACAATCTCGGATAAAAATGAGATTGTGATATTTCCCTTACCTTAGGTCCGATTTGCTTTGTAAGTGTCCGAACCTCCTGTATAATGATTTAAATAATGTCATTGACTTATTCCAGAATCATACTCATTGTTATGATATCATATATGGTTCAATTATGACTTTATATTACCCGTTCTTTTGTAAATTCCATGTTAAAGAGCGTTTTGGGTAAAATTGTTTCATTTGTCGTCCGTGTTTTGACTTGTAATTATTCATATGATTACTTAGATAATGATTACTTAATTCCAGAATATAAAACATTATTTATATATAATATATATTCATAATATACATATATATAATAAATTTGTAAATGGAAATAAATACATCGTTCATGGAGACGGTAGGCCATACGTACGCATGAACGCTATTTTCGTTTCCTTATTGAGTTGAATGGAATTAAGTAGATGACATACATATACATAAATCCAGTATCATTATTATGTCATATATTTAATGATTACTTATTATATATACTTTATAATCATTCATGAATGGTTAAGGTGGAGAATGAATCTAATCGCGTCGTGGAGACGGTAGTCCGTACGTACGCACGAGCGATGATATCGTTCTCATGATTGTGGGACTGTATTGGAGTGTATGTATACTATTTCAGAATCAATATCACTTTAAAATAATCATATATATTTATTATTTACACCATTATACCCATCCAAGTAAGGTGGTGGTGGAAAATAGATTACACCACGGCGTGGAGACGGTATTCCGTACGTACGCACGCGCGGTGATTTCGTTTTCCGTAGGATGGGTAGATGGTGAAATAGGGTTGTTTAGTACTTATAATAACATATTAGTATATGAGTGATACTGATGTTATTACTTCATAATGAATCAACCTAAGAAGAAGAAGTGGAAGAAGAAATAATGTTGAAAGAATCGGTAACGGACATGACCTCTTCTTTGAAGCGCCTCTTTCAGATCTCCTTTTAAGGCACTAAAATTGGTCTTCGAGGAAGACCAGAACCTCTAGGATGTTTCTAGGGAAGTGGAGAAGATAATTGGGCAGGGGTTGGCCGAGCTTGAAGGCTCAATGTGGTGTGAGGAAGAGGGGGAGGAGGTGCCGTTTTATAAGGGAGTAGAGGGGCACCTTTGGAATAACTAAAAATATTATTTTATTATAAAGTCAAATTCGGTTTTTAATAGATCCAAATTGATATATCTCGAAGATAAGGTGGGTAGTGGTCGAAATCCTCTCATCCAATATAATTTAGACAATTTTAGGTATCAATTTTAACCTTATCATTTAGATTTATGTTTAAGTTAGATAATTTAACTTTCACTGTGTCTTCTTGTTTTCTTACACTATAAGGTTAATAAACTTACTATATCAAGCCAAAAGAACCCCAAGTTATTTATTATTAATATATATAACCTTATCTAAGTCATTTGGCTGAACCTTAGATTTTTAGGAATAAAAGAACAATTAATAATATAATATTTGTTTTAAAAACTATTTTATGTCAATTTTGACACTATTTAGTAATTGAATTTTGTGAAAATCATAACAAAATAATTAGCTCGAACCAAGTTAATTAAATCAATAATAACATGTCATATTAACCTTGAAAATTAGTTTAATTTATAAAAAGTCTCAAATTTCATTTATTTGGGTATTTATAACATCAATTATTCTAATTTTTCACTATTATGGTAATTACTGCAACATCATTGTGTCATAAATAAATTAATTTATTTAATGTCTAAATAAAATACCATTATGTAGGAAATATTATTAGATTTATAATGAGTATTTATAGTCGAATGTATATTATGTATAACCTTATATTAAAAATTATTTACTTATTAAACATTGATTTTAACTATTTTAACCCTTCTTTAAATAAATTAATAATAAATGTCCTAATCTAATCCAAGTGGGCCTAAATGATCATATTTTATTCATAAGGGTTCTTTTGTTCGAATTACACTTATCCAATAGAATTAGGACATGTGTTATGGGAATAATAATAACATTTTTACCCTTAATTACCCTATTTACTTTTAACCGTGGTAAAAAAAAGTAAAAAGTTACTATTCACCAAAAATTATTTCCATCTCATTGAACCACATTTTACTTACTAACATCAACTGTGTCTCTCGGATTTATGAAATTCCACTCACAGAAGTGGTAAAATTAAGTTTTATGAAAAAAATCATTTTTTTAACTACCACTTAGTGGTTTTACTATTCATCAAAAAATGAAAGTTTCCAGAAATATACCAAAAATTAGGCCTAAGCTATATTTGATATTATGAACTCAAAAATGATGTCTATTTTACCAAATTAAAAACATATCAGTTTCATTAATTAATTTAAAAATTAATTCCCATCTTCAACACAAATAGCGTGTTCTTAAGAGATAATAATTATCAAATGATTGACACTTGTTTATGTCTGGTTTAAATGTGAAATTATATCCACTGACCAACATTGTATTAAATTGTAAAAATATATTCTAAATATATTTTAAAACCACTCAAATTAATAATTTGTCACTATTAATTATTTCGATTGAAAAAGTTGTTTTTAATTACAATTTAGTAATTTTCACTATTTATCAAAAAATGAAAGTTATCCGAAAAGTACCAAAATTTCTCCATAACCTAATTTTGATATTCCAAATCCAAAAATGAAGTCCATTTTGAAAACTAAAATTTGAAAAATTTGTTATTACTATTCATAACGGCTAGTTTTATTAATATTTTAATAGCATATCGTTGTTTAGTGAAACTCGGTATTGCGTACTACACACGCTATCGAGGAAGGTCGCAATTGCGTGTAATGCAAGGAAAGTCAAGGATGCGTGTTGTGAAATCTCCTTTTAGTGTAGCGTACAACACAAGACACTAATGAAATTAAAAAGAATATTTTTCATAAAATCTCGGGCTGTTACATTCTACCCCCCTTAAAATGAATTTCGCCCTCGAAATTCGTCGGGGTTATAAATGGTTTACTATTCAAAAGTTTCTTTAATAGAAACCCACATCATAAAAAGGAATACCAAAACCAATCTTTAAAAACAAAAGTATGAAACGTAACGGTTACCCAAATAAACTAATCACTGGGTTTCCACATAGGTGAAAATATGGATATGGAAGAGAAATCTAACCATCATGTTCTGATGGAGAGTGGTAGAGAACATGGCTATGGAAAAGTCAGCAATCACAAAGCCATAAATTTGTGATGATCTAAGGTACCATCTGATTCATCACATATAAGAGCACTAGGATAACATTTTTGGTTTTCAAGATCATTTCCCTAAAGTTGATGAAATTGGAATTAGAAGAAATACTTTTGTGATTTTGGTATAGTCTCATCGTTGGTCTTTCTTTGGACAATTTCCACTTCATCTCTTAAAGAAATGAAGTTGAATTTGTCATCCGTGATGTGTTAGCAGATCATGTGATAGAATGATGGGTCATTCCATCTGTCTCAAACAGAAGGTTAGAAAAGTTATCATAAGTCCATCTATAGTGAGATTAATCATATATGGTTCCTAAAATGGACTTATACTTCATATATCATACTGCTTAATACAATAAAACTAGTTTCTACTAAACAGGGACTTCATGTAGGCCAGTGGTAGGCGATAAAGGCCAGTCGCACTTCGGTTGTGGGTTCGATTCCCACGGCCTTGTCCAACGCGATGGGTTGTCGCCCGTCCTGCAGGTTGTCCTTTTTCTAAAACTATATTACTATAACATCCAATCAATAATATAGAAAAAACTTCTATCCTTAAACAATACTAACTTATGTCCATCATAATCCATTCCAATCTTTAGGCTTATCCATAATACTGCAGTCCACTCTCATAATATAGTGAAAAAGATTACCAGAGATTTAATACCATCATTGGTCCCCATATATCATAAGATATTTCTTTTTGGTCACATTCCAAACATTCAAAGGCCTTCATCATGTATTCTCTTGAATACCCATTGAACCTTAGTGAAAACATGAATGAAATTGAAATTTAAAACTTTCCACATACTAAAATCCACAAAATTCTATATACTCAAACCATGATATCACTTAGTCCTTATATCAATCATGAGCTCATGAATACTGTCAAACATTTCATTTTTTCCTTATCCCTTCATTATGCGCATATGATCTTTTTTTCCAAAAATATCTCAATCACCTTCCATAGTTACCGGTACCATAAAATTATTGAAAACCATAATAGACCAATACATAAATATTCCAATATTCCATGATACTATATACAACATTATTTTGTAATCCCATTACATAAAAACTTAATCATTCCATCACATCGCTATCATATTCATCATCGCCAATGGTGATCGCATGTGACTTCCCTTTGTCCTTTGCCTTAAGTGGTTGCTCATGTCGATCATCACTAACCCTTGGATTATGGCATTTATTAACATAATGCCCCATTTCATTGCACTTGAAGCATTGAAGTGTAGTAGGTTCATTCTGTGTATCCCTTCCATTGTTTGCATCATTAGACTTCTTCTTCCCATCATTTCGGCATTCAAATGCCCGATGACCTTCCTTTAAACATTTGAAACATTTACTTGTCTCTTTAAGACAATATCCACCATGCTTATTTCCACACTTTGAGCATATGGAAACATTCATCTTCTTTTCACCATTATTCTGAGATTTCTCCTTGAAATACATCATTCATTTCTTGTCAAAACTATGAGATGGATAAGTAACACCAACTTCTATTTCAACCTTGATAGCAGAACGCACAATTTCTTCATAGCTACTGAAGTCTCTTATAGCTAACGCCCTTCGAAGATTTGGTTTTAAGACACTGAAGAATCGATGAACTTTACTTTCAGGTTGGATGATAAATCTAGATGCATACCTTGCAAGCCTTGTAAAATTTGCTTCGTATATACCAACAGATTCATCATCCGTTTGCTTTAGTTCAAGAAACTCCTTCTCCATCTTTGTTCGATGAATACGAGGGAAGTACTTATTGAAAAATAAGTTCTTGAACTTGTCCCATTCCTTGGACTCAATTTCATCTCTTGGCCTCGTATTCTTGATAATATTGCACCATTGATCACCTTCCCCTTCCAAATGATATACTGCTAAGATGACTTTATCATGTTCAGAACATTGAAGAACTGAAAATATCTTTTCAGTGGTACTGATCCATTGTTCAGCAACACGTGGATCAGAAGACCCACTGAAAGAAGGTGGGCGTTGCCTCATGAAGGACTCAATATAATATTGTTCCCTTCTCTGCTCATTTGGAAGTCCAGAATGATTCATAGCTCGTTTAAGTATTGCAATATGATTTTTCACTCCATCTCCCATAACATTTGTTTATTCAGGATGACAATCATTGCATTGTTGCATCGATCAACACGGTTCCTTCGGGTTCCATCCATCGTCTAAAACCCAAAAAGAATAGAGTGAGAGGCAAAAATCATGCTAGGGAAAACAACATAATAAAGGGGGAGTATCCTCAATATCTAACATCGTAGGTTAAATTCTATGATCGTTAATGTAGTTCTAGGACTGTATCCTATACATATACTTATCCTTAGGGACATCCCTAGACATACCTTAGAAATATCTCTAGAGATCTCACTAACGTTTTCACATCCTAGTTTCCAAAGGTTGACTAAACCTTTCCTCTGATACCAACTGTAGAGACCTAAATCTTGACGTACATGGACATTACATTACTTTTGCGGAATACTTAGTACATAACAAAAACACACACACAAGGACCGTAATAGTTTAGTGTCTTTGGAAACTCAGAATATAATCTTCTAATCGTTGTGAAGGATATTCAACATCTCCCATAAAGATATTCTATTTTTCTAAACCTAAATCCTTTCATTATGTCCTGGGGAAAAGAAAACATAAAAGGGTGATCTCAAATGCTCAGTAAGGGTAAACAAAAGAAATATCAATCACGTCATATTCATAAGAACATATCTTTTGGAAATCTTAACCTGCAAAAGAGATCATAATTTCATAACATGGGATAAATCATAGTAGTGAAATGTAATCCCAATAAACATAACTTAAAACATGAAAATTTGTGGCATACACACATAATCATAGAGAATCATTTCTTATTAGTCAAGACTCATTTCCAATATTATCTTAGTGGACAAAGTCCCTTTCTGAACCGAGTTCACTCCTCGTTTCAGTCCTATTTCACTCAACCGGTATAACCTACCGTTCCAGCCATGTCTATCTCATGAGATATAAAATCTTTACCCAAGGCATTGGAGGGAGATATAGGTCCCACCCATTTCATAATGATACCATTCTTGTGTGTGCCACAAAATCATAAATCATACATCATTTCATAACCCATGTAATAAAAATGGTAATCTTAAACATTGTGACATCATTAAAACAATTCATATAAGATAAAGGAATTCATAAAAATAATTCAATCACAACATAATCAAATCAATGTAATAATAGGGATTTAATCATAATCCTTTATTATCTTAGATGGAAAATAATTTTGATAAAACACTTGAACTCCATTCTTGAGGAAAATATCCTTTCTACTTCAAAAACACTTTTCCTTTATTAACATGTCATAAAATTCTAAACAAAAAGAAGTTTATTAAAAATAAACTTTAAAACTTGTAAAGGAGTCTTCTTGGAAATAATGTTTTGAAAATCCATTCATGCCGTATAAGTTAAAAAAACATTCTTCTCGTAATTTTGTCGGAAATGTTAAAAAGTACCTCGAATGAAAAATGACAAAAGATTCCTTTCATATCTTTTACTAAAAACTCAAAGAATGGTAAAATTTGATATAAACTATTGTATATGGATATAAATATTAAATATTGAGGAAACATGGATGTGGATGATAAAATACACCCCAGTAAATACCAAAGTATAAACAATCTCGGATAAAAATGGGATTGTGATATTTCCCTTACCTTAGGTCCGATTTGCCTTGTAAGTGTCTGAACCTCCTGTATGATGATTTAAATAATTTCATTGACTTATTCCATAATCATTCTCATTGTTATGATATCATATATGGTTCACTTATGACTTTATATTACCCGTTCTTTTGTAAATTCCATGTTAAAGAGTGTTTTTGGTAAAATTGTTTCATTTGTCATCCGTGTTTTGACTTGTAATTATTCATATGATTACATAGATCATGATTACATAATTCCAGAATATAAAACATTATTTATATATTATATATATTCAGAATATAAATATATATAATAAATCCGTAAATGGAATGAAATACACCGTTCATGGAGACGGTAGGCCGTACGTACGCATGAACACTTTTTTCGTTTCCTTATTGAGTTGAATGGAATTAAGTAGATGAAATACATATACATAAATCCAATATCATTATTATGTCATATATTTCATGATTACTTATTATATATACTTTATAATCATTCATGAATGGTTAAGGTGGAGAATGAATCTCATCGCGTCGTGGAGACGGTAGTCCGTGCGTACGCACGAGCGATGATATCATTCTCATGATCATGGGAATGTATTGGAGTGTATGTATACTATTTCAGAATCAATATCACATTAAAATAATCATATATAGTTATTATTTACACCATTATACCCATCCAAGTAAGGTGGTGGTGGAAAATAGATTACACCACGGCGTGGAGACGGTATTCCGTATGTACGCACGCGCGGTGATTTCGTTTTCCGTAGGATGGATAGATGGTGAAATAGGGTTGTTTCATACTTATAATAACATATCATTATATTAGTGATACTGATGTTATTACTTAATAATGAATCAACCTAAGAAAAAGAAGTGGAAGAAGAAATAAAGTTGAAAGAATCGGTAACGGACATTACCTCTTCTCTAAAGCGCCTCTTTCAGATCTCCTTTTAGGGCACAAAAATTGGTCTTTGAGGAAGACCAGAACCTTTAGGATGTTTCTAGGGAAGTGGAGAAGGGAATTGTTTAGGGGTTGGCCGAGATGGAAGGCTCAAAGTGGTGTGATGGAGAGGGGGAGGAGGTGTCATTTTATAAGATTGGAGAGGGGCACATTTGGAATAACAAAAAATATTATTTTTTTATAAAGTCAAATTCAGTTTTTAATAGCTCCAAATTGATATATCTCGAAGATAAGGTGGGTAGGGGTAAAAATCCTCTCATCCAATTGAATTTAGACAAGTTTAGGTATCAATTGTAACCTTATCATTTAGATTTAACTTTAAGTTAGATAATTTAACTTTCTCCGTGTCTTCTTGTTTTCTTACACTATAAGGTTAATAAACTTACTATATCAAGCCAAATGAACCCCAAGTTGTTTATTATTAATATATATAACCTTATCTAAGTCATTTGATTGAACCTTAGATTTTTAGGAATAAAATAACAATTAATAATCTAATATTTGTTTTAAAAACTATTTTATGTCAATTTTGACACTATTTAGTAATTGATTTTTGTGAAAATCATAACAGAATGATTTGCTCGAACCATGTAAATTAAATCAATACTAACATGTAATATTAACCTAGAAAATTAGTGTAATTTATAAAAAGTCTCAAATTACATTTATTTGGGTATTTATAACATCAATTATTCTAATTTTACACTATTATTGTAATTACTGCATCATCATTGTGTCATAAATAAATTAATTTATTTAATATCTAAATA
The DNA here is from genome assembly GCA_963277665.1 of Viscum album. Taxonomy (NCBI): domain Eukaryota; kingdom Viridiplantae; phylum Streptophyta; class Magnoliopsida; order Santalales; family Viscaceae; genus Viscum; species Viscum album. Next base: position 1,379,885,523 of record OY728129.1, on the reverse strand, counting down.
AAATACCATTATGTAGGAAATATTTTTAGATTTCTAATGAGTATTTATTGTTGAATTTATCTTATGTATAACCCTATATTAAAAATGATTTACTTATTAAACATTGATTTTAACTATTTTAACCCTTCTTTAAATAAATTAATAATAAATTCCTAATCCAATCCAAGTGGGCCTAAATGATCATATTTTATTCCTAAGGTTGTTTTTGGTCGAATTACACTTATCCAATAGAATTAGGACATGTGTTATGGTAATAATAATAACATTTTTACCTTTAATTACCCTATTTACTTTTAACCGTGGTAAAAAAAAGTAAAAAGTTACAATTCATAAAAAATAATTTCATCTCATTGAATCAAATTTTACTTACTAACATCAACCGTGTCTCTCGGATTTTTGAAATTCCCCTCACAGAAAAGGTAAAATTTAGTTTTATGAAAAAATCATTTTTTTAACTACCACTTAGTGGTTTCACTATCCATCAAAAAATGAAAGTTTCCTGAAAAATACCAAAAATAAGGCCTAAGCTATATTTGATATTATGAACTCAAAAATGAAGCCTATTTTACCAAATTCAAAACATATCAGTTGCATTAATTAATTGAAAAATTAATTCCCATCGTCAACACAAATAGCGTGTTCTTAAGAGATAATAACTTTCAAAAGATGGACAGTTGTTTATGTCTTGTTTAAATGTGAAATTACATACAATGACCAACATTGTATTAAATTCTAAAAATATATTTTAAATATATTTTAAAACCACTCAAATTAATAATTTATCACTATTAATTATTTCGATTGAAAAAGTTGTTTTTAATTACAATTTTGTAATTTTCACTATTCATCAAAAAAATGAAAGTTATCCGAAAAGTACCAAAATTTCTCCCTAAGCTAATTTCGATATTCTGAATCCAAAAATGAAGTCCATTTTGAAAACTAAAATTTAAAAAAGTGGTTATTACTATTCATAACGGCTAGTTTTGATTATATTTTAATAGCATATCGTTGTTTAGTGAAACTTGGTATTGCGTACTACACATGCTATCGAGGACGGTCGTGATTGCGTGTAATGCAAGGCAAGTCAAGGATGCATATTGTGCAAGCTCCTTTTGGTGTAGCGGACAACACAAGACACTAATGAAATTAAAAAGAATATTTTTCATAAAATCTCAGGCTGTTACATTTCTACCCTAGGCTTGTCGCTTCACAAGAAAAAAAACCACTCACCTTAAAGGACTAACAAGATTTATCAAATTCTACTTCTTTTAGTGCAAGGGCCACGCCCGCACTCCCCTTTTTCCCTGGCACTGGTACCTTACCATACCACCCTTCAGAAATACGTATGGATTGATTCTCATCCTCATGAGATACGTAGGAGCGCTCGGGCACTTCCCTGTGGGCCCAACCTAACCTTTATGTTCAGTCCCTCGACTCGAGCATTTCCCCAGAGAACACATGGTAAGTAGGGCATAGGTCCTCATTCACGTCGGGTTTTGTAAGCGCCTTTCCATGTGTACCTTTCTCCCCTTACCCATTCATGGTCAAACCTCTAAGACCTTAAACTAAGACGCTTTCAAGAACTACGTGAGGCTTGATTCTCATCCTTTTGAGATACGTAAGAGCGCCCGAGCACTTCCTCGCAGGCCCAGCATAAATTTTTCTTTCGGTCCCTTGACCTAAAACCTCTCTCAAGGGGGTCGTACGGTGTGATATGGGATTATTTCCTCATTCACGTCAGGTTGTTCACCGCACCGTACACACCCCCTATTCTCATTCACACCAGGTGTTTGAGTTTCTCCACCATGTGCCTCCAATGTTTACTCCCATCCATGGTTCGAATTATACGACCCTAAACTAAGATCTCCCTTTGGGAAAGGACTCTGCTCCCTCTATCTAATACATCTCGTTGTCGTATTCTGATGTGTTTTGACAAAGATCCCGAAGTGTGGGATTTTCATTGGGACATTCTCCTCGTCCCATGACCAAGCTTCGTGAGCTCTCCATTTGGATCTTCATCCTCTTCCACATCCAAAAGTACCCTAGGACGACATGGATTGTAGGCTTAAGGGATCTCCATGGATGTTGGGCCTAAGGGCCCTCCAATCGTTTTGGGTCAATGTCCCTACGGATCTCTGACAACATTTGTGACATAGTCCCGTGTTTCGAACATGGTCAACGGTAGACCCTCATTTTCATGTCCCCATTCTAGGCTAATGCGACATGGATGTGGGGTTTCCGCCACGGTCAACAGTTATCCTCCATCGTCACGCCTCAATCATCATGACCTAAATCTCGAGCATCATGATTCACACATTTCCACTTCCTCATGTTCAAGTGGAATTCCATCTTACTCAGCTCTTTCTCTTCACGCATCTAGGTGTGCCACATGATCATGTTAGTGTCATTGGGCTGGTATTCACCGAGCTTCCCTTTTCCCTAACTGGCCCCCTTCTGTGTCGGGAAATTCCAACCACTACTTCTTGTTTCCCACCCCGAGCACGACTCACGTGGGCTTAGTAGTTTTGGCAGTATGTGTACCCACACGGCCAGGCTTCTCATCGTCCCGCATGACGTTAAACTGTGTTTTTAGAACTACGTATGGTTTGATTCCCATCCTCATGGGATACGTAGAGACACTCATGCATTTCACCTAGGGTTCATCCCCAGGAATTGCAAAATCCTCTTCCTCCCCATTTCCAACCCTCTAGCCTAACCCCTCGGGGGGAACTATGTAGCTGCAATTTTGCCCTGAAAAAGTTCAAGATGCCCCAAGATCCCATTGGAACGTGACATAACCCCTCACCAGAGAGGTCCTGTCCCAAGGAAAGAATGATCCATGATCAAACAAATGACACACCCATATGGCGTACTCCCACCATGGTGGTGTAATTACATGAGTGTTGGATTCTTTTCAGACAAACCATCACTCCATATTCCACGCTTTGTGTGCCCCTTATTCGGACCCTCGTCCCTTTTCATGTCTGAAGGGACCCCCTAATGGCCTTGTCCCATGTGGCATCGGCTCACCTACCATCCTGGGTGAACGTTCTAGAAGACTGGTCGTGTTTGAAAGGACCCCCTAACAGTATGGATGCTCGACCTAGAGTCCGCCTACTGTCCTGGGCCAACATCCCGAAGGATTGTTCGACAAAATTTGTGACATGGTCCTAGGTTTCGAACATGGTCAATGGTCGACGCTCATTTGTTGTCCCCTTTTAAGGCTAACGCAATAAGGATATCGTTTCTCCTCCACTGTTAACAGTTGTCCTTTATTGTCACGCCATCTTCATAGTGTTCCAGATTTTGGGTATCGTGATTCACACCTCCCACTTCCCTCTGTTTGGATTGATTCTAACACCCCTGGCATTACCCCGCTCGTGCACCAAAGTAGGGTGGGAAAAGCAGGTCGGCTATTTAGAGAGCCATGCTCTCCAGCCATGACCCCTCTCTCTCATAGGATTCCCCCAGATGGTGATTGATGTCCCATGTCGATCCCCTCACACCATCCGTTGTTTTACACTCTCATACAGAAGCTCCTATTATCTCTTGTTTCTCACATCGAGCATGGCTCTAGTGGGATTAGAGATTTAGTTGATTATATCCTCAGTATAACCAAGATACAATGGATCCCAATGAATGCGTTTTCCATAGTCATTTCCTCAGAACGCAGTCCGCCTCGCCCTCCTCATCCTCGTTGGACCCCGTTCTTAGGGGTTGCATTTGTTGACCCCAGAAAACGCGTTCCAAAATATTCCAAAAGCTTCCATAAACGATACAATATTATATAAATTTTCTTAAGCTTTTATTTGGTAGGTCGTAGGGCCCGAATGGAGCTACGGATTAGGAGTTATGGACATTTGAAGTTGGGCTGGAAATCTGGTTTGCGAAGCCCATTCGCGAATCCCCCTCCGCGATCGCGGAGTGCCGCCGCACAGTAATGAGGCGGAAAGCTCTTCGAACCTGTTTCACGTTCGCGATGAACCGTGAAGACCCTCCGCAAAGCACAGGAGGCGGGATGCTTTGCGAACGAATTTGACGTTTGTAAACCCGTCACGAAGCAAAGGAGGTAGGATGGCTCCGCGAAGTGCTTTGACCTTCGCGATGCGCCGCGAATATCTGCCACAGAGCACGCTCCATCTTCCCGCCAAGCTAGCTTTTCTTCTTGGCGCCCCTTGCCTATAAATACCTAGCTCACCCCCCTTCTCCGGACGGACGGCCACAGCCACTTCGCCCCTTGGGCGGCCGAGCAGAGATCCGCATTGTGGCTCCGTGAGGCCATGCTCCGTGAGCAGCTTTGTTCGCGTTGCTGCACCGTGAGCAGAGGCTCTGTGAGTCCATGCTCTGTGAGCCCATGCTCCGTGATGCTGCTCCGTGAGACCATACTCCATGATTCCATACTCTGTGATCCAATGCTCCGCGAGACCAAGCTTCGCGAGAGCCCCTTGCTCCACGAGATCCCTCTACTCCGCGAGACCTTTGCTCTGTGAAGCTACTTCGAGAGACCTTTGCTCTGCGAAGGTACTTTGCGAGACCTTTGCTCCGCGAAGGTACTTCGCTAAGACCTATCCTTTGAGAGGCACCTACCTTCGCACCCACCGGTCCATACCACAGGGGTTGCGCCCCCGCACCCACGCTCGGGGTTAGTGCGGGGCTGCAGTCCCGGCCCTCCAGGCCGGTCCCTTCACAACCGTTACATACCCCCATGAAAAATGGAGAGTCGCACCGTGAATTTTTCAGGCTGGGACGTTGGGATTTTCCAATGCGCTCTTATGTTCTCTCATCTTCCACCTATGGAATACCATGATTTGAGATACTCCTCCACACACCATGAAACACCTCGAGTCAACATATTCCTCTTAGTATCATTCCCATGTCGTGAGTTGGGATTCTCATCATCAATTCCCCAAGTACCTTGAGTCGAACCATTCCTCAGGCAACTCCTCCAAACCCCAATCACTTGGATCCTATGCCAGGTTGAACCAGAAAGGGCCGCCCTTGCGTAAGACCGAACACCAACCATTTCTAGGCACCTTCCGGCTAGTAGTCATATCTATATGACTTTAAACTGTAGTACTCTCTATCTAACAAATGATAGTATTCCCCTTGCTCCAAGCAAGAGATGCCTTATGCTCCTAGCATGAGATGCTAACAGTCTTACCTACATGACTCTAAACTATAGTATTCTCCCTATGTTCCAAAAATAGGATGACCCTTTCTCCAAGCAAGAGATACCTTATACTCCCAGCATGAGATTCTAATAGTCCTATCTACATGACTATAAAATGCAGTACACCCTATGTGCCAAACATAGTATGTCTCTTACTCCAAACAAGAGATGCCTTATGCTCCAAGCATAAGATGAATAACATTCCTATCTACATGACTATAAACTGTAGTACTCCCTATCTATCAAATGATAGGATGCCTCTTTCCCTATACGAGAGATGCCTCATTCTCCTAGCATGAGATACCAATAGTCCTACCTAAAAGACTCTAAACTGTAGTACACCCTATGTTCCTAACGTAGGATGCCTCTTGTTTCAAACAGGAGATGCCTTATGCTCCAAGTGTAATATGCTCAATGCCATGACTACAATGGCCTGATTCCAACGCCCCTTGGCATTATCCCTCTTGTGCACCAGTGCATAGGTGAAGGCCTCAATTCACGAGTGAGTTGGGATTCCCTCATGGCCAGACATGAGGAAGAAATTACGGGCAACTTCTTTGTGTAAGCCCCATTCACTAGTTCCACTCCATAGCGGCACCCGTGCAGCTCCCTAGCATAAGCCCCGTCCATTTTTGTCACTTCATCCAGTGGTAAGCCGTTGTGATCCTTATCCAGTGGTAATCCATTGTGATCTCATTCAGCGGTAAGTCGTTGACACCCCATTCAGCGGTAAGCCGTTGTGACCCAATCCAGCGGTAAACCGTTGAAACCCCCAATTGGTGGTAAGCCATCATCTGGAGAACTACATAGACTTTGATTCCCTACTATGGGGATACGTAGGAAGCCTCAATGAGGCTCAAGCCCAAAACAATCTGCATCCTTTTCCCCAGGCCTCTGTCAGGGAGTAAGTCCCATCACCATCGGCCGCCTATCACGTAAGACCCTCTTTGCTTCTCACGGACGCACCCTTCGTAGAGTGATCGTCAGGTCTTTGTTGCCTCTTGTTTCTCACACCGATCATGACTCATGTGGGCTTAGAGTAAGCATTGGCCATGACAATACCTAGTCCAGCATGACGTTAAACTGTATTCCCTCGTCCTGCATGACATTAAACTGAACACCCATTCCGAACTATGTGGTCTTTGATCCGTGTCGAGTCATGGTATGTAGGAAGCCTCCCAGAGGTTCAAGCCCACCTGTCATTTCTTCACGTCGGGTTCCATCCTCGTCCAGCATGACGTTAAACATTATTTCGGTCCAGCGGTAAGCCGTTTTGACCATTCTGAACTACAAGGACTTTGATCCATGTCAAGGTGTGGTACATTGGAATCCCCCCAGAGGTTCAATCCCACCCGTCATTTCTTCACGTCGGGTTCCATCCTCGTCCAGCATGACGTTAAACTGCATTCCGGTCCATCGGTAAGCCATTGTGACCATTTCGAACTACATGGAATTTGATCCATGTCAAGGCGTGGTACGTAGGAAGCACCATGAGGTCCAAGCCCACCACTAGTGGACCCCCGGGTCTACATTCACATCGGTTCACCGATGAAACTCTTTGAACTACGTGGTCTTTGATCCGTATCAAGGCATGGTACGTAGGAAGCCTCCCAGAGGTTCATGCCCACCCATCATTTATTCACGTCAAGCTCATCCTCATCCAACATGACATTAAACTGCATCCCAGTCTGACGGAAAGCCGTTGTGACTCACCCATTTGAACTACGAGGTCTTTGATCCATGTCAAGGCATGGTACGTAGGAAGCCCCCTAAGGTTCAAGCCCATCATCCATCGGACCAAGGTACACCTTCACGTCGGTTCTCCGACGAATCCCCCTTTTAACTACGTGGTCTTTGATCCATATCAAGGAACGGTATGTAGGAAGCCACCTTGAGGTTCAATCCAATCTCCCATCAGACCAAGGTCCCTTCTTCAAGTTGGTTCGCTGACGACACCCATCAGACCAAGGTCCATATTCACGTCGGTCCTCTAGCGCACTCACCCAAAATACGAGGACTCTGATCCATGTCAATGCATGGTACGTAGGAAACCACACGAGGTTCAACCCAACATTCATCGGACCAAGGTCCACCTTCACGTCGTTCCACTGGCACCATCCCGAACTACATGGACATTGATTCCCTACCATGGGGATACGTAGGATGTCTCTTCGAGGCTCAAGCCCAACTTCACCGTTCCCCTTGCGATGGTCCCATTTCATTCCCCCCTACACTTCATTAAACTCTCCATCATCCATATTGATTCTCACCCGGGCCACCACATCCCAGTGGGATCATGCCATCCACCTCCCCGCTTCTCCTAGTAGCACATGGGCCGCTATCCATGCATAAGCCCCATCATATCTCTGGGTCGTTGTCCTCTGTGTACTCCCCGATTCATCACCCCTTCGAACTGTGTGGGTTTTGATCCCTATTGTCAATGTAGGGTACATAGGAAACCTCCCTGAGGTTCAATCCTAGCCAATGGAAATCCATGGTGTTCCCCATCTTAGGGCGCACTTCCCCTGATCCGCCCTCAGTGGTGTTCAGATCAGCCATTATGGTCTGAAATCTCCCCTCTAGGGAGTGCACCACCTTGGAGCCATCCTCATTGGGCGTTCTGATCCATCAATCCTCTAGGTGTTCTCTCCTTAGGATATACCAATCTGATCCGTCTCTATGGGACGTTCTGATCACCCACATTCCGTCTCCGTAAGACGTTAAACTCATGGAATACCCTGTGTTAAACATGGGGAGCTGAGTAAAACCTCAGAAGATACGCCCTTGGCGTAACCGTCTCTGCAAGACGTTAAACTCGCGGCATTCCCCGTGATAAACATGGGAAGCTGAGGAAATCCTCAGATGTCATATGATTCCCTGCATCCAATGTGGGATGCCTCGGGTTCTTCACCCTTGAGATGCCCTCTTATGAGGAAGAATACAGGTTCCCTAATGTCCACGCACCCAGAGATTCCCAGACATGTCTGATGTTGTCTTCTACTCCGACCGAAGGTCGCTACCATGTCAAGACCCTATGGAATGTCTTGACGGAAGTAGTGTAATTAATCGGTGTCCATGAAGATATGGCACCAGGAATGAGATTCACGAACAACATATTAAATCTATGAGGGAGACCCGGACTAGGTGATGTGTTCTGAGGAGGAATCCATGGAAGGAACAACCGACATCCCATAACCCCGTTTCGATCAAGGAGCAGACATCCCTGAACAAGGAGCGAATGCCTCCCACCTTTGGAAAGCAGGAATGCGGGGCAACAGCAGCGCGTCCTCCACAGACGGATGCACGTGCCCTGGAGAAAGCGTCGGAAATAGGTCACAAGGAATTATTTGTCTCGTAGATGAAATTAATAGTACAAGTCTAATCGTTGTTTCTTTTTTTACTACATAGGTGACCAGTCACTAGGAGCATATTTCACTTCGACAATAGAGTTGTAGTGTCTGGGAGTTTGGTTTCCATTTTAGGACACTTCTATGATATGATTCACATTTGTTTCCATGTGATGAGGATATGGAGAGTAATTTTGATTAATATTTTCAACCTAAAAGATATATCTAAGTCACCATGTTTATGTTGTCAATATATCTCAAGGATTTAGTGAGATTAGAGGCAATCAAGTTGATTTTGAAAAAAACTGGGTTCTCATGAGAGTGAAATCATTATGATTCCAAACATTGTAGATCTGTGGTATAGGGTTCCAATTACCTAGAAATAATATCATTTGGTTATACATGTTTCAGTCTCATCCCTCATAATATCATTTCAATGAGGATTGATACACTCAGACTTATGCAAAGGGATCATATGAATATTTTTCTTATAGAGACTCAGGTCACCAACAACAAGACTTCCTGACCTTTCTAAGTAGCCAACATGTATCAATTGTTTCTATTATGGTTCATATTTTGAGTTAGTTTTATGTAAAGAACAAATAAGATACTTCATCTTGGGGTTAATATAGAGAGGATGGAGTATTATGAGAAAAACACCGAGATATTATTCTTCCTTAGAGAGAAGATCTCGGCTATGGATGTGGCCATGAGTAGGGTCAGAGAGTCCTTGGTGTAGGCCGTGGTCGGCTTATTTCTCTACGATATCCAATGCCATGAAATCCAAATATCTTTGAAGGTGTCCTTTTTCTATTTTCTACATTAGTGCATTATTTTTTTTATTTATATTGAAACACTCCTTCATTTTACCTTCCCTCATCTATGCTTTGGGACTTGAGGTAGAGAGACTTCCATTTCCCATGGAAAAGACTATGCATGTCTAATGTTTATATTATCTATATAATGTGTGTAGATACTGTGTGATGGTGGTAGAGAAGAATAAATATTTGGGAAACATTCTATGATTGAGGATATAGCCTTAATACATTACACTTTCATCGATATTCTTTATTTAGTGCAGGTTGTTTTAGATTTCATTAGGATAAATGTTGTGTTCTATGATGTTGATGGAAAGCCATAACTGTTTTTTTGGTATGAAAAACCATTGTATGGGTTAAATTAATGTTCCTTAATTTTATTATTTGATGTTTGATTTGATACTGAGTTTTTTAGAAGTGTATTCAATGGTGTTTCCTAGGGTTGTGAAAGAGTACCTTGATATTTTTTGAGGAGGTTGTAGCATTGTCTATTTGACGAGTGGTCAATTTTTGGACTAATCTTCAGACATGAATTCTTATTCTTTCAATGTCTCTATATAGGCTTCACCCTTCTTAGTTGAGAGATAATTGATTATATCTTAATGATATGTTTCTATGAGGTTTTTTTAGATGATTATGTCACCTTGTGATGCACCCAGTTTTTCATGAAGAAGTCTGATGGATGCTTGTGAATTTTTATTTGATTATCATCAATTTAACTAGGTTAAATTAAAGAATTAACACCCCCTTTTATAGATGTATTTATTAATTTATCATCTTAGAGGATCTTGTTTTTTCTGAAATATTAATCTTCAGTTAGGATATCAATATATGTGGGTGAAGTATAAGGATATTCTAAAAACCAATTTATGATTCAGTCAAGTAAATTATGGGTTCGTTGTGATGATGTTCAGTGTGATGAATTATGCATCCATGTTCATGGGTTTTATGAGAACAATGGTCATTGTGTTTTTGGATATGTTCATGGTGGTTTTCATCAATGATATCCTTGTGTTGTGTGCATGTGAGGAGGAGCAAGAAGGGAGAATGTGAGATATTTTAGGAGTTATTCATCTTTAATGTCTATTTGGGAAGTTATCCAAGTGTGAGTTATGTGATCATGATGTTAATTTATTAGGAAATTTTATATACCCATGAGGAGTAGATATGGATCATTTTAATATATAGGTAGATGTTTCTTAGAAAATTTTTTGAGTCATACAATAGTTGTGTTTCTTTTAACTTTTGGAATCATTTCTTCATCGGTGTGTATTTTCTGGTTTTTACTAATCATAAGAGCCTAATGCGTGTATTATCCCAGTATTACATGAACATGAATCAGGGATAGTGAATGGAATTATTATAGTATTCTGACATAAAATTTCATATACCCCATGAAATGGTAATGTTGTAGTTGATGCGTTTAGTAGGAAATCATGTAGTGATGTTGTGCATGAATATAGAAATTAATGGAGATTGATAGAAGAGTTATCAGCTATGAATCTTGATATGTGAGAGTTCTATGGTAGAGTTTTTCTATTATAGATGATAATAAAATTTTATTTTTTGAAGCAGGAAAAAATTCCCACCAAGGAGATTATATGGTGGAGGTTCGAAGAGACGATGTTCTTTTTTGTGATGCCCCTAAAGTTTGGTATACCGATGAACAACACTAGCTACTATTCTAGGGGATAATTTTCATCCCTTTAGTGATGCATGATATTCTAAAAACGCAAAACCGACATACATGGGCATTAAATTTCTTTTTCAAAATACCTAATACATTACACAAATAGATTCCCAAATAACATATTGATTTACTGTCTTTGGAAACTCAAAACACAATCATTTATCTTGGTGAAATATCTTAGACATCAACCTTATATAACTTCACCTTTGGTTTTCCTACCTAAAACATATATTTTTATCCTAGGGGAAATAAAAACATAAATTGGGTGAGCACAAATACTCAGTAAAGGAAAACATAGAAAAAATTAACACAAGAATGTAAAAATATGAACATTCATTTTGAATATAGAAATCTTGAGACATAAATTAAATCTTGTGAGCACGTAAGGAATAAATCATAAAGGAACATTAACCATGATAAAATAGCATTATAATAAAACCTGAAATTATATAAAACACATAAGAATATAGAATAATTTCCATATTAGAAAATGATCATTTCCATGACCATAATCGTGGACAAATTCCATTACTGAACCGAGTTTACTTGTCTTCTTAGCCCTCTATTACTGAACCATATTTACTTACCATTCCATCCAAGAATTATTGAACTAGATTTACTTGTCATTCAAGTCCTATATTACTGAAACTGATTTAATTTCCATTCTAGTAATGTATATCCCATGAAATATAAATCATTAAGAAATTATTTTGAGGGAGATATAGGTCACACCAATCACATAATGGAAACCATACATATGTTTACCATAAAAATATAAATCATTCATCATAACACAACCCAAATAATAAAATGGATTTCTGAAACATCATTCCATCATAACATAATACATGTAAAACAAATTAATTTAACAAATATAATTACATCATAAACATACTCATATAAAAGAATAATAAATAGATTTTACTTGAAAAAATATCCCTAATCATAGATGGAAAATAATTTTGATAAAACATATGAAATTCTTTATTGAGTAAAATATCATTTCATCATCTAAAATTTTTTCTTTTCTAATAAAACCACTAAATTTTAAAAGAAAAATACTTTATTTTAAAATAACCTCGTAAACATGAATGGTAAAATTCAAGAAACAAGACTTTATGAAATTGTAAAATTCCATCCATGCCATATAAGTTAAAAAAATATTATCAACATATTTTTTCCACAAAAGTCAAAAAGTACCTTGTCTGGAAAATGAATGAAGGATTCCTTCCATACCTTGTATTAAAAGTCAAAAGTGGTTAAAAATGACTCCAAACATACATATGATAATAGTAAACATTTTATGAAAACATTTTTTAGAAAACATGGACATGGATGAAAAATACACCCCAGTAAATAATTAAGTATAGACAATCTGAGATAATAATAATAATATTGAGAAATTACCCCTTATCAATTATAATTAGTCGAAACATATGCCTCATAAAATGAAGAAAATTATATGAATATGTAAATATCATAACATTCATAATAATAATCATAAAACATTCACAGAAAGCATAAACAGTACACAAAATAAATATGTGGTCTATAAGGAATGTGTCCCGTAGAAATAAAAGTAAGAAAAAATAATTCCTTACCATAGGTATGATATCATTTATCTCTATACAAAAATTATATATAATGGTTTAAATAATTTTATTTACTTAAAATAGAATCATATTAATTTTTATGATATCATATATGATCATATTATCATCGTTTTGGTATTAATATTTTATTATTACTCGTTATTCGGTTATAAACTGCTCCATTTGCTTATGCATGTTTTGGCAAATAAGTTCTAGTTATTCTTCGTAGGTCATATTTATATCAATAAACAATAATATTAACATAATATATATAATATTTATTCATTAATTACATTTATATAATCATTTTTTAATGTATAACTTGTAGAATGAATTTTATCGCATCATGGAGACAGTAGGTTGTACGTACGCAGGATCAATGATATAATTCTGATAATTTTGAAATGGTTTTAAAGTGGGTGGTATATATGTTGTTAAAAAATACATATAATATTATAATAATCATATATTGTTATTATTTACATTATTATATCCATCTATGTATGGTGGTGGTGAAAAAAAAATTACATCACGATGTGGAGACGATTAGCCGTATGAATGGACACATGGTGATTTAATTTTTCATAGGATGAAAAAAGGTAGAATATAGTTGTTTCATAACTATAATAAAATATAAATATATGATTTATACTTATGTTATTACTTTATAATGAAATAACTATTGATGAGGATGTATTAGGAGATCGAAGTCAGAAATAATCAGTAGGAGAGATTACCTCTTCCTCGACGTGCTCCCTATAAATCTCCTCTTAAAGGAACTAGAGTTGGTCTTTTTATACTAATGAAATATCTATAATGTGACTAAAGAATTTTATAATGTAAAATGGTATGGTATGGCCGATCTCAAATACTCAAATTGAAGTTAATAGGTGAGGGAGGAGGTTTCTCTTTTATAATTGAGGTAAGGGGAACCCTTGGAAATTATTAAAGTATTAAATTAATATAAATTTATTTTTTAATCCAAAAAGCATCCATATTTAAATATGTGAAATATAATATGATTATAGTTCTAAATCCTCTCATATAATAATTTTTTACATGTATTTATTCTATTATAAATCGTATCTTTTTGGTTTACCCATAATTATTATCTTTTAATTTCAATTAGTGTAACAACATATTAAGTGTTAAGATGTTATAAATTTTACTTATATGGGGTAAACATACAATTAGTGGACACTAAATGAACGTTTAGACCTTATAATAGTCACATTTTTTATTTTAAAATATTTTTACGATTTTTAAATAATTTAATAATATATTATTTTTATAAAATATTAATTGTGTCAATTTTTACACTATTCATTTCATTGAATTTAAATGAAATTTTCACAAAGATATAACTTCAAAAAAAAACATTAATAGTATTATATTATGTCATAGTATCCTTTAAAATTCTTATATGACATAAATTATGTAATATAATATTTATTTAAATATTTATAATATCATTTATTTGATATTTATCTTAATAAAACAATTACTCTATTACTATTGTGTCAATATTTATGGTAATTATTTAATCTCTAAACATTATAAATAAATTCACATGATGTAGATAATGTAATTATATTTCTAGGTAATACATATTTTTTTTAGTTTCCTTATTCTTATGACTACATTAAAAAAGGTTACATTTAAGAGATAAGAGAGTGAAATGTTGTCACTTTCTTTTGATTAAATAATAATTACACCACTTTCAATGAAAAACAGTCCATTAAACGAATCAATATTGATCCTTATTTGTTAATGGTATAATTTTATTCATGTAATAATATTTCAGAATGTTTTAGGTTCATTTAATTATCCTCATCATATTATTTGTTTCCCTTATTTACCTGATTTTTCTTTAACCGTGGTAAATAAAAATTACCAAAGTTACTATTCATAATGTCCAAAAAGAGAAATTTTTACATAATTTTTACACACTGATTCAAAATTTAAAATCCATTTTTCCAAATTTAAAACACATAAATTGCAGTAATTTATTTAAAATTAATAACCATTGTCAAAGCGAGAAAATGAGTATTTTTAAGTAAAAACAGTCAAAAGATTGAAAAGTGTTTATATCAACTTTCAATGTGAAATTACATTGAATGACCAAAATCGGATTAAATGATAAAAAATAATCTAAATATACCTTAAAATCAATTCAACTGATAATATTTAAATACAAATAAATTATACTCAAATGCATTTTAAAATAAAAATATAGTATTTTTCACAATTAATTAAAATCTGTATTTTCTCAAAAAAATACCAAAATTTAAACCAAAGTAAATTTTGATATCCATATTCCAAATAATAAGTTTATTTTTTCATATATAACTTATAAAAGAGTAAAAATAGATTTAAAATGGGTTCTCCATCAAAAAGCCATAAAACTGTATTTTTGTGAAAAATACTTATTTTATATGAAAAAAAGAATTTGTTCTCATATTATATATAGAAAACATATATGATGAGTTTTTTGGTTCTAGGTGTAGTGGAAGCACATGCATGGGTGTACTTGACACTAATTTTACTGTTAAAAATGATCAATATGAGATCCTTCATGATGATAAAATGTAGGATATTCGGAATAGGATGAGGAACGAAAAAGAAATAGGGAAGACCCAGAACCATAGAGAGGATAATCATATGTTGATTATAATTAATTTAATTAAAATACAATAATTACCTTGATGGAAATCCCTCTCTGTTGATGTTTCTATTTACAATCAAATGTGATCTGTCATTGTGTCACAAAATCCAAGTGAAGGTTTCCTTTAGCGGTGATCCACACATGCTTCACATATCAATAGACGTTTCTGAATAGATATCCTAGTGCTATCATGAAAGATCCTTCTCTTGTGATGTCTACCTTCTATCGCCTTGACATCCACTTTCAAAGTGCTCTCATTGATTTGGTGGAGTAGGATATCTCTCGTAACTTGACAGCATTCTTGGAGGAATGTAATTCTCTCTTGGCTTGAGAGCATTCTCCAGATCCATTATGCCCAATCATGAAGAGTGGATTGGATTAATAAGAATAATGTAATTGATATTTATAATACATAGAATAATGAAATAAAATAATTACCTATAGGTATTTATTTATTTCATTTAATTCTTAGTAAGACCCCATGTCTAATAATAGTGTTCGACTACTATTATTACTTTACATGTGCCCATCAAATTACACATAATATTATTTAATTAAATAAATAATATAATTTCTCAAAAATTCCCAGAAAAACAATATGGTGTGTCTATTAATATACACAACGTGTACTTATGGTTTCCCAATTTACTTAATCTCTTCCACCACCTTTATTAGTCCTTGAATAATGACAATTTATTTCATAAATAAATATCATTGAATTATTCTCTAATAAATATATTATTTCACCAACAATATACTCTCTTGAATAAATTATGTTGAAATAAATGTTATCAGGTATCCTTGAATAATTATTAATCCACTATTGGGATTAATCATCATTCAACTTTTTAAATGAATATTTAACTAAGATACTTTGATACACTTACTGTGTGACCCACTAGGCCTCGTTCATACTGGTGTTAAAAGGAGCTTGCCAAAAGTCCAAGGTTAGAATCATGAAACATGCCAAGTCATCCATAGAAAAATAAGTTAAGATAGAAATGATGTTTCACCTCCTATGAACTCTTACCATATAATTTAATCCCTTTGTATCGATATCTCCAATCAAATGTGTTGCATGCTAATGCCATCAACCCATGTGCTCAATTATTCTTTCATTGAATTAGCAGAATTGAACTTTGCCATCAAAATGTATTTATTTAGGATATATCAATTCTTTCGAAGGGCCTGAGTTATCAACTTCCATTATAGAACAGAATAGAAATCCTTTCTCACATTATCTATTAATTCGGTATTACTCGCGACACACCCATCATATCCTACCTCGTTGTGAGAAGTGTATTGTCAATATTGTTTTCAATAAATCAAAGTTCACGAGTGTTAATACTGATTAATAATAATCTTAATTTATAAGGACTAAAACACACATTCATGGACATGAATATACAATGACACTATGAATTGTGGAATTCCTACTGGTGGGTCTCATTCTCAAAATATCCTCCTAAAATTTACCAAGGGCTCAAACGATGAGAAGGTGCCTCATGTTTTTATGAGTCCTCACCCCTAATAGACTGTAACACCCCGACCATCGTTACCCAGAGTCAGTGCATTATTGCGTAACATTGGAATGATCACAAAAGATCAAGTCTCTAAAGACCGGTTAGTTTAGTAGCCTTGGAAACACTAGATACATTCATAAATGTTACATTACATCATAAAGTAAAAAATCACAATAACATAATCTCCATATTCCACACTTCTATCCCCTTCATACTATCCCTTTATGTGAGTCATAAAATATTTCTTCACATCCTGGGAAAATAAAATATAGAAAGGGGTGAGCTCAGATGCTCAGTAAGTATAACAATACAGCAGAATCTTTCATAAATAAACATAAAAATTTAATGCAATGTATAACTAAAACAAAAGCCTATTAAACTTGAACATTATCATAATATGGAAAAGGTAAAATGAAATAATTCCATTTACATACTCACATGGATATTCTACTAGTCGAATAATCACATGCAATATCAATAACCACTTTCATAATGATGGAATGCATAATTTCAGACTATCATAACCATGTAACCAAGGCCTCGTGCCAAGACTACAAATAATATTTTGTCAAGGCATCTTGCCAAGACACTAGTTTGTCTCATGAGACCTACCGATTCACCGAGGAGCTATAGTGGGCTCCACTCGTCACTTATTAAGTCCAATGCATTCCTTATATGAAAAGGTTTAAACATATCATAAACCATAACATAATCATATCATATAAAACATGCATAAAGGAAAAATAACATTTCCACATTTAAATAAAAAGATATCAATACAATAGATTGATATAATAAAACCATTTTCAATACCAAAATAAAATAAAAGTAAAAATTGGTATTTATTTTTCATTTAAAAAAAGTTATGACTTGTAGAGGAAGCCGAAACTCAAATAATGGTCACGGCGGCGGGGAAGTCATTGTCACCTCATACGTATGACAAAAAAATATTCCATTTTGTCATTTAGTAAAATTATTTGTATAAAAAATATTTCTTTTTAATAAAAGTAAAATTCGAAGGGGATTATACACCGTATAAAATAAATTTTTGTATTAAACAAAATATGCCTCAGTAAAAGAAGATTGAGAAAAAGTCCCTTACAAAGATCATTTTTTTAAATAAATTAGATCCATTATGTGTATTGAATATAAGTACACAAATAGAAAGAACAAATACAAGATAGGACATAATAATATCATGACATAATTTGAATGTAGGGGATTAACCCAATGAACGGAAATTGGTTTAAGAAGTTCCCTTACCTCGTGTCCGACTTGACTCGATCATTCTTGAACCTCCTGAATAATAAACTAGAGTTAATTTCTACTTGATTAAGAACCTTTTTCAAGTTCATTATTCCTTTTATATCACTTATTACCATGTTATGAACATTATGTAATTATTTAAGTTAATAACGGTCATTTTGTTGATCTTTGGTACTTGAGTCAAAAATAAACTTCTTATAATTACAAGTTGTTCATGTGGTAAAATATCCATTATATCTAGAATTATATTCATGATGTAGATATCATATATATCATACATATCCAGTATATACATTCATTTATAATATTACATAACATTTAGAGGTAAGAAATTAAATTCACCATTCATGGAGACAGTAAGCCGTACGTACGCGTGAACGCTACTTTCATTTATATTTCAGTTTTAATGGAATTAAATCATAATTATATAAAGTTATATTATAATTCCAATATAATATCATATATAATATCATTTACCCCATCCATTATACAACCCATATATGTAATTGACTCTTCAAATCACATTGATGGGGCGGTAGTCTGCACTTCCTAAAATGAAATTACCGTGTTTACCCATAATGGAAATCATAAAGGTATGACATAAATGAGAAATAAAAAAGCATAAGGAAAACATAAACATAATATATATATCATATATGAAAATAGTGTCATCATAATGGCCACCATGAGAGGTGTTAAAAGATGATTGAACAATCATTGTTTCATGAGGCAATAATTCGCCACCCACAGAAACAGTATATTCTTTAACCATTAGACGAAGGTGTGTGTAAGTGTAAATCAAATAATTCACCTAAAAACATCCTAGTATATTTAATATACTGGTTTGGTACAAAATAAAGGAATGAAAAGAGTTTAAGGGGTTGGAGAAGAAAAATAAAACAAAAGAACATAAGAGGAGACATTACCTTAAAATCGGGTAACTCTTTTTGATTTGAGCCAAAGGCTTCCTTGGGAAGACTTCTGCCCAAAGTGAGGCTTCTAGAAGTAAGAGAGGAAAGTTGACAGAGTATTTTGTCAGAGTTTGGCCGAGCCAAATGGATTTGAAGGTGTGAATAATATGGTAGAGGTGGGGGCCTTTTATAAGAGGAGAGGAGGGGCACTCTTGGAAAGCCATGAAATGTTGCATTATTATGAAATGATTTTTGGATTTCAAAGGTACCACAATAATATATTTCAAAGATATGGTGATGAGGGTTCAAAATATACTCATCCAATAGGTTTTTTACATGTGTAAGTCTTAGATTTTACATTATCTTTTCATTTTATTTAAATCA
Source organism: Viscum album (assembly GCA_963277665.1). Classification (NCBI taxonomy): domain Eukaryota; kingdom Viridiplantae; phylum Streptophyta; class Magnoliopsida; order Santalales; family Viscaceae; genus Viscum; species Viscum album. Next base: position 1,379,866,157 of record OY728129.1, on the reverse strand, counting down.
TTAATTAATGAGGTAATCGTTGCATCATCATGGTGTGATTAATAAATTTCTTTATTTAATTTATAAAAATTATAAAAAAATTACCATGATGTAGTAAATATTTTTTATCTTTCCAATGAATATTTATAGTCGAAATGTTAACTTATATAACCCCATGTAATAATTGTTTTAGTAAAACAACACATGTTTGTGAAAATTTTATTTTTACTTTAAATAAAAAGTTATTAATTTTATTTTTTACCCAAGCAGCTCCATGGGGTCCCCAAGATGAACCATGGATTCTCTTGGTCGGCCATGACTCATACAATAAGGTTAGGACAAGTTTCAAGATATTTTCATATTTTTATAATATCATTTTTACCTTAAATTTCACTAATTACCTTTAATCGCGATTAATAAAACTTAAAAGTTACTATTCACCAAAAAATTGTTTTAATCCCATTGAACCAAAATTTTCTTCCTAATGACAACCATGGAAGCCAGATTTTTTAAAATCAAATCATAGAAGTGGTAATGTTTCATTTACATGAAAAATTAGTTTTTAAACTACCACTTAGTGGTTTCACTATTCATCAAAAATTGATGTTTTTCCAAAAACTTCCGAAATTTCTCCCGAGGATAAATTTGATATTTTGAATCCAAAAAATGAAGTCGATTTTGAACGATATAATTTATAATATTTCAAAAATGTGGTATTACTATTCATAACGGCTACTTTGATTGGTGGTGGTGTGTGTTAGAACTCGAAGTTGCGTATAACACACACTACTGTATTATTCAAAGAGAAGCGTACCGTGAAAGATTGGGATGTTACATTATCCCCTCCTTCAAATAATTTCATCCTCGACATTTCATATAATATCATTGTATAAAAAGACTCGGGTGATTCTTCATCATAAGTTCCTCGGGTTCCCACGTTGCCTCCTCTATCTTATGGTTTCTCTATAGAACTTTTACCAGATGAGTCGTCTGGTTTCTTAGCACTTGTTCCCTTGTATCAAGAATCCTAACAAGATCTTCGCAATAAGACAAATCAGGTTCCATTTCTAATTCAATATAGGTGAGTACATGCATTGGGTAAGGCATGTATTTTCTCAATAGTGATACGTGGAATACATCGTGAACTTTGGAGAGACTTGGAAGCATTTCCAAATGGTAAGCGATAGCCCCAATTTGTTCTAGAATTTCGAAGGGTCCGATGTACCTGGGACTCAATTTACCCTTCTTACCAAAACGTATAACTCCCGTCCATGGAGATACCTTCAATAAAACATGATCTCCTACATTAAATTCCAAGTCCTTCCTTCGGTTGTCTGCATAGCTCTTCTTTTTACTTTGAGATACTTTGATGTGGTTTTGGATTACCTTCACCTTTTCCATCGTTTACTCCACCAGTTCTGGGCCAACAAGTTTTCTTTCGCCAACGTCATCCCAACATGTTGGTGTGCAACATCTCTTTCTGTATAACGCTTCATATGGTGCCATCCAAATACTTGAATGGAAGCCATTGTTTTAGGAAAATTCAACCAGAGGTAAATATTGATCCCACATACCCTAAAAGTCAAGTGAGCATGATCTCAACATGTCTTATAAGGTTTTAATTGTTCGTTCTGATTGTCCATCTCTTTGAGGGTGGTAAGCAGTGCTCAAACAAAGATCGGTATCCGAAGATTTCTGAAGACATTTCCAGAATCTTGATGTAAAACGGGGATCCTGACCTGCGAAAATTGATAGGGGTACTCCATGAATTCTCAGAACTTCATTAATATATAGTCTTGCTAGACGTTCAAGTGGTAGATCTTCTCTTATAACAAGAAAATGTACTGACTTCGTGAGACAATCAACAATGACCCATATTGCATCCTTCCTTCTAGGAGTCTTTGGTAGTCCCATGGCAATGTCCATCATAATATTATCCCATTTCCACTCACGTATGGGAAGAGGTTGCAATACTCCACTAGGCTGTTTCCTTCCAACTTTCATTTATTGACAAACCATACATCTTGACACAAAATCAGCAATATCCCTCTTCATGTTGTCCCACCAAATATGTCCCTTTAAATATGTATACATTTTGGTGCTCCCAGGGTGTATAGAGAATTTGGAACTATGAGAATCATCCAATAATTCCCTCTTTAAATCAGGAATATCGGGAACACAAAGTCTCCTCCAAAATTTCAAAATTCCATCTTCATACACAAAGTCACTCAATCACCCATCATTTACATATTTAATCTTCTTTTTCAACTCCTCATCATCAGCCTGAGAACACTTTATCCTTTCTAGTAAATATGTTTTGGCAACCACTTGAAAAAGTTTTCATGTTTCACCCTCCATGGTGATTCCCATATCCATATTTACTAGATCCAAGAAAATAGGATACCTTTCTACTCTCATCATGTTCTAAACTCCATGATCTTTTCTACTCATAGCATCTGAAACCTTATTTTCCTTCCTCAGGTGGTAGTTTATCGCGTAGTCATAATCCTTGAGTAGTTGAAGCCATCTCCTTTGCCTCATGTTGAGTTCTTTTTGTGAGAAAATATATTTCACACTCTTGTGATCGGTATATATCTCACATTTTTCACCATAGAGATAATGTCACCATATCTTTAAGGAAAATATTATAGTATCTAACTTGAGATCATGAGTATGATACTTCTGCTCATGAATTTTTAGTTGTCATTATGCAGAGGCAATAACCCTATCATTCTGCATGAGGACACAACCCATTCCGTTCATTGATGCATCACTATAAATAACGAACCCATCATTCCCTGATGGTAGAGTAAACATATGAGCATTGAATAATATTCTCTTTAGTTCTTCAAAACATTATTCACACTCTTTTTTCCAGACATATTTAACCCCTTTACGTGTGAGCATCGTTAATGTGTTATCCAATCAGGCAAAATTCTGGACAAAACGTCGATAATAACCTGCCAAACCAATAAAACTGCGTTCCTCAGTTATACTCGTCAGTGCTGGCCATTTTTGGATTACCTTAGTCTTAGAAGGATCAATGGAAATTCCATCCTTAGAGACAATATGTCCAAGAAAAGAAATCTCTTGAAGCTAGAATTCACATTTGCTAAACATCCCATATAATTCATACCTTCTAAGAGTTTTCAAGATAATGCACAAGTGATTTTCATTATCTTCATAGCTTTTGGAGTATACCAAGATATCATCAATAAATAAAACCACAAAATCATCAAGATATTCCTTGAAAACTCTAGTCATTAGATCCATGAATACATAGGGTGCATTAGTCAATCCAAAAGTCATTACTTTAAACTCGTAATGCCTGTACCTTGTTTGAAATGCTATCTTTGGAAGGTATTCCTTCTTCACACACAACTAATGGTATCCATATCGAAGGTCAATCTTTGAAAAGTATTGAGATCCATGCAGTTGGTCAAATAAATCATCAATGAGAGGTGGGGGATACTTGTTCTTTATTGTTATAGCATTGATCTCCCTTTAGTCAACGCACAACCTCATAGATCCATCTTTTTTCTTAACAAAAAGGATAGGGGCTCCCCATGGAGAAACACTATGGAGAATAAATCCCTTATTACTCAGTTCCTCTTGTTCTTTCTTTAGTTCAACTAATTCCACGTTGACCACTCTATAAGGGGTCTTCGATATTGGCCTTGATCCCGGAATTAAATCAATAGAAAACTCAACTTCTCGTTCTGAAGGATGTCCAAGTAAATCTTCCAAGAACACATCTACATATTCTTTCACAATAGGTACATCCTCTATTTGAACATTCCTTTCCTCGCCCTCAGTCATTGCATTCTCTTCCTCCCCAATAATTGAATTTAGTTTAGCTACTGGGGTGGATCTAAATAATAATTAGGTGGTGACGATTCTGCTCTAAAGATAAGGTGTTCCTTATCATCATCATCAAAAATCGTAATCTCATTATACTTAAAATAAATCTTTGCATCATAGTCCAAAATCCAATCCATACCGAGGATTATATATAACTCAATCATTGGAATGACAATGAGGTCAATGGATAAAGAACATTTTTGTGCTCTAATGGGGACTGATTCAAAAAACATTGTTGTAATGATACTTCCCTTATGAGTTTTGACTGAAAATTATCTTGTTAAATCAAATTGGAAATATATAATTTTCTTAGCAAACTGAGATGATATGAAACAATGCGATGATCTAGAATCAAATAATGAATTTTCTAAACTTTAGGAAACCATTAAATTACCTTCCAACATGTCTTTCAGAGCTTCAACCTCAGCAGTAGTGATAGCATAAGCTTGGCCCTGATCCCTGGCATCTTCTGAATTATGTTCCCATGACGCGTAGGACATTCATTTGCATAATGTCCCATCTCTCTACAATTATATAATTCCACATTGAAAACAACTCTCTTTTCCTTACAATCATGTGCTTGGTGGCCTTTTTCACCACACTTGTAACAGACTCCCATTCCCTTCAAGAAAGCACCTGGGTGTTTCTTCCCACATTTACTATAGGACTGATATTCAACTTTTCCCCTATTCCCCATATTTCCATTTCCATGTTGATCATAAGATCTCTTCTTCTTTATCTTTTCTTTACAGTCATAAGACTTAGGGAATTACTTTTCCTTCTTGATAGCACACGAGACAATATCTTCGTATGCCGAGAAGGTTTGTGAGACTAAATCTCGACAGAGAAATGTTTTTAACCCATAAAAGAAATGATAAATCTTACTTCGTGGGTTACATATATAATCTCGATCATGCATCGCTAACCTTGAAAATTTAGCCTCATACATTGCGACATTATCATCCTCCTTCTTCCTCAGACTCATAAATTGGCTTTCCATATCTACTCGATGGTCATGTGGAAAGTATTTTTCTAAGAAAATTTCCTTAAACTCCCCCCATTCCATACTTGATACTTCTTCATCTCCCTTTGTGTTTTGAATCAGCGACCACCATTGATCGGCATCTCTAGTGAGGTGGTAAACTGCCATGACAACCTTCTCCCTTTCGCTACTCCCTAAGGCGTAGAATATTTTCTCTAAGGAGTTTATCCATTGCACAACTACTAATGGATTTGTACCACCATTAAATTTTGGCGGTTTTTGCCACATGAAGTGGTCTAACATTGATCCTCCACATTGCGGATCAGGGTGCTCTATATGAGTAAGGTTATTATTCATAACTTGAGTGAGTTGTCCTAGTATGTTGATAAGTTGATCAGCACCAGTTGTATCTCCATCTCCACTATAATTATCTTGACCATGAGGGAAATCCCTACATGGAGTGCGTGAATTGATACGGTTTCCATTCCTCTAACTAGGCGCCATTTCTAAACAATGACATAAACTAGATTAGTTTATGAATCAAAATATATAATTCCATACTTATAAAACACATAACATAAATTGAACTATAATCATAAAAATGTTTTCTTTGAGAAAGTATATACTCATAAAATCTTCATAATGGTTTGTAAATAAAATGAGAATCATCCTAAGCATATCCCCCGGGTGTTTCGTAACCAAGACTGCAGTAAGGCCCGTTGTCGTGCATCAGTTCTCGTTCGAGTCTAGCTCAAAGCGGTGTTTTTGGGTTTTACCCCTAGGTACATCTGTACTAGACCCGCCTCTACCTGCTCATATCTACACAGGGATGTATTTCTCGGAAAACTCACAAAATCACTATAATACCAAAATTCTAGGAAGTTCTTCTATACTAATCCTCAAAGTCTATCTTTGGGCTATGTGCTCTAATTAGAGTTTATCTAAATCTAGCTTCCAAGGTTAGTACTAACCTCCCTATGATACCAAATGTAACACCCCGACCCCAGTTACCTAGAGTTGGTGCATTATTGCATAACATTGGCATGATCACAAAAGATCAAGTCTCGAAAGACGGATTAGTTTAGTAGCCTTGGAAACACTAGATACATTCATAAATGTTACATTACATCATAAAGTGAAAAATCACAATAACATAGTCTCCATAGTCCACACTTTTATCCCCTTTAGACTATCCCTGTAGGTCAGTCATAAAATCTTTCTTCACATCCTGGGAAAATAAAACACAGAAAGGGGTGAGCTCAGATGCTCAGAAAGGATAACAATACAACAGAAACTTTCATAAATAAATATAAATATTTAAGGAAATTTATAACTAAAACAAAATACTTTTAAACATGAACTTTTCCATAATACGGAAAAAGTAAAATGATATAATTCCATTTACTTACTCACATTGATATTATACTAGTCGAGTAATCACATGAAATATCAATAACCACTTTCATAATGATGGAATGCATAATGCCAGACTATCATAACCGCGTAGCCAAGGCCTCATGCCAAGACTACAAATTAGATTTTGTCAAGGCCGCATTCCAAGACACTAGTTTGTCTCATGAGACCTACCGATGCATCGAGGAGCTATAGCGGGCTCCACACATCACTTATTAATTCCAATGCATTCATTATATGAAAAGGTTTAAACATATCATAAACCATAAAACAATCGTATCACATAAAACATGCATAGAGGATGCATAACATTTCCACATTTCAGACATAAGATATCAATACAACACATTGATATAAGAAAACCATTTTAAATACCAAAATAAAATAAAAGTAAAAGTTGGTTTATATTTTTCATTAAAAAAATTTATGGCTTGTAGAGGAAGCTGAAACTCAAATAATGGTCCCGACGGCGGAGAGTCGTTGTCACCGCATACATACGACAAAAAAACATTCCCTTTTGTTTTTTAGTAAAATTCTTCATACAAAAAATATTCCATTTTAATAAACGTAAAAGTCAAAGGGGTTTGTACATTGTATAAAAGAATGGTGTGTATAAAACAAAATATTACTCAATAAAAGAAGATTGAGACAAAGTCCATTACAAAGATCATTTTTTAAATAAAATAGATCTATTATATGTATTCACTATAAGTACAGATAAAGAAAGTACAAATACAAGATTGGACATAATAATATCATGAAATTATTTGAAAGTAGGTTATTAACCCACAAAACGGAAATTGGGTTTAGAATTTCCCTTACCTCGTGTCCGATTTGACTCGATCGTTCTTTAACCTCCCGAATAATAAACTAGAGTAAATTTATACATTATTAAGAACCCTTTTCAATTTCATTATTCCTTTTATATCACTTATTACAATGTTATGAACATTATGTAATTATTTAAGTTAATAACGGTCGTTTTGTTGATCTTTGGTACTTGAGTCAAAAATAAACTTCTTATAATTACAAGTTGTTCATGTGGTAAAATATCCATAATATATAGAATTATATTCATGATGTAGATATCATATATATCATTCCTATCCAGTATATAAATTCATTTATAATATTACATAACATTTAGAGGTAAGAAATTAAATGCACCGTTCGTGGAGACGGTAAGCCGTACATACGCATGAATGCTACTTTCATTTCTATTTCAGTTTTAATGGAATGAAATCATAATGATATAAAGGTATATTATAATTCTAGTATAATATCATATATAATATCCTTTAATCCATCCATTATACGACCCAAATATGGCATTGATGATTCAAATCACTTTGAGGGGGCGGTAGTCTGCACTTCCTAAAATGAAATTATCGCGTTTAACCATAATGAAAATCATAATGGTATGACATAAATGAGAAATAAAGAAGCATAAAGAAAACATAAACATAATATATATATCATATATGAAAATAGTGTCATCATAATGGCCACCATGAGAGGTGTTAAAAGAAGATTTAACTATCATCATTTCGTGAGGCAGTAATTCGCCACCCACAGAAACAATATGTTCTTTAACCGTAAGATGAAGGTGTGTGTAAGTTTAAATCAAATCCTTCTCCTAAAAACATCCTAGTATATTGAATATACTGGTGTTGTTACAAAATAAAGGAATAAAATGAGTTTAAGTGGTTGGATAAGCAAAATAAAACAAAAGAACATAAGAGAAGACATTACCTTAAAATCGGGTAACTCTTTGATTTGAGGAAAAGGCTTCCTTGGGAAGACTTCTGCTAAAATTGAGGCTTCTAGGAGTAATACAGTGATGTTGAGAGATACTTTTATCAGAGTTTGGCCTAGCCAAATGGCATTGAAGGTGTGAATAAGGTGGTAGAGGTGGGGGCCTTTTATAAGAGGAGACAAGGGATACTCTTGGAAAGTCATGAAATGTTGCATTATTATGAAATGATTTTCGGAATTCAAAGTTCCCACAATTATATATTTCGAATATAGGTGATGAGGGTTCGAAATATACTCATCCAATATGTTTTTGACAAGTGTAAGTCATAGATTCTACATTATCTTTTAATTTTATTTAAATTGTTAATTAATGAGGAAATCGATGTATCATCATGGTGTGATAAATAAATTTATTTATTTAATGTCTAAAAATTATAATTTTTTTTACCATGATGTAGTAAATCGTTTTATCTTTCCAATGAATATTTATAGTCGAAAATTTAACTTATATAACCCCATTTAATAATTGTTTTATTAAAACAACACATGTTTGTGACAATTTTATTTTTACTTTAAATAAAAAGTTATTAATGTCATTTTCTTACTCAAGTGTCTCCATGGGGTCCCCAAGTTGACCCATTGATTTTCTTGGTCGGACATGACTCATCTAATAAGGTTATGATAAGTTTCCAGATACTTTCATATTTTTATAATATCATTTTTACATTAAATCTCACTAATTACCTTTAATCGCAATTAATAAAACATAAAAGTTACTATTCACCAAAAAATTATTTTAATCCAATTGAACCACATTTTTCTTCCTAATGAAAACCATGTATGTAGGATTTTTGAAAATAAAATTATAGAAGTGGTAATGATTCATTTACACAAAAAATTAGTTTTTAAACTACCACTTAGTGGTTTCACTATTCATAAAAAATTTACGTTTTTAAGAAAAATACCAAAACATCACCCTAAGATATAATTGATATTCTGAATTCAAAAATGGTGTCTATTTTACCAAATTCCAAACATATAAGTTGCATTAATTAATTTTATAATTATTTCCCATTGTCAAAACAAATAGCATGTTTTTAAGAAACAATATCAATCAAAAGATTGACAATTGTTTATGTCCAATTTCAAAGTGAAATTAATTCTAATGACCACCATTGGATAAAATGGTAAAATTATATTATAATTATAATTTAAAACCACTCAATATCGTAATTTATCACTATTAATTATTTTGATTCAAAAAGTTGTTTTTAATTAAAATTTAGTAATTTTCACTATTCATCAAAATATAAAAGTTATCCGAAATGTTCCAAAATTTCACCCTAGACTAAATTAGATATTCTGAATCCAAAAATGAAGTCTATTTTGAAATATAAAATTTCAAAAAATTCAAAAATTTGGTTTTACTATTCATAACGGCTACTTTGATTGGTTGTGGTGTGTGTTAGGACTCGAAGTTGTGCACAACACACGCTACTATATTATTCAAAAAGAAGTGTACCGGGAAAGTTTCGGGTGTTACATGGACTGAATTATTTATGTCCCTCACATAAAATCATCTGGCCATATAATATTTATTCATGAATAGTATTATAGAACTTCCAGGTTCTCATCATAACGGGGATCCTCTATGACCCTTTAGTGCAAAAGTTATCCTTAAGACATTATCACATTCATTTTCATGAAAACGAACAATCAAGATGTGATAAGGTATTTATTTATATTCAAATACATGAATACAAGTTTATCATAAAGTAAAAAGTAGTTTTTTCTAGACCACCAACTCCAATAAACTCCCACTTGGACCAATTCCAACTACTAACAACCTTTACACCGCTAGCTCTCACATCATATTCACGATTCTGTTAAGATAGGCCTTTAATCACAGGGTCTTCAATGTTCTCCATTGTGGACACTCTGCTCACTGTAACTTCACCCCTTTTATAGAAATCCCTCAAGAGGTGATACATCTCAATAATGTGATTTGTCCATTTATTTGACCTTGGTCTTTTACAAGAGCCACCACAGTAGTATTTTCACAATAAAATGTGATTGGATCTTTACTACTAGGAAATACATCATCCTCTTCGAAAAATTCCTGAATCCATAAGGCTTTCATGGCTTTCTTCAGAAGCCACTATATATTCAGACTCTACTGTAGAATGGGTTACAACTAGCTACTTTGAACTCATCCAAATCATAGCTCCTCCATTGAGATAGAAAACATATCCTGATTGCGACTTCAGATCATTCTAATCTGTCTGAAAACTTGCATGAAATACCCTCTGATGATAAACCTCCTCATATCCTCCATACACTAGAAACATATCCCATGTTCTTCTCAAATACATAAGGATAGTCTTAAAATCTATTCAATGTTTTTCTATTAGATATTCTTGATATCTTCCTACCATACTCAGTACATAGGAAACATTAAGACTAGTATATAACATGGAATACATGATGGATCCTATAGTTAAAGCATATGAGATCTTACTCATCCTATCATTATGATGTTGTTTCTGGGGACACATTCTCTTAGGAAGATTTTGGCCATGTGACATTGGAACAAATACCCTCTTGGATTGTTTCATACTAAATCTTTGTAGTATCTGGTGAATGTATGTACCCAAACATAGTCCAAGAAGCCTCTTGGATGTATCACGAATAATCTTGATCCCTAGAATGTAGGCTTCCTCAGAAAAATATTTCATGGAGAAACACTTGTTCAACCAGTCCCAAACAGACTGTAAGACTGGTACGTCATTTCTAATTAGTTATATTTTTTCAACATATACTACTAGGATAACAAATATATTCCCATTAAACTTATTATAAACGCATGGATCACATTCATTCTTAATGAAACCAAATTATTTTATGGCTTTATTAAATGACATGTTCCATGACATGGATGCTTTCTTTAATCTAGAAATGGATTTATACAACTTGAAAACCCATTTGGCTTTACATAGTGTCACAAACCCTTCTGGTTGTGTCATATAGACGTATTCCAATTGTTTCCCGTAAAGGAATGTTGTTTTGACATCCATTTTCCAAATCTCATTTTCATGGAAAATTATATGGAAAGTTTGATTCTTATGGATTTAAACATGGAAACTATCAATAAGGTTTCATCATATTCAATTCCTTGATGCTATCTGAATCATTTATCCACTATCCTTGCTTTATAGGTGCTAACTTGACCTTCCATGTTTATCTTTCTCTTGAATACCCATTGGAATCCAGTTGGCTTTGCGTCAACTGGCTCATTGAAAAGAACTCAATCTTGGTTCTAATAAATGGGATCCATCTTATAATTCATAGCTTTAAGACATATTGCATCTTCTGATCTTTCTACTACTTCCTTATAGGAGAGTGGTTTATCATTTTACAAAAATAATGATTCACCATCCTCGGTGACTAGGAAACCAAATATCTCTAGTTCCCTTACTTCTCTTGATCTCCTATGCTGTACTTGTGTTTCTGGAACCACTTCCATGGGGACCTGTGGAACATGTTTCTATACCAAATTTTGTGTATCTTGAACATCAACTTAGTCAAAGTCAATCTTTCTCCCACTATCTTTTTTGAGGATGTGCTCCCTCTCAAAAAATTACTTATCAAGCAAAAATAACATTATTTTTTGAAGGGTTATATAATAAATATCATTTATTTTCCTTGGGATATCCTATAGAGATACACCCCATGACCCGAGGTTCTAGTTTGTTTCCTGATATGGCCTTAACAATCACATCACATCCTCATACACGTATGTGAAACAAAATTAGTTTCGTTCGATTGCATTAATTATAAGGGATTCTATTTTCCACATTAGTTGGTACTCAGTTTAATGTGTATGATTTAGTTTGTAATGAATATCCCCAAAAGGATAATGTACGATTTGAATGAATCATCATTGTCCTCACAATGTCCAATAAGGTTTAGTTCCTCCTCTCACTAACACCATTCCACATTGGTGTATAAAGATGAGTGAGATGAGATGGAATCCCAGACTCTCGTAAAAGGTCAATGAGCTCTTGGTTTGGATATTCTCCACCTCGATCCAATCAAAGCCTCTTTATCTTTATACCAAGCTTATTTTCTACTTCATTCCTAAATTCTATAAATTTCTCCATGGACTCTGAATTATACTTCATTGAGTAGATATAGCCATATCTACTCAAATAACCAGTCAAAGTATTGAAGTAAGAATATAAACATCAAGATTCTATTGGAAATGTTCTACACACATATGTGTTTACCAATCCTAGAATCTCTGTGGCCCTTTAACCCTATCCACTGAAAGTCGGATTTGTAATTTTCCTTTGTAAACTAGCGTGACATCTATCATGTGGTTTTAGCTTAGTAGAGACTAAATAGAAATCTTGGCAGATCTTTTTCAAGAATTTCTTGTTTACCTAACCAATACGGTGATTCCACAATGGGGTGTTTTATAAGTCATGTGACATTGTTTCATTATCGACAACCAATACTTGGTTTTTGTAATTAAATACATTCAAACCATTATTTAAATGTGTCATTCCATAACATACATTGTTCTTATAAAAGAAACAAACCTTGTTTAAAAACTTTAAAATAAATACATCCATATCCAAATATGATACAAAAATTATGTTTTTGGTAAAAATAGGAAAATAATAATTATTATTATTTAAAACCAAAAGAATCCCACTTGTAAATTAGATATGGTAATCACAAATGGCCAATGCATCCAAAATTCCACCGTTGGCAGCTTGAGGATCCACCTATCCTATATAAATCTTTCTAAAACTACTTGTTTCCTGCATTTGAATATAGATGTGATCCCCACAAGCAGTATCTAATACCCAATGTGTATAAATAGAAAGCTTTCACTTGATAAATAATTCACCTTTAACATCCCCAAAATTCTAGGTGCAGTTCCTCTTCCAGTGTCTTGGATTTCCACATGCAAAACATACTGCCTATCATTCCTTTCCCTTCCTTTAGATCTTCCCCTCAATGGAGGTATGGTACTCAGAGGATTCTAACCATTTGTAAATCATTTTCCCCTTTTCCTTGTACTTACTTTTATTATTCACTTTAATGAATGTGGGTTTGTCACACCCCATGTCCTAATCTACATGGAGAATCAAGTTCAGAATTACTGATAGAATCTTATCATTATTTCTCATGTTGTAGTTGAAAATAAATATAGAGAAGGTCTTGGGAAGTGATGATAGGGTGAGATCTGTATGCACCAAATCTAGGTATTTAATCCCTATGATATCCTGGTATTCAATGTAGCCAAAAAGATTAACTACAAGAGGCCCAACAGGTGCAAAATCTACAATATTAGTTGTGAAAAAAGAATTTCATATCTTATACCTCTCATGTCTTACCATCTCTTGATAGATACCCTTAAGGAGAGACATCATGCTATACACATCCATTTTTTTATATTTCTTCAAGAGCTCATTAGACATGGACGATAACATGAAACATTGGATATCTATGGAAGCATCCAAATGTTTCATATAGAGATATTTTTCCTCATCAATAGCCTTGTTTCTAGGTGAAACTTGAACAAGATCCTCTAGATCATACAATTTTCTCTCATGGTGGAGGATGACGTGTAAACACCTCTACCACTCCTAGAAATTAGTATCGGTGATAAGGTTTTCTTTATCGAGTATAGTTCGCAATGATATGTTTGATGTCATTTTTCTTAATGTTACTACAAATTAATATGATAAAATATTTAGTTCATTATCATGACAAAATTGAAAAAGATAAATGAATTAATAATTATTAGTCACCCACTATTTTATGGTAATTCAACATCCCTCACCATTGACTTCAAAATATTATGTTGCCTAAATATTCTAATGGAAAGGATCAATATTTCCATTCACATTACCCAAACTAGGGTTGTTCAATAAACATAAAGGGTTTTCGGTAGGCATTCCAAATTCCAACTTCATTAACTCGTAGTTCCTTGATCTGCGGAGTGGACTCCCCAATCCTAAAATCCTTTTATTTTGGATTTTTTCAACATTTTCCTATTACTCACACCATGTCCTACTGTGACAGTCGACCCTTGATGTGAACGAATTCAAGTTAAACAAAAACATCAAATTATAATTACCTGATAATTGATATCACCTTAACTAGGGTTGGTCAAGCTCTTTGCGCTATGGTTTGATTCTGACCAAGATTATAGAAGGCTATACTGACTTAATATTTCATTGATGGATTTTATTTTTATACACAAATAGACATTTTATTATCATTATTAGATTTTTTTAATATTAAGTGGGATATACTTTAAGTGATTTACCATGTCTAAGATAATATTTATTCATAATCCAGTCTTATTTTAGTTCCATAATTCATGCTTGTTTAATTCATTAATTTTGTGATCATGACAACACACCCAAAATAAATAAACCATGCAACTGATAGAAATAAAATAAATTGAATTATCTTGTGCTTTTTCTATTGTTTATATTATCTAGTGGATGATAAACTAACACAAGACCTTGGGGAGAAAACACCTTGAACCTTTTGTTTTTTTGTTTATAGCTTTCCACCATTCCACTATTATATCTCTATAGATTGGCTTTGTCTTGGATTCTAACTTGACCCTCCTCCTCTAGAATTGGAGATCCATCCATTATATGTGATTTCTTCTCACGTGCAGGTGAGGGGTAAATCAGTGGTTTTCATAAAAGAAACCTTGGGTTGGTAGGACCTATATATTAATAAAGATAAAGATCCCAAGGAAACAAATTTAGTTTAAATAATTAAATTAAAAGACACAATCCACATACAATGGTCATGGACTAGCTCATTATCAACCATACATGCAGTAGAATTTATGAATAAATAAATCTAGAATTCAATTATTTTGTTATATTTTTATGAAAAATAATGATCAAATCAATTAATTATTATCTTTAATTAATCAATCCTTTTATCTTAAACCCTTTTATTGAATTTCATTGAAAATTTCATCTGTCGTAATTTTAAACAAATAACTTCATTTAAAATTATCTATGTACATAACTAGTACCTTGGATGCAACCTGGTGAATTCCCATTTATAATTACCTAATGATTAGAAATGAACATTACACATATATAAAATTAAAAACATATTTATAAAACAAATTTCACTTGTTGTGCCCTAGCTTTATGCCCAAACCATGGTACACATATCAAGGGTTAGTATAATATAATAATAATTTTCATAAATGTGTCTAATTTGGATGAATATATGATGTGTAGTTCCTAATACAAGGTGTGTACTATCGTTCACCATCCATATAAAGTACTCTCCCTAGGATACGATGTGTTGATGTACTTCGTAAATCCTTTAAGTAAATCGTGTGTCATGTGCGCCACATGTCGTATAGTATCTGCGTTACACGGTCTCTTGTCCGGAATTCCATGTATGGATTATATGGTATAACCCTAACCTAAAGGTAATACATGCCATTTATAGTGGACCACATGATGTGAAATCAAGAAACCACATGGTACCTATTCTTGGTCAACGCATGGAGTCATAAATACTTAGATATAAAATCCAACACATGGCTTGGTTTGGTGGATCAGTCTCGATGCATTGAACCTTGAAAACATGGTGTGTATTGTCAAACACACATAGTGTGTTCTGATTTTATACAGAAAAGATCCTTTGGTACCTCCATACAATATCCTCTATTTATTTTAATCCAAATTATAAGAAAAAATTCGTTTCTATAAGGTGAACGATAAAAAAAGAGGAGGAACAGATCTTGAGTTTTATATATATAGAACAATTAGCTTGAATTAAAAAAACTAAATTATTAAATGTGTAAATCATAAATGAAAAAAAATTATAATCAATAATAGCACCCCTATGATACCACTTTTAAGTTATGGGCACAAAAGAATCTCATGGATGGGTTTACACAACATTAATTATACCATTAACAACGATCAATATGGTATCTATCACGATGATAAAACGCCGAATCTTTGGAATAGAACAAAGAACGAAAAAGAAAGACAGAATTCCTGGAACCATAGAGAGGATCATCATATATTGGTTATAATTAATTTAATTAAAAGACAATAATTACCTTGATGTAATTTTCTCCCTGTTGATGTTTCTGATCATGATCCAATGTGATTCGTCGTTGCATCACAGAATCCAAGTGTAGGCTTCCTCTAGCGGTGATCCAAACATTCTCCACATATATTTGGAAGTCGCAGAAGGGATCTCCAGGTGATAGTACAGAAGATCCTTCACTTCCAATATCCTTCTTCGATCGCCTTGAGAATCTCTTTCAAATCGACCTCTTTAATCTGGTAGAAGAGGATCCCTCTTGTAACTCGAGAGTGTTCTTCGAGGAAAGGAATTGTCTCTTGGATTGGGACATTTCTTTAGATTCATTGTGTACAACCAAAAATAAGGGCTAATATTAATGAGAATAACGTAATTGGGATTTATAAAACATAGAATAATGAAATAAAATAATTACTCATAGGTATTTTTTTATTTCATTTAATTCATAGTAATATCCCATGTCTAATAATAGAGTTTTACTATTATTTTTACTTAACATGAACCCCAGAAATTACACCTAGTATTATTCAATTAAATAGAAAATTTATTTCTCACAAATTCCCCGAAAAACAATGAGGCAAGTATATTAATATACCTGGCGTGTACTTTTGTTTTTCCATTTTCCTTTATTTCCTTTACCACCATTATTAGTCCTTGAATAATGAATATTTACTTCTAAAATAAATATCAATACAATATTCACTGACAAATATATTATTTCTTTCAAAATATATTCTCTCGAATAACTAGTATTGAAAAAATGTGATTAGACATCCTTGAATAATTATTAATCCACAATCGGGAATAATATTTATTCAAATTGTTAAATGAATATTAAACTCAGATACTTGGATAAAATTTGTGTGTGGCCCTCTAGTCCTCTTTCTCAGTGAAATTAGGTGGAGCCTACCTAAAGTCCAATGTTAGCATCTAGAAACATGATAAGTCACCCATAGAGAAATAAGTTAACGCCGCAACAACGTGTCACCTCCTACGAATGCTTACCGTGTAATTTAATCTGATATCTCCAATCAAGCGGGTTGCATTCTAGTGCCATTAACCCATGTGCTCATTTATTCATTCTTTGACTTCCTAGAATTTCACTTGCTCATTCCTCACCATTTCAATGGATTTATTTAGGCTATATCTATTCCAAAGGGCCTAAGATATCAACTTCTGTTATGGATCAAAAGGAAAAAAAATCCTTTCTCGCATTATCTATTAATGGATTATTACTCATGACGCTCACAATATAACCTACCTCACTATGAGTAGTGTTTCATCACATTTTTCATCAATAAATACTAGTACATGAGTTGTAATACCCATTAATAATAATCTTAATGTCTAATGACCAAAACACACATATGTAGATAGGAATATCTAATGATAGAATGGAACGTGGATTTCCTACTAGAGGGCCTCGTTCTAATGATATCTTCCTAGATATTACCAAGGGTGCACACCATGAGAAGGTTCCTCAATGTTTTATGAGTCCTCACCCCTAATGGCATGTATTATTTGTGTCCCTAAAATAACATTCCAACCATTGAACATATATTCAAGAATAATGTTATGGTACTTCTAGGTTCTCATCATAGCAGGGATCCAATATGACCCTTTAGTACAACAGCCATTCTTAGGATATTATCACATGCATTCTCCGACAGTAGAAAAATGAAGATGTGATAAGGTATTTATTAATATTCAAATCCATGAATAAAAGTTTATCATAAAGTACAGAGTAGTTGGTTCAAGGCCACCAAATCTAACATAATTTTAATCATTACATTGAATATATTACATATATATTTCATTAATAATATCTATAAAGAGTGATTATATTATTTTATAAACTTGATAATTTTAATTTAAATAGTTTTTCAGAACAATATTTCTATTTAATTTATAAAAGGTTTTTTTATTTACAAATTAGTGTTCAAAAAAGAATTAATTAAATACATGTGTAAATAATATTTTCATAAATTAATTAATACTATTCATTCCCGCAATTTTAATAGCTAGGTTATAAGGTATTATAATAATTTTTAGTTTTTAGCTTATACTCAGTCATACATGAAAGGAATTATATAAAAAGAACCTGAACTTGTGTGTACCAAAATCTAAGCACAACGTTGCATATACTGCAAGTTAAGACAATATTTCGTATTATGAAATCTTATCTTGGTATCGAGTACAACATAAGACATTAATGAAATTAAAAAACCTATACCCCATAAAACTATTTGGGTGTTACATTCTACCCCCCTTAAAATGAATTTCTCCCCTGAAATTTGACAGGGTTATAAAAATTTTACAACATGAAAAATTATATCATGGAAACCCACATAAAAAAAAGAATATTAAAACTACATTTTAAAATGGAAATATAGAAACATAAATGTTACCCAAAGTAACTAGGAACTAGGTTTCCACATAATATAAAATAAGTGGGAAGCGAAAACATGGAAATGGTAAAAAAAATCTAACCATCAGGTTCGGATGGAGAGTGATGAAGAATAAGGTTAGGATAAACATAAAAATAATAAATCCATAAATCTACATCGATTTAATTTAACATTTAATTCATTAGATAAGAAGGTAATAGGATAAATTTATTATTTTTAGGATAATTTTCCAAATGGTGGAGAAAATGAGAAGAAATACTTACTTTATTTTGTTACAATCTCTTCATTGGTCATGCCTTGAAACATTTCTATCTGATCTCTTATTCAATGAAATGAAATTGAATTTTTCATTCTGGAAGTGTTATTAGATCATGTGATCCAAAAAATGAATGATAGGTTATTTCATTTGTCCTTATTAAAATAAGGATACCATAAGTTATCAAACATGCATAAGTCCAAATATTGTGAGATAATACCTTATTATTACAAACATCATTCGAACTATAACGTAATCATTCCAAAAATGAGATAACTTTAAAATTCATCAGAATGATGAAAAATACAAAACAATTGAAAAAGTTTCACAAAAATAGGTTTAACATTTATCCACCATATATCACAAGATGTATCTAGTTGATCACCTTTCAAAAATGGTAACACCTTCATCATGTATTCTCATGATTCATGGTAATAACCAGAATTTTTAGATATCCTTATTGAAAAAATTCTTGTTTCTTTATTCCAAAACATATTGGTTATATTCCATAATCCCCAAAAAAAATTGTATACTTTATCCATGATATCATAACCCTCTTTTCAACAACTCTATGATTAATTCCTATGAAACAAGGATCATCCGATTTACTTATTCAAATCCAATATATCTTTATCCAAAAATCATTATCTTAACATAAGGGGTATATTAATTGTTATCTTTCCCTTAATCATATGTTCTAAAATTATATCACCTTATCATTAAAACAATTTTTGGCTCCTTATAACTAACTATTCAACATATCCTTCCAATCCTTAATGAAAAACATATACTTAAAAGACTTATATATTTCATGATTCGTATGACATAATCTTTAAATTCCAAAAAATATATACACCTCAATCATCCAACATTATTTTTAAATTATTACATAGAATCCACCATCTTAGTTTTTCCCAAAACATGAATCATTTATTATGGTTTTTCAACCTCACATTTCTTAGGTTTAATGTAAACAATACATTAAGAACATCACATAGCATTTACATATCGTTTACAATCTCATTATCTATAGCAGTATACCCAATACTTGTACCATCATCCTAATTATATTTATGAAGTTTCCACTTATTTAAATAATCAAAATAATTCCCATAATTTCCACATATGAAAAATTCAATGGTTAAATATGTTCTATGTTGTTCTGCATGTTGACTAAGACTAAAATGTAAATTGTGAGAAATACATGTCAGATATTAAAAAACATAAGTAAGGTAAATTTCTTATAATATTTCAATCTATGATATCTTTGGTTTAACCCTAGGTTCATCATGATTACCACAAAAACCCAAGAAATATAACATCTACATAGACTTATCCATAGTACATCACTATATATATCATTAAAAATAATGCTTAAGATCACTCTAGAGTTTTTGCATCCTATTTTCCAAAGGTATACTAAACAACTACACTATTACCAACTCTAACAACCCCAACCTAACGTACGTTGATATCAAATTTCTTTTGTGGAATACATAATATATTACAAAAATAGCTTCCCAAAGACCATATTAGTTTAGTGTCTTTCGAAACTCAGATCACATTCTTATTCCTTGGTGAATGATCTTCAACATCTCCCACAAACATTTTCACCTTTATGTTTCCTATCTAAAATCTTTATTTATATCCTAAGAGAATGAAAAAATAAATAGGGTGAGGTCAAATTTTTAGTAATGTAAAAAATGTAAAATATAAACATATGAATGTAAAAACATGAACATAAACTTTAATACAAAAATATTGAGTCATAAAATAAATCCTTGTAGTACATAAAGCATAAATCATTAAGAAAAATTTACCATGATAACATAGTATTCTCATAAAACACAACCTTTTAGAAAACACATAATCCTAGAATACCATTTCCATATTAGGCAAGGCTTATTTCCATGACCTTAATAGTGAAAAAAGTTCATTACTGAATCGGGTTTACTTTCGGTTTCATCCCTGTATTACAGAACTTGATTTACTTTCCATTCCAGCCCTGTATTGCTGAACTAGATTTAATTTTAATTCTTGTCATTTCAATTTCATAAGATATAAATATTTACCCTCTTAACTGGAGGGAGATATATGTCCCACCCTTCACATAATAAAAACAATAAATATATATGCCACAAAACCATAAACCATTCATAATAACCTAACCCAATGAATAAAATGGGTTTCTTACACATCGTTCCATCATAACATAATCCATGAAAAACCAATACATTTCATTAAAATCATTATATCATAAACAAAATAAAACATAAGAATAATATGAATAGTATACTTGAAAAAATATCCTTAATCTTAGATGGAAAATAATTAAGATAAAACACTTGAAAATAATTCTTGGGGAAAATATTCATTCTTCTTTAAAAATGTTTTCTTTTCTTAAAACACATATCAATTTTAAAATAAAATATTTTTTTTGAAAATAAACATGAAAACATGTAAATTAAGATTCATGGTAACAATGAATTTTGAAAGCATAAAATTTCATCCATGCCATATAATTAAAAAAAATCTCATTATTTTTCTGAAAAATAAAAATGTACCTTGTATGGAAAACAAAAAACGATTCTTTCTATACCAGGTAGTAAAATCCAAAAATGGCTAAAAATTACATTAAAAATCCATAGGTTAACAGTATAAAAATGAATATATTTTATAGAAAACAATGGCATGGATTTTAAAAATACCCCAGTATGTAATTACATATAAACAATCTCGGATAATAATGTGATTGCGAAATTATCCATTACCAATTATAATCAGTCGAATTTTATTCATAATAAAATAAAGAAATTTAAATTCATAATTAAATATCATAACCTTCATAATAATATTCATAATACATTCATGGGAAGCATAAAAACCACAAAAAATCAATAGGTGGTGTATAAGGCATATGTCCTATAAAAATAAAAGTGAGACAAAATAATCCATTACCTTAGTTATGATATCATTTGTGTATATCCAAAACAATTATATAATGTTTTAAATATATTCATATACTTATTCCATAATCATATTCATTTTGATGATATGATATATGATTATATTATCACCCTTTTGGAAAAAATATTTCATTATTACTCATTATTTGGGTATAAACAGCTTCGTTTTATTATGCATGTTTTGCTGAATGAGTTCTTGTTCTCTTACTTAGGTCATATTAATATCATATAAAATGATAAAAATATAATAAATAACATATTTATTCACTATTTACATTTATAAAATCATTTTTAATGGATATCTTGTAGAATGAATCACATATCATCATGGAGATGGTAGGTCGTACGTACACACGAGCGATGATATCATTTTGATAATTTTCAAATGATATGGAAGTGGATGGTATATATGTTATTACATAATTTATAATATTTTATAATCATCATATATACTTGTTATTTACATATTTATATCCATCCAAGTAAGGTGGTGGTGAAAAACAAATACACCACTGTGTGGAGACGGTAAGACGTATGCACGCACACATGGTGATTTCATTTTTTATAGGATGGAAAAAGGTCGAATATGGTTGTTTCATAATTATAATTACATATAATTATATTTGTGATACCAATTTTATAACTTTATAAATAAATAACTAATTAAACACATGTAGACGAAGAAAGATATTTGAAAGAATTGGTAGAAGAGACTACCTGTTCCTCAACATGCTTCCTCTAAATCTCTCTTAACGGTGCTAGATTTTGTCTTTTGAGGATACCAGAATCTCTATAATGTGAATAAGTAAGTTGATAAATGGAAAATGGTAGGTATTTATTAGATTTAATGATAAAATATATGTGAATAGGTGAGGGAGGATGAGCCTTTTAAAATTGAGGTGAGGGGCACCCTTGAAAATTCATAAAATATTAAATTAATATAAATTAATTTATTCAACCAAAATCATCCAAATTGAAATATTTCTAAGATAATATGAGCATAGTTCAAAATCGTCTCATCCAATAATTTTTTGACATGTATTGATTTTATTTTAAAACATATCTTTTCAGTGTACAAATATTTTTTTTTTAATTTTTATTATTGTAACAACATTTTACGTATTAAGAGGTTATAAATTTTTCTTATAAGGGTAAAATGTTCCATAAGTGAACACTTAATTAACTTTTAGACATTATCATAGTTAGTATGTAATTTTAAAAGATTTTTCATATTTTTAAATAATATAATAAAATAATAATTTCATAAAATATCAACAGTGTTAGTTTTTACACTATTCATTTCGTTGAATTTAAATGAAATATATAAAGATATATATGTTCAAAAAAAACACCATTGAATAGTATTATTACATATCATATTCACCTCTAACATTCTTTTATGGAATATATTATGTAATATAATATTTTTTCTTATATATATAATATAATTTATTTGGAATTTCTCTTAATAAAACAATTACTCTATCATTATTGTGTCAATATTTATGGTAATTATTTAATCTATAATTTTTTAAAAAAAATCGTTTTATTTAGGTAATTTCATTATATTTCTGTAGGAAACATATGTTTGTAGTTTAATCAATTAAATAATACATTAAAATCTTTATAAGTATGTTTTCACTTTCATTTGATTAAATAATAATTACAGCACATTCAAGGAAATAATTACATTAAATGAATGAATTTTGATACCTAGGTGTTTATTATTGACTTATATTCATCCAATAGTATTTTTTCAGGTGTTAGGGTAATTTTATTATCCTTATCATATTATTTGTTGCCCTAATTTAATTGGTTTACCTTTGACTATGGTAAATAAAATTTACCAAAGTGACTATTTATAATATAAAAAATAAAAGGGCCTTATTTACATAATTTGAACCCACATATTACAAATATAAAATCAATTTTTTTCAAATTCAAAACAAATTAATTGCATTAATTAATTTAAAATTAATTTCTGCTGTCAAAGCGAGGAAATACGTTTTTTAAGTAAAAACCAGCAAATGATTGACATGTGCTTATATATAATTTCAAAATTAAATTATTTCCATTGAAAAAAATTGGATTAAATGATAAAAACATAATCTAAATATACATTAAAATTAATTCAAAATATAGTCTATCAATACAAATAATTTAGTTAAAAAGGCAGTTTTGAATTAAAATGTAATATTTTTCACTATTCAGTAAAATAAGATTTTTTTAGAAAAACAACAAAAATTTTTTAAAAAAAAGAAAATTTTCATGTCCCTATTACAGATAAGAAGTTTCTTTCGAAAATAACTTGTAAAACATTAAAAAAACTATATTTAAAATAGATTCTTTATCAAAAGGTTGTAAAACTGTATTTTTTTGGAAAGTACATCTATTATCTAAAAAATTGAATTTGTTCGCATATCATGCATAGAAAACATATATGATGAATTTTAAACATTAAATTACATATAGTAAATATATATTTCATTAATAAAATCTATAAATATTTATTTTATTAACTTATAAACTCACTTATTTTCATTTAAATAGGTTTTCAGAAAAAAACATTTCCTTTTAATTAAAAAAGGTTTTCTTTTCATTTATAAATTTTTAAAAAATAATTAATTAATTAAATAAATGTGTAAAAAATATTCTCATAAATCAATCAATATTTTTAATTCCCACCATTTTAACATCTAGGTTAAAAGTTAACATTAGAATAGTTAGTTTTTCACTTATACTCGGTCTTGCATGAAAAGAATTATATCAAAAGGACATAAACATGTGTATAACAGAAGCTAAGAATATAACTGCATATACAAAAATCTATGTTGATTTTGTGTATTGTGGACTATTATCATGGTGTATCATATAACAGAATACATAAAGGAAATTAAAAAACTATATCTCTTAAAAATATTATGGTGTTACAGATATGGTTCTCCATTACTTCCACAACTCACCCTTAGTGGTACTACCATGAATAAAAAATATGTAACGAGATTATAGATGGATTTTTTGGTGGACTATGTTGAACTATGATGTTTTTATATTTTATATCCTGATGAATGGTTTTCGAAATGCTAGAGATAGAGCACCATGTTCCAAGTGGTTTTATTCAACCATTAGACGTCCCTCAATAGAAGTGGGAGTATATATTGATAAAATTGGATACTGATTTTCTCCAATTTAATGGAGTTAATGAAGTTATATGGTTGATTTTGGATACTCTAATGATATATTCCCACATTATTATGATCAGGGAGTTGAGTTCATAGGAGGTTTTAATGAGGCAGTTTCTAGAGGAGGTGTTGAGGCTCCATGGAGTCTAGAGGATGACCATTTGTGATCCTGATCCTCACTTTTCCTATAGGGTGTGTAGAGGTATATATTATGATATTGTATCTCAATTATTTTGTATCACTTCGTTTCCCCCATATAGAGATGATCATAGAGATAAGACTATCCAAGCTTTTTCAGATATGTTGTATTCTTATGTCCTAGATTTTGGATGTTCATCATTGAGGCACCTGCCTTTAGTTGAGTTTTCAAAAAATAATTGTTTTACCCCACTATTGGTATGAATTAATTTGAATATTTTAATGTTTGGCCTTTCTATTCTCCATTTTGATGGGTAGGAGTTGGAGAGTCAGTAATTTTCTATCTAGGGGTTGTACAAAACACGATATAGGATGTTTAGGTAATTTATGAGAGTATAAAGGTATAAGAGGATCATCATAATCCCTTTAAAATCATAGGATGAGACCTATGGAGTTTGATTTTGGGTATCATCTGTTCAAAAATTTTACTCCTCATCTAGGTAACTCAAGGTTTGGTCAAGAGAGTAGTCTTTTGCCCTGAATTTTTGGGCCTTTATAGGTATTTTCTCACATAGGAGTCATGAAATATCATATAGCACATACCTCATAGATGATCAAAATACATTATGTTTTTCACATGTCACAACTCTATTTTACCTTTATATATACTATTAGATATTTAATTGGGCTGATATTGACATTGAAAATGATGAGATCTTTGAGGAGCAGCCTAGGGATATCTAGGACCACCTGAAGAAGGTGATGTGTGGTTGTGTAATTATCTTTGAATGTGTCCTTTTTCATAAAGATCATGTGGAAGAGAGTACCTCAGAAGGTGAGCCACAAATATATACATGGTACCCCACCTTGTTTGATGTTTTATCCCTTCTATTGTAATGTTTCTCATTTATGGATATGGGAATTTTCTAGTTATGAGATTGTTTTTATATTCATGGATTGTTTTGTTATTTATCTATTTTTAGAGGTATATCCCCCTAGAGATATTGATGAATATGCTTAGTTTTTTTCATGGTTATTTCATTTTTCCTCTAAGTGAGGTGGTTGAGCTCTTGTGATGGAATGATCCTTCAGAGGTTCCCCACAGAGTGGCTGTTCAGACACCCCTTTTCTTCCTTCCTCTCCAAGTGTTTTTTAGATCCTCGAGGACAATAATGGGTTGATAATAATCATAAGTAACAGCCCAGATCTATATAACCATCCCTTTTAGTCTTAGGAGTGTTGACTACACCTAGATTAGTTTCCAAGGTTTTTGGAGTAAACGGAGGGCGCCACTACTGTTTTTGTAAATTCTCTTAAGTAAATCTATAATATGTGTCTTAGACAGTAGAAATAGTGTGTGTGGATAACCATATGTGTCATTGGTGAGATCAAGTAAGATAATTCCTTTTTCGGGGTGAGTATGACATGGATGATGGCTATGAAAAAGGCTCAACCTAGTGGCCATGACGTTGCATCTTAGACCATAGGGTTGTGTCATATCAGATTCATGTGGATTTTCCATTTGAGGTTGGGGATACTCCATGGGGATCTATTCAATGTAATATCGTCTCTAATAAAAAATGGGGTTTTTGAAACGGGTTTTAGGCTATGCCCCCACTAGGGTATCATATTTTTACCTTGGGTTTTTTTTTTTTGCTCATATTTAGATTGACTGAGGGCCTCCAAAATGGTCTCCTTCCACTGCACCATGGAAGAGGTGTCAAATAGAGTGGTTTGTGGGGTTATAACATGGTCCAATAAAATTTTTCTTTTTATAAATAACCTGAGTCCCCGAAACTATTATTTTCTCCAACATCTTTCTATCAACCCCTATGGTCCCCAAACCGGTCTTTTAATGATTTAGAGCCACTCAGAATAGAGATCAATCCTTTTCTTTCGATTATTAATCAATTTTAATCTAAGGTAATATTTACCTCCTTTTTCTAGTTGTTTCTCTCTATTTGATCTAATCTCCTCCCATGTATTTCTTTCCAAGTTATATTGGATTATATCTGTGATTATAATGGAATAATATTATTTTTCATTTATAAGAATTGATTCTACGATGTCCTAAAGAGATCATTCATTCCCTACAAATGATGTGATCAAAATTCCAGGATGTTGATATGTGTTAATTTAATTAATGTCGACTCTTTTGAGTCAAGGGATTAATTTAAACTCTTTTTACTTATTTGAAAACATAAATTTACTATTTTATAGCTTTTTATGATGGTGAAATTAAAATAATATTAGTTTAAATTGATTAAATAGTGTAATTGGATTATTATTTTAATTATCTCATCTTGTTTCAATCTATAGTGGTAACAATTTTCCTTATGATTATTCAGGTAGTCTGTTGTCTACCTTATTCTTGTTATCATGCTGATTTATTCTTACTTTTTCATGTTTTTCACTAGAAAATAGTAAATAAGACATATTTTGTAATTGTGTTGGTTTGATATGGAATAATTAAAGAGGCATATTGAAGGAATTTGTTTATTTTTATAATTTGATTTAATCAAAATTCATGAATGTATGCATGTATTCATGTATAATTGAATAGTTTATTCAATATTTTAATGGAATTAGATAATGAACATAAATCTACAATTCCTTTTGGGGATAATATAATTGATGCAATGATAATGATAATTGTTCTTCTCATGGTTTTTTGAAATTGTAAAAAATTCATGGAAGCATGTTAAAGAGAAGATAGATTATGATAGTTTACTCCTTAAGCTTCATATAGATTGAAACTCTAAAAATGAATTAGTTAATAAAATATGTGGTAACGAACTATTTTTTTATTAAGATTATTCTTGGGGTCTGAAAGTTCTTTTTTTCTTGAGAAGGTTGAATCCCTTATGTTGGGGGCGGTGAGAGACTATTTTTTTGTAAAGGTCGACTACCTTTTTCATAGGGATGATACGTACTTATAGTCTATTCTTGATTTTTTTCCTCCTTTTACATGTTGTAGATATGATCCTTGTAATGTGATGGTATCCTATTAAGGATGATTATACATGGGTGGGGATCCCCGAGGTTATGGTAGGAGTTGATGCAAGTTATAGTGGGATGCATGGGGATATTTATGTGGGTGATGGGGATAAAAATTAGATTATGGAATGGTCTAAATCTAGGCATACCCAATATTGTGATTTCGATGTATTCTTGGTTTTAATGATTCGAGGTAATGTCTAGATGTATAGGTGTCTTGGTTTGTCTACATTACTTAGCCCCACTACTTGAGGTAACTTCATGTGCTTGGTTGCATCTCTTTTATGAAGGATCTGGATGTTTTCCAAGTATACATAAAATTTTATAATGGTAATAATATTTAATAAATCATTTTACACATGGGATTGGTGTTTTAGGAATTAAAATGAGATAATCTTGGGAAATCATGGACTCGGGTGGATTATTCCTAGAGGGCATGGGCATTACATGATAGATTATAAAAAGAAATTAGGATCAAATTTTATTAAAGCATAATTAATATTTTAAAATAAATGTAATTATAAAGTGTAAATGATTATTTTAATGTAGGTTTTCTTAAATTATTATGTGATTATAATATATCCGGTCCCTAATAGTGGTATTCAGGTGTTTGAGTGAAGATAGATGTAGTTGATCCTAGAAATATGTTGGGCCTATAGTGTGGTCATGAGGTATATTATATCTTGAATGATATGTGATTTCATACACTACCCAACCCATGTTGGGTGAATAAGACCTAGTGAACTATGGGAGGTTGTATTCCCCACTATTTAGGTCCGTGAGGATGGATTTTTGACTACCCCCTCTACCCTTGATATCTTCTATTGGTAGTATTATGTTCTGGTATGCACGGTTGTAAGTTTCTCCATATTTGTTTTTAGATTCTTATAATGGGTTATGGTTATTTCTCACTCATTTATCTCTAAAAATATTATCACAATGATTATTATAGGTATGATGTGTATATTTTGGGACAAATTGAGGTTCCATAATTATCATATGGGCTATGATGGAATTAGGTACAATACACAATACATGATACTCATCATTTGGGTTATGGTGGCTCATAGAAAAAATAGGGTTACTATATGAATTTTTAATATGGGATTGTGTGATGATGTGATGCATGATGTTTATTATTTGATACTTAGAATATGTTTTTTTGGTATACATACTTTTAGAGAGAGATGGATCATGATGTACGTCATTGGGGTTGAGTGAAAAACTAGTGGCGAAGTAGTACTCGGGTACCCTTATTTTTTTTATTACTAAAATACATGGTACCATTTATATGATATTTGGTATGAGCTATCCATGGTGAGGCTGGGAACTTAGTATTCATGATTAGGTAATGAGTTAGTTTCACTTGTTTTCCACTAGGGTTTAGCATGATTTTATTATATTTTTTATGAGAGGATTTGGGGACGATCCTACTGAGTATAATATAATTCTCACCCCATATATATATATAATATTTCTCATGTCAGCGATATTAGTGTAAGAAACCGGTTCTTATTCTTGAGGTACAAGTTTCTTCTTTCCCTCCTTCCTTAAGTGTTTTTGAAAAAATAATGAAAATAGGGGAAAATATCAATTTTTTTGGGTACACACCATGTACTTTTCCACACGCCGTGTACTTTGGCCGTGTGGGTTGAGTACACAGGGCATGTGGGCCTATCGGTGATGAAGGGTGTAAAAACCAACTACACGCCATGTACTAGGTAATTACACACCGTGTAATCAGTTGGAAGGAGAACAGTAAGGCAGTAGAGGTAGCTGCCAGCTGAGCGACAGGTCAGGCCGTGTATTCCGGAATACACAGCGTGTACTCATGTCAACAGATTAGCATTGCCACAGTGGAAAGAAGCCGCCAAAGGAAAAATTTTAAAAAATGAAAAGTAAACATTGTTCACTTGAGAGTATAGGTCGTTTAGACTATTTTTTCACATAAAAGTGGAAATAGCCTCATCATTTGGTAGAGGAGGTAATGGTTTCATTTGAATCATGAGAGAGATGGTGGGATCTTGGAAGAGCTCCTGACCGCACACCGGGAACCCGATCCCTACGTCGTCGATCTCCTTTGAACTGCACGGATATGTCCTTCCTTCTCCATTTGTAGTACTTAACAATTATTTCCCAAGGGAAAGATATTTGAGGTTGAATGTGTGAGAGTTAATCCCAGATCTACGTCATTGATGGGTATTTCAGAAGGTGTAGTTCATGTATATCGATTAGGGGTAATCGAGGTAGGTGGTCTGATGTTTATTTCCAACTGTTGAGTTGAATTTGTGTACTGTTCTTCTATGCACCCATGGTTGGGTTGTCGTACGGCTGAGGCGTTTGCATAAAGGATATCTATAATTGTATAGAAAACCTAATGATAAGTTTAAACTGCTGTTTGAGATCACTTCTTGGATCCAGGACCACCACGGGGGTGCGTTCATCTATTTAGCCATTTGGTGAGGATACCCGAGGGTATGCCATGATTATATTGTGCATTGAATTTTTTTGAGGGAAATTTTGTATAAATTTCATGTTTATGCTTTGGGCTTGTCCCGGTTCCTTTATCCAGAGGGCAGTGTTCTATTTGCTTAAGGGTTGTGTTTTGCTTAGCCTGAGGGCAGTGTTTTGCCTAGCCTGAGGGCAGTGTTTTGCATAGTCTGAGGGCAGTCTTTTGCTTAGCCTGAGGGCAGTGTTTTTTTAGCATGTGGGAAGTGTTTAGTTAGCTTGAGGGAAACCTTTTTTCATTCCTGTGGGTTGTATTTTCTGTTCCTGAGGGCCATATCTCGTATGCCTGAGGGCAATGTTCATTTTTCCTAAGTGCAATCACCTGCGGGTATTTGATTCTGATTACCTGAGGGTAAGGATTGTTTGTTTGAGGACATTGTTGTCATGAATATTCACCATGGTGATTTTCATTTGTTATACCTGCCATGTTAATGAACAGTCTTGGCATGGTTAAATGAATATTAAAATGGAAATATAACTGGAAGAGTTTGTTACTTTTGAGTACTGCTTAGTTTATTTCATTTTACTACTGCAAATAGTTGTTTCACATTTTCACTGACAGTTGGGCACGTTCCTTTGGTGGGTGCCTACTGGGATTTATTTCTCACACCCTATTTGGGTCATGTCTTCAGCCCAAACAGACTATATTGTTGCAGGTTTCGACAAGGGAAAGGGTCCCTATACAGGTACATGATTGTAGTAGAGTAAGAGAGCATGGGACTGAGCTTAGGCTTGCGATGCTAATGCGTTCTGTTAACTCTGTTTTTTTTATTTTTTTGTACAGTGTACTTTGAGGTATATTGTATTATCTTGCAGTGTATCATGTTCTGGCTTCTTTTATATAATAGTGACATGCAGTATCTTTATATATATGACTATTGGTTCTCTTTTACATCAGTTCTCCATTTTAGTTGTATATTTTTTTACCTCTGTTGTTGTATGTTATATTTCTTTTCCTCTATACTACACTTTGAAAAATGTGGGCATAGTTTTTCCACTATCAGACTTGGGCCCTCGCTGCTAGTATGCAGCCTCTGGCGTTTGGAGAAATGGACTTGATGATATGTGACCAACCGGGTTTGGGGCACCCGTTGTGTGGCTTCTAGATACGGGATGTTACAAAGTGTTATCAGAGGTGTTATTTTCTTTGAATTACTATTTGGAACCTATAGTCAGGGATTGGATGAAAATGGTAGTTGGGAATAAGCTGTGTACGGGAGTAACTAACCCGTGTATAGGAAAAAACCAATTTATCTCTTCTTGAAATATTTCTAATTTTCCAATTTTACAGTTGATTTGATTTTCACAGTTGGGTGAGGTACTTATTATGCTCTATTTGTATTTTTATACTTGGGTTCTGTTTAGTAGCAACCCAATGAGATGAGGGTATTCCATCTCATGCATCATTTAGGTAATTGCTAGAAATCACATGTCATGCATTCCTTCCATACCTTGTAGGTGAATTATAGATTGTATGTTATTGTGATAGTTGTTGTGCTAGAAAATCATGCTGTTGTGATAGCTACTTTGATAAATACCTGTTATTTGATAGGGTATGTTTCTGTGAGGTATAGTGGTATGAATGCCAATCTTTGTTTTTTGAGGAGTATGGGCCCACATTTACCGGAATGTGGTGTCTCATTGACCTATTTACGTTGTTATAACATGTATTAGATGCCAATATTTGATTCATGGGGAGTATGGGCCCTCAAGGATCAGAATTTGGCACTTAGGTGTTTTTTTCAGTGTTTTTATGGGCTCCGGAGTAGTTTCTGAGGCTTACTATACAGAAAACCAGGCATACACATCATGTAGTTCTATGGACACATGTCATGTGTTTTTCTGTTCGGGAAGAAATGAAAACTTTTTAAATCCAAGCTATGTACCCTAAGTACACACCGTGTAGTCTCTTGTCATGTCATAGGCTATGTGGGTGGGGACACGAGGTAGGGAATGGATTGGGAAAACACGCTGTGTACCGGTTGTACACGCCAAGTAGTGTTGACCTAGTGTCCTCCATGTAACTAATAACACGGATGGAAAAAATTTTAATACATACACACCGTGTATACCATTAACACACCATGTAGTCTAACCTAGGTACCTGGTAGTGTCACAAATAGAATAGGTCAGTGTTATCTTTCCTAGTACACATCGTGTCCGCCTAGAACATGTCGTGAAGTGTCAGTCGTGTAGCCAGCTGTATAGCAAGAAACACGGGTCAGTCTGGGGCATCTTTTTACACACCGTGTCTTCTTGGAAAGTGTCATGTAGTGTGACCTGGGTATACAATCCATGTCACAAACAAAACGGTCCAA
This sequence comes from Viscum album, assembly GCA_963277665.1. NCBI lineage: Eukaryota > Viridiplantae > Streptophyta > Magnoliopsida > Santalales > Viscaceae > Viscum > Viscum album. The sequence goes on along the minus strand of OY728129.1, from coordinate 1,379,833,276 downwards.
TGAAATCTTGTGGAGTACACGTCATTTCTACCTTTGAACATGTTGTGTAGTTTTGTTTTCGTAGAGCTGTGTGGCTTAATAAGTATATAAGTAATCTGGCAGGAAAGAAGGATTCAAGTACACGTCGTGTGTTAAGACAACACGCCATCTAGTTGGGGTGTTACACGGCTATTTTAAGCAAAAGTACACTCCCAAGTGATGGACTGTGAGAACATGCAATGTAGTATTTATACACGCAGTTTAGTCAAGTTGTGTGAACCCTGAATGCTTTTCTTCTTCGGTTCCCTTCTTGGACTCCTCAATTTCAGTCCTTGATGATCTTAATCATAGGCATGTGTTTGAGATTATAGATTCATGCTGTTGAAACGACCATGAGTTGTTTTCCAGGAGAGCGGTGACGATTAAACTCCTGAGATAGTAGGCAATGGGCTACCATTGTATCCTCCAAAAGAGCCAGATGTGGCACCCGTCGTGATATCGGCCACAGGGGTGGATGCATAGTTCTGTGAAGGCTTCATGTGGTTCATGCAGACCTTCAAGGGAGCACCGCAGGGTGCCACATCTATGGTAGAGCTGAAACGTAACTTTTAGCAGCAGCATCCGCCTACATTTTTAGGGGATGGTGCACCATAGGCTACTGAGTCATGGTTGTATTCATTACAGACCATTTTTAGCATCTTGAGACACCTCCTGAGTAGAGGGTCAACCTATCTAAATACATTCTGTGTGATTCAACCAAGAGGTGGTGGGATGATACCACCCAATATGAGCATCACCAAGACATGGATTGGGAACATTTTCAGGTAGCCTTCTATGACTCCTTCTTCCCAGAGACGCTTCGGTCAGATCGAGCTCGAGATTTCATGAATCTGTAGCAGGGTGCCATGTCAATGATAAATTATTATGCTCACTTCACCAAGCTTCAGCGTTTTGCACCCATTCTGGTGGGTGATGAGACTTTGAGGGCAAGATGCTTTGAGGATGGTCTTAGATATGACATTTGAGAACTATTGAATGTTTTCAGGTTGCCTACAGTCCATGCTATTGTGAACCAAGAACTGATTGCTGAGAAGAACCTCTGGGAAGTAAGTGGTGTTTTCCAGGGAGGTTCGACACCAGTTTCTGGTAATATTTCTACCGGTTAGAGGAAGAGACAGATGGACTTCTCTTACGGTGGCAGTACTAGCTATAAGAATAATTCAGGTGGGTAGGACATGTTCTACCAGTGTGGTAAAGAGGGGAAAAAGCGACCTTAGTGTCCTTGGGACCCAATGGACCGCCGATCTTGCGGCAAGATGTGTCATCTCCAGCATTTTTGTAGGGAATTTCTACCAATGGATAGTGAGAGGGGTTCTGTGTAGACTCTGCGGGCGGGAGCTAGACAGCAGCTTCTTACCAGTTAGGAAACTGGAATACGTCCGGGCATGTAGGCAGAAATGGTGGTCATGGTTGTGGTAGCCAAACACCAGGACCTCAAGGACAGCAGGGCGGGTCAGCTCAGGGAAGCCAGGCTGTGTCACAGGGTCACGACACTGGGCAGGCAAATGGAGTGCAACAGACCCAACATGAGCAGGATCCCTAACCATCTACTATCAGAGGCATTATTCTAGTATATTATATTTTATCTTATTTACTTTTCAATATGGGTTCTACACATAGTTTTATATCTGTTCCCATTTTGGAGAGCCTTGGGCTCTGTGTTTCATTTTCTTTTGATGTTATGACACTAGACACTCTGTTGGGGACTATAACGGTTGTTGTTCATCAGTTCAAGGTGTTCCCCCTGGAGGTTGGTGGGTGTCACTTTCTATGGATCCTCTACATCTTAGAGATGAATAAATATGATGTCATTCTCATGATGGACTGGTTGGTAACCTTTCGAGCCTTTGTGGATTTCTATCGTCGTAGGGTGAGTTTCACGTCACTAAACGGCAGAGAGTTTCTACACAAGGGAGAATGGGATGTCCAGGAAAGCTGAGATGGACCCGAGCATTGTGGGCGATGTGGTGTGATATCCCAGATTGAGAGTTTATATCTAGATGACCAGGGAACTTGTCAGAAAGACCTCCCTCCAGTAGTTGATCATTTCAGGTATGTCTTCCTAGACGACTTTTCAGGTCTTCCTCTAGAGAGAGAAGTGGATTTCTTTATTGAGCTAGTGCCATGAGCAGCACAGATGTCCATTCCTCCTTATAGGATGGCTACACTAGAGTTGCGGGAGCTGAAGAGGCAGTTATAGGAGTTTTAGGCAAAGAGATTTATCTGACCTAGTACTTCTCCTTGGGGTTCTCCAGTCCCATTTGTGAAGAAGGTGGATGGTACCCTCAAAATTTGTGTGGATTATCAGAAGATGAACCTGTTGACGGTCAAGAACCGATATCCCTTGCCAAGGATTGATGATTTTTTTGATCATCTTAGAGGAGAACGAGTGTTCTTGAATATTTACTTGAGATCCAGATATCATCAGTTATGTGTTAGACCATCGGACATACCTCTTACATCTTTTCAGAGTAGATATGGTCTATACAAGTATTTAGTGATGATGTTCGGACTCATAAACATGTCATCAGTTTTCATGGCTCTGATGAATCATGTGTTTCGTCCATATCTATATTCTTTTGTGGTATTCTTCTTATATGATATCTTGGTGTACTCTCACACTCTACACGACCATTACACCCATCTTCATATTGTACTGAGTACACTAAGAGAGCATCAGCTATATGCTATGCTCTCAAAGAGACAATTTTGGATGGACCCGATACACTTCCCGAGTCATATCATCTCAGAGGTAGGAGTTGCGGTAGACCTAAAGAAAGTGAGAGCAATAGTTTTCTAGGAGAATCCTTAGATCATTTTTGAGATACGAAGTTTCTTGGGGCTAGATGGTTACTCCATGAACTTAATACAGGACTTCTCTCGCTTAGGAATGCTGTTGAAGGGTTTGACTAAGAAGGGTGTGAAGTTCGTTTGCTCAGAAGCTTGTGAGACAACCTTTCAGGAGCTGAAGGGAAGGTTGACATCAGCACCATTCATGATACTTCTAGAGTAAGGGAAGAGCTATACAGTTTACTGTGATGCATCAGGTATTGTAATGGGAGCAGTGTTGATGCAAGGCGATCGAGTAGTGGCATACTGGTCTTGGCAGTTGATGCCACATGAGAGGAATTACCCGAGGTATGATCTCAAGTTTTCTGTAGTGGTTCATACGTTATGAGGTTGAAGAAAATATCTCTTGGTAGAACATTTTGTGGGGTTTACAGAACACAAAAGTCTCAAATATATCTTTACTCAGTGTGACATCAACATGAGATAGTGAAGGTGGGTTGAATACCATCAGTCCTTCGACTTTGAGCTTGCCTATACACTTGGTAAGGGTAACGCAGTTGCTGATGCACCGAGTAGGAGGACTCAGATACAGGCAGTGCAGGAGGCCAATGGTGAAGGGAAGCTTATGGATTCATTCTTTGAGATGCATTTGGAGGTGCATGACAGTCACGGGAAAACATATCTTTCTTCCTTAGCTATGACTTATACCCTCCTGGATAGAGTGAGGACGAGACATCTATCGGATTTGGAAGGCCTAGTTCTACGGGTGTTGGTGGCAAGTGAGGACCCTCCTCCTGGTTGGATGATAGGAAATGATGAGGTACTGCGTATCCATGGATGAGTGTGGGTTCCATGGGACATATGCGAGGACCTGATGCGGGAGTTTCATTCTTCGTCTACGACAGTTTATCCCGATGTTACCAAATGTACCGTGACTTGAGACATCACTATTTGTGGTCGAGTTTGAAGAGAGAGAATGCTGGTTTTGTTACCAGATATTCCACATGTCAGCAGGTGAAGGGGGAGAATCAGAGGCCAACTGAACTATTATAGTTGTTAACCATTCTGAAGTGTAAATGGTATGATGTCAAGATGGATTTCGTGACTGGGTTGTCGAGGTCACCTCGAGGCAATGATGTTGTGTGGGTTGTTGTGGAATGACTAACAAAGGTAGCTTACTTTTTTTTGATCAAAGATACATTCAGTGTTGATGAGCTCGGGAAGTTGTATATCTGAGAGGTAGTACTTCTACATGGGGCCCTTGTTATATCATTTCATATAGGGATTCTTGTTTTATGTGTTGATTCTGGTAGGGTTTTCAGAGGGCACTAGGTACACAGGTGCTTCTGATCACAGCTTACCACCCTCAGACTGATGGTCTGTCAGAGCGTATAATACAAGTTCTTTAGGACATGATTCGTGCATGCGTCCTTGAATTTAGGGGCTCTTGGGAGAGGCACATACCCCTGGTCGAGTTTACCTACAATAACAGTTTTCAAGAAACTATTGAGATGAAACCTAATGAGGCTTTATATGGTTGGCCATGTCGATCACCTTTTTTCTGGTTAGAGGCATGTGAGGCAGCTTTATTGGGACCACGTCTTGTGTAGGAGACTACAGAGCAGGTCCAGTTGATTCAGAAGCAGATGGCTATAACAAAGTCTCGTCATAAATCTTATGATGATCGTCGTAGATGACCCTTGGAGTTCATTGTCGAGGATCAGGTTTTCATGCGTGTTTCTCCGAGGTAGGGACACAGGCGGATCAGGAGACTGTGTAAAATTTCACAAAGGTATGTGGGGATGTTTGAGATTCTAGAGAAAGTCAGGCGGTTTTCCTATCAGTTGTAGTTACAATAGAGGTACTAGGCCATGCACGACATCATCCATGTATCTCAACTAAGCCATTATCACTCAGACCTGTCTCAAATTGTTCAGCTCGAGGAGGTTGAGCTTTAGTCCGATGCATCCTTTGAGGAGTATCTAGTTCGTATTATTGACAGGAGCACAAAGGTTCTCTGAGGCTAGTTAATTCCTCTCATACGGGTGTTATGGCAGCACGGCCAAGTGTAGGACAAAACCTATGAGCAGGAGTCTGACGTACGTGCTTAGTTGCTGGAGTTGTTCACAGCTTTATCTTCACCACCCTTGGAAGGGAAATTCGGGGACAAATTTCTCTAAGGGGGGAAGTTTGTAAGAATCGAGTTCTTATTTGTGAGGTACATGTTTCTTCTTTTCCTCCTTCCTTAAGTGTTTTTTTTTTGAAAATAAGGAAAATAGGGGGAAATCCCAAATTTTTTGGGTACACGCCATGTACTTTTCAACATGTCGTGTACTTTGGATGTGTGGGATGAGTACACAGGGTTTGTAGGCCTGTCGGTGATAAAGGGTGTATAAAATAACTACATGCTGTGTAATAGTAATTTACACGCCATGTAATCAATTGGCAGGTGAACAGTAAGGCAGTAGAGGCAGTTGTTAGCCGAGCGACAGTATGTACCGTGTATTCAGGAATACATGTCGTGTACTCATGTCGACAGAAGAATAGTTCCACGGTGGAAAGAAGCTGCCAGAGGAATAGTTTAAAAAAATGAAAAGTAAACACCACGTAATTGAGAGTACACGCCGTGTAGTCTGTTTTTTTCATTTAAAATGGGAAGTAGACTCTTCATTTGGCAGAGGAGGTATTGGGTTTATTTGGAGTGTGAAAGAGATGTTTGGATCTCGGAAGATCCCCTGACTGCAATGTGGGAACCCGATTTCTACGTCGTCGATCTCCTTTGAACTGCACGGGTAAGCCCTTCCTTCTCCTTGTGTAGTACTTACGAATTCTTTCTCAAGGAAAAGTTATTTGAGGTTGAATGTGTGAGCATTTATCCTAGATCTACATCATTAACAAGCATTTCCGGAGGTGTCGTTCACGTATATCGATCTAGGGCGATCGAGGTAGGCGGTCTGATGTTTATTTCCAACTATTGAGTTGAATTTGTGTACCATTGTGCTATGCACCCATGGTTGGGGTGTCGTATGGCTGATGCATATTCTGAAAGGATATCTAGAATCGTATAGATAACCTAATGATAAGTTTAAACTGCTGTTTGGGATCACTGTTTGGATCCAGGACCATCCCAAGGGTGTGTTCTTATGTTTAGCTATTTTTCCAAGATACCCAAGGGTATGCCATTATTATATTGTGAATTGAATTTTCTTGAGAGAAAATTTATATAAATTTAATTTCTATGATTTGGGCTCGAACTGGTTCCTTTAGCCTGAGGGCAGTGTTTTTCTTAGTCTAAGGGTAGTGTTTTTCTTAGCCTGAGGGCAGTGTCTTGTTTAGCCTGATGGCATTGTTTTTCTTAGCCTGAGGGTAGTTTTTTGCTTAGCCTGTGGGAATTGTTTGGTTAGCCTGAGGGTAACCTTTGTTCAAGAATGTGGGCAGTAGTTTCTATGCCTGAGGGAAATATCTCATATGCCTGAGGGTAGTGTTCGTTATGCATGAGGGAAATCACCTGCGGATATTTGATTCTGATTAACTGAGGGTAGGATTTTTTTCTGAGGATGGTGTTATCATGAATATTAACCATGGTGATTTTCATATGTTATACATGATAAGTTAAGGCATAGTCTTGGCATGGTAAAATGAATATTAAAATGGAAATATAACTAGTAGAGTTAGTTACATTTGAGTAATGCTTAGTTTATTTCATTTTACTACTGAACACTGTTGTTGCTCATTTTCACAGGAAGTTGGGAATAGGCCTATGGTGGGTGCCTATTTGGATTTATTTCTCACACCCTATTTAGGTCATGTGTTCTGCCCAAACAGACTATAGTGTTGAAGGTGTCGACAGGGGAAAGGGTCCCTATACCTGTACATGATTGTAGCAAAAGAGTTGGAGAGCATGGAATCGAGATTAGGCTAGTGATGTTGTTGCATTCTGTTCACTCTATTTGTTCTATTTTGTTGTACATTGTACTTTGAGATATATTATATTGTATTGAAATTTATCCCATTCTGGATGATTTCATAGAATAGTGACATGCTCTATCTTTATATATATGACTACTGGTTCTCTTTTACTTCTGTTTTCCATTTTAGTTGTATATTGTTTATTGCTTCCGCTGTTGTATGTTATATTTGTTTTCCACTATGCTAAACATTGACAAATGAGGGGATAGTTTCTCCACTATCAGTCCTGGGACCTCGCAGCAAGTCAGTAGGCTCTAGCATTTGGGGAAATGTGCTTGTGGTCATGTGACCAACAGGGTTCGGGGAACCCTTTGTGTGGCTTCCGGATCTAGGACGATATAATTAGGTTCTATATCGGGCAAGATATTAATAGCTCATGGTTTTTTTGTAGTCTTTGTGATTCATGGTAGCTCCCATATTTTCCTATTTTGTATTTTTAGTTGTCCTTTCTAGTTTTATAAATTCTATATGAAATTAAATATTAGCACTTGGGGATTCTTTTTCTATTATGAGAAGGTGTTTAATGTTTTTTCTATCTTATCTCTCTTTTATGCAAGTTTTTTTAAAAGAGGATTCAAACATACGAGTTGAGGTATATGATAGGGTTGGAGTTAGCACCAGTGAGAACTACATGGTATGGTAGTCAAATTTTGTTATATAAGATAACTAAGTGATGTAAACAAGGGACACTAGATAAAACACACGTATTTATTTCCCCCTATGATTTGTTTCATAGATCTTAAATTTTACTAATCTTGTTAAAAGAAGTGATAATGATCTCACGGTAGTAACTAGTAAAAGATTAATCATCATTATTCTTTAATACTATGTTTGAAATGGGTTGAACATTGAAGGAAGTTTAACATAAATTAAATGATGATAATTTTTTTATTAATGAATAATGTACATTCCATATTATTGGATTACAGGCCTCAAAATAATTTTTCTCATTGAAGCCATGGATCGAAGTCGACATCCTCACCAGGTTCATGTTGAGAATATTCAGTGGGATGTGAAAACATATCATCAAAGAGTATAGTTTGATGAAAATGAAAAACACAGGAGGAAACTTTGAGAGTTTCCCTACTATAGTCTTTAGAAGTATAACAAATCTAGTTCACACTCAATTATATAGGATGTGTTAGAAGAGTTTGATATTGAATTTTGTTCTTCCCATGATCGAAATGAATGCAGGGTTTTTTTAACTATAATGATTTTTTAATGTGTAGTGAGGCAGTGGGGAATGATGTTCTTTAGGGATCACAAGGAGTCTATGTTCTAAAGGGGTTGATTAGGAAATAGTTCAAGGAAGAGTTTTTTCTTTTTCCATGAAGGTATCCAGTCTGTAGGAGCTTCTTACCCCTAAACAGCAAAGTTTTTGTGTTTGAGAGTTCAAGATTTCTTTTGGGACCATTATTTGAAATGCTTAAAATTTGTTTCCGTATGAGGAGATCAATGTAAGGCATTTTAAGGAATCATTGTTCCCATACATCCATTTACAATACACTCCATTTATGATGTTTACATATCTTGAGAAGATAGTGAGAGGGGATGTTGTGGTAAAGGTGTTATCTGGAACCATGTTTTTACAAGAGGGGTGTCATAAATATTCCATGTGAAGTAGAGTTATGGTATAGGTTTCCCAATTTCGTTGAAGTAAAAGATTTCAGTCAAGTAGGGGTAGGGACAAGTCCTTGTCACCTCATTTCTCTAGAGTGGCGGATCTCAAAACTATTTCATGGGATCATATGTGGGTTTTTATAGTGTAAGATAATACCATTTTTCTTATGAGTGCCAAAACATTTTGATCAGCCAACATGTGCTAGGTTTTCATCTTTTTTTTCCTTAGTTGAGGATATTTTAGCTGAGTTATTGGCTAGATTCTCCATCTTGGGATATAGAGAGAAGAAAAAAATTTCATATGATATCCATAAGAAATTTATCATCCTTGAAGGGAATATTGCTTCCATATAGGTGGCAATAAATAGGGCCAGAGAGACCATGGAGTAGGCCATGGTCAGTTTCATTCTCTAGCATTCCTTGTACCATGTATGCAATACATTGTTCTATGTACCATTTTTACATTATCTACATGGTTGTATACTATTTTTTGACTTAGTATTGACATGCTCCATTATGTCAACTAACATTATATATGCTTTTGGACTTGTGGTGGAGATACTTATTATTAATTTTTCATTAACTATGATTTTTATTGGTCGATCATATATGTATGAAGTGTGTAGTGATTCTGAGATAGTGCTGATGAATAACTTATCTTTGTAAGACATCCCAGGTATGCTTATATAATCACAAAATTATCCTTGAATTGTTTTTTAATTCATTATTTGATGTTATCCATTCCATTGAGATACATGTTATGTTCTATGATGCTGATATAGTTCTTACAGTGTTTGTTTCCAATCGAGGCCCTCAGATGGGTCAAACACAAGTTCTATACTTATTTTATTTGATGGTTGAGCTGATTGTTTGTTATTTAGAGGTTTAGATGATAGTTTTTCCCAAACTTGATGAAGATTATTCTACTTTTATTCTTTAGGAGGATGTATTGTTTCCCCTATGATAAAATATTAAGATTATGATTGAGGTATTGTTTTTTATCTCCTATTTTGATGTCTCAATAGAGGATATAACCTTTTGAGTTGTGAGAGTTTAATGTATAGGACAGTGATCTATTTTAGTGTGGTTATGTTTGGATATGTGGGTAAACATGGAGTGCACCAATTTTTTAACGAAATTATGTTTCATCTTGAGTATTTATATTAAATTTCATTGCATGAACTAAGAAAAAGTGAAGACCCTTTGTCCAATTACATGGATTGATCACTTATTTGATTATATAAGAGGATATAGTTGGTTCTCAAAGATCAATATATGGTTGGGGTAACGTCAGATGTGGGTGAAAGATGGTGATATTATAAAAACAAAAATTTGATGTCATCATGGAAATTAGGAGTTCTTTGCGATGGTGATTGATATGAACAATTATCCATCCATGGTAACGGGTCTAATTAATGCAGTCTTCAGGGTGTTTCTATATACAATTATGTTGGTTTTCATCAACGACATCCTTGTGTACTCCTATGCCTGAGGAGGAGCATGCAAAGCCTCTGTATTTCATTTTGGAGTTATTCATCATCATTATCTATTTGGTAAATTTTTGAGGTGTGAGTTATGGAATAATGAGGTTGATTTCGTGGGAAAAGATGTACCCCAATGAGGTTTAGCAATTTATATATTGAATTTAGAGTGAAATTTTTCATAGGTAGACCCCAAGAATATAGATGACATATGATGTTTCATTGGTATTATAAGATTTTATAAGAGGTTAATTGCTAATTAATCTTGGTTTGAAACTCCTATGACATACTTTATCTAAAATAATCAAGAATTATAGTGGATTGACTAGTGTCAAGAAGCTTTTGAATACCTGAAGTATTAGATTTCAGGTGCTCTAATCAATTTTTTCATTAGAGGGAGATCAGTTTGAGGTTTTATATAAGGATTTTCATATTGGATTTGTTTTTTCTAATGAAGTAGATATTTTTTTTTTCAAATGGGTCTCAAAAGTTATTTTCTCATGAGTATATCTATTCTACCCATGATCTTGAGTTTACAAGAATTGTGTTTTTCATGAAGTTTTGGTGAATTTACCTCAACAGTAAGAGTTTTCTAGTTTTTATTGATCATAAGTGGCAAAGGTATATCTTGTATTAGCATGACAAGAAATTTCAGAAGTGGTAGTGGATGGAATTTTAGTAGGATTACAACTTTTATATTTCATATACATAGAAAAGGGTAATTGTTTAGCTTATGTGATGAGTAAAAATTCATTTATTGATGTCATGTCTGAATATGGAGATTCGCAGAGAGTGATAGAAGATCTCTCGATAATGAATCTTAATAGAGGATATGTTGGTGGAATAGGTTTTATATTTCATATGGAATAAAATTTTTATTTGGTGAATTAGTTAGAGGATTCCGATTTAAGATATTCTTAGGTGGAGATCTGGAGAAAACAAGTAATTTTTTTTGTTTACACAAATGGTTGGTCTAAGGATGAAAATCACCCAGGATTTTTTCATGTGAAGCCTTTTGACCATTATTAATGAATGATATGGTTATTCATAATTTCTTTAGATCACCCTTAGTTATATATCCTTGTATTACAAAGATATGCCGAACACTGAAAGGTATAAATTTTTTGCCTCGGTTGAAGGATGAAATTTAAGAGTTTTTGTCCTAAGGTTTCATTTTTTAAAAGGTTACAGCTATGAAACATGTTCCCAGTGGGTTTCTACGGCCATTAGACTCCCCCAATGGATGTCGGAGGATATATTGATGGAATTTGACAGCAACTTACTAGGATATCAAGGAGGCTATGATCCTATATGTGGATAATTGATCTTTGAATGAAATAAAGCATCTTTATAAATATTTGAGAGTCAATATTAATGGAGATTTTGTTGAGATAGTACCAGGAGGAGGTGGTGATTCTCTATGTCTTCCCAAGGATGATCAAATATGATCGTTATACTTGTTTAACCTTGAGACTGTGTAGATCCCTCCAATGTTGTTATAGCTCTAAATTATTCCCTAAAACTTCTTTTCAAACATATATGGATTGTCGGACTGAGTGGAGTATCCAATCTCATGGAAAAAATTTCATTCTTTTATATTGGATTTTAGAGGTTTATGGATGAGGCACCTACTTTTAGTTTCTTTAAATAAAAAAATTGTATTCACCACACCATTATTATGGAATCAATTAATTCTTTTTATGAATAACCTTTCTATTTTTTTGTTGTGAAAGGATAGGGTTGGCATGTCAGTAATTCATGGGACAAATCATGTATAGAACCTAACATAGATATATTAAGTAATTCATGAGAGGATGAAAGTAGTGAAGGATCGTTAAAACTCTTATGATTATCATAGGAGGATACCTATGTAGTTTGAAATTTGGGATCAAGATTTTTGGAATTTGGCTATCCAACATGAAAAATGGTGGTTTGGATATTAGAGTAAGATTTTTTCTTGGATTTTTGGTACTTTTGAGGTGCTTTACATGGTATGATTCAAGTCATATTAGATTTCACATGCCCCATAGTTGAATTAGATACAATATTTTTTAGGTGTCGTAGATCCTCTATTACTTTCATGATGACTCTCATATCATTTATTAGGGTGATAACAATTTTTATGATGATGTATCCTTTGAGTATTGGCCAGTAGTGATCCATGACCTCTAGGAGAAGGTGTTTTCTCTGAATTCTATTCAATTTGCTCATTTCCTTTAGTGCAATAGTGGTGTAATGGAGAGTACCTACGAAAATGAGCGGAAAATAAGGTCTTATTAACCAGAACTGATTTGATGTTTAGATATTATATTTTAAAATAGCTTGTTTTTTTTTTGGAACATTTATATTTTATGAGATGATTTTTATCATATTTTATTATTGTTTCCTTTCTCTCATTTAAGTGGTATCTATTTTAGAAGAGTGTTCGGAATCATAATAGTGTTGGTGAATCATTTTTCAATTTATTCATCTATGTGAGGTGGTTGAGATACTTTGATGGAGAGATCAATTAAATGTATCTCATAGGGTGTATGTTCAGACAACAATTTTTTCCCTTCCTCTCTGAGTGATGTTTTGGAATTCTAAAAGAATAATTTGGTATGAGAGTAATCTAATGTAAGATACTGAATCTTGATAATCCTTCTCTTAGTGTGTTTGTTGTATTTAAAGATCGTGGAGGAGGCTCTGAGGTGTTTTTTGGAAAAGGATAGTGAAATGACCTTTATAGAATGTTTGCAACAATGAGTTATGAGTTACGTCATGGAGGGAATCTTCTATTAGTCTAGAGTACTAGATATGGTGTTGGTATTCTTTGGGGGGATAAATTCTTTTTAGAGATAACTTCAGAATGGAGGTGGGTAGTGATATAAGCCCTTACTAGTGGTGTAGTGTAGGTACCTATAGCATTATAGTTGTTGGAGGCTCTATCATTTTAGGGGTTTGAATAACCATTGGGTATGAGATAGATTATTCTATCTCCCACTCCTAATAGGTCTCTTCTTATAAGTGATCTATAGGGGGTTTCATGGCTCCTCAATGGTACCTTCCCCCTCCCTTCCCTCTATTATATTTTCCTCCTCCTTTCCTTTCCCTCTCCTATCGACTCTATATGATTCAGGGATCACTTACTCTAGATTCTCAATCTCACTGGTGCTCTATGGATTGGATTACACTTTCATTTAGAGTTGTTCTTTTTTTCTTGGTGGAATTTTCATAGGCATGTTTAGATGGTCTTGTTGTGATTATTTTCTGTTAGAGCCCATGTCCGCTCAAATAAGCTCCGACCTTGAGTTTCTCCATAACACTCCATTTTAGACCTGGAGAATGGGTAATGAAGTGGTTTTGGGATTTGCGGATCGATGATCGATGATTTTTCTAGGAGCTCTCACACTGTATATCTTTTTTTTGGTATTGGTTTCATTTTCAGCGACATTTAGATCCCTCAGCCACTCAAATCCATAATATGGCCTCAAATTACTCTACTCTTCTCTCAATGGTATTTGACTGGTGGTATCAAAGATATTTTGGGATATGGGATTTGATATTTGAAGATGTTGATTATGTGACTAGAGTCAGTTTCTTTTATAAGGATGATCTAGTTCCCCTCATCTTCTATGTTTGGGAATTTCATAGGTTGAAAGAGCAATGAAAATAGGGGGTTTCTTGGTTTTGTAGACTTTTTTTCAGTGTTCCCACCAAAGATAAGTGGAGAATTTTTCATTGAAATGGTGGTTAGATGGAGATTTGGATGAATTATAGTGATTTGATATGTTTTGGTGTTTTACATTAGCAGTGATGGACTCCAACAATTAGTTACTCCAACAACTATTGTGGTGATTGGTTAGCAATGATGACAGTGGTGATAGGATAACAATGACGATGGTGGGTATGATGATGATAATGAAAGGTGAAATGACTAGACTTTGGATGTTGTGGGTACTCATGACTCAAGGTCTCCTTAGATTATGTGTGTTTTCGAATTTTGGACTTTGTTTTAGAATCTTTGGTTATATATCCCATGTAAGGTGTTTTGGTTCCTGCTAAACTATAAAGTGTCTATTTTGAAAATAAAGAAAATTAGATAGTTTCACCATTTGGATTTGGGTTGTGGTGTAGCCTCCGTATTGGAAAAGGGGGTTTAGAGGTGTGGGTTATAGGCTGCATCTTGGTTCTCTCCCCCTGAGTGTACCAAATCTATACCATGTTGGGAAGATATTTTGTCGGATTTGGTTTGACTAGGGGTTACAGAGTGGTATCCTCTTATTGTTCACAATCAAGATATCATGTGGAATAGCCTATCGGGCTACACCGAGATCCCTTAAATGTTTTCTTCCTATAAATTCTTCAATACCCCTCAAAACAAAAATTTCTCCCAATTCTATCAATCTAATCCTTAGAACCCCACATTGGTTTCCAAAGGAGTTGAATCCCTTTTAAATATATATCATTCCCTAGATTCTTGTGAAATTTCTTTTATGATAAGAGGTATGATCTACCACCTTCTTCGAGCGATTTATCTCTATTTATTCTTTTTTACTCACATTATTTTATTTCCATGTTATTGTTGTTATTCTAATAGATTTTTCTATGTACTTTTTAGTATGTTTTTTTCATTTTGTCTTTGACAGATAGTAGTTTCCGTGTGGGAGAGGTGATTAGAGAACCAAGATGTTGATCAATTCTCTTTCAAATAATGTTGATGCTTTTTGAGGTTGGGGATTAATTTATTATCCTTTTTACATTCTTTTAATCATAAATCTTCCATGGTCTATGACTTTTTATCGTAGTGAAATTAAACTATTAAATAATTAACCAAATTAATGAATATAATGTATTTATGGTTGTGCTAATCACATGTTCTTTCTTTGCACCATGATAATGGGTTGCCTATTTATTTTCTAGATAGTGTGTTATATATCTTATTACTTTTTGGCAAGTTCATTTATTATTATTTGAGAATGATTCATTTGTTGAAATAAGTTAACGACTGTAAATATGTTAAATATGTTTGTTTCAAAAGAATAATTAAAGATGAATTTTGAAATAATATGTTGATTCTTATAATTTTATGTAATTAAAATTTATGCAATTATTTATTCTTAATTTAATATGTTATTCCATGTGTTAATGTAATTTTATTAATAACAGGAATATTTAATTATTCTTATAGAGAATATAATTAACAACATGATAATGACTGTTTTTATTCTCATGTTTTGTTGAAACAAAAATAAATTATTTGAATAATGTTAAATATATGAAACCTTATTATATATGATGACTTAGGTTGATCATAGTTGAAATATTTGAATAATTAATGGTTTAATTCAATGTGGAATAAAAATAGTTGTTTTATAATGTTAATTCTGTGGGGTCGAGAGTTTCAATTTTCTTTAGAAGGATGAGAGCCTTTGTTAGTGGCCATGACATCTCATTTTCATGTGAAGTCTTAATTCCTTTTTACAGCCTGTATTTATTTATTGTATATTCATTTTTGGTTCCTTTTATGTGATTCGAACATGAGCCTTATGATGTGAAATATGTTTGGGATGGATTATGAGATATGGATTGGGATCCTCGAGGTTGTATGAGTAGTTAAAACATATGATGGAAAGATACAAAGGGATATGAAAGTGGTTTTTGAGGATAAAACATAGATAATGGGATAGTTTTAAGCTAGTATTACCCATTGTTATGAATAATAAGGATTACTTCTACTAATGACTATGATTAATTTTGGGATGTCCAGGTTTCTTGTTCTATCTACACAATATTACCCATTACTTGTCGTAGATAGATTTTATTGGTTTCATCTATTTTATGGTAGCTTAGGCTGTTTTCCTATATTATGAGGAATTATTTAATTGTAATAATCCAATCGATTCATAGGTATCATAAATATTAATACATAATGAATTACAAAAAAATTGTTATGAAAATAATAGATTATAAAAATATTTTCATTTTCCACATATTAACCCATTCTATCATAGAGATATTGATTCAAATTCAGATGTTTTAGTAAATGATATAACCCATGGTTCAGTGTTTCTAGAATTCCGATGAGTTAATCTTGAGAGACTATGGACTCAATGGGATTATTCCTGGAGGGTATGGAATTGAATTTATTATTTATGAAATGTAATTTGGAACAATGTTAACTAATAAGTAATTAATTAATTAAAATAAATGGAATGGAAAAAAGGAAATATGACATTTAATTTATTCTTTTTTAAATTATTGTGTGCTTATAGGATATGTAGTCCCTGGAAGTGGTAGTCAATTTTCCGAGTGAGGATAGTTATAGTTTTTCATATGAATAAGTTATTCCCATAATGTTTGTGTGAACTGTATTATATCTTATATGTTTTGATTTCATATTCCACCCCACCTATGTTAGTTATAGAGACTAACACCTAGTAAACTATGGGAGGGTGTGTTCCCAAACATCTAGGTTGGTGAGGACTGATGGATGACTACACCCACTGGCCATGCTCCCTTCTCTTGGATATATTTTGTTCTATTGTGAACCATGGTTAGTTAATTCATATATGTGTGCAGAGGGTTGTAATGGTTTCTGATTTTTTCCTGCAAATCTTTTTTTTTTGATATAGTAACCGAAGGATTATTATAGGTATGACTTATATAGGATATGATGGATTGATCTTTTTTACTCAATGTATGGGTTGTGATGTCTTGAGGTATAATACCTAATGTATGATACACGTAATATTAGATATAGAAGATCCTATAAACTACTTTGTAACAATATGGTTATGTGATATTGGATGATGTGATGATAAGATGAACTATTTTAATGTTGTGATAGTTTGACCATTTGTTTTTGGACTTTAATACTTTTAGAGAGGGATGTATCATGATGTACAATGTTAGGGGAAGAGTGGAAATCCAATGGGGAAGTGGTATTGTTTTACCCTTGTTATTTATTACTATGATACATGATCTATCAAATGTGATACTTTGTGATTGGTAGCCATGGTTAGGCTGGGAACGTAGTATACATATTTAGGTGATGATTTTACTTAACTTGTTGTTCACTTGGCTTTAGCATGATTTCTTTATAATTTGTATGATATGCTCTAAGTAAGATCCTACAAAGTATAATATTTCTCATCTCGGGTATATATTAGATATTTTTAGGTCAGCATGATCATGTTTTAGATCGGGCTATGAATTATTATCTTGTGGTTTTTAAGAGTTGTTTGGCTTTATGGTCATTGTAGAGTTTAATTTTGTCATATATGAAGTTTTCTTTTCTAGTTTTATTAGTTATATATGATATGAAATGTCTGCAACTGGGATTTATTTTTTTTATAAGTAGGTTTTGATTGAAGAATTTATATCATGTCTATCCTATGAATGTTTCTCATAGAGGTTAATAGCTCATATTTCTATTTATGATATACCCTCAGTACTAATCGCCTGCCCATGGCCTAATGTCAGTGAGAATTAAGCAGTAACCAAATTTTTTATATCATTGTAGAACTATAAGTTTTACTCTTTGGGGGTTGGGGTCATGATAAGGTGGTTTAGTATTCATAGGAGACTAGATACATATATGTTTATAACATTACCATTGATAAAATGCAATAAAAATTAAAATCAAATTAAGAACATTATTATTTCATCTTATATATCCCAGAAACCATTCCAATATCCTTTATTGATATCATATGGAAAGCATAACTTAATAAAGGTTGATCTTAGGTTCTCGGTATGGTAAAGAATACAAAAGAAGCTATCCTAGAATAACTAAGCCATGAATTATATGATAGAGATAGAAAATATCAAATATTCTATATAAATAATATCATAAGAGGGTGATATTTAAATAGATGAAATAATAACATAAACAATCATATTAATAAAAATAACTAGTTTTATAATGATAGAATGTGTAATTCCAAACATCATAATATTACTATCAAGGAATCATTATGAGAAACCATACATAAATAAGAAAGGTGTATATCAAATATAAAGACCAATTTTCTCATGAGACCAATAGATACATTGAGGATCCATAATGGGTTTTTCCCATCACTAAATAGGTCCAATTTATTCATTATATAAATAAAATAATGAATTATTTTACATATAACCATTATAAAACTTCATATTGAAGAACATTCATCTTATAGGTTAATATTTCCATATTGAATAAATAGAAAAAATGATCATAATACATCTAGAAAAATAATATGGATGGTTTCATCAGTGTATATCCCTAGGAAACAATAATAATCATCAAATTATGTTGACATAGATAAAAGTACATTTAAATGAATATTTAAACATTACTTTAAAAATGTTAGAAAATATAAATTTTCTTTGGAAAACATTTTAAATAAAAATTACTTATATGATTATAGAATCCACTTCTTTGATAATAACCATGAAATATTATAATAAAATCGTCAATTAAAATAATAGTTGTGATTTTTGTAACATTTCTTCATTTGTTACATGATAAAGCAAATATTTCCGTCACACTTTTGGTAATAATTCAGAAGTATATTGATTATATTAACCATTTCTAAAGAAATTAAAATATTTTTTAAATTGAACTTAAATAATTATCTAATCATAGAAGATAAAATTCATGAAAATATTTTAATAAATAAGGCCATATATGGATAAAATTTTTACCAAATAAGAAATAAGGCCAGATTCCCTAAAAAATATATTTTTGATCATATTATGTACAAAAGAGAGTAAAATGAAATAAAATCCTATGTAATTTATATATAATATAATGATAATAAAATATATGGGAGTTAATAGAGAGAGTTATTATAATTACATTCAATTAAAATTTAAACATATAAAATATGATATTGTAAAATAAACCCTTACATCGAGTTCGAATTGATGCAATTGTACTTTGACTCTTATATAATAAACATATATTATTTTTTTAATAGAAAAATAATAATTTTAGGATTATTCCATTTTCATAATTCATTTTATTTAATGTTTTACTATTTCATATATAGTGTGAAAATTAGTAATGTTTTCATTGGATATTTTTTTGTTATTTAATTTATAACCTCAAAATAATATCATTTCATAGACATGGTCAATGGTATCATGGTTTTATTATATCTTGAATATTAATCATGAAATATTTATCATTTTTATATATTAAATACATTTTTTAATCATCTATGAATAGTGGAAAATAAAAAATGAATCTCATTGCTCCATAGAGGTGGTAGTCCACACATATACATTAGTGAAATTATCATTTTTACAGGTGGAATTGTAATAAATTCTACGATATATTATATTTATAGAATCATAATATTCTCAAACGGAAAATATAAATTTATTATTTCTACATATATAACCATCCATGTATAGTGGTAGTGAAATTCTAATTACACCACTACAAGGGGATGGTAATCCGTATGTATACACGAGTGAGATTTTGATTTTCCATAGGATAGAAAAGATATCAAACAGGTTATAAAATGAACATAATAAAATTAAATTATATAGAAGATATTAATTTTATCATATCATTATTTTTAAAAAATATTTATAGGACGTGTAGAAATAAATAAACATGGAAACACTTGGTTAAGAGTAATAGCTTTTATTTGGAAAAATTCCTTTATCATAAACCTTAAACGTTCTAGTATTTTTCTTTTGGGGAAAATATTGGGTCATATATTACATTTAAATTGACTCTATAGTGGTATTTGGGAATTTATTGGTCAATATAATGTGATTTAGAAGTAGTTTTTTAAGGGTTAAGATCTGATGTATATATAATTGTGAAGAGGGAATTTTTAGGGTTAAAATATTTATTATATTTGCATTTATGACTAATACATTTGTTGAGTGATGATTCTAGTGCATTGTATGGTTTATTATGAATAATGTATGTTTATATGACATTATAACCGCACGATAACCTAATAGAATCATTAAGTCACTTAATTTTGGAAAAGAAACAATGTATTTTTTATTTGAATAAATTATAACATAGGTTTTAATATTTCAAATAGAGATTTATAACTTGTAAATAATATATTTAAATGAATTATTTTACACCATTAATTCATTTAAGGTCTATAAAAAGCGGTGATAAACTTTTATGTCTTATCTATATCATGATAATGTCATTAAAGTTACGGTATATTCAAAAAATCAGTATTTTTTCCTATTCACTCAAAAATAAATATTTTATGAAAAATAAAAACATCACCCAAAGATTTTTTTAATTATATAATAAATAATTAAATAATTTTTATCAATTTTAATTTCTGTTGGTGACACATATTATTTTTATATTAAGTACGCAAATGAAATGAAACCCTAATTTTAGACAAATGTGTTTTAAGAATATAAGTGAAAGTATTCCAAAATAAAATGTATTAATAATTTCTATTACATTAACTATATTTATTTAGTAAAATTAAATTTATTTAACATTAAAAAAAATAAAAAGTAGTAATTTTACTTTGAAATAATATTATTTAAAGAAAATAAATGATTGTTTTCCAAAACATTTAATTTTTCACTATTCAATATAAATTATTGTTTTCATAAAAATCACAAAAATTAATCCAACGAGAATTTTTTTATTATTAAATAAAAAAAACATATATTTTTTATAGAATAAAATTATAAAAATTTAAAAATATATCTTCAAAATGAAAAGAATATAGCAAAACATTTTTATATAAATATTCAATTTTAAAACATTAAGTGATCTTAACCAATTTCATAAAAATTAATAATTAAATGAGTGTGGTGAATTATATTATTTTTAAAAAATTATATACCAATTTATTTTATATATACCTAACTAATCTATTTCTTACGTACATATATATACAATTATTTTTTTCCAATGATGATATGTTTGATGACCACACATATATATTAATCATATTGCATTTCTATATGTGACCTTATGTGCTTCACTTTGATTTACTAATCATATTAATTGACTTCTCTATCATCATTTATGTTATATTTCAATTTATTTTTCTTATTTCCCTAGTTTTATTCAGGGTCAACATCTTCATGGAGAATTATGTGGATAAAGATATAATGTTAGTGGTATTACTATATATATTTCCATTTACTCTACTTATACTTTTCTTATTACTGTTTCATATTATTACTGCTTAATGTATTAGAGTGTGTCATTAATTTTAATTTTTTTTCTGAATAAAATTCATCGTGGTTTATTTTACTTCTATGTTACATATATCACTAACTATCTTACATAGTATTAATAAACTAAAAATCATGGGGTGTTATAGACCATCTCACTGAGGAATAATGAAATCGTGGTGTATTCGGAAAAGGTTTATCAGATGAAAATACAGAGGGTGCGAATTTTTTTCTAAATAGAAATAAGGGGAAATTTTTTTTTTTGACTCAAAGATGTAAGACTCATGAACCACTATATATCCTATGAAGCATGAATCAACCAACACATTTTTCATGTAAAAAAACACATGTGGTGATCTAAATCATTCAATAGAGAATAAAAAATAATTATATTCCTAGTGTTAGAATGATAGATGAAAAATTAAATTATTTGTAGAAATTAAAAATTCTAATACATAGTTGAAAATAAAAATCCATAGCTAATACTAAGATAAATGATCTCGGATTCACAACATAATATATAATGATATGAATCTATATACACATAATTCTTGGATATGGTGCAGTATATGAATAACATTGAAATAATGGGAGGGAGTGGTAGGACACCAACAATGGAATGTCTCTAGAAAAATCATATATTTTTTGCATCATATATAATTATTTTTGTGAGGCCACATTAGTATAGAACCCCAGACCCACACTCCTCAATCTAATGCTACTAAGATGTTCTTTAAACATTGGATTTGATACAAAGTGAGATGAACCTATATTTATTACACATCATTTCAATAAGTTAAACATTGAATATCAAAATAAACACATAGTTCCATGTACATAATTTTTTTTGTCGTTGAGGACCAGTAAAAAAACTTAATTTAAGAAACCTGTGAACATTTCGTTATAATAGAACCAAACTAGACTCCCTTCTATATTTTTCATAAGTTATAATCATCTTCATAACATAGGGATGAGAAATGTATGAAATGGGTGATCTGAAATGTGCAGTAAGTGAATGATTATCAATATTTCATGAAGGCTTAGATCATAATAATATTAGAAAACTAGATTAATGAATAAATATCATAATAAAAAAATATGTAACAACAAATAGTTATCCATATTTCATGAAAAAACATATAATATCAAATGAAAAAAATATATCATTGATAAAGAGTATGGAATCATGAGATTATTAAGATCATCCATGGTTTATAACATAGGCATATGATTACGATATAATAGTTTAGAATAAACAAATTATGAAAACAATATTTATAGGCTTCCGAAAATTACATTCATCACATAATAGGCTTAGACTAACCACATTTGTACCTTCATGGGGTTGGGATAACCAACCGTATACCCTTGAGCATGGCCATAACACCCATTTAACCTTTTTTGGAATGGGATAACCTTATCGTGTACCCTTATTTGGCTTAGTATAATACACTTATATACCATTGAGCTTGGGATAATCCTATTATGTACCCTTTTTCTTGGGATTATCCTCCCATATACCCTTTGGATTAGGATAAACCTCTCATGTACCCTTTTAAGATCATGGTATCTAAACATTATCAATGAATTGAATGGATAAATAGAACCCCGACCATAAATCGTACATAAATATACGTTTCACATAAAAATAATCATTAATCGCATCATTAAGAAACCATGGAATGAAAAATTAATTTTATTTCATTTTTAGATGGTATCACTACCGTTAAACTATGAAATATAAATAGGTGATACCAAAAATTCAATTACCCAACAAAATTATTTTAATACAAAAATTATATGGTGATTCATGAAATATAATTTTGAAGGAAATGAAATATTTATAGGAAAATATAAAATTAGGAACATAATAATAAAATGGTTTTTAAAAAAATATTTTTCTATGTAAAATTTGATGTTATACTCACTTTGAAAATTAATTTCCGAAAATGTAAAATGAGTATTTTATTGAAAAATATATACTTTTAAAAATAAATTTTAATAGTGTATATGTGAAAAATAAATAAATATTAAAAAAATTGAAGTAGAAACATCTTTAAAGCTTTTAGTTTTTTAGAAAAAAAATTAATAGTGGAACCTTAAAAAATCAAAACCATTTTAAAAAGGAGAAGTGAATATATTTTTGAAAACAATTAACATATAAAATTCTTGAATAAAAGATTTTTGAAAATAAATAAATGATATATAATGAGATTGTGGAGTGGAATATAAGATGTTTGATTTTAAAGAATGGAAACCCGTTTCAATATTTTTAAGTACCATTTTTAAAAACCTACATCAAAAAAATATGTAATAAGATTTCCCATTAAAAATTGAAATTTTAAAATAGTGAGTTCAGATGAGTAAACACATTTTTTCATTAAAAATAAAAAGTTAACAACATTTTTTGTAACAATGAACATGGAAATTGATAAGAAACTATATTTATAAGGAGATGGGATATTTTTATTAAAAATGTTGTACTTTTATGAGATTAAAACTCATTAAGAAAGAATATTTCTGTAAAAAAATTATTTTTCCAAAATATAAAATAGAAAATTTATTTTGAAATTGGAAATAAAATAAATAATTAGTCGTTGAATAATGATTCTTAAGGAATAAAATTTTAACTTGAGAAAATGAAATTTGTGTTCACCAAATACCTTGTGGATATCATAATTTTTGAACCATCTGAAATTTATAAAGGGTTTTATGCTGAATAAACATAATTCCCAATAAATAAATATAAAATTACATATAATAAAATAAAATATCAAAATGTTCCAAACTTATATGAAATAAGATCAAGAAGAACAATCATTACTTAATTAAAGAGAATTACGTTTTCGATAAAAGGTAATGGTAAGATAAAAATAATGGGCTTCCAATGAAATTAGAATTAACGTATCATGATATAAAATATATTCATGATACTTGAAGGAAACAGAGATAGGAGTACAACATATATAATAAATTATGGTTTGTAATGTGAAACATGTCTCATGGAATAGAAAATAGAGACAAATAACATTTACCACGAGTCCTGATTTGTTATGGACATGCCATTAATGTCTGGAATTATCCAATTGAATTAGTTAAAAGTGTTATTAAGAACTTTTTACATTAATATTTTATCTTACTATGTAAATTCATTATAGTTTTAAGTTTCTTTATTATATAGTTTTATCTTAAGGTGGTTACTCTTGTTGGTTTTTTTGATTTCTCTATTACTTACTTAGCACATTAAAATGTAAAAATGTGCTGTAAAATGGACTCATAAATTACATAATTATATGTGTGTTTTTATTTTATTATTAAATTAACAAAATATATATTTTTTCTTATATTTTACCAAAATGGACTAAAATTATGAAAGGTTCCTTCATATGTTCATTTTAGGTAGGTAGGTTTACGTTGACCATTTATTGTCAATGTATCTTATGAAATGTCTTGTATTTTATTTCCATAATACTATTAGAGTCAAAAATTTAATTTTTATAAACTAAATACGTTTTTAAATTCAACCTTGTAATTATTTAATGGAAAAATAAAACTCATCATTTAAGGAGATGGTAGTCCACACATACATTGGATAATACGATATTTTTTTAAAAGAGTTAGAGGAAGGTAGAAAAGTCATAATACTTTAGTATAATAACATTTAATTATATTAATAATTGTTTTTTTATAAATTCATAGATATAAAATAATTTAGGGGTATAAGAAGGATATTTTTAGGATAGTTTAGTTATGAAAATTATCGCTCACTCAGGATGTTCTCCCTTGGCTAACACATTAAGGCTCCTTTGATTTATAATTTGGGAAGGAAAATGATAATAATATGTTGGTATTGGTTTAAGGAGATACAAAATCATATTTCATTTAGATTTAAGGATTTATAATTTCTAGATAAATGTGGTGGAAGTTATCACCTTTTATAAGTGAAGACAATGTCACTTTTTTGTAAATACTCATTACATTTTCAATGATGTAATGACGTTACTCATCGGTCAATGGATCCAAATGTAAGAAATAATTATTTTTGTGTTGATAGAAGGTTTATCATGATTCTTTAATTCATTTTAACAAATGTTTATAACATTTCTCATGTATTTCACCACTATATTTCTACATTCAAACATTTTTGGTTTTTTACTTTGTAAACAAGTGTTTACCCAAGTTATTAATATTTTATTAAAAATATAAGGTAACCTATATTACCAAATTATAATATTATTAGCCTAAATTTAATCTCTATATAATATATGTCAATATCTATAAAATATAAAATTAACTATTTATCTAAAACATTTAATATATAGAAAACATGTTTTGTATAAAAAGTTTTTTTTTCACCATTTGGTGTTCTTAATCTTATATTACATTAGTTACCTATTAAATGAGTGATAATTTATTTTCATACATCTATAAACATTATATGAATGTAATTATATAAAATATAACAATTTAGTTTATTTCATAAAAATTATATAACATTAATAAAATAATAATTTGAAAATAACCCTTTCAACATCGACATAGTTAGGCCTATCCATATCCAACATAATGAAATTAAAAATGGAAAAAATTATTTTTGAATTCATGATACCCACAATTTTTATATACTCATTTTTTTACAATGCTTTAAACCATTATTAATTATGTTATTCCAACTCATCAATCCTAATGTGTGACTGTTTATCTATCATAACTCAATTATAGATGGTTACGTAGAGAGATGGTAGTTGAACTTCAATGGGAAACACTAATTTGGTTCCATATTCCATAGAATAATGGGTATCCTTGGTTTATTTAAAGATATTATTTGAGACACCCATAATTAATTATATATTTGTTTTGTAAAAATCTTCTTTTTCCAATACACCATATTCATCAAAATGTTATAGAGTAATTTATTGAACTGGACAATATTTCAATTGACTTTTTTATGATATGGAAATGTATTGTTGGACCTATTGTGGTACATATAATATATATCATTCAGCCTATAATCCCAAAAATAAATTATATTATCCATGTTATTTTTATGATAACTCTAAACTAATGGATAATTTTTAATATAATAAATCCAATCATAAAATTACTATTAGCCTACTTTAGGGGAAAAATTTCATTCCATTTCAAAAATAAATTTGTATTTTTAATAATGATGTTGATCTATCATGTTGTTTCCTTAGGTTTTAGATACATGATTTCAATTACACACAAAGAGAAGGGTAATGATCTTTTTGTGGTTTATAGTATCACTATATTTTAATGGATGATGTTTGTAGAATCTTATCTTGTGTTTATCCTCTTGACAAAATTCATAGAATCAAAAATCATAGTATGGTATAACTATCCCAAATTATGGATTTTAGGGATGATATCTAAACCTTTTTTATGAGCACTAAAAGACCCAAAATGAAACACTTTTAAACCGGAGGGGGTTTTTCCCCTAAATGCACTAGAGGAGTATTCCATCAATGTTGTGTTTATAGTGAAATTTATCTAAATTGATGTCATCATAATGGATGAAATTTATTGATTACCTATGAACCTATCCTCTCTCTACTTGGTTCAAGGGTAGTGTTCCATGTTGAATATATTCAACCAATAGAATTATCCAATTGAACCATACTATAATTGTGGGGGAATTTTATGTCCCTATCTATGAGGAATTGCGATGAGTTTATTTAATTATTTCAATTCCCTATCAAATAGGATGTTGGAAATTACCCATATTTTTTCACATGAATTATAATTTCTCCCTTAAGTAGGTAGATGAGAACTACGAACAAGTTTTATAAAGGCTATGTTTGAGTGTTATATAATTGTATAATATAAGAAACCTTTGGTTAAATTGAGAATTCAATATTAATTCATTAATATACTCCCAAAAGAGGATAGGTTCATCTTTTCATAATAGCACAATAATTACTAATTTGTTTGATGACTATCTCAAATTCATTCTTCACATAAAATTAGGAAAATGATATTTTATGGTACAATTCAAGATTAATAATGACTAATTGATATTTTGTTACAGTCCTAGTAATTTATTTGGTAATAAAAAAAGAATACGCTCTAAGGTTCCCCAAAGGGGAAATGAGGGAAACACAAATAATGATACTATTAAGTATAGGGTTGTATACTCTCTTCCCATTTAGACATTGGGATGAACAAATAAAATGCATTTCCATGTGTGTTAATGTTTCTCCAATATAGAGAAATGTTTATTTTGAAATTTATCCTCCATGGGTATTTCCTTTGGTGTTAGTGGTATAGATATAAAATTTCTCAATATTTTTCATTGAATGTTTTTTGAAAATGGAATTAATATCAAATTTATAGAGAAAACCCTCCCACCATGCCAAAAATCTAGTAACAATTATCTAATTGGGGATGTATTTTAATGATTAAATATAATAATTTGACCTTAAAAATTATATAATATTTATTTTTAAGTAAAGGAACCATTTTATTACATTTTAGGATCTTTTTAGGTTTATAGTTTGATATTATTAGTTCATAAACTCATACGTAACAAAAACTATACATTACAAAGTGAACACATTCAATTTGTATGAATTTTATAATAATATAAAACATTTATAATAAAATATTATTTCATTTCATTTCAAACCATTATGAATTTCTACTTTACGTCTTCCATTACATGACCCATAATTAATCCCTATGAAAAACATGTTAAAAAATTTCTATGATCGCAAAAATCATGTATATGGATATAAAATAACGAAAAATTGTTAGTATAGTAAATAAATAAAGACACATGAAATGTTTTAACATTATATCATTATTCTATAAGTAAAAAATCATTTTCACATGAAAAAAATGTTTTTTCTCAATGAAATTCATTAAAAACCATATAAATAAAATCAAAACTCTATTAGAAACTTAGAGCACTCCATTCATAATCCATTTTATATCTGTGTCACAATTAACTGGAGCTTAGTTAAATCCATACGAGAACCCATTAAGAAACTCCCTCATTATTTCCTATTACGACAAGGAACATTACCCAAGAAATTGGTATTCTATTTTTCCTAACCCATAATATAATCTATATTGCACTCACCCTATGCTCTATTGGAAAACCCATCATATAACCTATATTAGTGTCACCGAATGCTATCTAGGTGAAACCATAATATAAGATATATCGGGCTCACCAGTAGCTATGTTGGTGAACCCATCATATAATCTATATTAGTCTAACCCTGTTCAATCTATGTACACCCATTTTTTATATAATTATGAATTATGATATCCGGAATAAAAAATTTCATTCTTGCATTGTTTCATCATAAAATATTTGAAAAATATGTTTAAACTGACATGAAAATCACTTTTAAATACTAAAAACTCTTTTTCATTTGAAACCCCATTTTAACACCAATATACCTATAAAAAGGGATTATGGTTTTATATTTTAATAAAACAGGAAATATTGTAAAGTAATCTAACCATAAAATAATGGTTAAAGTGGAGGAAATGTTGTTGTCTCCGTACATGTTAAAATAGAACATTTATTTTGTCATTTTTAAAGAAAGTCACACATTCTATAAAAATATTCCCTATTTAGTCAAAAATTAAAAGGAATATAGAAATTCATTTACTAAACTCTCATATAAATAATAAAATCACTTGGAACACATTAAAATGGTACAAAAATATAGTTATAAGGAAAGAATTAAAAGTTATTTTCTAAAGAAAAGTCCACTATAAATTTGGAAATATCTAAATCATAAGACTCGTGATGTAATAACATAAATAACATTATATACCATGAGAACATATAAATTCATGATATAACATACCAAAGAATCTACATATACAACTCATAAAATAATATAGGTGCATAATATAAAAATATGCCTCAAGGAAATGAAATTGAGATGAAGTCCCTTACATCGAGTTTGATTTGTCACGTTTGTTATTTATATTTCTGGATAATTAATGTATATTAATTATTAGATTTATTTATAATGTTTTTAATTTGTATTATTCCTTTTATTTAGTTTATTATTAGGTGATGTATAATTATTCAATTAATTATCTTCACTTCTGAGGTTTTGACGATATTCTATTCATATGTCAAAAATAGAAATGTTAGGTCAAGTATTGGTCAAAAAGGTCATTATTAAACATATCTATAATAATTATCATAATATAATGATAATATCTATTTATTTATTATACTTTCTATACAAATAATTAATGAAATTATTTATTTTATGATCATGGATATGGTAGGTCATACGTACTCATGAGTAACGTTTCCATTTTTAAATATCATATTGGAAAGAAGGTAAGTAATATTTTATCTTTCTAGAATTATCATAATATAATATATAAAATATTGTTTCTTTAAATATAAATATATATATATATATATATATCAATCATGCGATCTGGTTCTGAAAAAAGGAAAACATTTGTTTATGGTGGTGATAGTCAACAAAAACACGAACAACTTTACAATTTTTCAGTGTAAGATAGAAAATGATATATTATATTTTAATATTGATAAATAAATAATTAATATCATTATTATCTCATGTATATAACATACATTCAGTAATTATATTATTATTAACTTCCAATTAATGTGTTTGTGAAAAAATGAATCGCATCTCTTCGTGAGGCGGTAATCCGTCGTACACATGAGGGAAGTTATCACATCCCGCAATGAATGGAATTTAAGAAGGTATATGTGATATAATAACTCAAAATGTATAAATATGTTAGAAATATTATTTATATTTAATTTAATCACATCATTAAAACATTATGTTGGAAGTGATATTTTGAAAATTAATGACATCGGTTTGCAAGGTGGTAGTCCCCCATACACACAAATGATGTTTTGAAATACCATTTTATGGTATAAGAAAATGGTTTATGTTACTACATTAACATAATAACATATAATTATAAGGGATAAAATTTTCTATTGTATAATAATAATTTAAAAATATTTTTTTGAGGGGTAATAAGAAATAACACAAAGATGTTCGGTAAAACACGATTCCTCTGCTTTCATACAAACTCCATAAGTAAGCACCAAAAGCTTTATTAGAAAGTATTTTTAATAAAAATGAGGGATAAATTTTGTGTGTATAGAGGTTATGAAGTTATTTTATTATTTATTTTCTGATAAAAATGGATCTTATTTTGTGAATAGAATAGGAGATGAGGTTTCCTTTTATAAGTGAGGTGAGTGGTACACTTGTAATTTTCCAAAAATAATAATGTGTACCCACATTTTCGCATGATAAAATGGTAAAAAGGGATATTTATATAGAATAATACGTGATCATTTCAAAATATTCCTAAAAAATATATTTTATACATTTTTTTATTTCAATTTTATTTTTATTATTTTAGCCTAACCCATAGTAAATCCAGGTTTAGCTTACATGTGGTAGTTAAGTTTTAATTTTTTCACTATTAATTATGGTCAAAACTTAATTTGACCCTATTATATAATATAAATTATTAATCTAAAAAATATTGAATATATTTTATGAAATTCATTTCACATAAGATTAAAATTTTAATTTAAAACAAAACCCACAAATGTGATAAAAATAATGGTTTTCAGGAAGTGTATATTTCAAGAAAATATAATTATTTATTAACTAAATGACTAGTAATAATAATTGTATGAATATAAATTAATATTTATTTATATATAATCTAAAATCTAAATTTTAAATTTTTTTCATTAGGTATTATATTAATTTATTAAAATAGATTAACATTGTTCACTTTAAGAGTTTCAAGAAAAACCAGTTTTTAAACCCAAAACATACTTATACTAAAATAAATAATGAATTTTATTAAAATGAAATTGAGTAGATTTAATATAACTAAATAATAAATATTTCAATTCAAATAATATTAAAAACCTGATTGGAGTTTTAAATTATTTCATTTATTGAAAATAAATGGTTTTTTATGAAAATAAATAATTTTCACTATTTAATAATACATCAATATTTTATAAAAATTCATAAATTTCACCCTATCTAAATTTTGATATGATAATTTCAAAAATTATATTTATTTTTTGGAATTAAAATTATAATATTTATAAATTAATATTTTTAATAAAATATTATAATAAAGTGATTAACTAAAACTATTTACTTTTTGATTTACAAATTTCATAATATTTTTCATCATCATATTTATATGGATGATTTTATTTAATAAGAGTTTTAAATGGTTTACAAAGAATGATCCTCCTACTTATCTTGCTTAATTATTTGTTTTGGATCTCTAAAAATATATCTACTGAAGAGTGGTTTCTAATTCAATCTAACGGTCAACTCTTCCATCATTGTCTCCTTCAGCATTTCCATTTTCTTCTTTTGTTTTGTAATTTTTGAGAACTACCACCATGATACTTATAGTCCTATAACACATGTGGCTCATATTATTTAGATCTTCTATATTCATTTGAATAGTGATTATTCATTTTGATGAAACTTTTATTCATACTTCTCCTACCTTTCACATTAGATGAATAATTCTACCAAATTATTTCATCCTCGTCATTATCATTATAATCTTGAAACTTATTAGGACACTTTTCTTCGGGATGTCAAATCATTCCACATCGAAAGAATGAAATTGGAATTTTCCCTTTAAACATTCCTCTTCTCCTTTTTATATTTGAGTAGAGTAATGACATTAACTAATCCAAATTTTCTACCTCCTAACTATGCTAAATAGTTTGGTACTTAATAGACTTGAATTACAATTATTTTTTATTCCACTTTTCGACAACATCATTATCATCATTTATCATCTCATATACAAAAATAGTACTATACAAGCTACCCAATGTCAGCTCCATCAAATCTTTATCATCAGATACAAAAACCTTCAGATTGAACAGGGGAGGAAGTTTTCTCAAAATAAAAATAACAATATTTATATAATCAATTATTTATCTAAGACCATGAATATATTCCACAAAAAAATATACCTTGAAAAATAATGCACCATAAGACTAATTATGGTTCATTTTGATATCCTTATACTAGTTCCATTGAATCTACATCTTTTCTTCTCTCACTTCAATGTCACCCTAAAAAATATTTAGATTATTTTCCCACATAGTATGTGATGACTTACACAACATCACCTTTTTGTTTATTTAATTG
Organism: Viscum album; assembly: GCA_963277665.1. Lineage (NCBI taxonomy): Eukaryota > Viridiplantae > Streptophyta > Magnoliopsida > Santalales > Viscaceae > Viscum > Viscum album. Next base: position 1,379,801,025 of record OY728129.1, on the reverse strand, counting down.
TATAGGGATTCATTAAATCATTGATTCCTTTGGAGTCAGCATCAAATTAACATCATTCAACTTCTTATAAAGAACTACAGCCCACACTAGCTAAAATACCGTGCATCATTATGGTAGTGACACCTATTCCTAATGATCGAAATTAGTGACAGATCTGATTTTTTCATAATTTAAATTTGTTTCCATTTAATATAAAAATCACTTTTTTGATTTTCAACCTCAATTAATCCCCTTAAGAGATAAAATATGATAAAAACATTTTTCTCTAATACCAATTATTAGCCCAACTAGGATAAACACCCTGAGTGGGGGTGAATCAAGTTATGAAAGCTTAAAATAGTTTCCAATTAAAATATTGTTTCTTCATTAAAAACACACTTATTTTAATTTTCTAAATAAATTTATGAACCAAAATTAAATCATCCATTATAAAAAGAGATTTTACTTGGTTCACCCTCACTTGGATATTTCCATGTAGCATACAATGGTAATGTGTCGATGTACCAAATATACTAAGTCTAACGTCCAATTAATGGTTTGGGATAGATCAATTTTATGCCCAGACTCACCACATTTTAAATTATTAGGGATATCGCACTGCCTCTGAAGGTTCACTCCCCCAATATTCATTCTGTGGCTCACTATTGGTGGAAATGATCACCTTCTTCCTCTTCCTTTAGTCAATACTCTAGAAGTAATTCACACAAAATTTATAGACATATAGGTCCCTTCATTCGTAATAATTAATGAACCCTAAAATTTATGTAGATTATCTTTTGATGTACCAATTTTATAAAAATGATAAATATTACATTACCATGAATTTATTGGGCAATCCTATCTAAAAACTTTCTCAAATATCACTTCTTTCACAATGATCGAATCTTTCACGATGCTAAAAATAGCCTTCAAAAAGAACCTTCCTTTCATAATTCTATCTTAGAATTTGGGGAGATACTACCTTTGGAGAATATAACATTGAATTTGTGAAGATAAATAATTTCATGAAGATCAAGACTTTTGATTAGATTATATAGCCTTCGGAAACTTTAACACTTTTGGCCAACATTCATATCCATCACGAAATTCATTTCTTCGCAAACATTTGGGCAAGAATAACCTTTGTAAATCAACATCAAGAATCCAAATCCTTATAATATTAATTAATTATTTATCTAGTTTTCTGAGTGAGTATAGGAATAATTATATATTTTTCCTCTAATTCAATATTATTTCATCCATGTCATCACTTTTTTGCGAACCTCTCTAATCTCATTTGTGAAACTACCACTTTTTGAGAAGCACTAAAAAATTTCTGATTTAAGAAGCTTCTCACAGTCACAGAGACTCACCTTCAACCCTTCATGCATTTGAGATGCTCTAATTTTCATAGTCCAAGAGATATACTATTTCTCATCACGCATTTATGATACTCCACCCCTTCTCAAAACCCAGCCTTCACGACAGTAAATTCTTTTTCAAAAAAAATTTAGCTTTTAGAAACTCCAATATCCATGAAACTTATGATTTTCCATAATTTTATGAGGCATTCATGTAAATCAAAATTTTGAGGAGATTGTGCCATCCAATAAATTTTGTAAACCAAGAATTTGGAAAAAAATGGGAAATAGTGTCAACTTGTATACACAATTTTATATAGTACCTCTAGGGAATTCATTCCTTTATTATGGACCTTTGTTAACATAACTAGTCAAAAACCATGATGAGACTCAACAAATGACCATGGAAACCTTATTTTTCAATAAAATGGTCAACCCAGGAACACTTCCATGTTTCCTTGAGGGATATTCCCAACAATAACAATTTATAATACTCCATACCCAATGGACCCGATTGAGTAGGAGAAATTGAAGAAGTTACTCCAGGAGAATCATGGAAAGGGATATATTCTGCTAAGTGTGTATCCTAAGGGTTTTCCAGTTATTTTTGCTAAAAATAAATATGGTTTTTCATGACTCAATATTTAAAATAAAAATATAAAATATATTACAATCAAGAAAAATTATCTCCTACACCGTATTGATGACTTGTTTCATCAACTATGTTGAGTTGAATATTTTTTGGAAATTGACCTTTGATCTGGGTAACATCAATTGGTTGAAAAAAATGGAGATATACCCAAGATTGTATTCTGCATAAGGTATGAAATCTATGAATGTATAGTAATTTCATTTGGTCTTACTAATTCACCAGCTATATTCAGGGATTTGATGAATATAATCTTTAGATATTACATTGATCAGTTTTTTGTAGTCTTTATAAATTATATTATTATATATTACAAAAGAAAATAATATATTGAAGATCAATTTACTATTATTCAGATGTCTTTAAGGAAGAAGAAATTGTATTAAAAAATTATAAATTGTGATTTTATACTACAAAACGTTTTATTTTTGGTTAATATACTCTCAAGTAATTGTATAAAAGTTTTTCAATCAAAGACTGATGTTGATGAATGATGGCCCAAAAAAACCATGGTAAATAAGATATTAATTTTTCTTGATTTTTTTTGATATTATCCATTATTTTTGTATAAAATATCATGATTATCCAATACACTCACCAAGTTGACTTGGAAGGGAGTCAAGTTCTTTTTTGAAGATGAATGTGAAAAAAAAATTCATGGAACTATATAGAATGTTAGTCATTGAAATATTTCTTACATTACCCTATAGTGGAGAAGTGTTTTTAGTCTATTTTGATACACCAAAGAAGGGGTTGGGATGTGTTCTCAATAATAATGATATGGGGATAGATTATACCTCACTAAAATTAATGTTTTTTTTAGAAAAATTACCCAAATCATGACTTAGATTTAGCTGTTGTAATTTTTTATTAACTATATATAGGAATTACCATTATTAATATAGTTGTGACATATATAATAATCTCAAAATTTTAAATTATATATTGAGAGAGAAAGAGACGAATATTTTCTAGAGAAGATATTTGGGATGACTAATGATTATTAATGCTTAATAAATTATAACCTTGAAAATGTATAAAAGGTAGCTGATGCTTTGAAACAAAAGGATCATGTAATATTCTCTATGTTGTAAATAAAAAAGTCCATTTTTTATATATTCAAAGGATCGATCTGAAAAACATGAAAGAAGGGTAGAAATATTATATTTTTCAAATATGTTTCCACCCATTTATGAAAGTGAATATTAATGATGCATAAAAGAAAGATTTTGATCGATATAATAAGGTGAGAGATTTCTGGGATTTTAACCATTAGTATGATGAAATTATAATGTTCAGAAGCTGATTATGTATTTTATCCATACCTTATTTGATGAAATATTTTTTAGGGGAATCAAAATTTTCTTTATTCAATATTCATCCTGGAAGTAGAAATATGTATAGAGATTTCATTAAGTATTTCTGGTGTTATAGAATGAAGAGATATACTGAAAAATATGTATCTCTGTGCTTCATATGTTATAAAGTTAAGGCTGAAAGAAAAGGTTTAGGTGGATGTTATGACCTTTACTTATACCATAATGTAAATGAAAAAAACATTACCATGTATATTAACATCAGACTTCCCAAAACATATAAAGAGAATAAATTTATATAAGTTATAGTTGATCTACTTAGAAAGTTTTCAAACTTCACTCCAATCATAGAATATTTTTCTCCCAATTATATTTTCAAGATATACATTATTAAAGTGACATGGTAATATAGAATACCACATTCTCTTGTGTTCAGTCATGGAATTATGTTCACATCAATATTTTAGAGAAGTATATAATATGATTTATATATAGAGTTATGTGTCATGCCAGCCTATGATACTCATATAGATGGGTATCCTAATAGAACAATTAAAACACTATATTATATTATATAATATTTTTATATAGGTTTAAATGGTTTTTCAGTTCAACACCATCCTCTAGCTTATTTGTATTACAGTAATAGATTTCAATCAAGCATTAATGAATCTCATTTTGAAGTACTCTCGGGAAAGAATTATAGAAATATATAATTTTTGGATGTGGGTTGAGAAAGAAAGATACTTAGACCAGAGTATTTTTTGATGAAATGGTAGATAAGGTTATAACCAATCAGTCACACATATTTCTAGTAGAATGTTGATTGAAAGTTTTTCAAATAATCATATATGTAATCTTGAATTAAAAGTTTGTGGTAAATTTTTCTATGAATTTATTCATGGAATAAGGTTATTAAATTTGGAAAGAAAGTAATTAAAATCCCAAGGTATGTTGTCCCTTTCAAGATTCTTGATCGTGTAGGTCTGGTTGTTATCTCTTAGCACTTCCACCGAACTTTTCTCCAATCCAGAATATGTTCTATGTCTCTCTCTTGAGGAAATACATACCATATATTTCATATATAATGAGATCAAATTTCATACCATTTTATCATGATACTTAATATTAAGAACAACCATTATATATCCTAGATAATATAGACATATTGTTTACAAAACAAGACCACTCACCCAGTCAAAAGTTTGTGTAAAACCCAACAACTTGAGGAAGTTGTGTGGGAAGTTGGGAAAATGATTATGTAGATGTACCCTCAGTTTTTTGTTTAAAATTGATGGTATTTTTTAGTAAAAATTATTTTTAATGGGATTAGAATGTTACACCTAATATTTTAATAAAAAATAAATTTAATTTAATTTCCTCGATATCTTTTCTTATACAAAACAATGATCATTAGTGAACCCCAATATACTATTAATATAATTATTTTAATATGATTATTATAACATCAATTTTAAGTTTGGAAGTATGAATACTAATACCCACATTTTTTAAACTAATTATTGTTTCTTATATAAATAAAATATAATTAAAAATAAGTACATTATTTTTATACTGTCTTTTAATTATTTAAAAATACCATTTTCAAAAAAAATATTTTTTATTTCTTTTCATAAAAAAATATTCTTTTCATTGATAAATTTTGAAACTTTATTGGAAATAATTAACTTATCTTTTGTAATTAAAATGTTAGAATAATGTTAAGATTATTTTCTTATCATTTTTTGAATAGATAAATTTTTAATGAATAGTAAAAAATAAAAAAATTATTAAAAACAACTTTTTAATTTAACGAATTTAAAGGGTTTTATATTGATTAATAATTTATCAAAACTAAAAAACCGTTCAATTATTATACAAATAATCTAATTTAGTACATTTTAATAAAATTCATTTTTACTTTTGATATTAAAACATTCTATACTTATGAAAAATTTTCTTAAAAAACTGATTTTTCATCCCATATACGAGTTCCGTTTTTAATTTAATTTTACTAATACTATTAATTGAATTTTTAAAAAGTATTACTTATTTATAATAATAATAATTACTATTATATAATAAATTTAACTTAATTTTTGTTCAATATTTTTTTTTAAAATGGTAAATACAAATTATTGTGGTTAAAGTTAGAACATGTTTTCTAGGGGGTTAATCTAAAAATACAAGATTTAAATTGAAAAACATATCACCCAAATAATATTAAATTTACATTTTATGGAATTATTTTTGCTTTATCCCATTTAAGGATTGATTAATGAGCCATTTTGGAACCTTTTTCGGAGTTTAAAACATGGGTACACCTTTTCTTTTTGATATTTCCAAGTGTGTCATCTCCCTACTAATAAAAGGGAAACCCATCCTCTCATCTTTACACAACAAAAAAACATTGGATAAAATAATAACAAAAAAATATATTATTTAATTTCACAACCACATCCTAAAAAATGCATTTTTATTATTAAATCCTTTTAATGGGGCTTTTAGTGACATACTAAAGAGGTTGTCCAAAGCAGGGGTGTCATTATTAAATGATCTTTTTTTTCCTTCTTATCTTCCACCTCATTAAAATATTCTTCAACTATGATTATATAATAAAATACATATATAACAAATATTTATATGTTATTATGTTAATGAAAAAACCTATATCCATCTCCTCTTCCATCAAATGGTAAACAAAACCGTCGATCTTGTGTATGAACAACAACATCCTCTTGAACTGATGTAATTTTTTTTCATCTCCACATCGCAAGGATAGAGACACATATGGATTTTATATTAATCTATTTTATATATAAAATATTTATACTTCTTTAATTGAACATTACATATAACTCGTTATCATCTAATTCATTTGAAAACATTGACATTTCGTGTGTGTACGTGCAGAATACCACCTCCAAGAAGCGATGTGATTAGAACATAATTTTATTTTTAAATGGATTATATTAAGGATATAATAAAATAAAATAAAATAATATATATAATATATATATGCTATAAAAAATATTCTATAAAGTTGAATTAAATTTTATCTTTGTTTTATTCAATTCGTGGAGAAAATGAAAGCAATTTTTATGCGTATGTACAACATACCGTCTTAATAAACTTTATAATTAATTTCCTATCTCTATATTTAATAGATTAAAATAAAAACATATGTAATTTATATATGTGACATTTATTTTATGGTTAAAATTATAGATATATGTGAATAATTATCAAAATAAAATTACTAAAAATATCAAACAAAAACTAGTATGAAAAACAAAGTAGTTATTAACCATAACATGATTTTAAAAAGGAATTTTTAAAAAATCAGTCATAAAATGTCATAAGTAAATCATATATTGTATTATAAATATGATTATTTTTGTTTAATATATTAATTATAAGACTATATTTAGTTAACATCATTTTCAAATGCGTACGAAGATAGTTGAGACACGAGGTAAGTGACTTTGGTCTCAATTTTACTTCTTCGAGGCATAAGTTGTATTTTTTATGAGGCATATATATAGATCCTTTGACATGTTATATCCTGAAGTTATCTATTTTCATTATATTTATGTTTTTTTAAATTTAATTATTTCTTTGAGGATTACTATTCAAAAATTACCAAGGCATGTAATGAATTTTTGTATCACTTTTGTTTATATGGGACACATGCATTATACATAAGTTATAACTTCTTTGTGCCATGTAGTTACTACCCTTTAATGTATTTTATTACTAGTACCATAAAAATTATGGGATATATATATCTATCTAATGTTATCGATTTCATGGGGCTTATGATTCAAAAATAATCAAAGCGGTAATGGTTTTATATTATAATCCCATTCTTTATGGGGATTGTTTATGATTATGTTTCAGATGATGAAATATTATTAAATATATTAAAATAATATCATGAATCTTCTTATCCTATTTATATTTCAATAGAATACTTTATTTCCTTGACTTTTATTCTCTTTATGTACTCAATACACTAAAAAAAGTTTTATAGAAAATTGACTTTATTTCTCTGTTTGGTCAAAAACCCTTACTATTTCATGAACATGTTTTATAAAAATGATTTCAATATTTTTTTTAATATTATCAAAATATTTTTTATGAAAATTTTTACACAAGTTTTACTTTTAAAAAAATGTTTTAAAATTAATCATCTTGTCATTTTCCAAACAAGGAACTTTTTACTTTTACCCAAAACGTGAAAAGAATATTTGTCTTAATGTACACGACATATATGGGATTTTCTATAGTTATAACCAATCAATTATTTGAAGCTTACATTAAAAATTTTCAAGGAATTTTTAATATTATTTTTTTAATGTTCATGATATCGTTATATTTTAATGAATTAATCTCAAAAGAAAAAAAGATAATTTCTTTAAGATTATTTTAATTATCGTTTTATTGAATTTTTAGTCATCAACGACAAAAATATTTTTTGTTTCTTATGTTTTATTAGGGATATGATCCAATGATACAATCCTTAATCTTTATCTAGATGGATTTTATTTATATTAAAATTATTTTTATAAAACATGTTCCTTTTCCATGGGTTATGCTATGATTATATGATGAAATGTTTATTGAACCCATTTTTTCCATTGTTTATGCTATATTGAAATGATTATGAAACTCATATATTTTAATTAATTATAATATGATTAAAATTTTATGATATTTTTGGAACCAATATTTATGGATTATAAAATATGTGGTACATATATCTACCTCCAATTAATTGCGTAATGATTAATATCTTATGAGATAAACATGGCTGGAATGGGGAGGGAACCTAGTATGGTAAGGGACTTTGTAAACTATGATAGACATGGGATTGAAGCATGACACTTATGGGGGTTTAAGGAGTGAACCCAAACCACCATTATTTTCTTTGGTGTAAACCATTATTACTATGATTTTTTGTGGAGTGAACTCAATATATTATGATTGTCTTAGCATTTACCCTTGACTATTAAGGAAATTATTTTCTATACTTATATGAATACCATAATTCCATGTCTTATGAAAATTTTATACTTAAATGGATTATGTTATTTAACTCTTTAATAATTCAGGTATTATGAAATACAATGATTTTTTTCATGAATCAATTTTAAAATCTATGATATGCAGTGTAGGGATTTCAAATTTTATTCTCATGTTATCATTTCATAGTACTCTTTTTCTGTTTATATCTCCCTTATATACCCTTACATATCATCCAAGATCACCCATTATTATTTTTCATTTCAACATGTTAAAAATAAATTTATTAATTATGGTATTTATAAGAGGGGTACTATTTATAAATAACATCATGGGAGAGGATGTAGTTCACTAATGAACTAGTTGTTTATATATCCATGTCTCCAAAAACAATAAACATTTAAGATGCTAAAGTTTGTTTTTGTGAGATGAATTAATATTAATATATTATGAAGTAATATCAATGTTTTTAATTCCTAGGTATATATATATGTTCTAAATTAATTTATTCCACCAAAAGTATATCATTTTTGAAAATATTTTTCATCCTATTTTAAGATGGTTTCCCGTAATTGTTTATAACTTCCCTTCCCACCAATGATCTTCTTTTTAATTTAAAATATAATTATTTATTATATCATCAGACTAAATTTTTTCCTTATAATTTTTTTTCAAAATAGTTTTTTTGTAACATTTTTATGTTTTGGGATTTCAAAAAATGTTTTTTAAAACATAGAAAATGTACCTTTTGAAACCACCCTCATTACTTTTGGGTTACACACTCTCTTTATTATTCTCTGATATCAACTATGTTTTTATATTATAAAACTTCAATATTATATATATATGTTCTTTAAATATATGAATATAATTTAATAAATTTATTTTTAGGATTTAATTCATGTTTTAAGTTCTAATTGAAATTCACCCTTTTAAGTAAACACAAATTAAGGAAACTTTATGATTTATTATTTTAGGAAACATGTCACTCTATAAAACAAAACTTCACCAAAAATAGTTTTTTAAACCATATTTTTTATGTAAAACCATTCTAGTTCAATTATGGTCAAATAGGAAACAATTTTTTTTTTTTTTTTAAAAATCTTATGTTCATTTCAAAAAATGACACTAATGTGGTTCATTATTTATTCTTTCTTCTATTTGATCATTCTCAATAATTTTACAGCATTTTAACTCAATGTTTAATTCCTAATTTTTTTTTTGAAATATAAAAATTCAAAAGGATTTATTTATTTATTCTCTTGGGGATCCTTACGATATATCCTTTGGTTATTATTTAATAAAATATTTTGAATCCCACTTATTTATCATATGTTTTATCATGCCTCTACTTTACATATGGTTCTTTTTCCCCATGTTGGACACATATTCATGTACATATTATGATTTTAATTATGTTATGTATGGGATTAGAGTTATATATCCCTCAAATGTATTAGTAAAAGCTTTTTTCCAATGAGTTACCATGGATGGTGCACGAGTGGTTAGCCTAAGCCCACTATGTAATCTGACCGGTAGTCCTGAGATTATATATGTAGTAACCCAGGATAAAATTATCTTTTATTAGACATCTTTACTATAACCCAATCATTAAATCTCATAAATAACACTAAAATCCCATGGAAGTTTTTTTTCTTCTTTGAGGTAAAAATATATAGGACCATTATTTTACATAACTTATGAGAATTTAACCATAATCTAATGACACTAGATCCCTTATAGAATTATCATAAGTTATAATAATCATAATAACTTTGTGGATGGAAACATAATAAATTTTTTAGATTATATGGTTAATAATGATTAAACAAATTGATAACAATCAATGGTTATAGGTGATCATAATATGAACATGTGTTAATAATCAATATATATACAAAAAATTTAATAATGAATGTATAGAACATAAATCATGAGTCATGTAATAAGTCTTGGAAAAATATAATACATGAATCAAATACGTATGAAAACATTACTAATTAGACATGATCCATGAGGGCATAACATAGTCTTATGAATATGAATTAAATTATACATAACATTATCCATAATAAAATATTCCATTTTGAATATAGATTAACAATAATCATGTCTAGGAATAATATTTTGAGTATAGATTACCGGAAAATATACTCATGAAAAACCTTTTTATCATATCTAAACTACAATTATACATACACACAATCCTTTGTGAATAGTTAAATAGTAATTTTACCTATTCACAACATTATGAGAATATCTAAACCACAATTATACCCACACACAACCATGTTAACATAGCCTAACAATAATTATACCCATGAAAAATAATGGGAACTTTTCTAAACCACAATTATAATCACTAACAACATTGTGAGCATTGATAAACCACAATTATACCCCCTAACTATTATAAACCAGAATTTTATCAATAGAATTTCCCTTATTATAATTATGTAATGTATTAAAAAGCACAAACATCACATTGAGAAAAAAACATTATTATCATAAATTAATAATGATAAATTAGTAAAAAAAATAAACCTATAATAATTCCATGTATTATATTAGAATAATTTTTACACCCGGTTTTTCTTTTCTTTTCATGTCATGGTTTTGATCTGGTTAATTGAAAATCCCAATCCTTTTATTGGGATTTCAGAGAAATTAATTTTGAGTTTTTAACTTCCATATATTTATAATCCCATTAATTTGGTTTCGCCATTTCTGGTTTTAGAGTTTTTGGAGAAATGTGGGTTATTTTATGATTTTGGCCAACTATGAGCCCATTTGCAGTTTTAAAAATAAAATTTGTTTCCTTAATAACTCTTATTTTTCAACATTTTTCATTAATTCAACTTCCCACTTGGCCTCCACTGATTTATTAATACAACCATATCCTTTTGGACACCTTATACATTCATAAACTTGGTGAATCAGGGTAACTTATTTAGGTACAGGGCCAGTCCATCGGCCCATTTCCAGTTTTAAAAAAAATAATTTGTTTCTTTTATATCATATTAAATTTTTATTATATTTCTGTGATTCCACCACAAAATCTAATCCTATATCCCTATAATCATACCTATTATCTATGTTCCCTCATTAGAGCTCATATGAGTCACGAATTAGGGTGAACATTCTCATGTTACCTCAAATTGTCCAAAATTGATAAGGTAAAATATCTTCATACATAACTCATTCAATTCATGATATTTTTCCAACAAATATTCTTTCCCTTGTTCTTCCAAAACATATAAGAATCTCTAAAATGTTTCAATCCATTCCCTTGTTTCTATGTGTGAAGATCTAATGGAATACGAAGAGTTTTCAAGTTATGAAGGTGAGATTCCTTCTCCTTTATCCTCCCTCTTCTTCCTCCTTTCATTATTTCTTGGTTTTATAATCTCCCCTAGTCATGATTTACCTATGGTTCTGTTATCCCCTGATTTTTTATAGGGTTTTTTGTTTGTTTTGGGATGTTCATCATAGTTTTAGGGTTTGTAAATCCTTGGATGGTGATTTTGGGTGTGCGTTTCCATTACACTAAGGATTTGAGGTAGGATATCCCTTGAACAAGACATTATAATTTAAGATTCATCATAATAATTATGTTATAAACTTATTTATATTATATTTTTTGTTGTGAAACTTTTGTTTTAAAGGTTTTGTGTGCAAATTATGTTTTATGAATTATTTTGGTAAAAATATAGTTGTTTTGGTATAAATGTGAACTCCTATTATTTGATAAATTATTCCATGAGATTTTTCCCATGGTTTATGGTATTTTGAATTTTTTTCAGTAGCTTGAATAACTTTATGCCATGAAAATGGTATTTTATCCCTTTCTATGTTCTAAACATAAGTTTTTTTGTAAAAGGGTTCATGCCATGTGTTTGGTAAATTGATCGGTTGGCTTTTATGTGTCTAGTGAAATTTAAAAGGATTTGTTTGGATTTATAAATACATTTGAATCATGTATAAATTTATTTTAGGATACTTTAATGTCTTTCATATTTTTATTTGGTTTATAACATGTTTTGGCCCGAGTTGCTGGAAAATGGCACGTTTCACATTCTTAATAAAATGGTTGTGTTTTGAATATATAACGTGAGTGTTTTAAGAGATATATGAATGTGGTTTTGATTCTATAAATGGTGCGTATACACATAATGAATAAAACTAAATTTAATAACATTTTCAAATGATAGTTTTGAGAAAATGTTTAATGGCCCGTTTGGCCTTTCCTGAAAATGAAGAATGAGTGTTTTACTTGTATATACCATGTTGTGTCAATTGGGATTATGTTATGGTCCATGAATTGATTTTATTAAATGTTTTTAGGGCATAAAAATATGGTTGGGTATGGATTTGTTGTGTTTTTATAATTAAAACAGTGTTTTTGAATGAGTTTTATATGCAAAACCTCAATACACTTGTTGAAATTGTATTACGAAAATTTTCAGTGGTTTATTTATTCGTGAAAGAAATGTGAAGAATGTTTGTGGGATGTTTGTGTGTTTTTGTATTGGGAATGTAATTTGGATGTGAAATGTATATTCAATAATATGTGTAACTTGATTGAGAACTAAATGGAATCTTGGGTATCTAGGTGGACGTACGGGTACTAGTATGCTAGGGATCATGTGGGGTTTGGCCCCTATCTCACGTAGAAATTTTGAAGTTGAAAAAACTAACTAAAATATGATAATAATGATGTTGGGGGACCACTAAGTTATGGTTATTCTCCCTACTAGTGGCTTGTATGCATGACAACAGATATTTATTATGGTTACTTTCACCGAGATACAAGGTACGTGGGGCTCACAACTAACTAGTGCCTAGGGGTGTTCCCGTGACTTGGGGTCGTTGGATATTTTGAACTCACTGTCAGCATATGGTGTGTTTGGTTGGTAAATTCAGAAGTGTGTGTGATTTATTTAAAAGGGTAAATTTATTATAGTAGCCCTCTTGAAAATTATTTTCATTTTGAAGTTGCACCTCTTTGAAAATTGTTATAAGAATTCTTGTTTATAAAACATGAAATTTTTTGTTTGTTAAGTTGTTTTATATAGAATGGGACCTTATTTTGAAAACCTAACATTATATATTGTATTTAAAACATGAAATTTATGTTTCTATTATTTTAAAGGGTGTATATTGGGAATTTAATAACAGGCTAACTTACTGAGTTTTAATACTCACGCCTATTGTCTTCTTCTATTTTCAGCCCTTGTGTAGGTTTCAGATTGAGGTTGATCGCCTTGGGTAACATGTGATCATTATGTTGAAGAGTTACCATAAGGGTAACATAAAGTTATTAGGTTATCGTGTTGGGTCAGATGAGTTGTTGGTTTAATTGTACTCTCAGTTTCCTATACAAATAATGTTCAGTTTAGTTTTTATATAAAAGTATTTTGGGCTGTCCATTTCTTTCCATTGTTTGCCTTTTTTGTTTATATATGTGAGAAATAGTTCCCTTGTGTACTCTATTGATTACCTTGGTGCTTGTCGCCATCTAGGGAGGATCGGGAACGCCTCTCAGTACTTGTCACAGGTTGGACCTTTTGACCGGTTCAGGGTCGACTCAGGCTGGTTCGTGACAATAATATACAAAAAATAAGAGACTGTGTATAGGATAGTTTGGATCTACTCAATCTACCAGAACGACCAGAGAAACGAAATAATAAGTAGAAATAAAACATTGTGTTATTGATAATATTTTTTTTATGAAGTTGAAATTATACATAAACATGAGATCAATTAGAATTTAATTAAAAATGAAGGGAATAATTGGTATTTTTAAGAAATTGGAAACTCGTATGATAATTATAAATGTGGCTATTGGATTAGTAATATAACAATTGACCTAACCATTGGAATAATAATTTGACCATTAGGAATATTAATTGGGCCATTAGAATAGTAAATTAAACTATGGAATTTTAAAATAATATATATTTGTCCTATAAAATGAAAATTTAATATATTTAAATCGTGGTATAAGAAAATATATATTTTAAAAATGGAAAATTAAGTGTTTATGTTTTAATAAAATATAAATATTGTAATCATACTTTTATAGTTTATATAATGAATTAAAATAGTTTTTATTTGCATAAATGGATTTATAAATTAATATTATATTATATTATAATGATAAGATAATTTTATGAGACCATAAATAAATTTTCCAAGGGTCCTAAAATCGATTATAATATTAAAATTGAAATTTTTTAAATAATTGATTAATTTTTTTAAAATTAAATTTCTGATGTTTGGAAAATTATTTTCATTAAATGTATTCCATTTTTTAAATCTAAACGTCATCAAATAATTAGGGTGATTTTTTGGGATTTTTTAAAAATAGTTTAATTTTTTGTGAATAGTGAAGTATAATAATTTATGGTACTTAACATTATAAGATAATTACCTGAATCATTGAGTCATGGATTATTTAAGAACCTATTATATCATCCTCACCTAAATATTTGTTGTATATATTCACAGTAATCAATGTTTTTGAGATTCAAGATCCAAAATAATAAATAAATGAATATATTAATAAAAAAACACTCTTCCCTCCCATTATTAATACCACCCATTATACACAAACATTGTAAGACTTAAATATCAATAAATATATTAAAAACACTCTCCTTAACACTCTCCCCATTTCTAGGTGCGTCTGTTCTCTCCAAATGACCAATTTTATGTTCTTTAAGGGGGCAGTCAAAGTGGTGATATTTAAGAGGTAACATTCTCAAACTACAACTTTTAATTTCATTTCTTCTTCTACATTATAATCCCCTCATTCATCTCTCAAATAATAATAAACTTAGTATCATTTATATACTTGAATATTATATTTATAATATAATATCATCTATTTATCCTTTTTCTCATCACCTCTTGTCTAAATAAACGAATCAATTTTACAAATTATGGTGGTTAACCATCTCTATAGATAATGAGTTTTCATTTTAAATTAACAATTTCATGGATTGTCATAAAAATGTTATTAAGGTTATATTATACATAAAAATTATATTATAACTTTTTTTAAGTTCAAAAACAAGTATACTCTTAAATAAAATGAATCTAGTACTTGGTAGTTGGTAAAACCATCTAAATAAACTAATCATAGAACAATAACGCTTTTACTCAAAGAACCATCACCATATTATAAAAAATGGTATATGGGACCCTCAATAAATTTTAAAATAAATTAATAACATTTAATTTACTTCGGGAGTATTATTACAATTTTAAATGAACTCCCATAACTATACACAAGTAAATTGACTATGAAACCATGAAACAAGCGCTCCTATAACAAAAATGTTTAATTTAAAAACTCATTAAAATGGCCATAGATGAACATAGTCAAATTATAATAAATAAAAAATGTATTAAATAGGTTATTTTTTAAGTCGTAAATGAACCTAATTTTATTATTCAGGACATTAAGTTTAAATTCATAATGCATTCAGACATAAGTTAAGGGATCTCTCAAAACCTCCATATATCCTTTATGTTACACTTTATCTCTCATTGCCTCAATTTATCACATAATTATTCTTATATAATTATTATATATTATTTATATATGTCCCATACATATATACATATATATCTCAATTAAATCCTATTTGATGGGGAATACATGTTTTAAAAAGTATCCCTTCAAAATTCTTCTCGATAAGCAAACCCGATTAAAGGGAACTTCTCTATTTATTACCCATATTTAAATACACTCTATAATATTTTTTATCCATCCATATTTCATAAAATCAATTATATTTGCATGAAAAAATATTTGGTCATCTTTTGATTTTATAGAAATAATAATTCTTTTATACACTTTAAAGACTCGTTTTCCTTTTCCCTAAAACTGCACTAAAGTGGCGCATTTTTTATGTTACCTAATCACTCTCTTTCATGTTTTCACTTTAGTTAGAAATTATTATTAATTATATATTCTTGATTTTACATTATTATTTTACATGAATTATTTATTCCCTTATTTCATTTATACCATTAATATTCATCCTTTGGTTATTTTTTTGACCGGATTATGAAACCCATTTCTTTTTATGGGTAACCAATATTTTTTTTTCTTTATTTTTCATTTCATTATGTAGAACATACATGAATTTAAATGTAATGACGGTTTTACCAAAATAATGACATAATTTATTGGTTAATTGTGTGTCTCTTGATAAGTTATGTATGATATTAGGGAGTAATCCTAATCCGTTATGGGACTTCATCGACCATGTGACATTTTCTTGGCAGTTAGTGTTGACTCATGTTTATGTCATGGTATATGTTGCCTAAATATTCTTATATTTCCATGATCAAATGATCAAATGATCATATGTTTTATATTTTATACCTGTATATTTTTATTCATTATCAATGCCTTCTACATCATCATTTTATGCCTTTTGAATCATGTTATATGCTTCATTTCCATGGTTATTCCCTTACTGGGATTTTTAGCTCACCATTTTTGACTATATATTTCTCAAGTTATCCTATGTATATATAAGAGCTCCTTGGGTTTTATGAGATCATTTTGAAGATTAATAAAATGTTTTTATTATATAAGTTTCACGTTTTCTAATTATGTTCCTAGTCTTCCAAAGACACTAGGCTTTTCAATCCTTGGTTTGTATTTAATAGATAAATATGCTTAAAATAATATAATAATATGTGTACAAGGATTTGGTCACTATAGTTGGTATCAAATAAAATCCAAGTTATTCTTGGAGATTAGGAATATAAAACATTTATAAAAACCCTAGTGATAATTCTTTAGCTACATATAAACTAGATTTAAAATTATTGAATCATATCTTAGGATATACTTTTCATTTATAGTTTAATAATTTTATGTTAATATTTTCAACTATATATTCTAATTAGCTATGTTTTCAAGCATCGATAATTTTATTTATATTTTTTTTGTTAATGGAGAGAAATATGAGAACCTGGTACAACAACCAATGTCATAAAAAATGTGTCAATTTTCTTAATGATATGTTAAACTGGATGGGACCGTGAGCTCATAATTTTATGATAGTACATGCTAAAATGGATGATGTAATGAATAATAACTTGAATCATGTGAAACTGTTTTCTTATCTTAAGAAATATCAACTTATGTTTGAATAATTTTTGTGAAAATGCCAACTAACTTTAGTATATCTTTTGATCTTCTCATCGATGAATAATATATTAACTCTATTGAGATGATATTTACATTCATCCAATGCTCAAGAGAATATATATTCTTATGAAGGTCAATCAACTTTATGGGGAATAAGATCAGTTGTGGACAATGATAATGAAATTGATTTCTAGAGAAGAAATTCATTCTATTGAATTGGAAGGATTCATGAAAATGTTTATCAATAAATAATTTCCCCAAAATCTCTATATTAAGATGGAGAGGGATTTTATTAGACTGAAGAAAAATGAAGATGAGTCTATTGGTGTGTACAATACAAATTTTACAAGGCTTTCATGATACACCTATGGTTTTTTCATGGACATTGAAGTAAATATGGGTTGTTTATTTAGTGTATTAATGTCTAGTCTATGAAAATAATTTTCATTATAAGAATTCAATAGGAATTAATTGATTTCCATTGTACTCTTAATGTTGGAAGGGTGATTCAAGAATCACAATGGTCTTAAGGGATCAAAAATAAAAAGAATAAAATAGATTTTAGTATGGGGGAATCAATAGATAAATCACATATAAGAAATAAAACCCAACATACCAAGTGTCAAATGTTTGCAATGTAGAATTCTAGGAACCATATAAAGGGAAGAAAAGATGATTTAAATGTTTAATAGGGAATAATTATGCTAACAATTACTCAATGGATATGAATAACCCCAAAAATGTAGAATAATAAAGGAAGGTTCCGATCAACACTCAGAGTATAGTAAATTGTTTCAACTATAATGAACTTGGGAATTATTTGAGCCAATACCCTAATCTAAGGGTTGTTAGAGATAATAAATGACAATAACCTATAAGGAAGAAAGGAAGGGAATAAGTTACCACTACAGCAGAGGTGGATCCTAATAATGACAGGTGATAGGTATGATGGGTTTTCATTCAAGAATATGATACTTAATTTTTTATTATACTTCTACACATTCATTTTTATCATTCAATTTTAGTTTCACTATTTAAACACCACCTCAAAATATGGAGGATGAATTATCTGTGAGGATAGAAAATGGGTAAATTATTGCATCTAACTTATATTACTCCTCCCAAGTCAATGTTAATGGACTGAACCTCCCATAAAATTTCATATAACTTCATTTGGTTGAGTATGATTCTATATTGGTCATAGATTGTAAATCATTATATAAATCCAACATCATCTTTTGGGATAAGGGGATCATTATTCACATCCTGAGGCATCCTCCAATTTGATACAAATGTTAGGAGGATTATGGATATACTTTTCAATATTCCTCTCTATCATGGATACCATTTCCTTATGATCAATAATTTATTACTCAAATAATCATGACAAAGTAGAGGATCATGATTGATGATATACCCATTATGAGGGACATCACCAATGTTTTCCCTGAAGAATTTCACTTCCTCCCTCATGACAGAGATGTTGGATTCTTAATTGAACTTATAATGGGATCTCTTCTAATATAAAAGACTTCTTACAGGATTTCCACCATTTAGATCGAATATCTAGAAGAGTAGTGACACAAGAATATGTAAAATGGTTTTATATTACCAAGTGCTACAATATAGGTTGTGTCGATCATCTTCATCAAGAAGAGATATGGATAAATGCATCTCTACATTGATTACCATCATCATAAAAAATTATGATAAAGAAAAATTATCTCATTACATGGATATATTATTTGTTTTATCAACTACATGGGGACAAGAATTCATATAAGGAGTAACTTTATTTGGGTTATCACTAACTAAAGGTGAAAAAGGAATATATTCCCAAGACTATATTTAGAATTATGTATGAACACTATTAGTTCATAGTGATTCCCTTCAAACAAGCTAATTCTCAAATAAATTTCATAAACATAATAAATATATTCTATAGAGGTTACCTCAAAACATTTGTGGTAGTATTTATATATAATGTTATGATATAACCCAAGATAATGTATGGATAAGAAGATAATTTGAATGCAATGCTAATGTATTTTCAATGGGAAAACTATATGAAAAGTTTATTAAATATTATTTATATATATAGGAAGTATCATTCTCATGGAATTTTCTCACAAAAAAATGGATATTTGTGGACCCTTCCAAGACAATGGAAATTGATGATTAGGATAAACCATTATGGGTAGTGATGATTCATAGTTTTTATAGTCTAGAAAGGTATTACAGATTACTTTTTAGGATCTTATCAAGATTTTAAAGCCAATAACAAATATGACTCGAAAGAAAGTAATGTTTCTCTAGAAAAATGAAAGTAAAGACTACTTCAAAGAGTTGAAAAAGAATTTTACGAATACACCAGTACTTGTACTACCCACAAGTGGTGAAATATTTGTGTTATATAGTGATTCCTAAAACAAGAACTTAGTTTGTATACTAATGAAAAATTATAAAGTGATATCCCATTCCGGAAGGTGGATAAATTTTCAGGAGAAACACTATCACTCACATGATTTGGATTTGGAATATGTGATCTTATGATTGAAAAATTGGAGGTATTATCTCTATGGGTAGAGGTTTTAGATATATACTTATCACTAGAGCCTCAAATATATATTCACATAAAATGGGAATAATACACACTAGCAATGATGGTCAGATAACATCAAGGATTATACCTACTCAATACAAAACCATCCTAGTAAAGAAAATAAAGTGACTGACACTCTTAGTATAAAGGATCCTATAACATTATCAATGATAATAATTGATAACGATCCAATATTATTATAATTTTAGAGGATAGGCATGGGAATCATAATGGAAGAAACATCATCATTTCTTTCTCAAATTATTTCTCAATATTCATGTTTATAAATGATAAATGATACTTAAAGAGGTGATGTTGAAATTCAGAAGAAGGTGGAATCTATAAGAAATTTAAAATCCTCAAAGTTTAAAATTGATGAAGAAGAAGATTTAAGATTTGGTTCATGAATATGTGTACCAACATTTCCTGATTATGTAGGTATAATTTTAATTCTTCACATATCTCGACATTATGTATTCACCCAAGGAGAAAAAATATGTATCGAGATCTTTAAAATAACTACTTGTGAGAAAATATGATGATTGATATTGTTAAATATACATAAAATTTCTTGATATGTCATCAAGTAAAGTCTAATGGGAAAAAGTCTAAGGGGTGACACAACCATTACCCATACCTGTATAGAAATGGGAAAACATCACCATGGAATTTTTCAATGGAATTACAAATACATCTAGAAGAAATAATGAAATATAGTTTATTATGTATAATATTAAAAAGACTACTCAATTTATTATAATTGGATAGTACTTCTAGCACAATAAACATTTAAGGATATATATTAGAGAAGGGGTGATATTTCCTGGAGTACAATTATTGATTGTATCTGATCGATATCTAATATTTACATCAATGTAATGAAAAAGTATCAAAAATTCCCTAAACACTGAGATAAACTTCAGTACATATTTTCACCACTAGAGTGTTGTACAGTATCAGAAGATAATTCAGAAATTAGAAGATATGTGGATAACATTATTGATGGACTTTAAAGGAGAATGGGACCAATATATTCTCCTGATTAAATTATATTAGAACAACAATTTCCACTTAAGAATAGAAAAGGCTTCATTTGAAGACCTTTATGGGAATAGATGTATAATACCTATATATTGGGATGAAGGTAGTTAATATAAGCTATGGAGACCTAAAATGGTCAAAGAAATAGTAGAAAAGGTGTAGGCTATTCAACAGAATACTCAGGAATCGCATTGTTGAAAGAATAGCTATATAGACAATCATCGATGTGCCTTAACATCTGAGGTTGGATTTAAGGAATTCCTCTGCATATCTACATAGAATTGAGTCATGTGGTTTAAGAAAAATTGAATGCTACATCCTTGGTACATCAGCTCCTTTTAGATTCACAATCACATTAGAGTTATGGAATATCGACTACCACTTCCACTAACCATGTCTAAAGTACATGATGTATTCCATGTATCCCATTTGAGGAAATACATACCCGATCCCTCACATGTACTAAATTTATTTGTGGTATAGATGAAAAATGATCTCTCTTATGAGGATCAGCTAGTGAAGATCTCAGACTATAGAGATAAAGTTCTACACAATAAAACTACTTACAATATTAAATCATTATGATAGAATAATAAATATGAATAGGAGATATGGAAACCAATGGAAGTGATGAAGGAGATATACCCTCACCTACTTTCTCCTTAGTATGTAAAATGAAATTTTGAGGGATAAATTTAATAATGGCTGAATAATTTAATGACCAAGAATTGTATCGATGTAATTTCCATTTTTATAATTGTTCAATGTAGTATAAACCACAAACATCACCTAGAGAAACCAACAAAAAAAATTTATCATAAATGAGCAGTGATAAATTAGTTATCAGTTAGACCTATAATAATTTCAAATATTTTTTTAGGAAAATAAATAGGAAATAATGGAATAAGAATAGGATAATTTGGATCTTCTTGATCCAAAAAAATGACTTAACACACGAATAAAGATGTAGGAATAAACATTATGTTAATAATAAAATATTCATCATGAAGTTGAAATTATACTTAAAATTTTGAAAAAAAATAAATTTTATTAAAAAACGAGTTGAATAATAATAATTTATATTGAGTAAGAATCCTATATGACTATTATAAATCTGACTATTGGAACAATAATCTGATTGTTGGAATAGTAACCTGACTATTGGGAAGTAAATAGATGGTTCAGAATAGTAATTTGAAATTTAGAATAATAAAATTTTTTAGGGTGATGTAAAATAATATTTATGTATCATATAAAATAAAAATTTAATAAATTTAATCCACAATAATAAAATAATTAAAATTTTAAAAATGATAAATTATACGTTTTTCTTCTTATAAATCATAAAAGTTTTAATCATAATTTTATAATAAATATAATGATTTAAAAAAATTATTTAAATTAAATGGATTATAAATTAATAATATCTTTTTTATATTCATAATATAATTTTATTAGACCATAAATGATTTTTCAAATGTTCATACAATCAATTATAATATTAAAGTCGATGTTTTTCTAATAAATTAAGATTTTATTTAATAATAAAATTTCTCATATATTAGAAAATTAATTTCATAAAATTAATTTCATTTATAAAATCCACGCATCCAAAAATGGCTAATGTGAGTTTTTTATTTTTATAAAATAGATAAATTTTTGTGTAAAGTGAAATATGGTAATTTACGGTATTTAACATTATAAGACAAGTATGTGAATTTTTGAGTCATAGATGATGTAAGAACCCATTAGTTAGAAATAAGATGAACAAATTATTATATATAGTGACAACAATCAATATTGTTGATATTATTGACCTATAATATTAAAAATTTAATATAACAATAAAAAACTCCCCTCCCCTCCCCTTATAAATACCACCCCTTCTCCTCGCAGCTTATAAGAAATTAAGAATACAAAATTTATAAAAACCCACTTTCCCCCACTTTCCAAACATTCAATTTCATTTAGTCTCACAAAAATACCAATTCCATGTAATTTAAGTGGTCCTTCAAAGAGGCAATATTCAAGAGGTTACATTCTCAAACTACCTCTTTCAATTTATGTTCTTCTTTTACATTCCTCTCACTTAATATATCCATAAAATCATAACAAACCCATTATAATGTATATAATATAATTTTATATTTCTATTTTAATATCTTATATCCATCTCTTTTCTTATCAAATATTGTGAAAAAAACGAAACCATTATCCAAATTATGATGGTAAACCATATCGGTGGATAATGTGTTTTATTTTTTCCATTACTGCCATCATGGAAGGTCATAATACTATTATTAGTCTAAAAAAATATTTTAATAAGTATTTGATAACTTATTTCATTTCCTATAACTAATATAATATTAAATAAAATAACACTAGTTCATTGTGGTCAGTAAAACCACCTAAATGAACTAATCACATAACGATAACAATTTTACCCAAAGAACCATCCCCATATAAAAAATGAAATATAGGACCATTTATTCATATTTAATTTCATGAATAATACTAAATACCATTCCATTTAAGTTCATGATCAATATTTAAATTTGAAAAGAACATGATAAATATACGCATGTAAACCGACCATTAAACAATGAAATGAACACTCCAAAAAACAAGGCAATTGAACATTATAACTCATTAAAATTGACAAAGATAATCTTAATAAAATAATAATAAATCAATTATATTTGGAATATGTTCATAATTAAGTTATTAATGAATAGAATTTTAATATCAGGACCATTAATTTCATGTACATAATGCATTTGGACTAAGTTAATGAATCTCTCTACTCCTCCATATTTCCCCCGGATTACCATTTCTGTATCCTTACATCAATTTAACTCCAAATTATCCTTATATAATTCTCAAATATTATATATATATATATATCTCACACATATATATATCTATCGAAATTAATCTCAATTTTATGGGAAATACATTTTTTTAAAAGGTTCTCTTTTCAATTCCTCACAATAATGAACCCCAATTAAAGGGGACTTCTCTATTTCTTTCCAAATTTCAATTAAACATCATAAAATATTTTTAATCCACCGATATTTTCAAAATTATCTCATTTATTAATGAAATAATATTTTAGTTCATTTATAATTTTATGGAAATAAATATTCCATTATCCACTTTAAAGACTCTTTATTCTATTCCCTAAAACAACAGTATAGTTGCACATTTCTAAAGTTACCAAAACAATATTTTTCTTATTTAATCATAATTTTGACATTTTAATTCGTGATAAATTCATATTTTTACAATATTATTGTCCATTAATGATTTAATCCCTCATTTCTTGGATTCCATTATGATACGCCCTATGGTTATACCTTATTACATGATTAAAACCCCCATTTCATTCCAAGGGTAACACTTTTTTTCATTATGTTTGATTTCTTTTCAAAGCACACATATACATGTACATGTTCTGATGGGTGTGACCATATTTTTATCCAATGTATTGGGTAATGTTTTGTCCCATGATATGTTATGTGTGTGATTAGGTAGTACACATAATCCATTATGGGATTTTGTCCACCATGTGATATTGTCTGGGCATATAACCTTGACTCATGTTTGTGTCATGGTATATATTTATTCCAAGTACATATATTTCCATGATTACTTTATTACATGTTTTATATGTTATGAATCTACAGGTTTATTCATGATTCATGCCTTCTATGTCATCATTTTATGCCTTCTGTCTCATGTGATATGCTTAATTTCTATGTTTATTCCATTAGTGGGATTTTTATATCAACCCTTTTGTCTATTTATTTCCTAGGTTATCCGATGTGGGATTTTTATATCAACCCTTTTGTCTATTTATTTCCTAGGTTATCCGATGTAAATATAGGATCCAAAAGGGAGTTATGATATAATTATGAAAATCAATAAAAATATGTTTTATTATAGTTTAATATTTCTTAATTATTTACACAATCTTCAAAATACACTAATATTTTCAGTACATGGTTTTCATTTAATAGAAAATTATACTAATGATCATGTAATAATATGTGTAAATGATTTGGGTATCTATACGAGAAACCTTGTGAGAATCAATAAACCAGAATTTTTCCCATGGAAAACCTTATGAGAATATCAAAACCAAAATTATAATCACATAATAAATCATTATATCATGAGATATTAACCTTAACCAATGCGTTGGAGGGGGATATTGGGTCCCACCCATCATCATCCATTTATATGTGTTTCATTTAAAGTCAATCATATCATAATGAAAACATGGAAATAAAATGTGTTTCATAACCTATTCTAATTGAATAACATAAGTAAAATATTCATAATTCTATCAATTGATGTAACATGATATAACCATGTAAAATAAATTGGTATCCAAAGATATTTTGTGACTTTGTATGTAAATAGTACTAAATAAATATGATAGATCATATGGTATTTACACTATAATAATAAATAATATAAATTTAAGTTAATAATTTACATAGTCAACTTATTTATGGAAGATATTTTAACACCGTTTGATTAAATAAATTAAAAAATAGGGAATCTAGAAAGAAATGTCATTAGAAGAAAAATCAGGTTTATAAATATTTATGAATTAGGCAAGATAAAGGAATTGATGTGTCATTTCTATCATAGAAAATATAATTTAATAATTTTTCATGAGAAATATACTAGATTTTTTTATTTGAACACTATCATTGATCAAGAATAATATATATTAAAGTACACAGACATATATGAAAAACCCTTTTTAGGAAAATCTCTTTGGAAATTAGAAATATACAAGATATTTTGAACAAATTTTAAAATAATGTTATTAATACACTAATAAAAATAGTTATCTTTATAAATAATGAAAAAATTGGGAATATATGTTTCATATACTCTGACATAATAGGTTTATTTATGTGTTCACATGTAAATGTTTATAATATAATAATTTCAACAGTTAACATAAATAACTCATACTGAATACATTAAAAAACTAACTAATACTTTTAGACAAAGGAAAAAATATATAAAATTAAATTAAAAACTTATAAATAAATAGATAAGGAAATATTGATAGTAGTTCAATGATTATAGATATGGAAAAAGGAGGTTTGTTGCTGAGAATTAAAGAAGGGGACTATTTCACTTACAACAAATAATGTGGGTAAAATAAGAATCAAGGGGAAATGAAATTTTGAGGCGGCATGTAAAACCATATTACTGTACATGTAAAATTATAATAATAATTATGAAGAATACAATTTACCCATATGTATTATGTTTTATAAATGATATTGACATAAAAAATAATTTTTTTAATGAAACTCTTACATTTTGAGTAATTTTTTTTATCAAAAACCCATTTTTCAACTTTTGAATACTTTGAACAAACAAATATTGAAATGATAACATGATATAGATATTCAAAACCACATCATTATGTTAAAAAAAATTAATTAGGAATTATTTAAACCATTCCAAATAAGACATAGTGTATAATATTAAATATATCTTAAGGGGTGGATATTTTATATAATAAACCCTTACCTCAATTTCTATATTGAATAAATACACTCTGACCACATGTATAAAAAAGAAACTATATTAATATAAAATAATTAAATAATATATATATATATATATTTTTATATACACTTCAGTTATAATTATTATCTATATATATATATCAGTTAGTTATTATCAATTTTAAATATCAGGTGTGAGTAATTTGGATCGTTTTGAACTAGTTTATTACTAATGGTATTTTTTGTATTATCCCCCCAAATATCATAATTATTAGACCACAAATGGTACTTTAATTTATATTTTATTTATTTATAATGTAATAATTTATTTCTATGGTATTTTTTATAATCCTTAAAGATAAATGTTTTTATAAGATAGTTTGGATGATTCTTACTGAACATAGGGTGTTTTCTTAAATGACGAGTTAAATTCATTATTTGAATTATTTTAACAAAAAAATAATTATTTACTTGTTTATATAATATGTTTCCTAAAATAAAATTCACATAGTAATCCATGGTATAAATTTATAGCATTGTCCAAGTATGTGGTTAAAACAACCCAAATATGAACACGCTATAATTAATTGATGATTATGAAGTGATTTATTTGTAAAATCGTTTTACCAGAGACATAATGAAACTTATTTAATATTTATTAATGTGTTATATCTAATTTTAAATAATTATATGATTATTAGAACCCATAAAAAATTATTTCATAGTAGAAAAAATCAATTTTTCTTCTAGAATTCTCATTTAGATGGTTGAATTTACCTCAGTCGTTTATTCCTCATATTATAAATAGGATATAAATTTTCCCTTTAAAAAAACTAATAAATTCATAAACATAATATTTATACATTAAAACCATTATCATGACCCTAATTTTAAGGTGTTTATGAAATTAAAAATGGAAATTGATCCTTCTATAGAGGCACTAGTCTACCCGTATGCATGAATGGTGATTTCATATTACAAAAAATGTGGAAAAGGTGTAATATGATTTATTATTTTATAATATATAATATTTCATAAATATTATAAATATATATTAAATTAACTATTCAGGCAATCCTTTTAATGATGTTATAGAAAATAAAGCACATTCCATCATGGAAGCCATAGTTCGCACAACATACGTGTGATAGTTTCATTTTTATTAATAGTAAAGGGAGCAATGGTTTATTATTATTCCATATAAATAATAAAATACAAATTAAATAATTATATTGATGGTATCATTTTAATTTTATAATGTTATTTATGTAATAATAAGTTCTTATAATGAAATAGGAATTGGAAAAGGAGTGGTTAAAAATTTATACATCACTTCCAGGATTATCTCTTTTCTAAAGGGGATAAGAATTTGATGGATGTTTCATTCAGAAGGAAAACACATAATGGTGTATATAAGTGTTGATATCATTTTTTTAATATATTTTATAAACAATGTGGGTTATTGAGTGAATGCGAGTTAGTAAGGGATATCTCCTTTATTAATCGGAAAGGGATGTAATTTTTGTAAATACCCAAAACATTTTAATAATGGGAAGTAATTATCATTAAAGTAGCTCTAAAATTGATATTTAATAAATATGGTAATATATGTGCTAGATATAGTCCTTAACAACCAATTTAATCACAAGTTTAAAAGCTTTTTTTAACTCATTACAATTATATTTTTCACTTTTAGCGTTTTATCTTTTACCAAATTATCTATTTTTTTACCTATAGTAACTTATAATTTATGACTAATAATGAAATGGAAAATATTACAAAAATTAAACCTTTTTATTCCATTTTTTAAGCCATTTTATATGATTCAATTTCTAAAAGTTATAAATTCAATTTTAAAATACAAAATATTAGAAACAATTTTCTAGAAAAATATCACCCATGTTCTTAAATGTTAATTATAGGTTTGTGTAAAAAAATATATTTTTTAAATTTATAATTTCACTTATATAAATTATTTTTAATAAAATGTTTTTCATAAATTTTAAAATCATAAATATAAACTAATAATTCCATAATTTTCATGTTATTTGTGGAATCGGTATATTTAACCATTCACATTAAAAATAAATTTATTTTAAAAATTTTAAAAATTTATCCTAAGATAATGATGACATGTTTAATCCACAAAAAAGTTATTTTTTTCAAATTAAAATTCTAAAATTAATAAATAATCATTTTAATGAAAATAATATATATAAGGAAACCCATATTTATTAAAAATGTTCTTTTTTAACTTTAACTACTTTAAGTTTGTTTCGCATTGATTTCAAAATAATTTAATATTGATATAATATTTTATAAATATAAAAATTACCTATTATAATATAATTTTAACTATGATCAATAATATTTTTGGGTGAAATATGATACCCCATTTTTTTAAAATGGCTCTTTGAAAGGAAAATTTTTCAAGATATAAATCAAATAAAATAATAATGTTTAGTTATATTTATTGTTCATTATATTTTTTTCAAAAAAAATATTATATTATTCTTGTAATATTAAAATTTCATGGTATTTTTAGTTTGGTAGTGTTTTATTTTTGAGTTGTGTGTGACACAATAAATTTATGGTAGTTTTAATTTAAAGGTTCCAAAATCTCTATTCATTACATTCTCCCTACATAAATAATTTGTGTCTTCTCTATTTTAATTATTACCATCCAATGAAATTAGGTTAGGTTTTTCATAACATATTAGTCATTTGGTATATGAATTCTAATATGGAATATACTTTACTTTCTTTTTTGGTATCAAGTAATTTATTTTCATCAAACAATATTGTTCATTCATTAAATATTGTACCTCAATATTTATAAATTATAATCATATATTCCCAATGATGTATCTCTCCCAAAACCATTTGTATTTATATGGCATTAAACCACTATATTATCACATACTACTCAAAATATTAAGTCTATGTTTAACCCTTAAATTCATTAATCACTAGTTTATAAATTTGAACACTAATATATATATATATAGGTATATTATAATCTCAAATTCAGGAAGAATGTTAACAAAAATATAGTGGATTACTTTTTATTAAATCTATAACTAATTCCAAGTCTATAAAAATTCTAAGTCTCTTTTTTCAACATCAATCAACCCTTTATTACGTTAATATCAAGAATATATTAAACCTATAAGTTAACTATAACTCTATCTTGTGTTATCCAATAGTTTTCCCAAAAATATAGCCTTTTTATAGAATCAATTTTCAGGGTTTTTTATAATTTTTAATATATTTTTCCAAACCATTATAAAGAAAATATACTTATGAAAAATACATAAGTGTTTCACATAATCCTAAAAAATTTATATGATATGAAAATATTATCTATAAATATCACTCATTAATGAAAATACCTAATATTATCTTGTTTTTTTACTATTAATATATCAACCACACCACATTTGGTAAGACTATTAAAATCACATTTTTCAAAAAAATGCATATAATATGATTCGTAGTCATTTAAATATGCTACCTTATTCTGTTAAAATATATAATGGTTTCTGTATACATACCTTTATTAAGTACATGTTTCTATTCCTCTTTTTACCAAATGCTAAACACCAAAAATGGTTTTAATAATCTAAAAATATGCATATGAAAACATCAATATGAATAATTATTACACTATAACACCTATAGTGACCCTAAACCCAATAGTCCAAATCTTATGTCTTACATTATTATATTAGCATGAGATATAAGGAATAGAATCCCAAAAGGTCAAATAGTTTAGAAGTATATGTAAAATTGATATATATATATATATATATATATATATATGATTACTCTATTACATTTGAAAACAAAAATTAAAACATATTTTTGTTGAGAATATCACTATTCCCTCTAGAATATCTTTTTATTTCAGACATAGTACATTTCATGGATTCCCGAGAAAGGAAACGAAATAAGGGTGAGCTAAAATGCTCAGTAAGTGTTAAGAAAAATGGAAGCTATCATGAATTATTAATAATAAAAAATATGGAAAGTTAAATAACCGAGAAAACACTCCATTTAATTAATAACAAGAATATCATAACAGGAGGAGGCATTATCAATATGCCCGGGTAAATAACTTAAAACACATAACATTTAATCAACAACTGAGAATGAAATGCATCCAATGAAAATTTTATAGAGAAAATATAGGGGATAATAATAACATAATTCTGAATGAATGTAATTATGAATTATTATATTTCATGTTTTTGTGGAACATGATACCTCTATCATCATGATATATCCTCAACATAGTTTAAAACTGATGGGTGTAAACCCATTTACCTATGACTATCCAACTAATTATTCCCCTGAAACTACCAATGCATCCTGGGGATATCTATAATAGGGACTTTCCCATGTCTTGCATTTCCTAAAAAATCCTCATATATAAAATAATCGATTTAATTCATAAAAAATATACCTTACCATTAAACATCTATATTGATGAAATAATAAGAGTTATCAATATTTCCCTAGTAAATCAAATCACTTCCAAAGTAAAACATTATATGTATAAATGTGATAAGGTATAAGTAATAAGAACATATATGATAAATTAAATTTATATTTAGGTCAAATTAATTGTCCAATGATCACAAAAAATTGGTTATTTCACCTGAAAGTTATTGATTATAAAAAAATAATTGAGAAATTTAATTTAAATAGTTTCATTGGTCAAAAGAATCATAAACCATCCTGATGAAGAATAAGTATGGTATCCATATAAAATATACACATTGGATTATGAATAAAGTGTTTTTGTTGTTAATGATTTTGAAATTTAAAGGCCTTTCCTAACATTATTGTAGAAAAGTCCATTTCATTTTGAAATTTAGTATCTAAAAATAAAATATCACAACTTATTTTAAAATATGCTTAATTTAAACTAACATTCAAAACATAGAAAATAGTCTCTAAAACATTTGATTGGTCATGATGACAGGAACTTTTGTTCATGTCGTACAAGTAAAAACATATATTTCTTTCACTAATTAGTAAAATCCATGTAGACATTTTTTTTGAAAATGAAATGAAGACTCCTTTAAAAAAATTCTTTAAAAAGGCATAAATGGTTAAACATTTTCTTAATAAATAATTATAAAAAGGTTAAAACATTTATAAAAACATTTCTATTAAAAATTATTTTTGAAGAAAAAAATTTTACGATTAAAGAGAGAAATAAAGTCATATTTTCTTAATAACATTTTCTCAAGAATTTTGTGTACCATAGAGTGGAAAATTTACATTTTTTCATGAAATTATCATCAATAAATAGAGGAGGAAAAAATAAAAGGTTTTATTTTTCAATTATCAAATAATCCCCTCCATTATAATTTCAAGTATAAATAATCCTAATTAATCTGATATTGTGAGATGAACCCTTAAAAGTTTTATAACGGTGAAGTGAGAACTAATCAATTATTATATTATATATAACAATTGAAAATCCACAATAAAAGTGTAAATAAATCAATAGATTGTCAAAATTCGTTACACACATAATTTTATAAAATCAAAGACAATGATAGGGTAATCACTACTACAAAATAGTCATTTAAAAACAATTTTCTATATCAATGCTCAAAAAAATTGATAATAATGGTTCTTTTTTATCATACTTAAAACAAACGCGGAAAAGGGTTACCTTTATTGGCACATTTTTTAGCACTAATAAACAATACCCTTTATCAGCGCTTTATTTTGGATACTGATAAAACATTACTTTTACTAGTGTTTTATTATAATAATTGATAAAAGTATCGAATTAAATGAAATAATTAAATAAATAGAACTAAAAATGACTTTATTAAAAAATATTAAAAAATAATAATTAAAAAATAATTTTTAAAAATGAATAAATTTATTATACTATTTTTAATTATAAATACTATTAAATATATATATTTTTAAAATGAAATAATTAAACTAATAAGAAAATTAAATAGATTAAGAAAATATTATACATTTCATTAATTAAATAATTATTAATAAAATTAATAATATTTAGTATATATATATATATTAAAAATTAATATATTGTTTATATTCAATATATGTGTGTATATATATATGAATTTATATAATATTTCATAAATTTTATTTTTATAATAAATAATATTCATTAAATAAGTCTTATATTTAGTAAATAATGGTTTGTAATTAAAAATTCATATCAATTTATAATACTGACAAATTGCCTCAAGTAATGAACTTAATTGAATGTTATTGAATTTTTCAATTTAATATATATTTACATATATAATGTGTTATATTTATTTCACATACATATATATATATAATTAATTCATTTTTTATATACAACACACACATATAAAAATAATTACATTATTAATGTAATATTATATAGAAACACCAACAACTAATATTTATATAGTTTATTAATGTTTTAGTGTTATATAATTTCATTATATAATGGTTCATTTAATATATTGTGACTTTAATTAGTAAATTTTATTGATTTATTTTTAATTTTATTACGTTTAGCTATTAATTAATTTTTATGATTTTTTCTTTTTTCTTTTTAAATTTTTAATGAATTTAAAAAATTTCTATTATTTATTCATATTCATTTATTAACTATGTTTTAATATTTTCAATATTTATTCATATATATTTCAATATATATATAAATCAATTTTTTTTAATAATTTATATTTTATTAATAAAAATGGTCTCTTTTTTTAATATTTTTAAATGTGTACTGATTTTTAGTTATTCAATTTCACCCATTTTTAACATCATATACATAAGATTAAATATTAATTAAAAATGTTAAAAATATATTTTGAAATAAGTATTTATAAATATATATATTTATAAATATATATTTACTATATTTATACATTTATATATTTATAATTATAAATAAAAAATATTATTTTTTAGAAAGTAATTTTGAAATTACAAGTCAATAATTATCTATATATTTAAATAATTATACTATTTTAATATATTTATTTAGATAATGAATATATTTTATATATTTATATTTTTCTATATTCATTATACATATATACTTACATATATAATGACATAAATATATAAATATATAAATATTATTTTTTTAAAATAATTTATATAATTAGACATAAATACTTATAAATTTAAGTAATTATAAAATTTTAATAAATATATTTAAAAAATGGATATAGTTACTATAGGTATATTCCTATATATTTATTATATATATATAATTATATAAATATAACTTAAAAAATTATTTATAATTATAATTATAAATCCCTTATCAATGCTAAAGTTAAAAACGTGATAAACGTTGTTTTTATAAGCACTTTTTTAGTACTCATAAATCTATACCTTTATCAGTAATTATTAAATTGGCATTGATAAAAGTGTACAAGTTCTATTAAAAAACTATAACCAGTTGCATCATCTGAATGTTTCCAAGGAAGCCACCTACTATCGGTGCTCCTCCTCATCAAATCCAAGCTCAAATAAAGGCTCAAACAATTCCAAGGCTTTAATCCAAGGCTCAAACTATCCAAGGATTGAATAAATCCTAGGATGGAATAAATCCATGGATTTTTCATATATCTTATTTCTCTTGGATGATTCAAATCATTAATCCAAGGTATGTTATTTTCTCCTCATCACTCATTGATTGCTTATTTGATGATATCTATTTTCATTTTTTGTTTTTTATCTCTTGCTTACAAATTTTACTTATGGAATGAATTTCTAATTTTGGGTTTTATGGTTTTGGGTTTTTATTGAACCTTTATGGTCTTTTCATGATGTCTTGTTGCATATTGAGAATTCTCCACACTAATTTTATTCTTTTAACATATTGAGTTTAAATGTTCTGAACATCCTTTATTGGAAATAATATAGAAAATGTTTTTGATAAAATTCCACCTATGGTTTTTTTTAATATATAAAAATGGATGTCATGTAATTATTTCTTGAATTGGAAGTGCAGTTTTTTTGGGTTTTCTTATTTTGAAGATTTAGTTGTATTACATCACAATTTTTATTTTTATTTTAAGTGTCTAAAATTTTAGCACTTTTTTTCTTAATATACTATATGAAAATCCATATATATATATATGTACACCAGTTTCAAGTAACCCTTTATTTATGCTTTTTTAGTACACAAATTATATGGGTGAAATTTGGGAGAGTTTGAATAAGTTTGGGGGGGGGGGGTTAAGACTTTTATTAAGGTGAAAAATTTGGGAAAACCATGAAACACCTATAATAAACCATTCACTATGTGATAGGGGATAATGGGATGGAGAAAAATTTGCCCACAATTTGTCCAAATAGTGTAAGAACCTGAGAGAAACCTTGTAACTATAGATAGCAGGCCTTGGCATGACTTGTGCATACTTTGGAAACCATGTGAGCCAAATGTGTGAGGTTCATCCTTGAGGTAGTAGCTTGAGCATAGTTATCTCATGATTTATCTAATCGTGTGACTAGACATGTAGAAGTTAAAGATGATATAATAAAATTATGGATCTCACATATTTTGGTCTATAACTCTCTCATTTATCCTCTCTTCCCAAATGTCATGGAATCTTCTCATACTGATTAGTAGGTGATCCATAAGCTTTTATTCGTGTTTTAAATCTGAATTCATGTGTCTAGCCATCATTTTTTGTCGTTCATGGTGTTTTTTCTTAGATCTACTTCTATTTATCTCTCAATTTCTTAGATATACAAGTGATTTGGATAGATATATGGTTGTTAAGGAAAAAAATGATTATATTTGTATTGGTTTATAATAATGGAAGATATCTATGGTAGGCTCCTAGAGATTCAACATGGATTCATTGGAATTTTTTATGTCATTTATAATTTTTTCCAATTTATCAAGGTAAGTGGTTTCACTCTTGACTCTTCTATTTAAAACATGATGGTTCAATTTAAAATTGATTTTTTATCTTGAAATTGGTTTTGGAATTGATATTATTTTCTTATTGAAAACCCTCTTTCGTTATATTTTGTCATATAAAAAATGTTGTGATTTGGTTGGATAGTGTATTTGGTAATTTGAATTTAAAATGATGATTTTAAATTTCTTGGTATGTTTTTCTACATAGAACAAAATTGTTTTCAATAAAAATGTTGTCTATTAAAATAGGGTTGAACACACTATGTTTTTTCTTATCTATGGAATGGTTGTTTAGCTTGGGTTCATATGCATTAGGATTGGTAAGGGCATGAAGTACCCCCATTAAAAGGTTGGGAAAGATATGCGTGTGAAGTACCCAAGCCAAAGTGGATCACTAAGTGATGAATTAGTGAATGGATGACTCACCACTCATGGGTATATAGATTTACAAGTTTCAAACATGGTAGAACATGTGGTTGTGTGGAACATAATGGGTTATGCAAAAGTAGAACTTCTCATTTGGTTTTGGAACATTATTTGGTTTCTTTCCTTGGAAATGGGGGTTATCTTGAGAAAACTATTTTATTTTCACGTGTTTATATTTTAGTATAAATTGTTTTAAGAATTGTTTTGTATAAATTAATTAATATAAATGTGCTAACTTGTTATATCTTGGTGGTGTGAGTAGGGAAGTCATTTGGGGAAAGCCTATTGAGTTTCAGTACTCACCCATGCTTTGGAACTTTGGTGCTTTTGTAGATGTTATTTATTCAGATATGGGAAAAGGAAATGTATCACACATCTTTAGCAGTACATATTTATACATGGCCTAATTTAGTTTTTGATAATGGATAATTTTTTGGAGCATGTATTTGTCGTTGGAGTCTTTGTGTTTTATATTCTTCCGCCATGTACATTGATATTTTAGTCTTCTACTATGGTACTTGGCTTTAGTTTGGTTTTGATAAAGAGATGTTGAGTAGTATTTCATTGATAATATGCATTATATAGTGGTTTTTTAGTTATTTCAACTCTCATTAGTTGTTTTATTCTTAAATTAATAATCACCCCCCATGTGTATTGAAGCCCTTTAGTATTTATTAACATCCTTTGGCACCATAGGGGTGTCACTTAAGGCTAAGTAATGCAATCCTACTTCAGATAATAAGGAGGGTTAGGATGTTACATCTATTTATTTTAATATATATATATATATTTATTTATTTATATATGAACACATTATATCATGTATATATGTATGTATGCACTCATATGAAACATATATATGTTTCATTCGATAAAGAAGATGATATTTTTTTATTGGTTTCAATAAATTCAGTTCAAGATATAATATTAATGTGTGTTTTCTAAAATAATGACTTAGATACATGCTTGAAACATTTTAAAATTACATACAGTCTCAATTTGTTAATTTAAATAATATTAAAATAAAGGATTTTTTCATTGAAAATGTGTAGTAGTATTATTATCAAGTTTTATGGCCTTTTTGGTACCATGAAATGGTTTTTAAAAAAAGTTATCACCATCTATAGAAGCTATCTTTATTAGTTTTGATGAGGTATGATTGTTTCCTTTCAAAAATAGAGATCGTATTGATTGGTTTTGAAAGGATATGATTGAGTAGATATTTTTGGGTAATATTAATTATAGATTGATATGTTTCTAATAATATTACCATACATTCCATAACTATCATAATTGAGATCATATGAAACATAGTGAACTATGAGAGATTGATACATTGTAGTCTTTATTAGATTATATGGGCCCCCACTTGTATAAAAGACTATATGAGTTTCCAATGAGGTAGGCTAGTTGTGGGTATCTAATAGGTTATAAACATAATAACTCATCATCATGCTTAATGTTTGTTCCAACCCAAATTTTTCCCGAGTCACCTACCATGATGTTTTGGAATTTCCCAATATTACATATGATTTTATGAATAATTATTACATTTGTTTTATTTTTTACAAACTCTATATTTAATATTGATCAAATATAATGTCAAAAAATTGTGTTATTTATTTGGTTGTATTGATTTATATATTTTTCTTACTAATGTTTCCTTTTATTGCTATATTATGAGTATAGTTTTAAACAGTAATATTTAGGAACCCTATAATATTTAGTGTCTATAAGTATGTTCATTTAATAATATTTCATTTATTAAAGAGAAAATATTTATTAATGGAAGTTATAAAGATTAATGATATTTTATTTACCATAAATATTAAATGTAATAATTATTTATGTTGTTGCATCAATTTTTCCAAAAAAAAATAGAATCGAGATTATCAAATTGTATATTTATTGGAATAATTATTATAGGATAATTTTAGGTATTAATCTTTTTAGGTATACATATATTGGTTCCACCCCTAGTAATCTCTAATCACCAAAAATTTATATGAAATTACACTTTATTTATTAATTTTATTATCAATACATTTTTATATATTCTAGTTGATGGAATAAGAGTTTATTATTCTTGTTTATAATATTTGGGATTCTTATTACTCTTTAATTTCCTATATTATATTTTTATTTCTATAGGGTATTTAAGAAAAAATTGATACCTCATATTGTTTGACGCATGACTAGCATTTGTTAGAGGATTGAAAGTACTAAAAGTGGGATTTATCTTATAAATATAGATTTCATATAGTTTTCAAGGATTCATATGTCATAACATGTCCCCACCGAGACACCTTGAATCACATAAAATAATGTGTATTCTTAAAAAATCTCACCTTCGATGACAAATTGGAGGAATTACCACTTTTACAGAACACAATGGAGTAAAACTATCATCCATACTAGCTTCATCTCCCAAAAAATTATTATTCCAGTTTTTTTCCTGAGACTCATCCCATGTCTCTTTTATTTTTCTAGAACTATTCTAATTAGTATTCATCCCATGGATGACTACTTATTAGTGAAGTTCAAGAAACATATGTTCATGTCCAAATGATATGGGTGATGAGTCACAAATAACATAATGGAATAATAAATATTCCGTAGATGAAGCTGATGGGGATAATAGTTGCCTATAACATTCCCCATTAGATTAATTCAAAACATAAAACATACCATTGTGGATTAATTATTTTATTAAATTCAATTACCCATTTCTTTCAATGAATACTGAAATTCATTAAAAAAAGAAAATTTTGGGTTTCCCTTATTAAAATTATCTATAACATTAATCATTGTTAATGAATATCATATGTGTATTTATTTATTTATTATTCCAAATAATTATTTTATGAACCTAATATGATGGATATGAATCAGAAATGGATGCATAATAATCAATTGAAAAAGAGTATGAAGATGGAGTTAAAGGGTTTATCATGATTTCAATAGAGCATGCATATAAACCTTCTCAAATCATTTTTCCATGATTTCATTGTTTCTATTTAATGAAAATTAGTCCAAAAGATCTAGAATAAAATCTAATATATCATATCATTGATTAGATATATAAATGATGGAATAACCATGGGGAAAAAATAAACATGCACATCCAATGGAATGATACTGTGGTTTATGGATCATTTGATATGAATACGAATGTAAATGATGATAAAGATCATGTGGATGAAATGACAATGGAAATTGAAGAAGACATCCATGATTATCCAAATTTATTTTAGAAGTTAAATAATTATGATAAGAAACCATTGTATATCGGTTCTACTAAATATAAAACATTTTCAGTAGTATTGAAGTTATATAATTTTAAATAAGGTGGAAGTTCGAGTGACACCAGCTTTATAGAACTACTTGGTCTAAATGATATGCCACTAAAATAGAATGAACCACCATATGAAAAATTTGTTGCTAAACGAGTGCTATATTCAGTGGGAATGATACCTAAAAAACTATAAGATTTACGTAATGATTGCATATTGTTTCAAAAGTACAATGAATCACTTATAAAATTCCCTAAGTGTGATATGTATAGATACAAAATAATGAATCACATCCTAAGAAAGTTTTACAGTAATTTCTTATAATTCATTGATTTAGAAGAATATATGTATTTTAGGAAACCATGAGAAAATTTACATGGAATGAATATGAAATAATTAAACATGTGAACCTAAATCAAATAGTATATTCCCATGAGTGGAAGAAAATTGATTACTAGTATATTAAATTTGGAAATGAGCTGAGAAACACTCATCTTGTGTTATATATAGATGGAATAAATCATTTTTCTATACAAATTATTACTCATAGAATATGTCCTTTCATGTTGGTAAATTAAAACATTCCACCATGGTTATTCCTGAAATAAAAATACAATATATTTTATTTACATATATATAGAACAAATTAACTCGTTAATGATATTGATTTCTATTTGTATCTATTTATAAAATATCTGAAATTGATGTGGGATACATGTGTTACAATGTATGACGCTCATAGAATTGAAGAATTCATATTGAGGATGATGTTGTATGGGGTGATAAATGACCATCATACTTATGGAAATTTATCAGTATATAAAAATAAATGAATTTTAGGTTATCATATATTATAATAATTCCCACACTCATTTTAGTTGAAACATTCCTCAAATTCTGTGTTTTTAAGACAACGAGAATTTTTACATTGATGGAATAAATATCGGTCCTGGATGACAACATTCAATGGGAATATCAAACAAGGCACAACACTATCTGTACTAATGTGTGATCTACTGTTTGATAATGAAAAAAACGTAAACACAATTTTTGGTAAACCGTTTTAAAAAGTCCTTACAAAATAAGGTTGGTATAAGAGATCAATTTTCATGGAATTACCACATTAGATTTTTTTTACATAATAAATTTTTCTAGGTTCATGCACTACAACAGAAATTGGCTTTAATAGATTTTTTTTAGTGGGGATTTGGGGAACCTCCGGTAAACCTTTTTCAAAATGGTTTCATGACGGTTTATAATAAACCGCCTTGAAATTCTTTTTTTACAATGCCGACCCTGCCCCCCCCCCCCTCCCCGAACCCC
The DNA here is from genome assembly GCA_963277665.1 of Viscum album. Classification (NCBI taxonomy): domain Eukaryota; kingdom Viridiplantae; phylum Streptophyta; class Magnoliopsida; order Santalales; family Viscaceae; genus Viscum; species Viscum album. Next base: position 1,379,760,372 of record OY728129.1, on the reverse strand, counting down.
CTTCTCCCCACTTCCCTTGCGACCTCGGCCCCCCGCAACCCCAGCGACCCCGCGAACCCAGCTACCCCGGCCCACCTTGACCCCGGCGACCCCACGACCCCGGCGACTCCGCGACCCCGGTGACCCCAACCCCCTATGACAACGCGACCCTAAGTTTCCCCAGGTTTCCCTCTTTCCATATTATTTTCAATTTTAATTATTCTTTTGGATGTCATAAGGTAGTTTAAGGTGAATTTTGGTCTTGTGAATACCTCATTGATTTGGGTTTTTTCCACATAAAGGTTGTGTGTGCCTATTATTGAGATTTGTGGAGGTTAGTTCTAGATGGGTTGGGAATGATAATACATATACAATAATTATCACATAACTAATATAAAAATTTATATTATTGAGAACATGAGGGTTTTAATCTTTTTGAGGTTTTTGTGACATGAAGACCATGCAGGTGAGGTTCTAGTTGGACCATGTTGAGAATTGCAACCTGGGTAAAAAAAATAAAGGTTGTTATTAATTTGAATTTTTTTTGGGTTTGTTTTTCACTTTATCTTTCATATTTTGTATCTTTAATGGAAGTTAATTTTAGGGATAGTTTTAGGGTTTGTTGTATTTTGGTGGAATTGAGGTTCTTGGTTGTGTTTTTTCACGAGGTGTATGTTTTGTCTAAATTTCACCATTCTATATTATCCCTAAATGGTGCAGAGATATATGCTATGCCTCTACCAATTTTGGGTATTGTGTTTCATTTTTATTTTTTTAATATTTTTGTAGATGATGAGGAAATTCTTTAGAATATTTTAATCCTCTTAGAAGTGTTTTTTGTTTGGATTTAATTCTCTCAGATTTCCCCAAGTTGTTTTCCCACCCAACCACCTCTTGAAATGAGGTATCATGGGGTTATATCATTTTGAATTTTATACTTATTATAATTAAATTATATCGAAATAATGTGTCATTAGGGGGTTTATTTTTACACCCAATGAAATAATTTTCTTATTTTTTAATGATTTTAAGGCTATTTTCTTAGTTTACCAATTTTATAGTGATTGAATTCTGGGAGTGGTGTTGTCTAGATAACTTTAACATGATATGGTCTAGAAGAACCATGGGTTTTGTGTCACCTCTAGCTAGTGAGATATATAAAGAACCTCTTAAACAACCATATTATAATGAATTTTGATATAGGGGTTTACCTATATGAAATAGAGGGAGGGTCAACTTGGTTTGTGGGGAGCCATAGTGGTGGATGGTTATAGTGGCTTCATGGGGTGATAAAATAGGGAGGTTTATATAGTGTCATTAGCTTCCTACAAACATTTTTGTTATAGTGGCTTCATGGGGGATAAAACCGGGATGCTTATATAGTATTGTTAGCTTCCTACTTACATAATCAAGTATATAGTATTTAGATCCCAACATCACTCTAAAAACTAAGCTGTGATAAAATTTGTTTGGTGCCAATTTTTTCTATCATCATGGGGGTAGAAGAGAATATTGATAAAGTGGAGTTTCTTCTCCAACTCTTTTATGGATTGGGAACAATTGGGTTGAATTAATGGAAATTTTAAGCTCTTATCCAACATTTTCTCACTTCTTGAGAGGAATAGGCAGTCCAAGAATATGGCCTCTTCTTATTCAATATTTATAACCATCAAGACAAATATATAGAGGATTCCATTAAGTAGTTGCATAATATTTCTATTGATGAAGCATGGTCTCATGATTGAATAGCTATGAAGATAGAAAAACCACGAGAACTGGAGGCTCATGTGGAATGGGTGTAGGTGTAGCTACTATCAGCAAACATAAGGATTGAGCCCATTATATAAAAGAGTTTAAAACTAACCTCACATGTTAAGAAAAGATATCAATTATCTAAATTGAAAGATATTAAAAAAATGAACCTTCAATGGTCCATCAGAAATTATCATCAAGAATTGGATTATTTTTCAGATTTAGATGATTTGAGTATATTATAGTTGTTTTTATCATTTTTCTTTACCTGTAACATCATAGAGAGACTCAAGAATATGGATCCTCTTCTCGTTTGTTTTTATTAATGAATTTTAGAGACCCGTATCTTGACGTACATTGACATTACATTACTTTTGCGGAATACTTAGTACATTACAAAAACACACACACAAGGACTGTAATAGTTTAGTGTCTTTGGAAACTCGGAACGTAATCTTCTAATAGTGGTGAAAGATCTTCAATATCTCCCATAAAGATCTTCCCTTTTTTTTACCTAAAACCTTTATTTATATCCTGGGGAAAATAAAACATAAAAGGGTGAGCTCAAATGCTTAGTAAGGGTAAACAAAAGAAAAATCAATCACATCATATTCATAAGAACATAACATTTTGGAAATCTTAACCTGCAAAAGAGTGTATAATTTCATAACATGGGATAAATCATAGTATTGAAATGAAATCCCAATAATCATAAAATAAAACATTAAACTTTGTGTCATACACACATAATCATAGAGAATCATTTCTTGTTAGTCAAGACTCATTGCCAAGACTATCTTAGTGGACGAAGTCCCTTTCTGAATCGAGTAACCCTCGTTTCAGTCCTGTTTCACTGAACCGGTATAACCTACCGTTCCAGCCCTGTCTATCTCATGAGATATGAAATATTTACCCAATTCATTGTAGGGAGATATAGGTCCCACCCATCTCATAATGATACCATTCTTATGTGTGCCACAAAATCATAAATCATACATCATTGCATAACCCATGTAATACAAATTTGAATCTTTAAACATCGTGACATCATAAATCAATTCATATAAGATAAAAGATTTCATAAAAATATTTCCATCACAACATAATCAAATCCATGTAATAATAGGGATAGAAATAGAACCCTAGGTTATCTTAGATGGAAAATAATTTTGATAAAACACTTGAAATGAATTCTTGAGGAAAATATCCTTTCTTCTTCAAAATCAATTTCTTTTCACAAAACGTCATGCAATTTTAAAAGAATGATTTTTTATTGAAAATAGTCATGAAATATTTTGTAGTAAGCTTCATGAAAATAAGGCTTTATAAAACCGTAAAAATCCGTTCGTGCCGTATAAGTTAAAAAAAACATTCTTCGTACTTTTGTCGGAAAAGTCAAAAAGTACCTTGTACGAAAAAAAAACGACAAAAGATTCCTTTCATATCCTTTAATAAAAACTCACCAAAGGGTAAAATTGGATTTAAACAATTGTAGGTGGATGTAAATAAAATTACATATTGAAGAAACATGGATGTGGATGATAAAATACACCCCAGTAAATACCAAAGTATAAACAATCTCGGATACAAATGAGATTGTGATATTTCCCTTACCTTAGGTCTGATTTGCTTTGTTCGTGTCCGAAGCTCCTGTATAATGGTTTAAATAATGTCATTGACTTATTACAGAATCATATTTATTGTTATGATATCATATATGGTTCACTTATGACATTATATTACCCGTTCTTTTGTAAATTCCATGTTAAAGAAGCGTTTTGGGTAAAATCGTTTCATTTATCGTAGGTGTTTTGACTTGTTGTTCTTGACATCATTATTACTTATATCATGATTTACTTACTTCCAGAATATAAAATATGATTTATATATCATGTATATTCAGTATATATATATATATAATAGATAGATAAATAAAATGTAAAACACCGTTCATGGAGACGGTAGTCCGTACGTACGCATGAGCGCTGTTTTTCTTTCCTTATTGTCTTGAATGGAAGTAAGTAGATGACATACATATATATATATATATATACATAAATCCAGTATCATTATTATGTCATATATTTCATTAGTACTTATTATATATACTTTATAATCATTCATGAATGGTTAATCATTAAGAATGAATCTCATCGCGTCGTGGAGACGGTAGTCCGTACGTACGCACGAGCGATGATATCATTTCCATAAATATTGAATTGAATTGGAGTGGATTATACAATATATCAGAATAAATATGATGTTGTAATAACTATGTATAGTTATTCTTTACACCATTATACCCATCAATGTAAGGTGGTGGTGGAAAATAGATTACACCACGGCGTGGAGACGGTATTCCGTACGTACGCACGCGCGGTGATTTCTTTTTCCGTAGGATGGATAGATGGTGAAATAGGGTTGTTTCATACTTATAATAACATATCAGTATATGAGTGATACTGATGTTATTACTTCATAATGAAACAACCTAAGAAGAAGAAGTGGAAGAAGAAATAAAGATGAAAGAATTGGTAACGGTAATTACCTCTTCTTTGAAGCGCCTCTTTGAGACCTCCTCTTAGGGCACTAAAATTGGTCTTTGAGGAAGACCAGAACATCTAGGATGTTTCTAGGGAAGTGGAGAAGAGATTTTGGCAGGGTTTGGCCGAGCTTTAGTGCTCAAATTAGTGTGAGGAGGAGGGGGAGGAGGTGTCCTTTTATAAGGGAGGAGAGGGGCACCTTAGGAATATCTCAAAATATTATTTTATATTAATGTCAAAATAGGTTTATAATGGTTCCAAAGGGTCTTATTTCGAATCTAAAGTGGGGATGGGTCTAAATCCTATCAACCAATAGGATTTAGACAAGTTTAGGGTATTATTTTAACCTTATCAATTAGATTTAACTCTAAGTTAAATAATTTAACTTTTACCGTGTCTTTTTGTTTTCTTTCACTATATGGTTAATACACTTACTATAACATGACAAACGAACCCCAAATTGTTTATTATTAATATATATATCCTTATCTAAGTCATTTGGCCGAACCTTAGATTTTTAGGAATAAAATAACAATTAATAATATAATATTTGATTTAAAAACTATTTTGTGTCAATTTTGACACTATTTGATATATGATTTTTGTGAAAGTCATAACAGAATTATATGTTCGAACCAAGTTGATTAAATCAACACTAATATATCATAGTAACCTAGAAAATTAGTGGAATTCATAAAAAGTCTCAAATTACATTCATTTGAGTATTTATAACATCAATTATGTTTATATTTCCTTAAAAAGGGTAATTACTGCATCATCGTTGTGTCATAAAGAAATTTATTTATTTAAAGTCTAAAAATTATAAATAAAATATAATTATGTAGGAAATATTTTTAGCTTTAGAATTAATATTTATAGTCGAATTTATCTTATGTATAACCCCATATTAAAAATGTTTTAGTGAATAAACTTTGATTTTAACTCTTTTAACTCTTCTTTGAATTAAATAGTAATAAATGTCCTGATCTAATCCAAGTGGGCCTAAATGATAATATTTTACACTTAAGGTTGTTTTTGGTCGAGATACACTTGTCCAATAGAATTAGGACATGTGTTAGGGTAATATTAATATCATTCTTACCCTTAATTACCCTATTTACTTTTAACTGTGGTAAATAAAAGTAAAAAGTTACTATTCACCAAAATTTATTTTCATCTCATTGAACCACATTTTACTTACTGACATCAACCGTGTCTCTCGGATTTTTGAAATTCCATTCACAGAAGCGGTAAAATTAAGTTTTATGAAAAATTCAGTTTTTTAACTACCACTTAGTAGTTTCACTATTCATCAAAAAATGAAGGTTTTCAGAAAAATGCCAAAATTTCATCCTAAGCTATATTTCATATTCCGAATTCAAAAATGAAGTCTATTTTACCAAATTCATAACCTAGAAGTTTCATTAATTAATTTTATAATTAAATCCCGCTGTTAAAACAAATAGCGTGTTTTTAAGAAACAATATCTATCAAAAGATTGACACTTGTTTATGTCTGGTTTAAATGTGCAATTACATCCAATGACCAACATTGTATTAAATTGTAAAAATATATTCTAAATATAATTTAAAACTACTCCAATTAATAATTTATCACTATTAATTATTTCGATTAAAAAAAGTTGTTTTTTAATTATAATTTAGTAATTTTCACTATTCATCAGAATATGAAAGTTATCCAAAATGTACCAAAATTTCACCTTAGGCTAAATTCGATACTCCGAATCCAAAAATGAAGTTCATTTTGAAAAATAAGATTTACAGAATTTTAAAAAGTGGTTATTACTATTCATACCGGCTAGTTTTAATAATATTTTAATAGCATATCGTTGTTTAGTGAAACTCGGTATTGCATATTACACACGCTATCGAGGAAGGTCGCGATTGCGTGTAATGCAAGGCAAGTCAAGGATGCGTGTTGTGCAAGCTCCTTTTGGTGTAGCGTACAACACAAGACATTAATAAAATTAAAAAGAATATTTTTTTATAAAATCTTGGGCTGTTACATTCTACCCCCCTTAAAATGAATTTCGCCCTCGAAATTCGTCGGGGTTATAAATGGTTTACTATTTGAAAGTTTCTTTAATAGAAACCCACATCGTAAAAAGGAATATCAAAACCAATCTTTAAAAAAAAAGTATGAAACGTAACGGTTACCCAAATAAACTAATCATTGGGTTTCCACATAGGTGAAAATATGGATATGGAAGAGAAATCTAACCATCATGTTCTGATGGAGAGTGGTAGAGAACATGGCTATGGAAAAGCCAATAATCACAAATCCATAAATTTGTGACGATCTAAGGTACCATCCGATTCATCAGGTATAAGATCACTAGGACAACATTTTTGGTTTTCAAGATCATTTCCCTAAAGTTGAAAATTTGAATTGGAATAAATACTTTCTTTATTTTGGTACAATCTCACTATTGTTCATGCCTAGAACAATTTCCACTTCATCTCTTAAATAAATGAAGTTGAATTTGTTATTCGTGAAGTGTTAGCAGATCATGTGATAGAATGACGGGTCATTCCATCTGTCTCAAACAAAAGGTTAGCAAAAATTTATATACGTAAGTCGATCTATAGTGAGATTAATCATATATAGTTCCTAAAATGGACTTATACTTCATATATCATACTGCTTAATATAATAAAACTAGTTTCTACTAAATAGGGACTTCCTGTAGGCCAGTGGTAGGCGATAAAGGCCAGTCGCACTTCGGTTGTGGGTTCGATTCCCACAGCCTTGTCCGAAGCGATAGGCTATCGCCCGTCCTGCAGGTTGTCCTTTTTCTAAAACTATATTACTATAACATCCCATAAATAATATCGAAAAAACTTCTATCCTTAAACAATACTAACTTATGTCCAACATAATCCATTCCAATCTTTAGTCCTATCCATAATACTGCAGTCCATTCTCATAACATAGTGAAAACGATTACCAGAGATTTAATACCATCGTTGATCCCCATATATCATAAGATATATCTTATTGGACACATTCCAAACATTCAAAGGCCTTAATCTTGTATTCTCTTGAATACCCATTGAACCTTAGTGAAAAATTGAATGCAGTTAAAAGTTAACACTTTCCACATACCAAAATCCTCAAAATTCTATATACTCAAACCATGATATCACTTAGTCCTTATATCAATCATGAGCTCATGAATATTGTTAAACATTTCATTTTCTCGTTTTCTCTTCATTATGCGCATAATATCTCAATCACTTTGAATACCACATTAGACCAATACATAAATATTCCAATATTCCATGATACAACATTATTTTGGAATCCCATTACATAAAAACTTAATCATTCCACCACATCGTTGTCATATTCAACATTGCCAATAGTGATCGTATGTGACTTCCCTTTGTCCTTTTCCTTAAGCGGTTGCTCATGTCGATCATCACTAACCCTTGGATTAGGGCATTTATTGGCATAATGTCCCATCTCCTTGCACTTGAAGCATTGAAGTGTTGGTTGTGCGTTCTCTGTAGTGTTTGCTTTATTCACTTCATTAGAATCCCTTTTTCCATTACGTCGACACTCAGCTGCTCGATGACCTTATTTTCCACACTTAAAACATTTTCTAGTCCCTTTAAGACAATCTCCACCATGCTTCTTTCCACACTTTGTGCATAAGGAAACATTCATCTTCTTTTCACCATTATTCTGAGATTTCTCCTTGAACTCCATCTTTCGTTTCTTGTCAAAACCATGAGATGGATATGTAACACCAACTTCCATTTCTACCTTGATAGCACAACGCACAATTTCTTCATAGTTACTGAAGTCTCTTATAGCTAATGCCCTTCGAAGACTTGGTTTTAAGCCACTGAAAAATCGATCAACTTTACTTTCAGGTTGGATGATAATGCCAGATGCATACCTTGCAAGTCTTGTAAAATTCGCTTCGTATATACCAACAGATTCCTCATCCTTCTGCTTCAGCTCAAGAAACTCCTTTTCCATCTTCGTTCGAAGAATACGAGGGATGTACTTACTGAAAAACAAGTTCTTGAACTCGTCCCATTCCATGGAATCAATTTCATCTCTTTGTCTCGTATTCTTGATAAGATTCCACCATTGATCAGCTTCACCATCCAAACGATATACTGCTAAGATGACTTTATCATGTTCAGAACATTGAAGAACTGAAAATATCTTTTCAGTGGTACTAATCCATTGTTCAGCAACTAATGGATCAGTAGACCCACTGAAAGAAGGCGGACGCTGCCTCATGAAGGATTCAACAGAATGTTGCTCCTTCCTTTGCTCGTTTGGAAGTCCTGCATGATTCATAGCTTGAGAAAGATGTGTGAGCATGGCTACAAGATTTTTCATTCTAGCTCCCATATCGTTTGGTTGCTCAGGGGGACAATCATTGCATTGTCCATTGCATTGATCAACACGGTTCCTTCGGGTTCCAGCCATCGTCTAAAACCCCAAAAGAATAGTGTGAGAGGCAAAAATCATGCTAGGGAAAACAACATAATAAAGGGGTAGTACCCTCAATATCGAACATCTTAGGTTAAATTCTAAGATCGTTAGAGAAATTCTAGGACTATAACCTATACGTATACTTAACCTTAGAGACATCCCTAGAAATACCTTAGAAATATCTCTAGGGATCTCACTAACGTTTTCACATCCTCGTTTCCAAAGGTTGACTAAACCTTTCCTCTGATACCAACTGTAGCGGTCTAGAATTACTTCCAGTGGACTACAATTGATACCTATCAGGGCACTCCATGGGCGGCTACACCCCCTGGGCGGGACACACCACCATCCCCAGTGGCAGCCATTTCCTCATGAAGCCCTTGGGCGGAGAGCCATGCTTCGTCCAACGCTCACATGTGAGAGTTCCCAAGGATCGGATACATTCCTACCTCCTTTGCCTCTGATACCAACTGTAGAGACCCATATCTTGACATACATTGACATTACATTACTTTTGCGGAATACTTAGTACATTACAAAAACACACACACAAGGACCGTAATAGTTTAGTGTCTTTGGAAACTCGGAACGTAATCTTCTAATAGTGGTGAAAGATCTTCAATATCTCCCATAAAGATCTTCCTTTTTTTTACCTAAAACCTTTATTTATATCCTGGGGAAAAGAAAACAAAAAAGGGTGAGCTCAAATGCTCAGTAAGGGTAAACAAAAGAAAAATCAATCACATCATATTCACAAGAACATAACATTTTGGAAATCTTAACCTGCAAAAGAGTGTATAATTTCATAACATGGGATAAATCATAGTAGTGAAATGAAATCCCAATAATCATAAAATAAAACATTAAACTTTGTGGCATACACACATAATAATAGAGAATCATTTCTTGTTAGTCAAGACTCATTGCCAAGACTATCTTAGTGGACAAAGTCCCTTTCTGAATCTAGTAACCCTCGTTTCAGTCCTGTTTCACTGAACCGGTATAACCTACCGTTCCAGCCCTGTCTATCTCATGAGATATGAAATATTTACCCAATTCATTGGAGGGAGATATAGGTCCCACCCATCTCATAATGATACCATTCTTATGTGTGCCACAAAATCATAAATCATACATCGTTGCATAACCCATGTAATAAAAATGGGAATCTTTAAACATCGTGACATCATAAAACAATTCATATAAGATAAAAGATTTCATAAAAATATTTCCATCACAAAATAATCAAATCCATGTAATAATAGGGATAGAAATAGAACCCTATGTTATCATAGATGGAAAATAATTTTGATAAAACACTTGAAATGAATTCTTGAGGAAAATATCCTTTCTTCTTCAAAATCAATTTCTTTTCACAAAACGTCATGCAATTTTAAAAGAAAGATATTTTATTGAAAATTGTCATGAAATATTTTGGAGGAAGCTTCATGAAAATAAGGCTTTATAAAACCGTAAAAATCCGTTCGTGCCGTATAAGTTAAAAAAAACATTCTTCGTACTTTTATCGGAAAAGTCAAAAAGTACCTTGTACGAAAAAAAACGACAAAAGATTCCTTTCATATCCTTTACTAAAAACTCATCGAAGGGTAAAATTGGATTTAAACAATTGTAGGTGGATGGAAATAAAATTACATATTGAAGAAACATGGATTTGGATGATAAAATACACCCCAGTAAATACCAAAGTATAAACAATCTCGGATACAAATGAGATTGTGATATTTCCCTTACCTTAGGTCCGATTTGCTTTGTTCGTGTCTGAAGCTCCTGTATAATGGTTTATATAATGTCATGGACTTATTACAGAATCATATTTATTGTTATGATATCATATATGGTTCACATATGACATTATATTACCCGTTCTTTTGTAAATTCCATGTTAAAGAAGCGTTTTGGATAAAATCGTTTCATTTATCGTAGGTGTTTTGACTTGTTGTTCTTGACATCATTATTACTTATATCATGATTTACTTACTTCCAGAATATAAAATATGATTTATATATCATATATATTCAGTATATATATATATAATAGATAGATAAATAAAATGTAAAACACCGTTCATGGAGACGGTAGTCCGTACGTACGCATGAACGCTGTTTTTCTTTCCTTATTGTCTTGAATGGAAGTAAGTAGATGACATACATATATATATATATACATAAATCCAGTATCATTATTATGTCATATATTTCATTAGTACTTATTATATATACTTTATAATCATTCATGAATGGTTAATCATTAAGAATGAATCTCATCGCGTCGTGGAGACGGTAGTCCGTACGTACGCACGAGCGATGATATCATTTCCATAAATATTGAATTGAATTGGAGTGGATTATACAATATATCAGAATAAATATGATGTTGTAATAACTATGTATAGTTATTCTTTACACCATTATACCCATCCATGTAAGGTGGTGGTGGAAAATAGATTACACCACGGCGTGGAGACGGTATTCCGTACGTACGCACGCGCGGTGATTTCTTTTTCCGTAGGATGGATAGATGGTGAAATAGGGTTGTTTCATACTTATAATAACATATCAGTATATGATTGATACTGATTTTATTACTTCATAATGAAACAACCTAAGAAGAATAAGTGGAATAAGAAATAAAGATGAAAGAATTGGTAACGGTAATTACCTCTTCTTTGAAGCGCCTCTTTGAGACCTTCTCTTAGGGCACTAAAATTGGTCTTTGAGGAAGACCAGAACCTCTAGGATGTTTCTAGGGAAGTGGAGAAGAGATTTTGGAAGGGGTTGGCCGAGCTTTAGTGCTCAAATTGGTGTGAGGAGGAGGGGGAGGAGGTGTCCTTTTATAAGGGAGGAGAGGGGCACCTTAGGAATATCTCAAAATATTATTTTATATTAATGTCAAAATCGGTTTATAATGGTTCCAAAGGGTCTTATTTCGAAGCTAAAGTGGGGATGGGTCGAAATACTATCAACCAATAGGATTTAGACAAGTTTAGGGTATTATTTTAACCTTATCAATTAGATTTAACTCTAAGTTAAATAATTTAACTTTTACTGTGTCTTTTTGTTTTCTTTCACTATATGGTTAATACACTTACTATAACATGCCAAACGAACCCCAAATTGTTTATTATTAATATATATATATCCTTATCTAAGTCATTTGGCCGAACCTTAGATTTTTAGGAATAAAATAACAATTAATAATATAATATTTGATTTAAAAACTATTTTTTGTCAATTTTGACACTATTTGATATATGATTTTTGTGAAAGTCATAACAGAATTATATGTTCGAACCAAGTTAATTAAATCAACACTAATATATCATAGTAACCTAGAAAATTAGTGGAATTCATAAAAAGTCTCAAATTACATTCATTTGAGTATTTATAACATCAATTATGTTAATATTTCCTTAAAAGGGTAATTACTGTATCATCGTTGAGTCATAAATAAATTAATTTATTTAAAGTCTAAAAATTATAAATAAAATATCATTATGTAGGAAATCTTTTTAGATTTCTAATTAATATTTATAGTCGAATATATCTTATGTATAACCCCATATTAAAAATGTTTTAGTGAATAAACTTTGATTTTAACTCTTTTAACTCTTCTTTGAATTAAATAGTAATAAATGTCCTGATCTAATCCAAGTGGGCCTAAATGATAATATTTTACACTTAAGGTTGTTTTTGGTCGAGATACACTTGTCCAATAGAATTAGGACATGTGTTAGGGTAATATTAATATCATTCTTACCCTTAATTACCCTATTTACTTTTAACCGTGATAAATAAAAGTAAAAAGTTACTATTCACCAAAAATTATTTTCATCTCATTGAACCACATTTTACTTACTGAAATCAACCGTGTCTCTCGGATTTTTGAAATTCCATTCACAGAAGCGGTAAAATTAAGTTTTATGAAAAATTCAGTTTTTTAACTACCACTTAGTAGTTTCACTATTCATCAAAAAATGAAGGTTTTCAGAAAAATGCCAAAATTTCATCCTAAGCTATATTTCATATTCCGAATTCAAAAATGAAGTCTATTTTACCAAATTCATAACATATAAGTTGCATTAATTAATTTAATAATTAAATCCCGCTGTTAAAACAAATAGCGTGTTTTTAAGAAACAATATCTATCAAAAGATTGACACTTGTTTATGTCTGGTTTAAATGTGCAATTACATCCAATGACCAACATTGTATTAAATTGTAAAAATATATTCTAAATATACTTTAAAACTACTCCAATTAATAATTTATCACTATTAATTATTTCGATTAAAAAAATTTGTTTTTTAATTATAATTTAGTAATTTTCACTATTCATCAGAATATGAAAGTTATCCGAAATGTACCAAAATTTCACCTTAGGCTAAATTCGATACTCCGAATCCAAAAATGAAGTTCATTTTGAAAAATAAGATTTAAAGAATTTTAAAAAGTGGTTATTACTATTCATACCAGCTAGTTTTAATAATATTTTAATAGCATATCGTTGTTTAGTGAAACTCGGTATTGCATATTACACACGCTATCGAGGAAGGTCGCGATTGCGTGTAATGCAAGGCAAGTCAAGGATGCGTGTTGTGCAAGCTCCTTTTGGTGTAGCGTACAACACAAGACATTAATAAAATTAAAAAGAATATTTTTTTATAAAATCTTGGGCTGTTACATGAATGATGATTTTTTTTCTTAATTTTCATCCATTCTGTAGATTTTGTTTTAGCTTGATTAACACTTCATAATAACCTATGCAAATTTTGGAGGAAGCATCACTAAAATAATCTAATACTAATTGAACATTGTATTGGTAATGCATAAAGTCAAATAGGGTTCTCAAAAATGCTTGAGTCTGAAATATTTCCTCAGGTTCATGGATCATGTATGGGTATAGGCATAAGTACAATAATTGTAACACTATATTTAGTCTATTTGGATGAATTATTTCATTTTAATCGTGGATCATAGATGGATATTGACATAACTACCATCAGATTAAACTATAGTTAGTTAAATTGAATGAATTAGTTCCTCATTTATATGGATCATGGATGGGTATAAGAATAAATACCATCACTATAACACTTTTTAGTCCATTTGGATAAAATAGTGTACTCAACATGATAAGGATCGAAAAGGGGTAGATTAAGAGTGTGTATTCCAATGTTTAAAATGGTTTGATCACCCCAAAAAAATTTCTTCACACATTTCATAAATATACCCTTTGACTGATAAACTGGGGATGAGAGAATAAGTGAATGCTTAAAACATTTCATAGTTGAAGGGGCCTAGCGAGTACAGATTGACATCTTCTAGATTAATATTATAAAACCCGCATGCTTTAAGTCACTTATTTTATCACATTAAATTTTTCTTGATCCTCATATTGGGGAGGGATAGTTCACAAGGAATTGTCTTATTATTAGGTTTCCCTTTATGTATTTTCAACCTAACAGTATTTTATCCATTTTTAAATTCTAAATACTTAACTTAGATTAGGTTAGTGTCATATCCAGTTAGTGGAGACTCAATTTATACATAGTTTTCTCTTTACAATTATTCACCATGATGATTTGTTTTTCTATTTACTTATATAGTTTTAGTTCATACATGTTGTACCGATATAGATGATGTTTAAGGTTAGAAAAATTTGACCCAGGTGTACATTGTTTAAGTTTATGATGTGTGGACCATAAGCTCGGGTAGCCTACAAGAGGAGAAGTTTCATGTTAAATTGATATGAATTGGTAAAATATGGTATCATGAATATGGATGATCTCATAATTAATTATAACTCAATAAAACTAACGACCACTGTTGTTGATAATAGTGGGTTTCACTCTTTGATATTGTTTTTGTGCTTGGTTGTGTGAAATCAAGATGAAAATATATGCACTCTCTAATCATAAATGGAAGCAGTGGCATAAGGGATGTCCCACTTTTACTACCTGGGTTGAAGGAGTTAGATACGGTCTTCGAACATGGGTCATTTAGCTCATGGTCATGAAGCCCATACCATTTTCTTTGTGGTTTAGAGTCACAGAATTAGGACCAATTAAGGGTTACATCCTTCTATTTATATGCTTCTTCATCATGATTGGAAACATTAATTGTTTTCCTCATGAACTGTGATTCCAAGCAAGTAATGCTTATGTTACTTTTTGTTATCTAATATTATATTTTAATGTTGTAATGGATTTCGAAAGTCAAGGGATAAAAATTTTGAGATTTGGGAGAAACAGGATAGGAATATTGTTTAGCATAACTTTTAGTATTAACCATGTGGTAATTGAGTAATATGGCATTGTTAGCACACTGTTTCTCTTTACCAAAGAAACAACCCCTATACAAAACACTAGAGGGGTCATATCTAACTCGAGGGATCATCTTTATTATATTATGTTTTCATAATCTTACACTATCGTATATATGAACCTCTTTCTCTATTTAGTATTAACTATGTGTTTTAATTTTAATTATTACTATGTAGGCACATTGTGATATACATGGATAAAAGTTGGATCACATTACCGAGGAACACACCTCAGTATGTTAAGGGTTTGAATGAGTTTTTAGATTTTGCAATTTCTAATCGATCCGTTGAAGGGATAACAATATTTCCATGTCCTAAATGTAAATTTAAAACATAGTTTATGGGATATGAAGTTTATGAACATTTAATAATGAATAAATTCCCTGGTCAATATTTGTGTTGGGTTTGACATGGAGAATCAAAAATTACAGAAAGATTGAGCACTGATGTTAATCCAAAGAATGAGGTCCCAAGTTCTTCGACAATGGAAAATGAAATGAAAAACCTCATAAATGATACATTCGGCACTGCAAGACACCAATATCAGCATCAAAACATATCATAACAACCACAAGAGGGTGCTATAAATTGCAACGTGACAGGTTTTGTTTTTGATACTATAACAAAAGAAGATCAAGATTGTAACATATAATTGGATCCTCCTCTTGATTCTATGGATACAAATGTAAGAGAAAACTTCCCTGAGGAAAATGAGATTTATGATTTAGTTGACGATGGAAATCAAGACTTTTATAGTGGGTGTTTGAAATATTCAAAGCTTTCATTTCTGCTGAAGTTGTACCATATCAAATGTCTATGTGGAATTACAAATAAGGAAATTTCCATGATATTGGAATTCATTCGTGATGCATTTCCTGAAGCAAAAATACCATAATATTTTTATCATATGAAAAAATTTGTTAACAAGGTTGGTCTGAATTATACAAAAATACGTGTGTGTCCCAATGATTGTATGCTTTATTGGGGAGAGGATTAAAGTAGACAGAATTACAAGAAATTTTCTTCTTCTAGATGGATATCAAAGGGTGATTTTGGAAGTATGAATGAACATAATTTCATGGAGAAGAAGAAAAGGAACACACCTGAAAAGGTTTTTCGTTACTTTCCTTTGAATCCTCGATTGCAATGATTATTCATGTCATCGAAAACCGTTGAACACATGAAGTGGAATTCTATAGATAAAAACAAGGATGGGTCAAAGAAACATCCATGAGATTCCCAATAGTTGAAGAAATTTGATTCATTACATCTAGATTTCTCATTTGATCATAGAAATGATTGATTGGGATTGGTTGCAGATGGATTCAAGCCATTTGGGACTTTGAGTACCAGTTATTGCATTGGACTAGTTGTTTTGATCCCTTATAATCTGCCTCCATGGATGTGTATGCAACAAAAAGCATTTATCATTTCGATGATTATTCCTGAAAAAAATTACATAAAATTATATTGATGTATATATAGCCTTTGATTGAATAATTGAAGGTGTAATGGAGAAACATTGTTGAGACATTTGATGATTCTTCTAAAACAATGTTCAAAATGCATGCTACTTTAATGTGGACCATTAGTGACTCCCCTGGGCTTGGGAACATATCTGGTTGGAACACTTACAAACTTTTGGCTTGTCCCATTTGTAACTTTTATTTTTAGACCAAATGGCACCTCCCAGTAGAAAATGGTTCCTCTTGTTCCATCAACGATTTCTCAATGCATCTCATAGATTTCGACTGAACATGTCAATATTTAATAGTTTAATTGATCATAGACCACCGCTAAATTTGTTAAATGGTTCCGAAATATTGACACATCTTGAAAATTTTGAAACAAAATTTGGTAAGGTTTATCATTTTAATGATAGCAGAAAATGTGTCTGAAGTGCATCGTCAGGTTAAATCAGGATGCAACAATGGAAGAAAAAATGTATATTCTTCAAACTCTCATATTGGGAATTTAATTTATTGTGGAAAAATCGTGATGTGATGTATATTGAGAAGAATGACTATGATAATTTTATTTTAACATTACTTAATGAGCATGGATAGTCGAAGGATCAACTCAATGCTCGCAAATACTTACAAGTAATGAATATAAAACGTGATCTATGGCCAGATGAGAATGAAAAGTATGATCCGGACATTTTTGCAATGATAAATAGGGATAAAGATACATTCCTTAGAATTTTAAAGAATGTGAAGGTATTTGATGTGTATTTGAGTAACATCTTAAGGTGTGTTGACTTGAATAATCGTAAGTCACATGGATTGAAATGTCAAGATTCGCATATTTTGTTACGAAAATTACTACCATTGACACTGTGTACATTATTACCTGAAAAATGTACTCCTGTGGTACTCAAATTATGCACATTTTTCAGGAAATTATGTGAGAAAAATATATATCCATTTCATCTTGACAACCTCATGGAGAGGTTTGAATTGACCCTTTTTGCAATGGATATGATCTTTCCTCTACCGTTTTTACTATCATGATGCATTTAACTGTTCATTTGGTTGAGGAAGCTAAATTAGGAGGCCCTGTTCATTATCAATGGATGTATCCAGTTGAGAGGTATTTTATATATATGTTTTTAATTTAAGTAAACATTTTTTTGTATTTAAATATATATATAATATTATTATTTTATTTCACAGATATCTTGGTCATTGGAAAGCATATGCGAGAAATAAATCTCAACTAGAAGGCTTTATTACTGAAGGCTATTTGGGTGAGGAGTGTCTTACCTTTTGTTCCAGATATTTGGATGTTATTGAGACAAGATTTAATCGATTTGGACGTGTTAAAGACACATCAACTCAATCTCAAATGCATCAGAAATCAAAAATATTTCCTGCTATTGGCCGATCAGTTGGGAGGACTTCAAATGTGACACTTATAGGATTGGAATTATTACAGGTACATACATATGTGCTGCTGAATACTAAAATTTCAGATCCATTTATTGAAGAGATGAGGATACAAACAAAGAGACGAATTAGAGTTCAAACACAAAATGAGAAAGATATAATGAAAGCTGTGAATAAAGAGCTTGTAGAATGGTTTGCATGACGTGCAAGTTCATAAATATTGTAATAAATATGAATATTATTTTGAAACTTACATTTTGCAAAATCTATTAAATTATATTTCATTTTTTAGATCATGAATACTGATACTTGAGTATACTTTCCTAAAGATTTGAAGTTTCTTGCTAGAGGTCCTATAAAACATGTTAGAAAGTTCGACGCTTATAATGTGAATGGATTTAGATTTCATACATTCAATCGAGAAGTGGGATTGAAAACATAGAATAGTGGTATATTTACATTTTCTGAAGTGGGATACAATGGAAATATGCATGATATTATTGAATTAAAATACCAAAGATATTTTTATGTTGTTTTATTCAAATAAAAATGGGTCGATATTATCAGAGGTGTTAAAAGAGATTCCTCGCAATTTACTTCTGTGAACTTCTCTCGCTTGATGGATGTTGGTGATTGTGAACTGCATGATCCATATATCTTAGCATCACAATAAAAAATTGTATATTATGTGATTGATGTTGTGGATAAAAGATTAAGTGTAATTTTTCATGTAATACAAAGAAATTTGTATGATATGGGTGATGAAGTGGAAGATTTGACCTTTGAAATTGAATTTCATCAACAATAGGAAGCAGAATTATTTGTCCATCATGATATTGAAAATATTAGTCTAGTAAGGATGAATGAAGTGGATGAATAAATGTAGTAGGAAACCAACATTATTGAAGGGGAAAATGATTGTATGTACAATTATTTATTCATTCAGCAACCACTTGTTTTATTTCTGCAGTCATTCATTATCATTAATATATATATTTTGTCTGTTAGTAAGGGGAATCTATTATCATTTTTAATTTTTTTTGCATAATTTTTTTGAAATATATATTCTGAAATAAATTTTATTTTATTAAATGACAGTAATACCAAGGAGTACGCGGTACACTATTCCATATAGGTCTGCGAAAGATGACGATCTATCTGGATCTCTCTGCATGGCATCTGAGGCACCAACTGCCTATACCCCTGGACCATCTCCCCCTAAACCATCTATCACACAATCTGTGGGTGTCCCATTAGAGGCTTAGTTGTCAACTCCCCCTCAAGATGCCTCAACTATGGGGTGGCGACATGCCCCTTCCTGTTCATCACAGACATACTAGAGTGTCACTGTCATAGGTACATATTTTAATTAAATAAATTTATTGAATTTTGTTTATACGAATTGTTTTCTCATTGAAGATGAAATAAATGCAACCATGGAGAAAAAAATAAAAAAGTTTAGATGTTTGGAATATGAAGGGGAAGAAGATAGTCATGCCATTTGATTCTTATGGGGTCCCTACGGATGACTCTACGGGGTTATTTGGCCAGATTCTAGGCCAGCTGGAAGCAGAGCCCATTTCCCTTCATATTTCTTATGATGATTGGATCCATATGCCTGAAAGCTGGAAAAATGAAGTTTCTGATTCCCAAATAAAGGTAATTTTGTTGCATTATGGTTTAATTGAATATAATGTTACTAATATGTTCAAAATGAATTTCTATATACAGTACCTGATCTGATAGCATGGAAGTGGATGTTGAAAAATCCTGGTTAGAAATGGAAAGATTTCAAATGGATATTGGGTTGTGATTTCAAGGATACTTCATTGACCGTGCAACAAATCTATGAGATGCTACATAGTGGGGTACCGAAAGAACAGTGGAAAGTTTTTATTGACAGACATTGTGATGAGAAACAGATGGTATTGAAATATATATTATTATATTATCCTCATTTTACATTTCTACATATATATGAAGAGGAGATATCATTGAATACATTTCTATTAAATTTCATTTTATTTATTTCAGGATCTCTCAAGACAGAATTCATCAAACTAGGCTAAGAAAGTCATCCCTCACACTGCGGGCTCAAAAAGATTTTCTAGAAGATTAACGACATAGGTAATCTTTTAATTAGTTTAAATATTTATAAGACAATATTATTTGTTTAATATATTGAATTGTTTATTTATATTTTCTTAATTTAGTCACAGAGTTTAGGGAATGAAGCATCCCAAACTGAACTATGGTTGGATGTTCCCAAAAAATTAGATGGAAGTTTTGTTAATGATCATGCCAAAGAAGTTGGGATATGAATAAAATTTCTATTATAATAACTTATTATCAGTTTTTACTGTGTTAATATATATTCATATTTGATTTATAGGCAAAAAATTAAATAACTATGGGATGCTAATCCTGTGCAGTCCTACTCCATCTCCAAAAATGACCTAGTTGCTAAAGTCCTTGGGAAGGAGCATCCTGGTAGAGTGCGCGGGATGGGTTTTAGACCCATACCATC
This sequence comes from Viscum album, assembly GCA_963277665.1. NCBI lineage: Eukaryota > Viridiplantae > Streptophyta > Magnoliopsida > Santalales > Viscaceae > Viscum > Viscum album. The sequence goes on along the minus strand of OY728129.1, from coordinate 1,379,739,864 downwards.
TGAGGTATTTGGCATGCCACTAGTGATTCCAGCTACATCTACTCCTAGTTATAATCATTCCATACCTGAAGATGCTCAGAGGTAGATTTCTTATCTACGAACCACACTTTAAGATCAGGGGGCTCAAATATCCACTTTACAAAAAACGATGACTGATATACATTAGCAGATGAGAAGATATGCCCCCGGTGGTATGGCATCGACTGGTGGTCAGTAGGTAAATCAAAAAACAACTTAAATCATTTAGTTTTCAAACATTAATTGGTTTTAATTTTTAATATAAATATGCAACAGTATTTAATCTTCAATATAATGTTCTTACAGGTGATTGCTGAAAGTGGAGATGGAGGTGGAGAGGTTGATGATGCATCATCGGATCATGAGTTTTTGTATTTTTTATGTGTTGACCAAATACTGGAATAGTTGGTTTGTATATGTAACTTGTGTGGCACATAGTTTCCACCAAACATTTTCATGTCCTAACATTTTCATGATTTCTCATGTTTCTTTTTATGCATTTTATTGATTTCTGATGTTTCCTTTTATGTCATTATTTCTTGAGAGTGGTATACATTATTCTAGCTATGCCTGTGTTTGAATTGGTAGTCGATATTTTGGATGACTAGGAGTTATACCCATTGTTAATGTGTTGAAAAAATTGGGTCATCTCATAGTGATCAAGGGGATACTGTTGTTGACACTTTGGTGAGGCAGAATGTCTAGATAGTGAATCTTCATGCATTGTTAATGGTTATCATATTTTGTTCATGATGATAAAATGTGGTCTTACCCTACCTAAAATCTAGGTCCCTCATAATGGGATATAGTATTATACCGTATAAAACCAGGATTCATTGTACGATGTGTATTGGATGATATAAAAGTCGTACACTATATAAAATTTTGATTCCTCTTACGATAATTATGATAAGTTCAAAAAAAATTACCACATATAAAAAATGGAAGCATCTCATTATGTGAGATGAAAAAAACCATTTTCTTCAAGACAACATTAAATTTTTCATCATGGTCTTTGTTGTATGATCTTACACTATGTGTAATCATATTCAGGATTTTGTTATGGGTTGAAGGGCCTACTCACATAGATCTTCGATTCATAGCTAATATAACACTCAATGACTAAGGATCAAAGGATAATTGTCCTTGTAATAAGTAACAACTCATAGTTCATAAACATTTGGGTTGGAGGATAAAATGCATGAAAAATTGGGTAAGAAATTATAAGGCTCAAGGGGGGAATGGGAATTTCTCCAAATTAAAATAGATGCACAATTTGGCCTCTTTCTAAGAGGTTTCCAGGTCATATGGATTGGCTTGTCCATCCCCATGGTTCGAAAAACCCATGTGGTGGCCATGAACTACCTCTATCCAAGGGTTTTAGGCCATACATCCCCTAGTCAATGGTTTAGGGTTAACTCTAACCATGAACCAGCCAAGAACTATGCACTGGATGGCCTATTTTCTTCATTTTTCAAATCCCAAATGACTAGAGGACCTTAAAACCCCCCATGTTCTCAAGGATCATTTTATCAAACAAAAATGTGGTTAAACCAAAATTTAAATTAAACTTACCTCAAATGAATGTTTGTATCTTACAGGTTATGATGTTTACGAACAACACTTTTCCTAAATATCCATGAGTTATCAAAGGATGTTATACATGGTTATTTTTGTTTTATAGATTTATTTATCATTTATTTGAGATATTTTTTATTTAGATCAATATTATAATATATTATATACTAAACTTCAACAAATAATTCTATGAAACATTCATTTTTAAAATGAAAATATACGGAAACTTCAGGATGAATGGTATGGATTCAAATGCTTTTGATTATTTTAAATATTCATGTAATCTATCTACATGGTCAAGAATGTCATCATTATTTTCAATTTATCCTTCAATGATTTTATATGACCCTCATGAATGTTTTAAATAAATTTATTATATAATAAAAAATTATATTGAGTATTAATTAATATATGTTTATTTGATATATATGATTGAGTTGATGTTGTTTTATCATATCGTGTTAGGTTTTATATTTATATGATAGAATTTAATTTTTAAAGTAATATAAATTTATATCACTTTTAAAAGTCCATGTGAACCTAAATAAGCTATTGAAATATAATTCTTGATAAGAAAAATCCACTTAATGGTAAAATTATGAATGTATTGGTTTCCTATTCTATCCATGTTTTGGAAAAAAGGATTCATCCTTACAGAACTGATTCTTGAGATTCGATATGGGAATTCCATAATTATAATCCTTCCATATTCCATGTTTACGATTGTCCTCAATGGGTAAGGTAATGGTTGGATGATATTGAGATAATATTGAGTATTTTACGAATTCCTAAGACCTATAAGATCACATTCACCACATTCAACCTCTAGGGTATGAGTTGAAAATATTTAAAGACCATTGTTTATATTGAGTTACAAAAGACCAAATATTAAGAAGGTTTCATGAAATTGTTTATTCAGAAATATAATCCTTAAACTATGAATTTGGTGAAAGAAATGGAATTTATATTTCTCTTATCTGGGAATCATATATTGATTGAATATGGTAACTATTTCATTGATCTGATGAAATATTTGACTAAGTAAGTCATAATTGATACCATAAAGAGGGTTTATTTTTCAGAACATTTTGTTGAAGGTGTTTCTATTTTACTTGAATAATTATATGTATGTTTCTTATCTTGATGAAATTTTAGAGGTGATAATAACATGAACACCTAATATAAATGGTTTTTACTATATAAATGTTTTTTAATGTGAATTAAATTATGAAAATATGGAACTGAATGATTTTACATAGAGAAGTGTTGGTAGAGTCAAGAGATCTTCTCAACTAGATTCATCAGTTTTAATAACAGAAAATCTATGATCTTCTCACTACATATATCCATTTAATATGCTCCACTATATTTTCCAAGAATTATGACCATACATTTTTTACTAGTTGTCTCCATTGTTTTTTAATTTTGTGGGCATTAATCTGTTAGGCTATTGGTATTTCTGGTTTGATTTGATTTTCAGAGCAGTGGTGCAGTGGAAGAAAAAACAATTCTGGTCAGCTTTTCCTAGTGGTTTTAACCACCGCAAAACATATACAGGTAATACATTAGCGGTGGTTTTAACCACCACTAAACATAATTATTGTTTATGTTTAGTAGTGGTTTTAACCGCTGCTATAGAGTCGCATCACCCGCATTCATCCCGTGGTAGTTCTTGTGACTTTAGGGGTGGTTTTACGGTCATTGGGTTTTATTTTATTAGCGGCGCTTATAACTGCCGCTAATAAAATAAAATCATAGGCTCGTAAAAACTACCGCTAAACTCAGTAAAACTGCCGTGAAATTATGCAGCTACGACGCTTCCCTTAAACTACTGCTAAATGGAAATTGTTGAGTAAATAAGGGTTCCCTTATGGATTTCTCATTCCTTCATTCAAGGGCGAGTTTTTTAAGTCATTAAGGTATACTTATGACTTTACCATTTCTCTTTTTCTGAAAATCACAAACACCTTATCTTATAGAATATCTTATTTTTACCGTTGTTTTACTTCTCTAAGGATAATTTCCTTCCCCAAGGAAATTTATCCTTACCATGTTTTACTTAGTTCTTTATCTTGTCTAAGCGTAAAATTCGGTGTCATATCCAAAACCTCAAAATAATATAAATATATAGATATGAATCATTCTATTCTAGGATTCAAATTATCAGAATTATGGTTACTAACTTTCGGAGTTCTAACTCCGAATTCCGAATCAGATTTCTGGTTATGAACTATGCTAAGTTCTGACTTCGAATTCTGAATCAGAATTCATGTTACGAACTTTCTGAGTTCTGACACCGAATTCTGAATATGAATTCTCGTTATGAACTTTATAAGTTCTGACTCCGAGTTCTCTGAATTCAGACTCTTAAATCTCATGAGTTTTGACTTCGAATTCTCATTAACTCTGACTCCAAATATTGTAAGTTTAGGTTTTGCTTTATGCATATTTGCTTAGTGCTAAGGTTCAATTTCTATGAAATCAGAGACTTCGAGTTGTGATGTCAGATGTGATGATTTCCTTACAAATTGAGGGCTTACGAGGATATGAAGACAGATACCGATATTCGGATTGAGGGCTTATCTGGTTTTGGGTAAGACAGACATTCATGAATGTATAAATCAAGGTACCTCTTATCCATTGTTGTTGGATACCCTCCTCTTTGGGTTAAAAGAGTTACTACTTGTTACTTGTAGTATTTTGATTTCCACTATGTATTTGTATTGTTGAGGAAATTATATCATTCTTATACTTCCTTAAATTTATACTCTAATTTATTTAGATTCTATATGCTTTAAGGTATAATCTTATTTGGTGTAAACTTTGGTTAAGTTTCATTTCCGGAATCACTTTTTCTGAAATCAAACAAGTTAGTTGTGCTTAAAGGATGTGTGAATTTTGGCCATACAAAAATTACTTAAGAATTTTTAAAGTATAAAATTACCCCCCCCCCCCACCCCCTCTTGTATTTGATCATCTCATTGCTACTTTTTCGATCCTACAATTGTTATCAGAGGAAAGGTTCAATCTGAATTAATCTCATGATTATATTCAGAAGAGAAATCTTCTTCTCATTCATTTTAAGAATCTGACTTTCCGAAATCAGATTTTAGAATTCATATAGTTCGGATTCATTTTTTTACTCTTGTTCTAGTTCCTTTCTTAGGATATTTTCTCTTGTTTACAAACTCATACTACTAACAAGTTTGTGTGCCAATGATTTTATTAATGATGGTAGGTTTAAATGTTGGTTCTATTGATAATGTGGATCCCACCAGACCTCCTATTTTCGATGGAAATGATTATGATTACTGGAGAGATAGGATGAAGACATTTGTTATCAATACTGGAGTTGATAATTATCTTATGTTGACTAGAGATTATAAAATTCTGGATAAGGAATTGAGAACTTTTACAAACCAGGAGAAATCAGAATATCAAGAAAACTTCAGAGTCATAAATACTTTGTTATGTTCCATGACTAGGAACATCTATAGTCAAATATCTTTGTGTGAAGTTTCAGACAGTATCTGGAAGAAACATGAAGTTACAAATTTTGTTACATCTAAAGTCATAGAGACAAGAAGATCCATGTTGAGAGCTGAATACCATAGCTTTAACTTTCATTATGGAGAACCTGTAAGCATAGTACACCAAAGGTTTATGACTATCATGAATAGATTACATTCTATGGGAGAAAAAGGTTTGGATTATGAATCACTTATTGATAAGATCATAGATATCATGCCAAATGAATGTGATTCCAAGAGGACAACTATTCATGAGAATAAGAAAGTCACTTAGATTTCATTAGATAAGTTGTTCGGAACTCTTCTAAAACATGAAACCAGAATGAAGAGAGATGCTGAAAATGTTAAGAAGAAGAATGGGAATGGAGGAGTTTCTTTTACAACCACTTCTAAAAAAATAATAGTCAAGACACTATAGATATTAACTAGATCAGATTCAAAGAAAGTCCTTATTCACTCAGAATCTAGTGATACAGAAAAGTCTGAGAATGAATTAGCTAATCTTTCTCGGAGAATGAACAAAACTATAGCTTAGAAGAATCATCATAATAAGTACAAGAAGAAAGACTATAGAGATGAAGAATATGGATAAGTCACTTGTTTTGAATTTAAAATAACATGTCACATTAGACATGATTGTCCCATGTTGAAAAAGAAGGAAAGGAAGGAAAGGAATTTAGAAAGGAAAAAAGAAGAAATTCTATCGATCAAAGCACAAGAAAATCCGTAAATATAATGATACATGGAGTTCTAGTTGTGAAGAATCCTTAGAAAGTGAATCTTATGAATATGATTCATCAGCATAGAATAATATGGGTCTCATTGCTACAACTTTTTCCCCTTATACATGTCTTATGGCCAAGGAACGCTCTGCTGAGGCTTTAACAAATTTATCTATTGATAAGAATTATGATTCCGAAAATAGTACTTATAATGAAGAAACATAATCTTCAGAAAATGAAGAAATAACTTCATATGAAGAAGTCTCTAGATTTTCCAATTTAATTGAAGTAAGAAATTTAAAAATTTCTAAGAAATTAGACAAGGAAAATACTAGGGGATACATTATTACAAAATAGATTTCAGATCTTTCTAGAGATCTTGGAGATAAAGAAGATTTTATAGAAAACCTTTTTTAAAGACTTTGAGAAAGTAAATTCTGTTAAAGAAGAACTTTTTAAAGATGTCAAGAATGCAATTTTAATGGTAAAAGTTTTTGAGGAAAAATATAACTCTAAGGAAATGATTCCTGAGGATAGAAATTTATTCATCAGATTAAATCCATAATATTTTCTCTTAAGAATATTCTTGAAAAATTTACCTCTAGGAAGAAAAATTTTGACAAGATGTATTCTCAAATTAAACCTCAAGGAAACACTACTGGATTAGGTTATACTCACCAAAATCTAGTTTTCAAAAAGAATTATTTTGTTCCTTCTAGAGCCCTTTTTTGCACTAAGTGTCAAAGTGGTTGGCATTAGAAGAAAAATTGCTCCTTGAATAAAGTTCAATCTCTTGGGTTTCATACTGCTTATTTTTCTAAAAAAGTGTGGATACCCAAAATCATATTGTGTAACAATTTTGGATCCAAGAAATTTTGGATTCAAAAATTCTAACTTTCTTATTTTCTGGAAAATAAAGAAGGTACCAACAGTAATACATGGTACATGGATAGTGGATGTTCCCGGCATATGACTGGTAATAAAAACTATTTTGAAAAGATTATCATGACAAAAGGAGGAAAATTATCTTTTGGAGATAATGCTCATGATGAAATTATTGGTATAGGTAATATCGTTCTTCTTGGAAAAACATTGATTTCAAATGTTTTATTTTTAATGGTCTTAAGCACAACCTCATTAGCGTATGTCAGTTATTGATGAAGGCCACCTTGTGAATTTTAGGAATGAAAAATGCTTAGTACACAATTAGAAGGAAAAGTTTATTCTTTCTACCCATAGGAAAGAAAATATTAACACACTAAACTTAGAAGATATTAGGATCCAAGAATTACATTGCCTTAGTATAATGGAAGAAAATTCTTGGTTATTCCATAGAAGGTTAGGACATTGTAACCTTCGGAACATATGCATACTTTCTAAGAAAATACTTGTTAAGGATCTACATGATATTAGATTTGATTCTCTTGACCCTTGTCAATATGGAAAGAAAGATAAATCATGTTTTAAATAAGTTAGTGAAGTCACAATTACTGATGCATTACAGTTAGTGCATATGGATCTCTTTGGTCATACACAAACTAGAAGCATTAATGGAATGTACTATATATTTTTTCTAGTTGATGATTACACTAGATTTACATTGGTCTATTTTCTAACAAATAATTCAGAAGCTTTTTCTTATTTCAGAAGTTTTATAGCCCAAGTTAAAAATTAGAAAACCCTTCATTGAAAACTATTCATAGTGATCATGGAGTATAATTCAAAAAAAATTATTTTGAATCATTTTTTCGTAGAAAATGCATTACTCATAACTTCTCAGGACCCAGAACACCTCAACAGAATGGTGTTGTTGAAAGAAGAAATATAATTCTTCAAGAGATAACAAGAACCATGTTGAGTGAGTATTTTGTAGCCAAACTATTAGGTCCACAAGGCTGAATACCCTGAGAGGGGGGTGAATTAGGGTATGAATAATTTAAAATTAAAGTCTGTTCTGATCTTGTTTCGCTGTTAAGAAAAACACTCTTCTCTGTCTTTCCTATTGCACAATATAAACAGAAAGTAAAGCAAGCACAAGTCACACCAATTTTACTTGGTTCACTGATAAGGGCTATGTCCAAGGAGCATATGCCGATAGGTTTCTGGTCATACCAAATTCCACTAAACTTCACTAGCAGTGGATTACATGGTTCAGGCATAGTCACTCTGTCCCAGACACACTATCTTTACAAGGTTTACGGTCAGCTCACTACTTTCCCAAGGGTCACTCCCTGTTTCTCTCTCTCTGGCTCACTGCCGGTGGAGAGGATCACCTTCTTCCTCTTCCTTCCCTCACTTCTCTGGAATATATCCACTCACAGTTTAGAGACCTATAGGTCTGTATATTTTCATGAGATAATGCATCCTCTGATGAATGTCGATGCTCTACTGAATTCCAACTTTCACCCATAGATGAATATCTCTTTGCACCGAAGGTATCAAGGAAACTTCTAGCTTCCATGTAGCCTGAAAATCACTTCCAAAAATAAACCTTACATGGCACGCAAGTCTACCTTGGCATGCAAGTATCGGCGCGCAAGTCACAACTGGCACGCAAGTCCTCCTCATACACTTTCACAACACAAGATTTTCCAACTCCACACATGCACGACTCACTTCCTTCCTTGCCTAAACCACCTCAGGAGCGCAACTAACACTTGGCGCGCAACTTCCTACACTGGCTCACAAGTCCCACATGCGCGACACACCACCACTTGTGCGACCACCACACCTGCGTGACGGGATCTCTAAATATTCAAAGTGTTGAACTCCAGTGGGAAATTATGAGGGGTGGTCCAGTATTTATGGTCATTTGAACTACCTTCTCGACGGCATGCAAGTCCCCCTCCGACGCGCAAGTCTCGGCGCGCAACACAACCGCCCTAGCCTCTGTCATGCTACTCAATTGCGTGACCAAACCAATAATTGCGTGACCCACCTTTTTGTGCCGTATTTTGAAGTTCTGATCCTGAAAAACAATTGGGTCCCAAGTTCCCAAGAATCCTAAGCACCAGCGCTCAAGTCTCTTCACGGCGTGCAAGTCACTTGCGAGACCAACTCAATACTTACGCGACCCTTGTCCCTTTGCCATATTTTTTGATGATCTGATATTGATAAACATATGGTGTACAAGTTTCCAAGTCTTCATGTACATGGCGCGCAAGTCCATTTTCCAAAACCACTTTTCATCATTTGTCGATTTTAAGGCCCAAATATTTGGCAAACACTTGAAAATGGTGCCACCTTGTATCTGTTCTTTTTATGCCACCTCCAGATCATCCATTCCATTGTCGACGTTCTTGAATCAAACATGGATTGATGACCACAACTCTTAAACTCAACATTCCACCATGAAATCCCATTTTTCAACGAATTTGAAAGTCATGGTTTGCTTTGTTAACAATCACAGCACAAATATTCACTTTGTCAACAAACACAATCACCTCAAAAATGATTCAATGATTCCTTGAGATATTTTTCCCAACAATCTCCCCCTTTGGGTTTGTTGACAACTCTTCCATAAAAAGATACATCATTACTTCTTCAGACACCATTCACCTATGCAATTCTGATAGCGATCAAGGATTTAATCAACACATACTCTAAGCCCACATGAGCAATGCTCGGCATGAGAAACAAGAGTAAATGAAAAGTTCATCAATGAATCACTACAACTCTGACATCCACTATTGACATCAAACTGATACCAATTGTTACCAAACTGATACCAATTTCTTGAAATATTCTTACCACTATCCAACACCACTCTTCTGCTTTCATCACAATCATTAGCTGTCGTGATATCTATTCTTTGATCGATCACTTCTAGAATCATCAGATTTAAAACTTTCCCCCTTTCTGTTCACAGCTTCATCCCTTGTCAGCTTCAAAACCTCTTTAGCCCTATTTCCTGTGTTGTCCAATCTATGATCTGGCTAAGCACGTTAAACTAGCTTCAACCCCCCCCCCCTATTCGGATGCTCCACCTGTTAGCTTCTCCCCATATCATTCATGATTTATCAAGTCTCCACACTATCTCCCCCATGAACAATCACTATTTTCTCCCCCTTGGTCAATTAACCTGAAGGTCACTCTTTTGCAGTCTGTAACAGAGTAGAGAAAACATATCGTCACATTAGAGAACAACACATCATACCTCAGGGATAGGGGGAGATCCACATCCACACTATTTCAAGTGTGGGGAATCGACTGAACTCCCAGAGCTAGTTGATGCCTTTCAAATGCTTCCGTGGGTAAGGCCTTTGTTAGAATGTCTGCAACCTATAGCTTTGTAGGTACATAATCTAACTTCATGATTCCCTTCTCAACTTTCTCCTTGATAAAATGATACTTTATCTAAATGTTCCTTGTCCTTGAGTGATGTACAGGATTTTTGATGAGATTTATAGCACTTGAGTTATCAGACTGGATTCCGATCAAAGACTTCACTTCAATTCCCATATCTTCAAGCTGCTGCTTCATCCATAATAATTGTGTGCATGTTTGAGTGGTCGCAATATACTCAGCTTCTATGGTGCTTAATTAAATTCAATATTTCTTCTTGTTAAGCTATGAAATACACAATCCAACAAGATAGAATTCACCACCTGACGTTGATTATCTATCATCCGCTGAACCAGCCCAGTCTGCATCAGTATATCCCAATAACTCAGTCTGAGTTTTGTCAGTATATGTCAAGACAAAATCCACTATACCCTAGATATACTGAAGTATTCCTTTCACTGAAAGCATATGACTTTACTTGGGATTACTCTAATATCTCACTGCTTGGCATGTGGAGAAAATAATATCAAGCCTTGTTGCAGTCAAGTACAGCAAGCTCCCAATAATTTGCCTGTATTCGGTAATATTAAGTACCTTTACATCCTCATATTTTGATAATTTGATCTGGGTAGCAACCAGAGTCTTCATCTCCTTGGAATTATCCATTCCAAACCTTCTTAGAACCTCCTTGGCATATTTGGATTGGGAAATTAATGTTCCACTACTTCCTTGTGTCACCTGTAGATTAAGGAAAATGTTAGCTCTCCAATCATTGACATTTCAAATTCATTTTTTCATGAATTTGGAAAAATTTCTACACTGAGCTTCATCTGATCCGCCAAATATTATGACCTCAACATACACCAACACCATCATTCTTTGATTTCTGTCATTTCTAAAATAGATATTGTAATCAACTCTTCCATGATAGAAACCAAGCATCTTCAAGTACTGATCAAGCCTTGAGTACCATGCTCTTGGTGGTTGTTTCATCCCATAAAACACCTTATTCAGCCTGTAACCTTTGTTATCATCCTCATGAATGAGAAAACCATCTGGCTGCTCAATATACACCTCCTCTTATAGAACTCCATTTATGAATGCGGATTTGACATCCATCTGGAACACTTTCATCTTTCATTGCACTGCTTTGCCCAAAAATAATCTGATTGTCTCTAGCCTTGCAACTGGTGCACATTTCTCATCAATATATATTCCCTCTATATGGGAGTATCCCTTGCACACTAGTCGTGCTTTTTTCCGAATCACTATGCCATATTCATTCATCTTGTTCCGATAGACCCATTTAGTCCCGATGACATTCTTGTCTACTGGCCTCAAAATAATATCCCATGTCTGGTTCTTCTCAATCTGATTAAGCTCTTCATTCATAGCCTGAACCCACTTTTCATCTTTAGCTGAATCAGAAAAACATTTTGGCTATACCTGAGATAAAAACAATGTTTGCTGTAATGATTTCATTCTTCGAGTCTAAACTAGAGCTGTCTGATCACCAATGATATTTTGCTTGTCAATTTCAACACAACTCTTTGTCTTCCTTGCAGACACCGACTTGACACTTTCTTTTTCATCATCAGTATCTTCTTCTAAGTCATACTCATCCACTTCTGCTCCCCCTATGTTTCTTACCTCATCATCACGTTCATCGAGAAACTGTTCATTGGGCCGTTGAGTATTCTTTTCATTTTCAAATATAGTGACACCATTGCTCTCAACAATTTTTCACAGCCTTTTGTTGAAACATTTATATGCGTTTCTTTTCCTGGAGTAGCCAAGGAATATCTCCTTATCTCCGCGTGACTCAAACTTCCTGTGATTTTCTTTGTTGAGAATGAAACACTTACTTCCAAAGATTCGAAAGTATTTCAACATTGGATTATTTCCATACCACATTTCATACAGTGTCTTCCCTTACTTCGGACACAACAGAGTCCTGTTTGAAATATAGACCGATGTCAAAACTACTTCCTTCCAAAATTTCTTAGGTAAGACCATTTCAATAAGAATTGTTCTAGAAATATTGTTGATTATCTGATTTCTCCATTCAACTACTCCATTATTTTGGGGAGTTCTCACTGATGAAACTTGATGCCTTATCCCGTGTTACTCGAGATATTCTTAGACATGACTATTTGTGAATTCGGTACCGTTATCTATATAGAACTTCAAAATTTTCTACCCAAGCATCCTTTCAGATTCCCTCTTGTACTACTTTATGCAACTAAACACCTCTGTCTTATGGGTAATGACTAATACCCAAGACATTCTTCTATAATCATCAATGAAAAGAACATAGTACCTTTTACTATTTATAGCTCGTGGTGAGATAGGTCCTCATACATCAGCATGAACTAATTCGAGCACTCTAGTTGATTTCTATTCCTTTGGCTTGTTTGTCTTTCTGATGATCTTCCCTTGATGGAAAGCATCACATGTATGAGTGTTACCATGTGATAGTTTGGGAAGGTCTCTAGCATCATCACAGTTTTCTAGATCCTCCATAGATGGTTGGAATAAATGAACAAGTCAATTATGCCATTGCTAGTTTGCTTCCTCTCTAGATAAAAGGCATGTATCTTCATCCCCACCTACAAGGTAAATATTTCCCTTTGTCATTTTCCCTTCAAAACAACTACTCCATATTTTCCTTTCACAACACACATCTTTTTGGTAAATCGGATAGAGTTTGTAGAAACCCGAAGATTAACGTACATGGAAATTACATTACTTTTGTGGAATACTTAATACATAAGAAAAACAGACACACAAGGTCCGTAATAGTTTAGTGTCTTTGGAAACTTGGAACGTAATCTTATAATCGTTTTGAAAGACCTAAAACATCTACCATAAAGATCTTCCCCTTTTTTTCTTACCTAAACCATTCATTATATACTGGGGAAAAGAAAACATAAAAAGGGTGATCTCAAATGCTCAGTAAGGTTAATCATGGATAAAATAAAACATACCATATACATTTGAACTTAAAAACATGAACATAATGTTTAAACATCAAAATCTTGAGCAATGACATAAAACATGGAAGTACGTAAGGCATAGATCATAATTGAACATAAATCATGATAAAATAGCATAGGAATAAAACATGTAAATTGTGGAAACCATTCATCACTTGTTATGATTTCTATAGTAGCCAAGGCATTGATTCCAAGACCATCTTAGTGGAAAAAGTCCCTTTCTGAATCGAGTTCACTCCTCATTCCAGTCCTATATTACTGAACCAGTTTAACTTGTCGTTCCAGCCATGTCTATCTCATGAGATATAAATCATTACCCAATGCATTGTAGGGAGATATAGGTCCCACCCATCCCGTTATGAAATCATTCTTTCTTGTGCCACAAAATAAACATACATAACCCAATAAATAAAATGGTTTTCATAAACATCATCCCATCATCACATAATCCATATAAAATAAATGGATATCATTTCATAATAAGAAAAGTGAAACCATGTAAATCATAGAGCCATGATACTTGAAACATACACATATGAAATAATGTCATCTTAGATGAAAAATGGATTTGATAAAACACTTGAAATGAATTCTTGAGGAAAATATCATTTCTTCTTCAAAATCATTATCTTTTCACAAAATGTCATGCAATTTTAAAGGAAAAGGATTTTTTTAAAAAATAGTCATGGAATGTTTTGGAGGAAGCTACATGAAAATAAGGCTATATAAAACCGTAAAAAACCTGTTTGTTCCGTATAAGATAAAAATAACAATCTCCTCAGACTTTTGTCGGAAAAGTCAAATAGTACATCGTAACATAAAAAAAGATTCCTTACAAACCATTTAGTAAAATTAAAAAATGGGTAAAAAGGAAATTAAACATACATGAAACCATTTTTAGAAAAGATGGGCTTGGATGATAAAGATAACCCCAGTAAATACATACGAATAAACAATCTCAGATAAAAATGAGATTGATAAATTATCCCTTACCTTAGGCCCGATATGCTTCGTACGTATCCAAACCTCCTGTATAATGATTTAAATAATTTCATTGACTTATTACAGAATCATATTCATATATATGGTTCACTTATGATTTTATATTACCTGTTCTTTTGTAAATTCATGTTAAAGTATCCTTTTGGGTAAAATCGTCTCATTTTTCGTTCGTGTTTTAACTTGTAATTATTCATATGATTACTTAGATCATGAATACTTAAATCCAGAATTTAAAACATGATTTATATATAATATATATTCAGAATATACATATATATAATGGATCGATAAATGGAAAGAAATACACCGTTCATGGAGACGGTAGGCCGTATGTACGCATGAACGCTGTTTTCGTTTCCTTATTGAATTGAATGGAATTAAGTAGATGAAATAAATATATATATACATAAATCCAGTTGCATTATTATGTCATATATTTCATGATTACTTATTATATATACTTTATAATCATTCTTGAATGGTTATCATGGAGAGTGAATCTTGTCGCGTTGTGGAGACGGTATTCCGTACGTACGCACGAGCAATGATATCATTCCCATGATCATGGAATTTTATTAAAGTGTATGTATAATATTACAGAATCAATATCACTTTACAATAATCATATATATCCATTACTTTCACCATTATACCCATACATGTAAGGTGGTGGTGGAAAATAGTTTACACCACGGCGTGGAGACGGTATTCCGTAAGTACGCACGCGCGGTGATTTCATTTTCCGTAGGATGGATAAATGGTGAAATAGGGTTGTTTCATACATATAATAACATATCATCATATGAGGGATACTGATTTTATAACATCATAATGAAAAACTAAATAATAAGAAGTAGAAGAAAAAAATAAAGTTGAAAGAATCGGTAACGGACATTACCTCTTCTTTGAAGAGACTCTTTGATACCTCCTATTAGGGCACTAAAATTGGCCTTTGAAGAAGAAAAGGACATCTAGGATGTTTCTAGGGAAGTTTAGAAGAGAATTTGGCAGGGTTTGGATGAGCTTGAAGGCTCAAATTGGTGTGAGGAAGAGAGGGAGGAGATGCCCTTTTATAAGGGAGGAGAGGGGAACCTTTGGAAATATTAAAAATATTAATTTATAATAAATATAACCCCACTGAAAAACCCCAAAAAATGACTCATATTTAAATATTAGATAATATAAGGTTGTAATATCATCAACCAATATAATTTCGACATGTTAGAAATTTATTTTAAACATTATCAACTTGATTTATCCTTATTTAATCAATTTAATTTTATTTCTGTAAATCACATTCTAAATTTTAAATTATAAAAAATAATTACTTATTTGTTGTGAATTGTCCATATTTGTATACTTAATAACATTTTAGACAATATAAATTTAAATTTTTAATTTATAAATATTTTTGTGATTTTAAATCAATTTTATAATATGTTATTTTTATAAAATAACAATAGTGTCAATTTTAACACAATTCAATTATTTGAATTTAAATAAAATAAATATAGAAGATATGTTCGAAATAAAAGCTGTAATAGATTCATAAAATGTCATATTTATCTATAAAATTAGTGGAGAACATTAAATAGTTCATATAATATTTATTTTATTATTTTTAAAACAATTTATTTGGTTTATCTCTTAATAAAATAAATACTACAACATTTTTATATAATTATTTAATATACTTATTTGTTGCATAAAAATTAAAAATAAAATCCTATGATGAAGATAAATCTATTGCCTTTAACAATAATACTTTTACTAGAATTTATCATCTTAAAATCACAATATTTAAAGTGTTATATTTATTAAATTATGAAGGTGACAACTTTGGAATCATTAAAAATAAAATAATATAAGTGTCATAATCATTTTTTAAGGCTCCAAATGGTCAAATATTCTGCCATTGAATGATTATTGTTTACATTTACATGACCAATAAGTAATGTTCAGGGGTTTGTGCATTTTATGGTCACTATTAGTTTAATAAAAACAATATTCTTGATTTTTCACTAGATAAACAATTTCTACATCACTATTGTGTCATAATTAATGATAATTATTTAATCCCTAAAAATTATAAATAAACTCATATGATGTAGATAATTTCATTAGATTTCTGGAGACTATTTGTGTTCTAAGTTTCATAAAGTTTATCACTAAATTAAAATTAATATACTTATAAGATTTAAGAGAGTGACATGTTGTCACTTTCTTTGGTTTTAATAATAATTAAGTTATTTTCAAAGACAAAAGTACATTAAATGATTCTAATCCGACCCTTAGGTGATATGGGTCAACTTTTAGTCATCCAATGAGATTTTGGTAGGTGTTAGTGTAATTTTATAATCTTATATTTACCCTTAATTACCTGATTTACCTTTAACTATGGTAAATAAAATTTACAGTAGTTATTATTCATAATGCCCAAAAATAAAAAGTAGTCTATTAATATAATTTCGAATTACTGATTTCAAATATGGAATCAATGTTTTTAAATTCAGTACACAGATGTTGCAGAAATTAAATTAAAATCAATCTCGTTGTCGAAAGAAAATGGGTTTTTGTTTAAAACATTGCAAAAGATTGAATTTATTTAACCTACGAATTCAATGTAAAATCAAGGCTAATGACATACATTATATTAAATGGTAAAAAGATATTATATTTATACTTTAAAACCATTAAATATTATAATTTAACCACATAAGTTATTATGATGAAAGAAGTTGTTTTTAATAAAAATATAGAGTGTTTTTACTATTCATTAAAATATGAAACTTATCAAAATAATATGAAAAATTTATCCAAGGAAAAATTTTATATCCTGAGTCCAAATAATAATTTTATTTTGTAAAATTTAACTTATAAACATCTCAAAAACTATATTTAAAGTGTGTGTGCCATCAAAAGGCGGCAAAACTGCATTTTTTTAAAAATACTTATTTTACCCGAAAAAATTTATTTTCTTCTTATACCATGTTCTAGAAAATGTGTAAGATTAATAATAATGTTATAAAATTTAAAATTTAGTTAATACTATTCATAATGTCTAGTTGATAATAATATTATAATAATATATCGTTGTTTAGTAAAACCCAGTATTGCGTACAACACACGTTATCGAGGAAGGTCGCGATTGCGTGTAATGCAATCCATGTCAGGGTTGCGTGTTATGAAAGAATCCTTCGTTGTTTCGTATAACATAATCCAACCATATTTCATTTATACATTGAATATATATATATATACACACACACTCAATGTTGCATAGAATGACTATTATAAAACGAACATGAAACTGTGTGTAACACGATTCAAGAATAGCGTTGCGTATACTGCAAGCTAATACGGTGTCGAGTATAGTAAAAGCTAAAATTGGTGTGCTGTATAATAGAAGACATCAATGAAATTAAAAGAATATTTTTCATAAAATCTCGTGGTGTTACATTCTACCCCCTTAAAATGAATTTTGCCCTCAAAATTCATCAGGGTTATAAATTGTTTACTATTCATAGAAACCCACATCCTAAAAAGGAATACTAAAACATAATTTTAAAAACTAAAATCTGAAATGTAATGATTACCCAAAATTAACTAATCATTGGGTTTCCACATAGGAGAATATAGGTGAAAATATGGATATGGAGGATAAAATATAACAATCAAGTTCTGATGGAGAGTGGTAGAGAACATGGCTATGAAAAATCCAAAAATCACAAAGCCATATATTTGTGATGATATAAGGTACCATATGATTCATCGGATATTAGAGAACTATGACAACATTTTTATTTTTCAGGATCATTTCCCTAAAGTTGAAAATTTTGATTTAGATGAAATACTTGCTTGATTTTGGTACAATCTCACTGTTGGTCGTTCTTTTTACAATTTCCAATTAATCTCTTTAAGAAATGAAGTTAAATTTGTCATTCGTGACGTGTTATCATATAATGTGATGGAATGATGGTTCATTCCATCTGTCTCAAAAAAATGGTTAGAAAAATATACATAAGTTTATCTATGGTAAGTTTAATCATATACGATTACAAAAATGAACTTATACTTCATATATCATACCACTTAATAAAATAAAACTAGTTTTTACTAACCAAGGACTTCTTGTAGGCCAGTGGTAGGCGATAATGGGCAGTCGCACTTCGGTTGTGGTTTCGATTCCCACAGCCTTGTCCGACGCAATGGGCTGTTGCCCGTCCTGCAGGTTGTCCTTTTTCTAAAACTACATTACTATAACATCCCATCAATAATATCGAAAATGTTCTATCCTTAAATAATTCTATGTTATGTACAACATAATCCATTCCAATATTTAGGCTTATCTAAAATACTTTGGTCCAATCTCATATTATAAAGAAAATTATTACTTGAAATGTCACATAAAAATCACGTGAATGCCATCATTTATCCCCCATATATCATAAGATATATCTTGTTGGTCAAATTACAAAAATTTTAATACCTTAATCATGTATTCTCTTGAAAAATGAATACACATTTAACCTAAGTGAAAACATGAATGCTGTCAAAAGTTAACTCTTTCCACATACCAAAATCCCAAAATTTATATATACTCAAACCATGATATCACTTTGTCCTTATTTCAGTCATGAGCTCATGAATACTGTCAAACATTTAATTTTCTCTTTATCCCTTCACTATGCGCATATCATCTGATTTCCAAAATATTTGAATCACTTTTCCTGGTTACTGGTTCCATAAAATCATTAAAAACCACAATAGACTAATACAAAAATATTCTAATACACCATTAAAGTATCTCAACAACATTATTCTTGAATACCAATACATAAACACTTTAATCCATCCTCTTTAATGATTGTCCTGGAATAAGTCCTTATTTGATTTAGAAGTAACTTTTTAGGTCAGGGCATTGAGTTGGGTAATGCCCATGTTCTCCAAAAATAATACATTGAACTCCATAACAGACTGTCACTCTATGACCATTTTCTACACACAGATAACATTTGTCCCTCCATTTGAGGTATTCCTCAGGGTTCTTCTAACCTTTTTTAGAAATCTCAATCTTCCTTTCTTTATGCTCCTCAACATGCGAACATTCATAAAAGTATATCTTCCTCTTATTTGATGAATTAGGAATACCACTAAATTTCACCCTGTTCATCATATATCGCGATTATCGATTCGGCATAATCACAATTACTTTCTCTTTAGGAATTATGCAATCTTGTTGCTCATAGTCACCGATTTTTCCATTGGATTCAATGTTAACCGAATTCCTTCTGGTTCCCTCCATTGACTAAAACACAAAAATAATTCTGTGAGAGGTAAAAATCATGCTAGAGAAAACAACATAATAAAGCGGGAGTACCATCAATATCTAACATCTTGGGTTACCGTAATTCTAGTACTATAATATATACTTATACTTAACCTTTGGTGCATCCCTAAACATACCTTAGAAATATCTCTAGGGATCTCACTAAGGTTATCACATCCTAGTTTCCAAATTTTGACTAAACCTTTCCTCTGATACCAACTATAGAGACTCGAAGCTTAACGTACATGGACATTACATTACATTTGCGGAATACTTAATACATAAGGAAAACATACCCACAAGGACCGTAATAGTTTAGTGTCTTTGGAAACTTAGAACATAATATTTTAATCGTGGTGAAAGATCTTCAACATCTCCCATAAAAATCATCCCCTTTTTTTCTTACGTAAAACCTTTCTTTATATCCTGGGGAAGAGAAAAGATAAAAAGGTTGAGCTCAAATGCTCAGTAAGGGTAAGCATGGATAAAATAAAACATAACATATACATTTGAACTTAAAAACATGAACATAATGTTTAAACATCAAAAGCTTGAGCAATGACATAAAACATGGAAGTAAGTAAGGAATAGATCATATTGGAACATGAATCATGATAAAATAGCTTGGGAATAAAACATGTAATTGTGGACACCATTCAGCACTTGTTATGATTTCCATAGTATCCAAGGCATTGATGCCAAGACCATCTTAGTAGACAAAGTCCCTTTCTGAATCGAGATCACTCTTCATTCCAGCCCTGTATTACTGAACCGATTTAACTTTCCGTTCCAGCCATGTCTATCTCATGAGATATAAATCTTTACCCAATGCATTTTAGGGAGATATAGGTCCCACCCATCTCATAATGAAATCATTCTTACTTGTGCCACAAAATAAACATACATAACCCAATAAATAAAATGGGATTTATAAACATCATCCCATCATCACATAATCCATATAAAAGAAATGGATAGCATTTCATAATAAGAAAAGTGAAACCATGTAAATCATAGAGACATGATACTTGAAACATACACATATGAAATAATGTCATCTTAGATGAAAAATGGTTTTGATAAAACACTTGAAATCAATTCTTGAGGAAAATATCATTTCTTCTTCAAAATCATTCTCTTTTCACAAAATGTCATGCAATTTTAAAAGAAAAGGATTTTGTTGAAAATATTCATGAAATCTTTTGGAGGAATCTTCATGAAAATAAGGCTTTATAAAACCGTAAAAAATCTGTTCGTGCCGTATAAGTTAAAAATAACAATCTCCTCGTACTTTTGTCGGAAAAATCAAAAAGTACCTCATAACGTAAAAAAAGAAATATTCCTTACATACCATGTAGTAAAAGTCAAAAATGGATAAAAAGGACATTAAACATACATGAAACCATTTTTAGATAACATGGTATTGGATGATAAATATAACCCCAGTAAATACTTACGAATAAACAATCTCGAATAAAAATGAGATTGATAAATTATCCCTTACCTTAGGCCCGATATGCTTCATATGTATCCAAACCTCCTGTATAATGATTTAAATAATGTAATTGACTAATTACAGAATCATGTTCATATATATGGTTCACATAAGACTTTATATTACCCGTTCTTTTGTAAATTCATTTTAATATATCGTTTTGGGTAAAAGCGTCTCATTTGTCGTTCGTGTTTTAACTTGTAATTATTCATATGATTACTTAGATAATGATTACATAAATCCATAATGTAAAACATGATTTATATATAATATATATTCATAATATACATATATATAATGGATTGATAAATGGAAACAAATACACCGTTCTTGGAGACGGTAGGCCGTACGTATGCTTGAATGTTGTTTTCGTTTCTTTATTGAATTGAATGGAATTAAGTAGATGACATAAATATATATATAAATAAATCCAGTAGCATTATTATTTCATATATTTCATGATTACTTATTATATATACTTTATAATCATTCTTTAATGGTTATCATGGAGAGTAAATCTCATCGCGTTGCGGAGATGATATTCCGTACGTACGCACGAGCGATGATATCATTCCCATGATGGTGGAATTGTATTAAAGTGTATGTATAATATTACAGAATAAATATCACTTTACAATAATCATATATATTAATTACTTTCACCATTATACCCCTACATGTAAGGTGGTGGTGGAAAATAGATTACACCACGGCGTGGAGACGGTATTCCGTAAGTACGCACACGCGGTGATTTCATTTTCCGTAGGATGGATAGATGGTGAAATAGGGTTGTTTAATACTTATAATAACATATCATCATATGAGTGATACTGATGTTATTACTTCATAGTGAAACAAATAAAGAATAAGAAGTTGAAGAAGAAATAATGTTAAAAAAATCGGTAATGGACATTACCTCTTCTTTGAAGTGCCTCATTGAGACATCCTCTTAGGGCACTAAAATTGGTCTTTGAAGAAGAACAGGACCTCTAGGATGTTTCTAGGGAAGTGGAGAAAATAATTTGGCAGGGGTTTTCCGAGCTTGAAGGCTCAAATTGGTGTGAGGAAGAGAGGGAGGAGATGCCCTTTTATAAGGGAGGAGAGGGGAACCTTTGGAAATCATAAAAATATTAATTTATAATAAATCTATCACCACTTAAAAACCTCCAAAAATGACTCATATTCAAATATTAGATAATATAAGGTTTTAATATCATCAACCAATAGAATTTATACATGTTAGGAATTTATTTTAAACATTATCAACTTGATTTATCCTTATTTAATCAATTTAATTTTATTTGTGGTAATAACATTTTAAATTTTAAATTATAAAAAATAATTACTTATTTGTTGTGAGTTGTCCATAATTGGATACGTAATTACATTTTAGACCATATAAATTTAAATTTATAATTTTTAAATATATTTGTGATTTTTAAGCAATTTTATAATATGTTATTTTTATAAAATAACAATAGTGTCAATTCTAACACTATTCATTTATTTGAATTTAAATAAAATAAATACAGAATATATGGTCGAAATAAAAGCTTTAATAGATTCATAAAAAGTCATATGTACCTATAAAATTAGTGGATAATATTAAATAGTTCAAATAATATTTATTTTATTATATTTAAAACCATTTATTTGGTTTATCTCTTAATAAAATAAATACTACAAAATTATTGTATAATTATTTAATATACTTAGTTGTTGCATAAAAATTAAAAATAAAATCCTATGATGAATATAAATCTATTACCTTTCACAATAATACTTTTACTCGAATTTATCATCTTAAAATCACAATATGTAAATTGGTATATTTATTAAATTATGAAGGTGACAACTTTGGCATCATTTAAAATAAAATAATATAAGTGTCATAATCTCTTATATAAGGATCCAAATGGTCAAATATTATACCATTAGATGATTATGGTTTACATTTACATGACCAATAAGTTTTGGTCAGGGGTTTGTGCATTTTATGGTCACTATTAGTTTAATAAAAACTATATTCTTGATTTTTCACTAGATAAACAAATTCTGCGTCACTATTGTGTCATGATTAATGATAATAATTTAATCCCTAAAAATTATAAATAATTTTATATGATGTAGATAATTTCATTAGCTTTATGGAGACTATTCATTTTCGAATTTTCATGAATTTTATCACCTAATTAAAATTAATATACTTATAAGATTTAAGAGAGTGACATGTTGTCACTTTCTTTGGTTTTAATAATAATTAAGTTATTTTCATGGACAAAAGTCCATTAAATGATTCTAATCTGACCCTTAGGTGATATGGGTCGACTTTTAGTTATCCAATTGTATTTTGGCAGGTGTTAGGGTAATTTTATAATCATATATTTACCCTTAATTACCCGATTTACCTTTAACTATGGTAAATAAAATTTACCGTAGTTACTATTCATAATTCCCAAAAATAAAAAGTAGTCTATGAATATAATTTGGACCCACTGATTCCAAATATGGAATCCATTTTTCCAAATTCAATACGCAGAAGTTGCAGAAATTAATTAAAATTAATCTCGTTGTCAAAAGAAAACGGGTTTTTGTTTAAAACATTGCAAAAGATTTAATTTATTTAACCTACGAATTCAATGTAAAATCAAGGATAATGACATAAATTATATTAAATGGTAAAAATATATTCTAATTATACTTTAAAACCATTCAATATTATAATTTAACCACATAAGTTATTATGATGAAAAAAGTTGTTTTTAATTAAAATATAGCGTGTTTTTACTATTCATTAAAATATGAAAGTTATCAGAATAATATAAAAAATTTATCCAAGGTAAAATTTTCTATCCTGATTCCAAATAATAATTTTATTTTGTAAAATTGAACTTATAAACATGTCAAAAACTATATTTACAGTGGGTGCACCATCAAAAGGTGGCAAAACTGCATTTTTCGAAAAATACTTATTTTACCCGAAAAATTTATTTTGTTCTTACACCATGTTCTAGAAAATGTGTAAGATGAATAATAATGTTATAAAATTAAAAATATAGTTAATACTATTCATAACGGCTAGTTCATAATAATATTATAATAATATATCATTGTTTAGTAAAACCCGGTATTGCGTACAACACATGCTATCGAGGAAGGTCGCGATTGCGTGTAATGCAAGCCAAGTCAGGGATGCGTGTTGTGAAAGAATCCTTCATTGTTTCGTATCACAGAATCCAACCATATGTCATTTATACAATGAATATATATATATATACACACACACACTCAATGTTGCGTAGAATGACTCTTATAAAACGAACTTGAAATTGTCTGTAACGCGATCCAAGAATAGTGTTGCGTATACTGCAAGCTAATATGGTGTTGAGTATAGTAAAAGCTAAACTTGGTGTGATGTATAATAGAAGACATCAATGAAATTAAAAGAATATTTTTCATTAAATCTCAGGGTGTTATATAGTTCCCAAAGTCACATAGTTGACTGACACTGAGCAAGCTATGGCTAAGACCCTCTACTACCAAGACATCAGCACGTCCCATTTATTTGCCCCCAAACTTGGCATTCCCTGAGCCAACAATCTTCAGGACTTCATCGTTTCCAAATTTGAAAAATCCATCTTTGTCATATTTTATTCCTCTAACAAGATCCTTATTACCTATCATGTGAGATGTGCAGCCACTATCAAGGATCCATATTCCTGAACGATCTGAATCATTAAGTTCAATTTCAGAAACTAATGCATTTTCTTCCTTTTTCTTTTTGATCCATGTCTTCGACATCACACTCGGTGTGGTTTGGAAAACATGATCTTCCCGAGAGTGTGATGGACCAGCTTTATCTTGCAATCTTCCAAATCTATTTTGCACTTTTAACTCACCTTTTAGTTTATGGATCTACTACTTCCGAACAGTTTGATTTTACTTTGGCACATTTATCTGTATGGTTGATGTACAATACTTGTCCATGTGCCCAAATCCTCCACACCAAAAATAGTGTCCTTCGAAATATGTCCTGGACAATCGTTCTCTATTTGGATTCCACCTCTGTTCTTATTCCCTTTGATATCACTTGGCTATGGAACACATATACTATGAATGTCCCATCTTCCTGCAACAATAACACCTGATATATGGTGCATTCCTTCGTGGTACTTCAGCACAATGATTTTCCCCTTGGGATCTCTGAATAATCTGATTCTTCTTTGTGCCCAAACCAACCTTCAATCTTGGTACTGGTGCTTGTGTTCTAACTTCAATTGTCACAGATTTTGGTTTCTGATTATGATCTGAAACAGCTTTAATGTCTGAGCTCAATTGGTGCTTCTTCCCTGCTGAACTACTAGGCTCCTCTTTCATATTTTCAGTCTTCAAAATAACCTTCTTTCCCAAGAATTTGTTAGGAATAAAATGTTTTTCTTGGTCTTTGATTTTTCTCCGCAGACCGACAACTTCCTCTTCAAGCTCTTCGATACACTTGATGTGATCTTTCAATTTTCCGTTCATTCCATCAATCTCCTTTTTCTGTTCTTCAATCTTGATATTATGCTCATCAACCTTTACTGTGCTCTCTGTACTTGAAGACCTAAGGGTTTCTATTTCTTTTACAAGCTTAGACTTCTTGTCTTCCTGCTGTTGCATGTAGAGTTTGGAATCATGTACCACCTTGTGGGATTTCTTTGTTTTTGCTCTCCAAATATCTATCTCTTCAAGAGCTGCTTCTAATTCAGCTTCCATGTCAATTATACCATCAATTTCTTATTCTTATTCCCCAGCGTCGGTTTCTTCCTTTCCATGAGCACTACCAAAAACAGACACCATTGCATTTTGTCCATGATCTGTACAATTTTCAAACTCCTCAACCTCTTCATCCTTAGACTCATCTGAACTCTCTATTTCTTGTGAAAGAAGATTCTTCTTCTTGAAGAAATTTATCTTGAATTTTTTCTTCCCCTTCACAAATGTTGAAGACTTATTCTTGGGAATTTAGACTTCGTCATCATCAATATCATTATCTTGAAACTTTTTGGGTAACCTTTCCACAAGATGACCAACCTTTCCACATCGAAAGCATACTAGAGGAAGTTTCCCTTTACACTTTCCTTTTCCTCTTTTAATATTTGAAGAAAGGAATAACATCACCTAATCTGTATCTTCTTCTTCCTGAGAATATTCAATGGTGAGCTTTTTCATGGCCTTAAATTCCATCTCTTTGGATTTGCCTTTTTTCACAGCCTCATTATCATCATTCCTCATCTCATATGCAACCAAGGTACTATGAAAATTGTCCAATGTCAGCTCATTGGGATCTTTATCTTCTAGTACTAAAACATTCAGATTGAACCGAGGTGGAATATTCCTCAAGATACACTTTAAGATCTTTATGTATTCAATGACTTCACCGTGTCCTCGCATATCTTCCACAACAATATTTACCCTGTCAAAGAATGCATCAACAGACTCATTCAGGTTCATCTTCAGATGTTCATACTTATTCCACAGCACTTCCATCTTTGCCTCTCTGACCTTTGTATCTCCTTCATATATATTCAAATGTTTTTCCCACATGGCATGTGACGTTTTTCATGACATCACTTTTATGTAGATGGGATTAGAAAGGGCTCCTACTAAGGCATTGATTTCTTTTTCATCAGCATCAAACTCTCTATGCTCCACTTTTGATAATGCACCACTATTAATATAAGTTGTGATACCATGCATAGCTACTGAAAACACATCCATTCCCAATGATCGGAAATAGTGTTGCATCTGATTCTACCATATTTGAATATTAAATCCGTCGAATATCAGAATCCCTTTATGATTAGTGACCTCCATTGAGAGAAGAACTAACTTCAACCTTTCCCTCTAATACCAATTGTTAGGTCCATAAGGCTGAATACCCTAAGAGGGGGGGGGGGTGAATCAGTGTATGACTAATTTAAAATTAAAGCCCTTTCTGATCTTGTTTCACTATTAAGAAAAACACTCTTCTCTCTCTTTCCTATGGCACAATATAAACAAAAAGTAAATAAAGCACAGGAATCATAAATTTTACTTGGTTCACCGCTAAGGGCTACGTCCAAGGAGCATACACTGACAAGTTTCCAGTCGTACCCAATTCTACTAAACTTCACTATCTATGGATTACAAGGTTCGGACACAGTCACTCTGTCCCAGGCACACTACCTTTACAAAGTTTAGGGTTAGCTCACTACTTTCCAAAGGGTCACTCCCTATTTCTCTCTCTCTGGCTCACGGCCGGTGGATAGGATCACCTTCATCCTCTTCCTTCTCTCGCTTCTCTAGAAAAGATCCACTCACAGTTTATAGACCTGTAGGTCTCTTCATTTTCAAGATATAATGCATCCTCTGATGTATGTGGATGCTCTGTTTAATTTTAACTTTCACCAGTAGATGAATCTCTCTTTGCACCGAAGGTATCAGGCAAACTTCCAGCTTCCATGCTGCCCAAAAATCAATGCCGGAAATAAACCTTACTTGGCGCACATGTCTACCTCGGCATGCAAGTATCGGCGTGAAAGTCACAACTGGCACACAAGTCCTCCTCAGACACTTGAGCGACACAAGGTTTTCCAACTCCACACTTGAGCGACTCACTCCCTTCCTCACCTAAACCACCTCAGGCATGCAACTAACACTTGGCGTGCAACTTCCTACACTGGCGCGCAAGTCCCACTTGCGTGACACACCACCTCTTGCACGACCACCACACTTGTGCGATGGGGTCTCTAAATCGTCAAAGTGTTGAACTCCAGTAAGAAATGAGGAGGGGAGGTCCAGTATTTATAGGCATTTAAACTACCTGCGCGATGACGCGCAAGTCCCCCTCCGGTGCACAAGTCTCGGTGTGCAACACAACCACCCTAGACTCTGTCGCGCTACTCACTTGCGAGACCAAAACAATTCTTGAGAGCCCTGTATTCCTTTGCCATATTTTGAAGTTCTAATCTTGAAAAACAATAGGCGCGCAAGTTCCCAAGCCTCCTAAGCACCAGGGTGCAAGTCTCTTCACGGTGCGCATGTCACTTGTGCGACCAAATCAATACTTGTGCAACCCTTGTCCCATTTCCATATTTTGATGATATGATCTTGAAAAACATATGGCTCACAATTTTCCAAGTCTTCAAGTACATGGTGCGCAAGTCCCTTTGCCAAAACCAATTTTCTTCATTTGTCGATTTTCAGGGCCAAAAATTTGGCAAACACTGTAAAACAGCACCACCTTGTATATTTTATTTTTTATGCCACTTCCAGATCATCCATTCCTTTGTCGAAGTTATTGAATCAAACATGGATCATTGAACACTGCTCTTTAACTCAACATTCCAACATGAAATACCCTTTATCAACAAATTTGTAATTCATGTTTGCTTTGTCAACAATCACAGCAGATATGTCCACTTTGTCAACAATCACAATCACCTTAAAAATTATTCAATGATGCCTTGAGGGATTGTTTTCCTACACAAACATTTTTTGGTTGAATCTATAAGTATTTCTTTTTATACTATAAATCTAGTTTTGATTAGAACTTTTCTTAATAAAACTATTTATGAGTTATAGAATGGTAGAAAACCTAGACATTCCTACTTCAGGGTTTTTGGTTGCAAGGTATTTATCATGAATAGTAAAGATAATCTACATAAATTCGCACCAAAATCTGATGAAGGAATTTTCTTAGGCTACTCCAGAGCTTCAAATACATATTGATTTTTCAATAAAAACACATGTACTATTGAATATACAATACATGTTAAATTTGATGAAACTGATCCTTTTGTTTTTGAAAAACCCAACCTACATCTTCATATGTGTTTTAAAAAAATGATTTTCAACCTTTGATATAAGTTCCTTCTGATAAAAAAATGTTCAAGAATATTCTTCTAAAAATTTTACCCCAGAAGACTTTCTACCCTATATTGATGAATAGGTTTTACAAAACCCAAATCAATCGTTTCTATAGAATCATCCAAGAGATGGTATCATTGGTGATGTAAATCAAACTGTAAGGACTAGAAGTTCCTTATGAAATGAAGTAAAACATATAGAATTACTTTCCCAATTAGAACCAAAAATCACTGACGAGGATTTAGGTGATAATTATTTGATCAAATCCATGCAAGATGTACTAAATAAATTCGAATGGAATAAATTCTAGACCCTGGTTGAAAGACCTAAGTAATCCTCTGTTATTGGTGTAAAATGGGTCTTCAAAAATAAGTGTGGTAAAAATCGAATCATTATAAGAAATAAAGCTAGATTAGTTGCTAAAGGCTATAATAAAAAATAATGAATAGACTATGAAGAAACCTATGCTCTAGTAGATAGAATTGAATCTATTCGTATTTTACTTAACTTTGCAACATTCTTCAATTTCAAAATTTTTCAAATTGAGGTAAAATGTGCTTTTTTTAATTGTTATGTTCAAGAGGAAGTTTTTATTGAACAACCTCATGATTTTCAATATAAAAAACATCATGATCATGTTTTTAGACTTACCAATGTTTTGTATGGCCGTAATCAAGCCCCTTGAGCTTAGTATGATAGACTTACAAGATTTTTGTTTTAAAATAACTATGTTAAGGGAAATACCCTTTTTATAAATAAAGAAAAGAAAAATTTTCTAATTGTTCAAATTTGTGTTGATGGAATTATATTTTATTCAACTCAGTAATATTTAACTGATTCCTTTGTGGATTTAATGAAATCTGAGTTTTAAATGAGTATGATCGGTGAGTTAACATTTTTTATTGGTGTTCAAATATCTCAAAAACCAAAAAAAAATCAATATATCCCAACATAAGTATATTAAATATATTCTCAAAAAGTATGGATATGAAAACACTAACAGTATAAGTACTCTCATTGGTACCTCAAACACAATTGATCTTGATGAAGCTGGGAAACCATTAGATCAAACAACTTTTAGAGGTATGATAGGATGTTTACATTACATGACAGCTAGTCATCCAGACATAATGTTTTCAGTTTGCTTTTGTGTAATATACCAATCCAATCATAAGGAATCTCATTTAATGGTAGTGAAAAGAATCTTTCACTACTTAAAGGGAACCATTGATTTGGGACTTTTTTATACTTCTGGAAATGATTTTGTTTTGAAATGTTTTTCAGATGCTAGATTTGGTGGATGTAGAATGGATAGAAAGAGTATGTCTGAAACTTGTTATTTGTTAAGAGATTCATTAGTTTCTTGGCCTTGAAAGAAGCAAAACTCAGTAGAACTTTCCACTACTGAAGCAGAATATGTAGCAGTTGGATGTTTTTATGCCCATGTGTTATGGATACAACACACACTCACAGACTATGGCAATAGTTTCACCAAAACACCGATTTTTTGTGATAACACAAGTGCCATAGACCTTAAAAAACACCTTTCACATCACTCTAATGCAAATCACTTAGATATTCGGCATCACTTTCTTAGGTATCACACACAAAAAGGTGATATCATTCTTCAATTCATCAGAACACAAGATCAACTTTCTGATATATTCAGAAAATATTTACCCATTGATAGATTTGAATACATTAAACAGAAGTTAGGAATAATAACTGTAAGGTAATCTTCCATGATTAATTTCCTACTGAAATCAATCTCCTTACTGTAACAAACTCCTTTTCATAGGGGGGGTACCATTGATTGTAAGTTTTTCATATTTTTCGAAATGATGTTTTTCATATTTTTTATAATGTTGTTTTTCATGTTTTTAGTAATTATTTTTTTCATGTTTTTTGTACTATAGTTTTTCAAGTTTTTGTAATGAAAATTCTCGAACATAATGTTTTCGTAATAGAAATATTCAGACCAAAAGTTTTTGTAATAAAAATTCTCGGACCTGAGGTTTTCATAATAGAAATCATCATACCTGAAGTTTTCATAACGAAAATATTCGGGCCTAAAGTTTTCATAATTAAAATACTCAGACCTAATGTTTTCGTAATATAAATCTTCAGAACTGAAATTACAATAATAGAAACTCTCAGATTTTAAAATTTTCGCATTCATGTTTTTTTGGAATCCAAAGTTCTTTAAGAAGAATATTTCTCAGTACAAATAATCATCCTAGAAATCTGAAAGGTATGATTTCTTTTATGTTTTCATAATTACCATTTACTTTTTGTTAGTTTCTATTGCTTTTAAAATTTCTCAGATTGGAGTTTCCTTAAATCCTAATTCTTTTCTTTCAAAACCACAAAAGATCAGTTTCAATAAATTTTTTTCCTTGTGGCTATCATTTCAACCATAAAATTAGTTCTGAATAATTATCATCTATTATATTCAAATGGTAAGTTCAACCATCACTTCATATCCTATATAACGGGGACCCCTGGTAGTTTTCCCACAATGGTTCTCAAGCTTGTGTGTGTTGAAGCTCTGATCCTCTACAAAATCCCATTCCAAATTCTTCAGAAGTGCTCAAGTCCAAATGTCTGCAGAAGTCCCTTCTCAAGAAATGTCTATTATTAAGAAGATTTTGGAATGGCATATATACATGGAGAGGTTGGTACATCTAAACGTCTTTAACAAGTATGACTCTATTATCTCAATGAATATCAGGCTCAATAGATGGGAAAGTGTAGCTATTTCAAAGACAGGATCTCATGAAGTTGTCTATCTAGATCTACTCATAGAATTTTATGAATCAGTTTGCTTCTTTAAGAAAGATGGTAGGGAAAAGTTTTCCTTCAGAAGTTATAGAAAAACTTAAGCAATATCTTATACCAAGGCTGCTATCTTGGTAGGGCTATCATATGAAAGGGAGGCAGAATTTTGCTCTCATAAACTGCCAGAGGTTCAGGGACGTTTCATAGAGGTGAAGGATTTGGAATTACTTGGACTTACTAATGTAAAGACAACAAATATTTCTCATCTAAATAAAAACAATTGGATCCTACAGTTATGGGTTCAGGGCCTTATCGTACTGAGAAAGGGTGACAAGGACACCCTGAAAAAAACGTGACCTGTATTTCTTGGAATTTTTGGTAAACCAAAGGAAGATAAATCGGATGATGCATATCCTCATTACGATTGAGAATATCAATAATGGGAACCTAAGAGCTCAGATTATCATGTATCCGGCCCTACTCTCAATGCTGATAGTTTAGTGCCTTGAATCTTTCAAGATCCCCTATAGTTACAAGTGGAGGAAATGCAAGGTAATGCTTATCTGTGATGACAACCTCAAAAGAATGGATGTTGGTTTATCTAAGAGATAGGAGAATTTTATGATCTTCCAGTGGAACAAGCAGAATCTATTCTGAAAAATACAGATGGATATGAACCATCAATGAAGGCTGAAAAGAAAAGAAAGTTAAATGAAGTGGAAGAAACATACAAAACCCCTAAGTCTAAGGAAGTCCAATCTGCACCTCCTAAACCCAAGAAGAAAAAATCCTTCCTAAATGAAGTTGTAGAAAAATATAGGGAGGATAAGAAGAATAGGAAATAAGGGGATCCAAAGTTCATCTTGGACCCTGCAAAGACCAATGCAATGAATGAAAAGTTTGCTGAAGAGATAGAAAAGCAAGCCAAGGAGAAGAAGCCGAAGAAGAAGATGTCAGAGGAAGAGATTGTGCAATCTATTTTGAAGGCCAGTGAAGTTACATCTGAACAAATCCCCATACCAGAAACTTTCTTAGTAGAACAATTACCTGAGACTCTGGGTTGGAGGACTCGAAAAAATCCACAATAGAAGATTGTGAAAGAGAAGAAAGCTACAGAATAAGTAAAAGAAGCTGAGAATAGTGGTGGCTCTGATGATGTGATTAACTAGGTCGAATATTATCATTAAAAGGAAAGTGCTTCTGAAAAGTTTTCAATCCAGACTTCTTAAGACAGATCCTCAAAACTTTCTACTCCTGGAGCTGATGAGGAGGGTGAAGAAGAGGAAGGGAATAAGTTGTCATAGGAAGAGAGGCATAATCAAAAAATTATTCTTCCTGAAGATGTTGAGGCTAGTGCTGAAAAAGATAAAGTTGATGAAGATAATATTGTAGAGTTATCTCAGAGTGGGCATGAATCCCCTAATAATGAAGTTATTCTAAAAATTAGTAATGGTAAACAAGTGGTTGTTGATACCCCAAACAAAAACATTTTGAGGAAGAAAGAAGCTAGAAGAACCACTAAGAAGAAGCTGGTAGAGTTAGAGGAAGATCCATCTGCTTATAAAATGTCTGATTCAGAGTCATCTGCTTTAGGACATGATTTTGTTTTTCATCACTTGAAGAATTTGGTAGATACCATTCCGATCTTTCCTGTAATTGATTCTAGATTCCATATGCTTCATCACAGTATGAATCAAAATTCGGGCTCCGTATCCATGGTGATGGATAGATGTGTTAAGATTGAGGCCTACCACAAAAATTTCCTTATCAATTATGAAGCCCACAAGAATTCATGTATGAAAATGACCAGATGGTCTATGAAAATTGTTGAAGATTTGGAAGAGCATGATAAATTCCATGAAGATTTTAATGAATATTTTGATACCAAAGACACCAAAATCAAGAATCTTACAAACAGCTTTTAGGAAAAGCTGACTCTAGAATAGAATGTTCGGATTCAAGATGTTAAAGATCTATATGGCAAGATGAGTTATATTGTCCAGTGTTGGAAAACTGAAAAGGATCTGAGGATTGAGATTCAAGAAAAGATGCTGAAGTAAGATGACTTGATAAAGGCTCAGGAAGAGGCCATCAAAGCTCAAGAGGATAGGATCACAACCATAGAAAAGCATGTTAAGTAATATCACAAAGAATTGAAGAATCTGAAGACAATCATGAAGAAGCTCATTCCCAAGGAAAAAGAAACAAAATAAACCCAAGTCCGATCATTTGTTTTATCATACTTATACTAATTCTTCCAATCATAATGAAACTATGGTTTCTTATGTTATTTGGTTGTCTATACTAATATTTCAGGTACTATATTTTTCCCCATTCCCCCAAACACTTTTTGAAAATCACAAAGGGGGAGAAGGAAAAATAATTATAAAGGGGAGAAAGAAAATTTTTTTCTATGTAATGAAGAACTATCCCTAAGTAAGGGGAGTTTATTTAAGGGGGATTTCTCATTACGAAGATTTCCAGGTTCAAGTGATAATTCCCATTCCGAAAATCTACAATACGATCCTTAGTGTTCCAAAGCCTAAGAAAAAGTTAGTCGTATTAACTATTGATCATATGTAAAGGAAGATAAGTTTTATTTTCAAAGTCTAGAAATTGTTTTCCAAGACCTTATATTTTTTTCGTAAGGTTGTTTGTTCTTTCCAAAAGGGGGAGATTGTATAGTCAATGAGGTTTTCTTTATGAATTTTTCATTCCTTCCTTCAAGGGGGAGTTTGATAAGTCATTAAGGTATCCTTATGAATTTACCATTTCTCTTTTCATGAAAATCACAAACACCTTATCTTAAGAAAAATCTTATTTTTACCCTTGTTTTACTTCTCTAAAGAAAATTTCCTTCCCCATGGAAATTTATCCTTACCATGTTTTAATTAGTTCTTTATCTTTTCTAAGCATAAAATTCAATGTCATATCCAAAACACCAGAATCCTATAAATATCTGGATATAAAGCATTCTGTTCTAGGATCCGAATTCTTAGAATTCTGGTTATGAACTTTTGAGCTCTAACTCTGAATTCTGAATCAGAATCCTGGTTACAAACTCTTCTTAGTTATGACTCCGAATTCGAAAGCAGAATTCTGGTTACGAAATTTCTGAGTTTTGACTCCGAATTCTGAATACGAATTCTGGTTAGGAACAATCTACATTCTGACTCCATGTTCTATAAATTCAGACTCCGAACTCTCATGAGTTATGACTCCTAATTTCCAAGAACTCTGACTCCAAAATTGTATGTTTAGGTTCCGAATTCTTATGAAAATCAGACCCGAATTTCATTGAAATTCAGACTCCAGAATTCTATATAATTCAAGTTCTGAATACCTAGAAAACAGAATCTGAATATCCTTGTATCAAAGAGTCTGAATTCAATTTTGGTTAGACTCTGAACATTCATTTTCATACTTTCAGAATCATGGAATTTAGTTATGTAACCATATTTTTCTTACACTTGTTATAAAATGATGTCATGATTTCAGATACTAACAAACCATTGTTTGAGTGACATGTGTGCAGGTCCCTCCGAAATTTAAGGAAAGATAATACTGTTGGAACCAATCCTATAAATAGGGGTTCATTTGAAAGATCTCACTACTGTTCAATGAATCTAGATATTACATGCTATTAAAGTGATTTCTAGAGATAAACTTTTAAGATTCATGCAGAATTTTTGAAAGGGTTGTTCAAACTTTGCTTCGTGCAGATTTTCTTTGTGAAGAGGTTTGATTTCCTTGAAATCAAAGACTTCGGGTTGTGAAGTCAGAGGTGTCGATTTCCTTACAAATTGAGGGCTTGCGGGGATAGCAAGACAGATACCGATCTTTGGATTGAGGGATTACCTGGGTTTGGGTAAGATGAAATTTCTTGAAAGTATAAATCAAGGGACCTTTTATCCAGGGTTTTTGGATACCCTCCTCTTTGGATTAAAAGATTTACTACTTGTTACGTGTAGTATTTTTATTTCCACTGTTTATTTGTATTATTGAGGAGAGTATATATTTCTTATACTTCCTTACATTTATACTCTGATTTAGATAGATTATACATGCTTTAAGGTAGAATCTTATTTGGTGTCAACTTTTGTTAAGTTTCATTTCTGGAATCACTTTTTACATAATAAAGAAAGTTAGTAGAGCTTAGAGGTTGTGTGAATTTCAACCACACAAAAATTCCTTAAGAATTTTTAACGTATACAATTCACCCCCCCCCCCCTCTTGTATTTGAGCATCTCATTACTACTTTTTCAATACTACAGAAATAACCGCCGCTAACAGTTTTCCGATGCAAAATTAAGCAGAAGTTTATATAAATCGCCACCAAACCATGTAGTGGCGGTTTAAACCGCCGCTACATGGAAAAATAACTGTCGCTAAATAGAGGTATTCTTGTAGTGATGCTAATAGTAAAAACAATTATTCAATAATTTTATTGGAACATTACTAAATGTTCCTATAATAACTAAATATGACATAAAGGCTATGTTATACATAATTCAAAGGAGGATAAGGGAAGGGTTTGCACCGGTGAAGGGTAAAAGGAAAACATCTCATCCTCCAACTGCTTAAAATCTATCTAGATAGAAAAAATTTCAGTTTTATAATTTTACCCAATATTGAAAATGTTCCATAAGGGTATTATTCAAATGTCAATAATGTTTTTTCAATGACTAATTTGAAGTTATTATGACTAGAATCACATGAATATCATGTTTTGATGCAAGATTTAATGCCAGTTTCTTTATATTTCATTCTTTCTCAAGATGTGCGACAAACATTAACCATACTCTACATATTTTTTAAAGCCATGTGCAGTAAATTTATACACGAGATGAAGTTTAAAATTAAGAATAATGAGGTTTCAGTCATATTATGTGAATTAGATATGTTATTCCCACCACCGTTC
Organism: Viscum album; assembly: GCA_963277665.1. Classification (NCBI taxonomy): domain Eukaryota; kingdom Viridiplantae; phylum Streptophyta; class Magnoliopsida; order Santalales; family Viscaceae; genus Viscum; species Viscum album. Next base: position 1,379,703,321 of record OY728129.1, on the reverse strand, counting down.
TTGGATATAATGATCCACCTAATTTTTCACTTGGTTAGAGAGGTCTAACTATGTGGTCTTGTATATTATAGATGGACGTACACCATTTAATGTTACATGATGATTTTTAAAGGTTTTTTCAAGAATCAAAGTTGGATATAATGTTTTATTGTAGAATGATATATTTTTGAATAAGCTGTTGAATTTTGTATCCAATTTCCAATAATATGTAGACAATATTGGTCTCTTAAAGTCAGATCATAGAATATGTCTTGAGGGAGAAGGGATTTCTTGAAGTGATGTTGTTGAAATTACCTTAACCAAGAGGGGACAAGAACACATTTACATTTTAAATAATTGTAATGATATTGATCTATATGATGAATCCCAAAAAGAAATTCACAGATATTTGAATCTATCAAGTGATGAATGATGGAAATCAAATACACATAAAATACAATTTATTGGATAGTTTTGAGATCAAATTTATAAGGACTTATCTAAAAATATGAATTGAATTATTGAAAGACTTCAATGGATAACTATGGATCTGAAATAAAATGTTATATCTTACACTATTTTTGTAATCAATGGTTATAAATTTTAAAAAATAAACACAATGACTATAGTACAAAGAAAAACAATGGAGTTACACTTGTAGAAGAAGAAATATAAAACATTTCAGGTCCTGATTATCTATTTCAAATGGGTTTTCAATTGGATTTCAGTGAATGTTGGGGAAGTGGGCTTCATGGAGGTTATTGTCATTATAGAAGTGGAAACAAGATGATTAGTTAGCAATGTAATTACAAGTAGTGAAAATATTTTATGTCTCATATCCATTAAATAAGAATTGGTGTATTGTCATATTGGTCACTAATATAATGTTGAGTTAGATTAAAATTGAATCATGGATGAAAATTTTATTAGGATATCACAATTAGTTCATGTTGGTCCCAATGTAGACAATTTATTTCATGTTATATGGGATCATAAAGAGGGGAATTGGTTCTCGATAGAAGATCATAATCCCCAAAATATTTAAAAAAATTATGGGTGTTCAAGGAGAACATAAATTTATTATTAATTTAATATGTTTTTCCACATAATATTATATGTTCTCTACTACATTAACTTAATATAAATTAAATGGTTTCCTTCAAATGTAGATAATTTCTTATGCACATGATGATTTTACCATTTCCAAGAAAGAACATGCTATAATTAAGGAAACCCTCTGGGATGATCAAAAGGAAATACTATGATTTAATATATTTAATTTAATAAATAATTATATAATTAAACATTTATATAACTTTAATTATTCCTTGTAGAGTTCTCTTATATTATAATATTTTTATCTATCATTCATGGCTTTCTGCGCCATAAACTGCACAAACATCTTCTCCCTCAAAACATTTCCACCCCTGTTGTGTTAGAATTTATCATTTTCCTTCAATTTCCATATACTTCTGATAAGATGAAATCATATGTACATTTTACTATCATTTTATTATGGTTTTTCAATGATTTACTCAATAATTCACCCGGTATACATTTTTCATTATAGAAAATGAGATTTCAAGTTTTCAAAGATAAAAATGTAGAAAAGAACCAAAATTTTCTATTAAACATTGTGAAACATCATTAAATTACATGTGGTAGAATCTCACATCATGTTGAATGCCATGAAGAAAATTCATAATGAATTTCATGTCATGAATACATTACATGACGTGATTCACCAATACCCATCATATAACCTTTGAATTCAATTCCCACCTGCAAGATAAATCCTATATTAAGATACAATTCATGATTCCCAAATACACACCATGAAAGGAGTATATGTTCCAAATCTATGAATAACATTCATGAAGATGCACAAATTGTGGAGGAAAATATAGATTAAAATTACATGATGTGAAACACCATTACACATCATGTAATATCTTTATTATATACCTATAGTAGGCGCACTGTGGCCAAAAGAGGGAAATGAATTCTTATTTTTCTCTCATAATTTCTCTATTTTTTCCCTTCATGTCCCTCTCCCAGAAATTAATTTTGTCAATTCCTTTCCTTTGTTTACTTTAATAAAAGAACCACTGATCAATTTCGACGATGTTATATATCACTTTTCACATATATAATAACATTATTTATCTCAATTAACAATCTATAATGAACCATTATTATGCTTATTTTTTTTCTTGTTTAACATAAATATGTTTTAATAATTTTGATTGAATCCATATCTATATTTCTAATTATTTATTTAATATTATTTAATTTATGTATCCCAATCCTCTAATAATCTTTATTGTTTCAATACTAATTTCTATTTTTAAAATCAACATGTTTTCAATTTTTTACCCATTCTTGATCAATTATACCATGAGTGGCTAAGCCAGACAGGGTATGGATTGAGAGTAGGGGTGTTTAAACTCAATAAATCTTTAATTATCAACTTGGAAACATTAAGGATTATTAATCACAGTAAACAAAATTTTTCTATCCAATTCACTTGGATAACCCTGACAATAGGAATTTTGAATAAACGACACTACCCTAATTTTTAGTTGAATATGCTATGAACATTAGCCTATGAAACATTCTACAATAAAAGCTAAGTTTAATTCATTTAGTTTGTACTTATCACAAGACCAAGGAATATGTGCCTTCAAGATATAGTTACATGGTCTTACCATGACCAAATAGTGACTTATTCTTTCCTCGCAGCTAAATCCTTGAGACCATGCTAAGTTAGAATAAAGATCATTCTTTCTAATAAACCCTAAAATTGATCCTGATCGCTTCTTTATCTCTAATTATAAACCCAATTCTCTTAGCGTTAGTTTTTTAAAACATAATCAAACTTATGTGAACTACAACCCAAAGGGTTCTAAGCCATAGTTCCTATCTTCCATCTCTTTTTCCCAATGGGATCTGACCCACACTATCATTGTATTATGCCTTAGTTGCTACTGTTGTTTGACAAACAATAAACCTAATCCGAACAGAACTCGCTAAAATTAAATGACGCGTGATGGTGCGTCAAAGTTTGGTACCATTTCTGGGAATCAATTTATTTTTGGCTTTTCATGGAATCATATGGAAATAATATGGGATTAGCTCTCCCTTCCCCTTTTCCCTTTTCTTTTAGACGATACTGCATCCTTCATCTTCTTTTAGCTTTGTGTATGCATCAGGGCCCTTCGTCCCATTAAATAATCCTTCACAAACAATTTTAGATTACCTTTAAGGATGAAATAGAAAGGTATATATATATAAATTCCACCATTCAAAAATGGAAGACCACAAATATCTTGTATGTCAAAATCAACCAACTAACCAAACAAGAAATTGTTAGTTCACTGAGAATATTATAGACATCAATAACGCACCATAATGGATAATGTCATGCCATCAATCAATGTTTCTATGACAAGTATTGTGTTCCCTCATATTTAGGCACACACCTTCAATATCAAACCTGGATTCATTCATATTATCTGGAACATAATCTAGTTAAGTGGGCTTCAAAGTAAATATCCCCATGAACACATTTAAAACTAGAATTATATAATACCTTTTGGAACCGGCAGTGTCTTTTGATGCGATAAGACTTGGATTATTTCACTTATCTCTTTGAGACGTATCTAGGGATTTACTCAAAAGTCATGAATCTAAGTGGATCAATTTTTGGGACTATTTATCCATGAAATTTATAGATAAGAACAATCCACAAATCAATACATGGAAGTTGAAGAACAATATCCATAACTTTTTTAAAGCAGTTGGAGGGTCAATATGGGAAGACTGGGATAATTATAAAGAACTCCCCTGATTTTATACATAATGGACTCGACATGTGGATCTAGATTGAAACATTCTATCAATTCCATGATCCAGATGATCACATAGTCATTGGTGCTGCAGCCGATGGAGAACAGATGTTTAAGATGATTGAGGTAGGTCAAGCACTTCTAGATAAATTATCTCATAATTCAAACCTAAGGAAGATGAATCTTGGACCATATAGGAGTGGTATCCACCATGTTGAAGAAAATACACGACTAGATGCGCAATTAGAATCCTTGGTCAAAAATATTGAATCCTTTCAAATACATTCTACTCCCTATTTTCATGTAATATATGTTCAATCATGTCAAATGTACAAAGTTCCATATCTATATCGAAACTATACAACAAATATTGATGGAAAAAAAATCATGATTCTTATTGTGTTAATTATAATTTTCAAAATAAACATTTCCATAAACTGCAACAATATTTTCAATAGAGGCCCTTAAATCAACAAAAATAGAATAATCAGGGGTATTTCTAACAAAGAAGTGTTCATCCATGTTTCAAGAATTAGGGACCACCATGTTGTCCACCAATGAATCATATTCCCCGACCACCACAACAAGAAACACAACAACACTTCCCTCCAAGGGAACAAAAATAATTTTATCCATATGCATGAAGAACTCAACAACCAACTGTTCCTCATCAAACAAATCAAGAAAATATACTCTCAATCTTTTTCCAAAAGGTAGATCATTGGATGACCACCCAAAAAACTGAAATGCAAAATCAAAGGGAGGCTCTTCAAAACCACAGGCCTCAAATGGGTCAGATCTCTGGGACCTTGTATGATAGATTACCAAGGACACTAACATTTAATACACATAAATATCCAAGGGAATAGGAAAAGGAAATAGTTCTAAGGAGTGTAAAAGTGTTGTATTTTTAGTAACCATGTGGGAGAGATGAAATACAACATGAACAACACAATAATAATACACCAGTCATAGAAGAAGATGTTGATGGTACAATTCAAGTAATACCTCAAGAGGTACTACAAATAACAAAAACCCAAACACTTGATCATACAAAATAGAAAGTTTATGTTTATCCACCACCCTATAAAACACCCCTTCCTTTTTTATAATGAAGATGGAATGTTATAATAGAATTAAAATACAGTTCTTTTTTTGAAATTTTCATGAAATTTTACATCAACATTCCATATGTTGAGGAGTTTCTCAAATTCCCACCTACAAAAAATTTCTTAAAGTTATCCTTTAAAAAAGGGAAATGGAAGACCTATGATCCATCTCACTGAATGAATAATTCTCTGCTATTGTTCGGATGAAAATTACGCAAAACATGAGTGACCCAGGTAGTTTCTCAATCCCTTGCACAATTGGAGAATATAACTTCAGAATAGAATTTTTCTATATAGGATCTAGAATCAATATCATTCTGATGACTGTATTATGCAAGATGGGGATCAAATAACTCAAACTAACTAGAATAGCACTCCAATTAGCTGACCGAAAAGTAAAATATCCCTATGGAATTATTGAGGATGTCCCAGTAAAAGTTAGAAGGTTCATTTTCCCACCAGACTTCCTTATTTTGGATATATATGAGGAAAGAAACATTATAATCATCATAGGCTTACCATTTGTAGGCACTGATTTATGTAAATCAAGGAAGAGTTATATTTTGAGTATGATAATAACATGTGGTATTTGATTTAGAAAATTCAACACAAAAAATAGATGATTTCTATGATTTCTATGTGATCTCTATCACTAAATAAAGAAAATATTACATCCATATGGAACAAGAGAGTGAATAAATACACCTGAAAAAAATGAGTAATATGAACTTGAAGAAGTAAAATAAATAGAACCTCTTACAAGGGAAATCATTCCTCCTTTCACACCCTCAATCATTATTCCACCAGAACTTGAATTGAAACCCCTTCCCAGAATACTAATGTATTTCTTTCTAGATATTTTTGATGCACTAATAATTTTTATTAACTCCAAACTATTAGAGTCACAAGATGAAAATTTTTTTTGATGTCTTGAAAATGAATAAGAATTCAATTATATGGAAAGTGTATGACATTAAAGGAATTAGTCCAACTTTATGCACCCCTGAATTTCTACTTGAGGATTGTGAAAAACCCAAATTCAATCCTTAGAGCTGACTCAAACCACTGAATAAAGTGATTGTAAAAAAATAAGTTCTAAAACATAGAGATGCTGGAATAATCTTTTCAATCAATGATAGTGAGTTTGTGATCCCATTGTATGTAGTTTCTAATAAAGTTAGTCTCATAGACAAAAGAATGATAAATATGAACTAATCTCAACTCACACTTTCCCTGGATGGTGAGTGTGCATGGAATATAGAAATATAATTTTTGAAACCTGAAAATATCATTTCACTTTACCCTTCATGGATCAAATATCAGACGGACTAGAATGAAATGAATTTTATTATTTCATGGAAAAATATTCAGGATATAATCAGATTGTATTCAAACTAGATGATTACTCAAAAACATCATTCACATATCTATTTGGTACCTTCACCTACAGACTCGTGTCATTCAGTGTCTGTAATAAACCATTAATTTTTTCCATGATGCATGAAACATATATTCCATCATATGGTAAGGAATTCCAATAAATTTTCATGGAATAATTCTCAGTCAATGGAATATCCTTTGAGGTCTGGCTAAGAAATCTTGATCTACTTCCTTCTATACTGTGAATAGAAGTTTCTTGTTTTAAACTAAAAAATGTCACTTTAAAGTCCAAGGAGGCATAGTACCTCGATATAAAATTTCCATGAATGAAAGTTTTGTTGATCCCACCAAGTTAAAAGTTATTAATTATTTACCTGAGACATCAACTTTCAAAGGTACAAGGATCTTTTCGGGCCATTCAAGATTCTATCAGTGATTCATAAAAGATTTTGGAAAAGTTTACCACCCTATAATGTAGATGTTATGAATGGAAAATCCATTTTAATTTACTGAATAATGTCATCAAAAATTCAATACATTAAAGAAAATCCTGATAGCAGCTCCTTTAATCATTTCACTATATTGGGAAAAATAATTTGAAATGATTTGTGATGCCAGCGGCTTTCAGGTTAAAGATATTTAAGGACAACAAGTTGGTATCATCTTATTTCCTATATATTATTCCAGTCATATAATGAATAATGCTCAAGTTATCTACACAACTATAGAGAAATATCTCTTAGCAGTTGTGTATGTTTTTGATAAATTTCATTTTAATATCATTTTTTCCATATTTATTGTGCACACTGATCATGATACCCTATGATATTTGATAAATAAAAAGAAGGTCAAGACAATACTGATAAGGTATACTAAAGGCAAAAAAAATATTGTTGCAGATCATATGTCCCAACTACCACATCCACTTATAAAGGGAGATGATGATATCGACATCGTAGTCGAGTTTCATGATGAACCCATTTTCAACATAAGGGTAAAACGGTGGTTTTAAAATGTTGAAAATTATCTAACAATAGTATTTTACACCAAAACCACTCATACCTTCAAGGAACAAGGTTTTTAGTTGAATCATCATGTTACTACTAGTATGAACCACTAATTTTTAAGCACTACATTGATGGATTTTTATGACATTGCATTCAAGACGATAAAATACTAATTGGGTTAAAAATGTTTCATATATTACCAAATGAAGGACATCATGGACTATAACGTATGGTAGAAACTATATTACAAAGTGTACTTTTTTGTCACACACTACACCAAGATGCAAGGGAATATTGTCAAAGTTGTGACAGGTGCCAATGAACTGGAACCATTGAAAAATGAAATGAAATGCTCCAAAACCCAATAATGGAAGTAGAAATATTCAATTTATTGGGAATATACTTCATGGGAACATTTCAAAATTCACATGGAAAGTCCTATATACTTTTTTGTGTTGCCTAAAACTCCAAATGGGTAGAAGTTGAGGCTACAACATATGACACGATAAAAGCTATCATAAATTTCCTAAAAAATGTTTTTTTAAGATTTTTATTTTGTAGATTACACATTAGTTATCAGGGAAAAATTTAAACAAACAATATTTTAAAGGAATTAAGGAGAAATATGAAATCTGTAATAACACAAGAAATCCATACCACCTATAAATAAGCCGTAAAGTTGAATTATCAAATAGGGAAATCAAAAAAATCCTAGAAAAGACTGTGAACATCAATTGGAGTTATTAGAGTCTCAAATTTGATGATGCAATATGGTAATATGTTATCAAATAAAAAACACCCATTATCACCACACCATTACAATTGGTTTATGGAAAACCTTTTCATCTACTATTTGAATTAGGGAATTGCTCGTAGTGTGAAATTAAGAAGAAAAATTTAGATTCTCAAAAAATATGAGAATTTTGGAAGCTGTAATTAGATGAATTCGAAGAAATCATACTGAATTCTTATGGAAATTATAGGATCTATAAAGAAAAGAAAATTGCAAGATTAATGTATTAAAAGACACATCTTTATCCAAGGAAATGAGGTTCTTTTGTTTAACTAGATATTAAAATTGTTCCCAAGGAAGCTGAAATCTAGATTGTCAGGACCCTTTATAGTAATTAAATTATTCACTTATGGGGACATTGAAATTCTTAAGGAATGTGTAACACCATTAAAATTCAATGGTCATAGAATAAATATCAATCAAGTACCCTTATGTGAAGGTTGTGTCATCAGCCTGAAATTCATATGAGCCTCAAAGCATCAAGCTCTCGACATTAAACGAAGCACTAACTATAAAGAAACTCATGATAGGTCACCATAGGATAGATTAGTTTGTAATAATACTTATGAAATATTATGGAATTCCATGAGAAAAGGACCAGGGTTTGAACTAAAACTGAACAAAAAGATCTATTACAGGCTGCATAACCCCATTTTACGACATGTACTTTTTATGGTCAAACACTCATAAAACTCAGAATTACCCTACATGAAATTTAATTATTAATTATTTTATTCTATGATAATGTTAAAAAAATTGTGAACCTAGGGTTCATATTCCAAACTCCCCCATGCACATCCCCTCTTCTCCCTATTGACTAAACCCTCCCCTCTTCTGCCTCTTAATTGAACCCTTCCCTCCACTCCTCGTGGTCGAAAAACCACCCCCCCCCCCCTCTATTGTTCCTTATCCTGACCAACCATACCTCTGAACTACTATTACGATGTCATGCACAAATATTTTGCACCCTGAACTTGACGAATCTGTGTCTAACCACGATGACCCACCTCCAGTGGAGCACCCATGAGGTGTTGCACATCCCGTAGCTCCACCACCTCAAGTAGAATCTCCCTTAACATAAACTACATCCTATGTCAATCTCTCTTTTTAGGAAGACTCAAAGATTACCTATATTTTATTTTTTAGGGACAAAAAATTGTATTTTCACCCCATTCTGTATTTATCTATCCCCAAGAAACATGTCACCCTCAACCGGCTATAGGAAAACCCAACGTAGAGTAACAAAACCATCAACATGTCCTTCCTCGACCACATCAATATCAATGAGGTCCTATAACTCCAAACTATATACATATATCCTCCAATCATTGATGTGCAAGTAGAGACATACTGAGATCTGTTTATTGAGTTCTTATCCACCATCAAGGTTTCATTGGTTAGCCTCTAATTCAAACTCAGTGGAAAACCTCATGATATCTCTTTTTCAGAATTCGTGATAGGTATCTTAATTTACAAAGAGGAATTCAATTTATATGAGGTACTTCATACCATATAGCTAAATACTCCTGATAAAAATTCTAGGAGGATTTCCTGAATGATCACGTAGGATAATCACACTGAGAAAGATCCTAGGATCACTAAGTAAACCTATCTCTCTGATCCCGCACTCAGGATCCAGTATAAAGCCTTAACTCATGATTGGTATGCATAGATCTAATCTCTTGGTAGTGTGATCCATTTTGATGTCATCATCTTAGTAGTATCCACGGGTGGACCTACCGTCAACATGGTTCCTAAGTTATCATTTTACTATAGATCTCACACTCAGAGGATGAGAGGCACATTAATGGTAGATTCCTTTATCACTCGCCTAGATTGCCATCTTAAAGTATTTGATACCTCTCTTTCACTCCCCTCCCTTGGGATGATAGAGTCTATTGATTTACTACTGTTATAATAGATCCAGATTCTGATCAAAGGCAATGAAACCAACATGTGGGCACCAAGAGTTATAGAGGCTGCTGATGAGGCCCAAAGGGATCATGAAGTAAACCCTACAGCTGCTCCACCCACCACTTCACCTCTAGCCTCTACAGCTGACATCCCTACATTTACGAACACCACATACACTACTACTCCACCCACCCCATTATATCCAGTGGATATCTAGGATATACCCCTATAAATCCCAGAGAATCACTGATGGACCTCCCAGTATCTTCACATCCCTTTTGTAGAGAAATACCACTTCACCACCTCTTCATCACAACCACTATCCTATCCAACCTTCCATCCACCACCATCCCCTATCATCCCTTTCTCATCTACCAAAACAGCAGGAACCACATCCATGACTGACGTACCTCTATATCTCAAAGTCCATGTTTCCCAGCAGTTTTACCTTGTAGAGAAGGCTTGATAGTGCAATGGACCAACCACTATACCATACACTGAGGTCCTATTTTTTGATCCCATGACTGGAACCATAAAAACCCTATGGACCAGTTCCTCCCCCACCACTTACCGTGAAGCTACCATCCCCAAAACACAACCCTCAATAGGTGAACTGCCAACCCCTTCATATATCACATCCATTAACAAGGAAGGCCAGCTAAAACCACCTTCTGACTGAGAGTGGATAGTTGAGGATATTTTTTTGTCTTCTGGATTATAATAATATCTTACCCTTACCATCCCAATTTTAGCCCACTATTTGAAGTATTTTTATTTTGTACTCCATCTTTTTTCCGTAAATATTGTATTATAACACTAAATATATATATTGGAAACTATTTTTTCAATATTTTACTTGCATTATTTTATAAATATTTACACTTTTAGATTATCAATGTATATCTCCTCTATTTCAACTATGGTTATTGATGCACCTATTCCACTTTCTATCATTGTTTGATAAGAGACTCCGCACCTGACTGATGTCCAACACCATCTCCAGGAGATATACCTTGAAATTCATGATCAATATTCACCACCATGAGCACAAATACCATTCAATACATATCAGAACCTTGTTTTTTATTCTCCTGAAGTGATCAATCCTACCCAAAAATCATTGAGATCTGGAGGACACTCTTATGAGTAGCTGCAGACAAAATAGGAGACACTGAGCTGATGGATAATATTGCGGATACCCCGAACCATCTGTCCAGCTGACAACATCCTTATTAGTGATTTATGGGAGGAAACCCATATTTTATATGTTTTTTCTCTTTCGTGTCTTTATTATTTCTTTATGATTGCCCTTTTAGAGTCTTTGAACTTTTATTGTCATGAGTCACTTTGAGTTTTATTGCAGACACTTGCCTATATTTAAATAAAATATATTTCATTGCTATTCATATTGTGCACTATACTATATTGATTCATTCAAAATGTTTAAAACCTTTGTAATAAAATTTTATCTAGTGCTGGATATAAATTTCTGCCACATTTTATAGGTCTACCAATTCCAAAAATCAGGATTCCTCAACTTTCCCCATGGAATACCACTCTATAGTGGGATCCCTCGATTCCTTTGAATTTCATTTTCCAATATCCATTTCATTAATCTAGTATTATTCTTCCATAACCCTAACATATTATATTCATAGAAAGTGCTAAAACTGTATCATTATAAGAGTGTGGGAGTATTTCATGAATTCCACTTTCAGTACACTTGAATTTGTTCTTGTTCTAATCTCTCTTGGATACAATTTATTTTAAGCATGCTCTAAACCTGGAACTCATTATAGCCATTTAAATAAAAGAAATAGTTTATTTGGAAATTATTAAAAATCCATGTTTATTCCCATTTAGACTTTTAGAAATATACCTCATCATAGTTATTTGAATGAAAATTTATAAATAATTACATTTAATTGACTTATTACTTGGTTTTACACCATTAATGATTTTTGGTTTTATTTATCTATCCTCATTACCAAGAGGATTATGGGCCTATAATTTCTAATTATTTTTTGATCATTTTTCTTAAGTGACACCTGGAAAATTTAAACCTATTAGAACATGCATTGAGATATTACTGAGACAATGACTACAGAAATATAATTTTAAAATGTTTGAGGCAATTTTTTTGAGCTATTTTCATAAGACCCACCTTACATATTCTCTTCATTAATCCTGTATATTCCATGATTTCCCATATAGGATGTCAAAATTCTAAAATGATTATCCATTCCTACCCTTCTCCTTTTATAATGTATGAATTTCCTTTGAACGAGTGTGTGGGATGTTTCCAGCCAGTATAAGATTATTTATAATATAAATAAGTATTTTTTTGATCCACAAACAATTTGATTGTGTTCCATGTGTATTTTGTGCTATTTCTCACCTATCATTATCCTTTAATAAATAGAGAAGAAAACTAAAAAATATGATTGGTTTTTGCATTAGGACGGTAAAAAATTATCATTTCCAGACTGATGAATCCCCTAAAGGATCATATTTTGGTAAGGGGTGGATGTGAGATCATGCCTAGCCATGGAATTCCATATCTAAAAATACAAAAGAAAAAGGAACATAATACATTTTTTCACTCACCTGATATATATACATAAATCCAAATTTATCTACTATAAGTGTGTATTTTATTAGCTACAGAGGAGTTATTTCATTACACTTTCAAAAACATTCAGTCATTATACTCTAGAACCTACCGTCCATTTTTGACTTTTTTTTCACTATTTACCCACCTTCCCATAGCCTCAGAGTCATTAGAACCCAATTACTGAATAACTCATGATTTATTTTTTATTTTAATTTATGAAGGGGAGATGATAGAAACAATACAAGACTATGGTTAGGAGCATGCACATAGGTTATGACCATAACTACAATTTCATTTCACCCCGAGTGATGATATAAAATTAATTGTGACGTAAATTTCAAATGGGTATAGAGTTCAAGGAATGGTTAAGAAATTGTAATTAATATATTATGATTTTTTGAAATAACTAAGTTACGAGTCATGACTAATTTTCTATACAGGGATGATTCTGGAGACAGAATTTTTTTACTTACACTTAGTTTTATTTACGAAGATATAATAAATGTTTCTTGTTTTAAAAATTCCTTACCTTTTGAAATCCTTATTAAGATAGTTTTTCTTTAGGAAAATAAATTTTAAATGTGTGAGCTAATTTGATAAGATGAAATCATATATATATTTTGATGTTATTTTGTTAAGGATTTTCTAATATTTACTCGATAATGCACCATGTATGTGTTGTTCATTACAAGAAATAGGATTTTATGGAATAAATTTTAAAATACAAAAAAAAGAACAAAAAATATCCAATAAAAATCGTGAAACATCATTACATGAATTGTAGTAGAATTTCACAAAACTATTCATGTCATGAAGAAAATTCCTGAAGAATTTCATGTCAGGAAGCCATTACACAACATGATTCACCAATATACATCATGAAACCATTGGATTCAATTCTCTCAAAAAAGATAAATCCTAATCGAAGATACACATCATGAGTCAAATATACAGACTTTGAAAGCAGTCAAAGTTCCAAATCATTGAATGAGATTTGTGTATATTCAAAAAAAAGTAAAACTAATATCAAAATTAAAGTACAAAAAGCACCATTAGGCATCATGTAATATACCAATTATTTACCTGTGGGAAAAGAGGGGTAATACTTATGATTTTCTCTCATAATTTTCCTCCCATTTTCCCTTTGAATCCCTACCCCCATAATCGATTTTCTTCAATTACATTCATTGTTTTACTATAATAAAAACATTATGGATCCATTTTTATGATGTTCTTCATCCCTTTTTACATCACAAATATTATTTCTCATGTTCTTCATCATCATTAGAAATATATGACGATACCTTACAATGTTTTTCTTGATATTTCTTCACATAAGTATCATCTTATAATTGTGATTGAATCAAAATATTTATTTGTAATTAATGATTACATATTATTTCATTGATAAATATCAATCCTTGAATGATCATTAAATATTCAATACCAATTTCTATTGGTAAACTCAACATGTTTTCAATCGTTTACCCATTCTTGATCAATAACACCATGAGTGGATAAACCACCTAGGGTAGGGACTGAGATTAAGGGTGTCTGAACTCAATAAATATTCAATTATGAGCATGGAAACCTTAAGGATTAGTAATCAGGGTAAACAACATTTGTCTATGAAATTCAACTGAACCACCCTTATCACATGAAGTTTTAATGAACGAATCTTTCCCGATTGAAGTAGAAAGGGATATGACCAATTAACTATGACAATTTCTACCATAAAATCTATTTTTAATGAATCTAGGTTGTATTTATCTCCATAATATGGAATAACTACTTCCTAGATATAGCTAATTGGTCTGATCATGATTAGTTGGTGACCTTTTCTTCCCTCACATCCTAAACTTTAGGACCATACCAATTTGAAATTAAGATATTCCTTTCTACTAAACCCTGGAATTTATCCTGATAACTTCTTTATCATTGATCCTCGACCTAATTATCTATAACACCCAGACCCAAGTTACCCAGAGTCTATGAATTATTTCACAACATTGGAATGATCACAGGGGATCAAATCCTAGAATACCGATCAATTTAGTGGCCTTTGAAGTACTAGATACATTCATAAGTTTTACATTACATCATGAAATAAAAACATCAACAACATTTTTTCCCTTTTTTAACACACTTATATCCTTACCCTATCCATATAAGTCAACCATAAAATATTTATTTACATCCTGGTAAAAAAAGATAGAAATGGGTGAGCTTAGATGCTCAGAAAGGATAACGATATAGTGGATACATTTATAAATAAGCATAACCATTTAAGGAAATGTATAAGAATAAAACAGAAGTTTTTTAAACTTAATCATAAGAATAATATGGAAAAGATAAAATCATGTAATTCTATTTAATTATTCACATGGATATTCTTCTATTTGAATAATCACATGCAATATCAATAGAAACTTTCATAATGATGGAATTCATAATGCCAGACTTTATAACCACATAGTCGAGGCCCTATTACAAGACTATAGATAAGATTTTGTCAAGGATTTTTTACAAGACACTGGTTTTTCTCATGAGACCCACTGATGAATCGAGGAGCAATTGCGGGATCCACCCATCACTTACTAAGTCCAATTTATTCCTCATATTAAAAGTTTTAAACATAACATAAGCATTCGTATTAAAAATAGCATATGAAATGTCAATAATTTATCCATAAACCATTAATGGTGTACAAATAACACATCTATAGTTAAAAATATCACATAACTTTAAATAAAATATAAAATTTTTGTATCATAATAAATCAAATTCAGACAATCTTAAAATACATCAAAGGATGTGGACAAAGATGAAATCAATACTTTTTTAGAGAAATATCTCTTTCTATTTTGAAATCTTTTAAAAGTCATAGAATTATATAAGAAAATATTTATTTTGAAAATATTCTTATAATATTGTATGGGAAGATTCAACGATGTTATAATTGAAGTAAATATCTGCACCCTCCATATAAGTTAAAAAAAGACACTCTTACCTTAATTTTGTCGAAAATGACATAAAGTGTCATGTTCGGAAAATGATGGAAAGATTACTTTCAAAACATATATGGTAAAATAATACTATAAATGACATTAACCCATAGTTTAGTAAATAGTAAAAATATTTTGAATTACATTTTTACGAAAACACGGATGTTGATGATAAAGAGGTTCTGGTAGATACTTACGTATTACCAACCTCAGAAAAGTAAAGAGATTGTAGAATTAACCCTTACCTTGTATGTTTCTTTTGAAAATGGTATTTTAACCTATTGTATAATAGTTAAAATATTGTTATTAAATTATACAAGAATCATATATATAAATATGATATCATATATGATTGTATAATATGGCTTTGTTAATAATATTTTTGTAGTATCATCATTTCGGTTGTTAACTAATTCATTTTGGTTTATATGCTTGGTTATGTTAGACATGTCTATTATGGATAGGATGTATTTGATTCATATACAGACTGATATTATGTTCATAAACATTATTTTTAATCATAAAATGAATATTATTCTTGAATGATTGTGATGGGGAATGAATCTCATCGCGTTCGTGGAGATAATAATCCGTACGTACGCATGAGGGAAAATATCATTATATTTATGGTGAAATTGTATGTAATTGGAAGGTATATCATATATAATAAATAATTAACATATTATATTTAGTATTTACATCAGTTATAATCATTATTTTATCCATCCAAATAATGAAGTGTTTGAATAACAAACTACACCACGATGTGGAGACGTTAAACTGTACGTACGCACATATAGTGAATTTGTAATTCATATGATGGATAGAATTATGAATTTGGTTATACAATTTTTATAATAAAATCCTAGTATATATAAGATACTGGATTTATTTTTTTATAATGGAAATAATAAATAAAGAGGAAGTGTAATATGTAAAGAACTTTAAAGAGGTGATGAAATATTTACCTCTTCTTCATGTTGTTCCTTTTGATTTGATCAAAAGGGATCCACAGGTTGGATTTATGAGCAAAGTAATGCCTCTATTATGAAGGGAGTAAAGTTAGGAGGCTATTTGGGTAGGTTTTTTCCGAGCCAAAAGGCTTTGGAGGTGTTGATATAAGAGAAGGTGATGTACCCTTTTATAAGAGTGGTGAGGGTCACTTTAGGAAAAGTTTGAAATACTATTTTATAATAAAATCATTTTCAGTTTCTAATGGCTGCAAAATGATTTATTTCGTGGATAATGTGGGGATGGGTCATAAACCTATCAACTAATAGGTTTTATATAGTTTTAGTTCCCCATATTAAATTTATCTTTTAATTTTATCTCTAATTTAAATAGTTTTACATTTACCATGTCTCTTTGTATTTTTACAATATAGGGTTAATAAACTTATTAAAAAAACAAAAGAATATCAAGTGGTTAATTATTAATATATATATTCTTATCTATGTCCTTTGTATGAACATTAAATTTTTATGAATATTATATCAATTAATAATATAGTATTTTTTTTAAAACCTAATTATATCAATTTTGACACTATTTTGTATTTGGTTTTTGTGAAAATCATAATAGCATGATTACTTCGAAAAAAACTATTTCATCAACCCTAACATGTCATATTAACCTAGAAAATTATTAGAATTAATAAAAAGTTTCAAATTTCATTTATTTGGATATTTATAATATCATTTATTTTAAACATTCATTAATAAGGTAATTACTGCATCATCATTTGACATAAATAAATTTAATTTGTTGGAACCTCCATGATTTTGTAGTTTTCATAATCACAAATAATGTCAATATAAAGATTCTAATCTTTAATTCCAGTTTAATACCTCTTCGTAAATCAATTATTCCATACAATAACATATACTTTAATAAGTCAATCGCTTATATTCATGAATAAATATGTTTACAAATGTATTTACACCTAAACGTTTGTGTAACACTTAGTCTGATAAGATAGACACTTCACAATATTTCAAGATTCTTTGGAACTGATGGTTAGTACGACAAACCAATGTATACACACCGAAACTGAAGTATGAAACACTGAAGTCGACACAACAGAGTTTTATAAACCAAAGTATGACACACCGAAGTCGACACAACAGAGTTTTATAAACTGAAGTATGACACACCGAAGTCAATACACCGAAGTTCGACAGACTGAAGTATGACACACCGTTGTTGAAACACCAAAATCAACACACTGATGTTTGACAGACTGAAGTTTTACACACTAAATTCAACACACCGAAGTTCAATAGACCAATGTCGACACACCGAAGATGAAACACTGAAGATAACAGACCGATGTTATGAAACTAAATACAACAGACCGATGATGACTTAACGGTTGTTATAAATAACTATTTCGTGTTTATTAATTCAGATTTATTTTTAATGGTCATATTTGGAAAAATTAATGTTTCTAGCATTTGTTTAATGTTGTCTGTAAGAAAATCCGGAGACAGTACGAGGTACATGAACATGCAAAGATATTCATGCCTATAGAATCATCGAGTATAAAAGTACCTCATCTTTCACTTAAAATAAGAGTGGTACATGAACTATAACACACTAAGACACAGATTGTGCATATAGAAAAAGAGAGGAACTGGGCACCTGAGATCACATGAAGATTATAGCAAGCAACATTCTTCCAAAAGGCTCATTGTACATCGAGACCTTGATGAGCTGAACCTTTTTACTCCTCGAAGCTGGATTACCGAAACATCGATACTTTGTTCTGAAGAAAACATCCAGAAGAGGACTCAAATACCATTTTCTCAACATCCATTGAGTCCAGATAATTACTTCACAACACAGAGAGAATTCTTATCTCCATTATTTGTCTTTTCTATGTTGTGTAGCTTTTATTAACTTTTGAGCAGAGTGAATATCTATAAAATAACACACTCTGTCTCCTGCATTAAACTGAAGGTAGAAGATACCCTTACTCATCCATTCTTTTTACTATTGTGTATACCCACTAATAAGTGTGGAAGAGCTCCTTGTGTGGCCTGGAAGTTTGTACCCATTAATAACTTTGGAAGAGGTCCCTGTGTGGCCTGGACAGTACTGAGTATAGTTATAAACCCTGATCCAGGGTGTGGATCATAAGTTTATTAATATTAACGGCTTGGTGGTAGGTGATCACCAAGTAGAGAGGACTAAGTATATGCTTGAGAATGAACCTCTTGATTTATC
Organism: Viscum album; assembly: GCA_963277665.1. Taxonomy (NCBI): domain Eukaryota; kingdom Viridiplantae; phylum Streptophyta; class Magnoliopsida; order Santalales; family Viscaceae; genus Viscum; species Viscum album. The sequence continues at coordinate 1,379,684,447 of OY728129.1, read as the reverse complement.
TGCGGTGTTGATTATCTTATATTTCATATGTTATATGTCTTTCATAAATTAAGATAACTTGAACATTGATAGTTTTTTATCAAGTGTTGAAATCTGTTTTGAATTAGTAGGTTTGCTTTGAAAGATTTGTTAATAAATAGGCCAGTAAAAGTGAGAATTAATCAATCTTTTAAGAATAAAATTTAACATTCAAGACTTTTATAAATTCACTACAAATTTACTTTGTCTTTATTTTTATAAGGGGATTTTATTTTGTAAATAATCCTTTTAATATAAATTTTTATAGATGCTCAATTCACCCTCCACTTGAGTCATCTACTCCGACCAACATTTGGAGATCAAACAGAATTCACACTATTGAGCAAAGAGATTCGACCTGTACTAGAGAATGGAATAGTGATCTACGATACATTATTTTCGGTTTATATTATGTCTCAAATGAGGAAATTATACCTCCTCCACCTATTCCAAAATTCCATGCTAACCAAGTACCTTTTTCACATGTTCCCCTAGACAAACCTCCACCTCGAGAACCTGTAGCTCATCCAGTGCCCAGTGACTATGTGACTAAGGCGAATTTGGAAAAGTTTAAGAGTGAGTTGTGTGAGTCTGTGAGAGATTCTATGGGATCTAGAAATGAAGCCTCCACTTCCATAAGTATCTTATATGCTGATTCAGCAAAAATTGAAAGAATGGTGATTTAAGAGATTCCACAAAATGATTTTACTACATCAGAAACCATTATTAGACACAACAACTTGCTGAGAGAATAAGTAAGAAAGATGATAAATGACCTGAATTCCCTAGCCTATGACTTTAAGACCTCATTTAGTGGTGTTCTAGAAGTTATTAGGAACTTAGTAACTCATCTCCTTAGTGTTGACCTGAAAAAGTTGAAAGAAGAGCTTGGAAAAATGTTGATTGGCCCATCCACATCCAATAGTGGGAGAAGTGTTGTTGTGGATTTCATGTCTCTTAAGGCTGTGATGAGGGAAGAAATTCAAAAACTCTAGATTGATTCAAAAAATAAACCCTCTAAAATTTACATCTTAATACTAATCTTGTGTACAATATTGTCAGACAGTGTACAAATGAAGCCTCTGCAGCTCAGAAAGAAATTTAGGAAAAATTGGATAAGTATTTCACTAAGATATACAGCAACCATGACCTCATCAACAGTTTCAAGTTTATTAAAGAAAATATTTGAATTCCTCCAGTCAGAGAAGCCTTCCAAAAAAAAAGTTATTGAATTTAAAGAGTTTACACCTTTGATGAGTAAATTTATGAAGAATAAGGATGACTTCGAGAAGGTCATGCAATATGGTGCTGAAATCATTAATGACTTCATCAAATTTCTCAAACCTTATATGCATGTTCAGGCTAAGGCTATTGTGGTCCCTCTAGCTACTTCAATTATTACTTCCTCTTGGACTCTTACTCCAATGACTATCTCCCATGATCTTACTCAGATTCAACCTATCATTACTAAGAAGTCTCCATGTCAGGTGTTGCTAGAGAGAAGGCCCACCCTTGCAGCTATTGTCCCTACTAGTTTTTTCGTACCTAGTGTTATCCTCAGACCTCCTTCCTCTTCCACTCCCAAAACCTCTCATTGTCCATTGGATCCTTCAAATAAAATAAATCCTCTTTTGCATCCAAACATTTAATGATGGATTGTATCTTTTGATGGGGATTTTATCTTTTTTTTGTCCTCTACTCTTATGCCTTTTAATGAAAATTCTTATGCATCCTTTTCATTTATTTTTTTCTCCTTCCTGCTTTTCTCTTTTTTTTTAATCCCAAAAGGGGGAGAAAATAAGGGCATATATTGAGGGGGAGATTTGTTATAACTAAATTCTAGCAATTCCAAAAATTATTTATAATGGAAAATTTCATTCAGCTATGTTGAGCTATCAATATTCTTTATATTTGTATGTATGCCATAATTTGTGATAATAAAAAAGGGGGAGATTGTTGGACCCTCAATGATTTTTTAGTTTTAATAATCACAAATAATGTCAATATATAGATTCTAATATTTCAATCCAGTTTAATATCTCTCTGTAAAACAATTATGTCATACAACAACATATAATTTAGTAAGTCAGTCTCTTATATTCATGAATAAATAAGATTACAAATGTATTTATACATATCCTTTTGCATAACACTTATTCAGATAAGGCAGTATAATGACCCAACCTTCAACCTTATATAATATTGAATTAAATGAATAATTCACATTGAGGATATTTTTAGGTTTAGATTTTTAGAGAGTTAGGCCATAACTATTACATATCAAAATATTTACAAGGTGGACACTTCTACACAGTTTCCACTTCTTTTTTTTAAAAAAATTTGAACTCTTAAAAAAAGATTCATGTTTAGTTCTATGTTTAAGAAAGAATGAATTCTCCATGATCCCATCCATGACCTTATTCCACATTGTGTCATGTGTAAAACATTTCAAAAACTTGGGAAGAGCATAAAATGCTCATTAAGGGATACACAAAGAAGGAAAACTATTAGTTTCTTTCAAAACAATAAGTAAACCATGAATACTTTAACATAAGTAATACTTTTAACCTTTATAAAGTAGTAAATGCTCTTCATTGAATAAAATATCCTTACTTACCCTTTTGAAACCAAAATATTACCATAAACCCCATATAAATATTACATAACATATAAGGTTAACTTGGGACATAAACATACTTAAATGGAATAACCATTCGGTCAACTTCCACACATTTCACTTAATGGAATAGCCATACGGCCGACTTCCATACCCAATTCATTGGAGGTTATAACGTATCCACCCATCCTGGTATTCACGGCACCACCCATCATTTGGTTTATCACGTAACCACCTGTCAAATGTCCAAGTACCATTATAAAATCATAACACATACAACAAATATAAAGGAAAGAAAACATTTCCACATTTCAATAAAAATATATCACTTAAATATATTGACATAACAAATCCATTTTCAAAAACCATTTTTAATACCAAAAATAAATAAAAGAGTATATGGTATTTAATTTTTTTTTAAAATTAGTATGGCTTGTTGAGGAATCCAAAGATCAAATAATACTCGCAGCGGTGGAAAAGGTTATTGTCACCGCATATGTTAAAAGGAACTTTCTTTTTGTCATTTAGTAAAATGCTTTGTATAAAAATATTCCCTTTGAAAATTCAAGGGTGTTTATACAGCGTATAAAAGAAAGTCTTGTATTAAAACAAAATATACCTCAATGAATGGAGATTGAGATGAAGTCCCTTACCTCATGTCCGACTTGACTCGATCATTCATTAATCTTCAGAATACTAAACTAATGTTAATTTATACTTGCTTAAAAACCTTTTTCATTTTTATTATTCCTTTTATATCACTTATTACCATGTTATAAACATTATGTAACCATTTAAGTTAATAACATTCGTTTTGTCGATATTTGGCACTTGAGTCAAAAATAGACTTCTTATAATTACATGTTGTTCATGTGGTCAATGGTTCATTATATACAAAATGAAATTAATGATTTGGATATCATATATATCATATATATCCAACATATACATGTATTTATAATAGTACTTAACATTTGGAGGTAAGAAATGAAATGCATCGTTCATGGAGATGGTAAGTCATACGTACGCATGAACACTACTTAAATTTCTATTTCTTATTTGAATTGAAATAAAACATAATGATATATAGGTATATTATAATTATAGTATATTTGTAACAACTCGATATTTTATGATAAGTATTCTTTTTAATTTATTTCATGTCATATGTTTTATTCTACAAAAAGATTATATTGTGCTATACGCAACACCGTATTAGCTTGCAGTATACGCAACACTATTTTTAGATTGTGTTGCACACAATTTCAAGTTTGTTTGACAATAGTCATTCTACGCAACATTGAGTGTATATATATATATATATTCAATTTATAAATGAAAAATGGTTGGATTATATTATAATTAAACAACAAAGGAGTCTTGTACAACACGCAACCCTGACTTGGCTTGCATTACACGCAATCGTGACCTTCCTCGATAGCATGTGTTGTACGCAATACCAGGTTTCACTAAACGACGATATATTGTTATAATATTATTATGGAATAACCATTATGAATATTATTAACTACATTTTGAATTTTATAACATTATTATTCATCTTATAAATTTTCTAAAACATTATATGTGAACAAAATAAATTTTTTGGCTAAAATAAGTATTTTTCAAAAAATTCAGTTTTTCCGCCTTTTAATAGCGCACCCACTTTAAATATAGTTTTTGAAATTTTTATAAGTTCAATTTTACAAAATAAACTTCTTCTTTTGAATCAGGATATAAAAATTTACATTGGATAATGTTTTGATATTTTTCTGATAACTTTCATATTTTAATGAATAGTAAAAACGCGGTATATTTTAATTAAAAACAACTTTTTCCAACGTAATAATTTATATGGTTTATAAAAAAAATGATTTTATTATACACTTAAACATGATTTATTATATAAAACGTCACTTGATAAAACAAGAATATCAAGAGGTTTAGTGTCTTTGATGCTTAGGATCATTACATAAAAACATGAAATATGAAATACAACATCTTAATTGAAAACTTCCTTTACATGACCACTACATTCCCTCGTACTTAGCATTGCATGGGATAACTTGAGGACATGCATAAGAAAAGGGTGAGCTATAAAGCCCGTAAAGGAGTACACATGGAACAACATGAAGAGTACAATACATGTTAGACAATAGGCATATCAATAGAGCATAAAATAAAGGCATGATAAAGCATGATAATCATAACATGGAAATGTGGAAACAACACTTAACATAGAATTAGCATGAGCCAAGGATTATTGCACATAGAGCATGAGTAAATACTCAGTGCACATAAACCACGAGTAAACCCTAGTTTCACTTGAATTATCATGAGTCAACACTCATTGCACATGACGTATCATGATACTATACTTTACCCAATGCATTGGAGCGCTATAAGGGCACACCATTCTTAAACATTTCATTTCATGCATAAGTGTGCCACATGGATCATAAAACATGGATTCATAAAACATAATCATTTATTCCATGATAAAGGAATGTGGAATTAATACATGAAACTTTACAATCAATTAGAAAATGTACATAAAGGTGAATACCCTTGATGGAGAAATGGGCATGGTATTCACTACACAATGACATTGGCTTAGAAAATCGGTGCGATTTCGGCAGCGTAACAGCGTGACATAAGAATTCATAAAAATGGTTGATGAGAGATAAATGGGTTCCTCATCATATTTACATGTAATGGACAGTAAGGAGGTCATATACATACATGTCCCAAATATTGTAATGGAATTTAGATTCATGATACAAAAGTATTGCTTAATGTAAAAGAGGAGCGAGAAGTTCCTTTCAGAATTTCAGCATAGTAACGGGTGTACATGGGAGGCATTCAATGAGATAGAAAGGGTCTCCAATCATTCAATAATAAATAGGGAAGTATGAGGGAGGTGTGAAACTATACCCCAACATTTATAATTGAAATTAAAAGGTAAAAACAATTTAAATAAAATTGGACAAAAATGAGAAAGGAAGAAAAAACCCGTACTTGGAAGTGTGCTTCCAAAGGCTAGAGAGAGGCTTGTGACAGGCTTATTTGGAGCTTGGGGCACCATGGGAGGATTATAGAGAGAGTAGGGCAGATGTTAAACGAACTACAAGGGAATTGAGTGAGGAGGAAGTGGGATCTTGGGTTGGTTTATATAGGAAAGGTGGGGGAATTCTTTATTATTTAGGTTTGGGACCCCTTATATTAAATTAATCCAAACTAAAAACCATCCCATGGTTTTTACCCATGGCTTTTGGAAAAGGGAAGATGAAAAAAATATTTTATAAGGCCAAAGTCCGAACTTCTTAAAATAATAAGGTTGATTATGTGGAGGTGAGTCACACTCCCATGGAAATTAATTTAAAAAGGAAAAGTGTTGAATAAGTCTTGAGGGGTCCATTAATACTTTGAAAAGTAAGTCAAAAAACCCAAAATCACATTATTTTAATGTTAAAACTTATTTTGGCCGAACAGAAAGATTATAGTATCTTATTACATCACTATTAGGTCATTATGATGTCATAAAACACATTATATATTTAAACGGTATTAAATTTTTACCCAAAAATTTGACTGTCTCAGAAAATTATGAAAAATTTACCGTTGGATAATTTTGACGTCCTGATTCCAAAAATAACAATTATTTTATCTAAATAATTTTCTAAATATTTTAATTTTCACTTTTAAAGTAAAAAAACCGACATTTATCAAAAATTCATGGGTTTTGACAGAAATGGCTTTCAAACCTTAATAAAAAAATTTATTGCATTCATAAAATTATAAGATCATTTATATTAAATAAAAATTAATTTAATAATAATATTTTATTAAAATATTATTTAATTCAAAAATCACATAATTTAATAAAATAGATTTCTTAACTAAATAATAACTAAAAACTCCATTTGTACTTTAAAAACTATTTACAATGTATAAAAAATAACTAGAAATTATATTCATTATTATATACAAAAAAAAATAATGTACATGAACATAGTACTACTTATTTGTTACATAACCCCTTAAAACAGCTTCATAAGACCTAAGGGTAAAGTGTTCGATGGTGATAGACTCCTGGGGTGGCTCAGATAATATCGCTCGAGTGGTATTTTCAATCAACTTCCACTTTTCCCGTAGACGGTCACGTTCAAGCTTGCCATGATGAAGCTCAGCTTGGGCTTGGTCAAGGGAGAAGCCCAAGGATGCCACCTCTTTTCCGAGCTCCGACAAATGGGCTTTGTATGGGAAAATTCTACTGGATGAGGCCATCACTTCCTTTGTCTGAGTAAAATTGGATGTGTTAAATCCCTATATTTATACTAATCATGTGATCAATGTTCAACGACTATAAAAGTAACAGTCACAATTCATAACATAAAACCAATGAAGTTGACACATTATATAAACATAAAGAGACATTTAATTAGATCAAGAGGGATTTCCATTAAGGAAACTTTGGGTCGTTACAATATTCCCCCCTTAAGAAATTTTTCCCTCGAAATTTTCCTTTTCCCACACTAAAACAAATGTGGGTAACTCAGCTTCATCATATCCTCTGATTCCCAAGTTGATTCATCAAAGATGTGGTTTCTCCACAACACCTTGATGTGGGGCATTGTCTTATTTCATAGAACTTTTTCTCTACGATCTAATAACTTCACTAGTTGCTCCTCATAAGAAAGATCATCTTCCAGTTGCACCACTTCAAAAGGGAGTACATGTGAAGGGTCTGGTATGTACTTCCTTAAGAGGGATACATGAAAGACATCATGTACTTTGGCCATAGTAGGTGGAAGTTCTAGTCGATAGGCCACATCCCCGACATGATCAAGAATATCGAAGGGGCCGATGTACCTTGGACTTAACTTCCATTTCCTTCCAAACCTCATGACCTTCTTCCATGGAGATATGTGTAGAAACACCATGTCTCTAACTTTATACTCAAGGTCTCGTCGACGGTTATCTGTATAACTCTTCTGTCAACTCTGAGCTTCCTTGATATGCTGCTGAATGGTTTTTACCTTCTCCACCATTTCCTTGACCATTTCTGGTCCAAGCATCTTACGTTCACCGACCTCATCCCAACATGTCGGTGTTCTGCACCTTTTCCCATACAGGGCATCATATGGTGCCATTTGGATGCTCGAGTGGAAACTGTTATTATAAGAGAACTCAACCAGAGGAAGATGTTGATCCTATCCTCCTTTGAAGTCCATTGAGCACGCTATCAACATATCCTCAAGTGTTTGGATAGTCCGCTCGGATTGGCCATCAGTTTGAGGATGATAGGTCGTACTGAAGTTCAGTTCAGTATTCAGAGCATGTTGAAGACTCTTCCAAAACATAGCGGTGAGTCATGGATCTCGGTCAGACACAATAGATAGCGGTACTCGATGCAGCCTTACCACTTCCCTGATATATATCTGTGCCAGTTCATCCAATGTGAAATCCTCCCAAATAGCAATGAAGTGTGCAGTCTTTGTAAGAAGATCCACAACAACCCAGATTGCATTGTTTCCTTTGGATGTCCTTGGAAGTCCTATGACAATGTCCATGGTGATTTTCTCCCATTTCTATTTTGGTATGGGAAATGGTTTCATCATCCCCTTAGACTTCTGCCTCTATGCCTTCACTTGCTGACACGCCAGGAACATTGATGTATATTCAACGATCTCCTTCTTTATATTATCCCACCAAAAGTTTCTCAGAGGTCTCGATACATATTTGTGCTCCCTGGTTGAAAAGAGAAATTTGAACTATGTGCATCATCCAAAAGTTCCTTCTTCAGCTACAGACTTGATGGAACACATAGTCTTTTCCCAAACCACACAATTCATTCTTCATTAACATAAAACTTTGAGGATTTCCCTTTTTCAATAGCACCCACTTTTTCTTGAATTCCCACATCATCCTTTTTATCATCCATTAACCTTTCCAAAAGAGATGGTTGAGAAATCATTTGTGAATGGATTGATGATGTTCCCTTCTTTATGATTCCCACGTCCATCTTCATCAAGTCTAAGATGATTGGATCCTTTTCAATTATCATCATTGATAGAATTGCTGGGTCCTTTCTACTTAGGGAATCTGCCACCTTGTTCGCTTTCCTAGGGTGGTAATTGATTGAACAGTCATAATCCTAGATGATCTCTATCCATCTCTTCTGGTGCATATTATGATCTTTCTGTGTGAATATATATTTAAGACTCTTGTGTTTAGTATATATCTCACATTTCTCTCCATAGAGATAATGCTGCCAGATTTTCAAGGCAAAGATCACCGTCGCTAACTCCAGACCATGCGTTGGATAGTTTCACTCATGGATTTTCAACTGCCTTGAGGCATATGATATAAATTTATCATTCTGCATCAGCACACATCCTAATCCCTTCTTCGAATCATCACTGAATACCACAAAAATCTCCCCACTTGTGGGAAAAGTGAGCACGGGTGCAGTGATAATTCTCCTTTTCAACTCCTTGAAGCTTTCTTCACATTCATCACTCCAAGAAAACTTTACTCCCTTTCGAGTTAGCTTGGTAAGAGGGTTGGATAATCGTGAGAAATTTCTCACAAATCGTCGATAATATACAGCTAACCCCATGAAGCTACGGATATCAGTTACCGATGTTGGCCTCGGCCATCCCTCAATTGAATCTGTTTTTGAGGGGTCCACAGATATCCCATTTCTTATGATGATATGGCCCAAGAATGAGACCTCCTTCAATGAGAACTCACACTTGCTATACTTTTCATAGAGATTCTCCTTGCAGAAAGTCTCTAGTACAGTTTTTAAATGCTCCTCATGATCCTCCTTCGTTTTTGAGTATATTAGAATATCATCTATAAAGACTACCAAAAAATTTTCAATGTAATCTCAAAAGACTCTATTCATGAAGTCCATGAATATTATTGGATCATTGGGGAGTCCTAAAGGCATTACTATGAATTCATAGTGCCCGTACCTTGTACGAAAAGCAGTCATGGGGATATCTTCCTTCTTCACCCTTACTTGATAATATCCCGACAACAAATCCACCTTGGAGAAGTATTGTGCTCCACGCAGCTGATCAAACAAGTCATCAATTCTTGGGAGAGGATACTTGTTCTTTATTGTGATTTTGTTAAGTTCACGATAATCGATGCAAAGCTGCATTGACCCATCCTTCATCTTGACGAAGAGGACTGGTGCACCCCATGGTGAAGCACTTGGGCGTATAAACCCTTTATCCCGATTCTCTTGTAGTTGTTTCTTCACCACTTCACGCTCTACAACAGCCATTCTATATGGAGTCTTGGATATTGGTAGCACCCCAGGTATAAGTTCAATTGATAACTCAACATCTCTTCTAGGAGGAAGACCAGGCAGTTCCTCGGGAGACACTTCTGCAAATTCCCTCACAATAGGCATTTCTTCAATGATGGTTTCTTCCTTGGACTCAATCATCTGAGCCATATACGCATGCTCATAAGGCAGTAATATCCATTCTTGAGATGATGTAGCTAAAGGAGATTCATCTTCCACCTGACACTTGTAAAGAATCAGGGGTCGATTCTCTATATGGAGTGTGATTTCCCTCTCCCGACAATTTCTGTTGGATATATATAAGGAAAGTCAATCCATGCAAATAATTGCATCAAATTCCACCAGAGGGAGTATAACAAGGTTCGCCGGGAAATCCAATCCAAAGATTATAACAGGGGAGGACTTATATTCATGGGATGCAATGATTGGACAATTTTCCGTACTCACCGACATCTTTACTTCCATGATTTGTGGTGGTGCTGGGATTGTTCTACTAAACTTTTGAGATATAAAAGAATGAGTAGAACATGAATCAAAAAGTACATTCGCTATTCTCGAATGAATAACTAGCATACCTATCACCACTTCATTGTCGGGGTTCACTTCGGCAGAAGTTATGGCAAAAGCTCTTCCTTGCTGCCTTGGAGGTTGATGGTTGCCTCCGAAAACCCGTAGATTAGGGCACTGACTTGCAAAATGACCCAGTTCTTTGCATTTATAGCATTGAACAACGCATTGAGGTTCAAATGGAGTGTTCCTCTCCTCTGTCGCAGCCGCGTGTCCTTCTTGGCGATAGTTAACATCTAGGTTCCCTTCTCTTCCACACCTAAAGCATTTTCTCGTCCCCTTAAGGAAATATCCAGGGTGCTTCTTTCTTCACTATTGGAAAGTGGGGTACTGGATCTTCTTAGCACCGTTGTATTTATCCATCATACCACCAGCATTGAAGTCCACCTTACGCTTCTTGTCCCCATGATACCCCTGTGATTCCTCGATCTCCATTTCAACCTTGAGGGAACATCATACAATTTCCTCATAGATGTCGAAGTCACGGATCGCTAATGCTTTCCGCAAGCTAGGATTCATCCCACCAACGAAGTGGTAAACCTTGCATTCAGGTGTAACGACAAAGCCGGAAGCATATCACGCAAGCCTTGTGAAGTTTTCCTCGTACTCACCAACAGATTCTTCATCTTTTTTCTTGAGGGAATGGAAGTCCCTTTCCATCTTAAGCTGGAGGGTGCGCGGAAAATATTTATCGAAAAACATCTTCCAGAAAACCTTCCATTCTAATGCCTCGATCTCCTCCTCAGGCTTCGTATTTTTGATCAAGTTCCACAATTGATCAGCTTCACCCTCCATATGATAAGCCACCAGGAGAACCTTCTCTTGTTCAGAACATTGGAGGATGGAGAATATATTTTCAATGGATTTGATCCACTTTTCAACGATCGTGGGATCGGATGATCCACTAAATGTAGGAGGCCTTTGTCTCATGAAGCTCTCGATAGCAACTTGTTCTTTCTTCGGGGGGGTTGAACGTTCCTCTTGACCCGTGTTTCTATTCAAAACTTGATTTATCTAAGAGAGAAGCGTGACAATGTTCGCGATTCCCACTGCCATTGGATTGAGAATCTCATTAGTACAGTCATCACACTGATCTTCACAACGTTTGTTAGCCCGATTTCTCCTATTTACATCCATTGGATGGAATAAAAGGAAATTTAAGGGTAACACATAAAGGGTAATCCAAATACAAAAGTTGATGACTTATAAATAAACATTCATTTCCCAAACTCATGAGTCTATAGGCTTCAATATAGGATTTTCATGATCTACTTTCTAACATATATTCTTAGGGGCATTTTTTTAATTCCCTTAATAAGGGTTCATAATAAGCATGTGAATTTATCAAAACATATCCCCCAGGAGTCTCGTAACCAAGAGTGCAGCAAGGCATGTTTTCGTGCACCAATTCCCGTTCGAGCCTAGCTCAAAGCGGTGTTTTCGGGTTTTACCCAGAGGATACATCTATGCCAGAGCCGCCTCTACCTGCTCGTATCCAGACAAGGATGTATTTGTTTGATAAACCACTTACATAGTACTTACCAAAACTTAGGGTTGTTTTTATTATACTTAGTCTTTTATCTAAGGCTTTACTAGGGTTTCCTAATCCCAAAAATAACTAAACCTATCCTCTGATACCAACTATGACAACCCTACTTTTATTACAAACTTAAACTTGATTTATTACATAAAACTTCACTTGATACGACAAGAAGATCGAGAGGTTTAGTGTCTTTGTGGCTTAGGATCATTACATAAAAACATGAAACATGAAATACAACATCTTTATTGAAAACATCCTTTACATGACCACTGCATTCCCTCATACTTATCATTTCATGGGATAACCTGAGGACATGCATAAGAAAAGGGTGAGCTATAAAGCCCAGTAAGGGAGTACACATGGCATAACATGAGGAGTACAATACAAGTTTGACAATAGGAATATAAATAGATCATAAAATAAAGGAATGATAAATCATGATAATCATAACATGGAAATGTGGCAACAACACTTAACATGGAATTACCATGAGCCAAAGCTCATTACACATAGATCATGAGTAAATCCTCATTGCACATAAAGCACGAGTAAACCCTCATTGCACTTGAATTAGCAGGAGTCAACACTCATTTCACATGATGTATCATGATACTACACTTTACCCAATGCATTGGAGCGCTATAAGGGCACACCCTTCTTAAACATTTCATTTCATGCATAAGTGTTCCACATGGTTCATAAAACATAGATTCATAAAACATAATCATTTATTCCACGATAAAGGAATGTGGAATTCATACATGAAACTTTACAGTCAATAAGTAGATTTCCATAAAGGTGAATACCCTTGATGGAGAAAATGGGCATGGTATTCACTACACAATGACATTGGCTTAGAAAATCGGTGCGATTTCGGCAGCATAACGGCGTGACGTAAGAATTCATAAAAATGGTTGATGAGAGAGAAAGGGGTTCCTAGTAATATTTACATGTAATGTACAGTAAGGAGGTCATAGAGATACATGTCCCAACAACTATAATGGAATTTAGATTCATGATACAAAAGTATTTCTTGAATGTAAAAGAGGAGAGAGAAGTTCCTTTCAGAATTTCGGCATAGTAACGGGTGTAGATGGGAGGCATTTAATGAGAGTGAAAGGGTCTCTCATCATTAAATCATAGAGAGGGAAGTATAAGAGATGTTTGAAACCATACCCCAAAATTTATAATTGAAATTAAAAGGTAAAAAAACTTAATGAAAATTGGAAAAAAATGAGAAAGGAAGAAAAAACCCTTACTTGGAAGTGTGATTCCAAAGGTTAGAGAGAGGCTTGTGAGAGGCTTCTCGGGAGCTTGGGGCATCTTGAGAGTATTCTAGAGAGAGTATGGAAGAGGTTGGACTAACTCCAAGGGATTTTAGTGAGGAGGGTGTGGGAGCTTGGGTGGGTTTATGTAGAAAAGGTGAGGGAATTCTTTATTATTTAGGTTTGGGACCCCTTATATTAAATTAATCCAAACCACAAACCATCCCATGGTTTTTGCCCATGTTTTTTGCCCATGGTTTTTGGAAAAATGAAGAGGAAAACAATATTTTATAAGGCCAAATTCTTAACTTCTTAAAATAATAAGGTTGCTTATTTAGAGGTGAGTCACACTCCCATGGAAATTAATTGGCAAAGGCAAAGTGTTGAATAAGTCTTGATGGGTCCATTAATGCTTTGAAAAGTAAGTCAAACATACCCAAAATCACATTATTTTAATTTTAAAACATATATTGGCCGAAAATAAAGATTATAGTATTTTATTACATCACTATTGGGTCTTTATGATGTCATAAAACACATTATATATTTAAACGGTATTTACTTTTTACCCAAAAATTTGACTGTCTCAGAAAATTATGAAAAATTCACCATTGGATAATTTAGATATCATGATTCCAAAAATAACATTTATTTTATCTAAATAATTTTCTAAATATGTGAATATTCGCTTTTAAAATAAAAACTGACATTTATCGAAAATTCAAGGGTTTTGACAGAAATGGCTTTCAAACGTTAATAAAAATATTAATTGCATTCATAAAATTATTATATCATTTATATTTAATAAAAATTAATTTAATAATATTATTATTATTTTATTAAAATATTATTTAATTCATAAATCTCTTAATTTAATAAAATATATATCTTAATTAAATAATAACTAAAAACACCATATGTACATTAAAAACTATTTACAATCTATCAAAAATGACTATAAATTACATTCATTATTATATACAATAAAAATAATATACATGAACATAGTACTTCTTATTTGTTACATAACCCCTTAAAATAGCTTCATAAAACCTAAGGGTAATGTGTGCGATGGTGACAGACTCTTGGTGTGGCTCAGATAACATCGCTCGAGTGGTAATTTCAATAAAATTCCACTTTTCCCGTAGACGGTCATGTTCGAGCTTCACATGTTGAATCTCAGCTTGCGCTTGGTCAAGGGCGAAGCCCAAGGATGCCACCTCTTTTCCGAGCTCCGACAAATGATCTTCCTATGGGGAAATTATACTGGATGATGCCATCACTTCCTTTATCTGAGTAAATTTGGATGTGTTAAAGCCCTATATTTATACTAATCACGTGATCACTATTCAACAGTTATAAAAGTAACGGTCATAATTCTTAACATAAAACAAATGAAGTTGACACTTTATATAAACATAAAGAGACATTTAATTAGATCAATATGGATTTCCATTAATGAAACTTTGGATCATTACATGGTTAAATTATAATATTGAATGGTTTTAAAGTTTAAATAAAATATATTTTTAACATTTAATACAATTTATGTCATTAGAATTGGTTTTACCTTGAATTAGTATGTTAAATCAATTCAATGTTTTGCAATGTTTTAAACAAAAACTCATTTTCTTTTGACAATGAGATTAATTTTAAATTAATTACAGCAACTTATGTGTTTTGAATTTTGAAAAATGGATTCCATATTTTGAATCAGTGGTTCCAAATTATGTGAATAGGATACTTTTTATTTTTTGGGCAATATGAATAGTAACTATGGTAAATTTTATTTTCCATAGTTAAAGGTAAATCGGGTAATTAAGGGTAAATATAAGATTATAGAATTACCCTAACACCTGCCAAAATCCGATTGGATGACTAAAAGTTGACCCATATCACCCAAGGGTCGGATTAGATTCATTTAATATAATTTTTTCTGTGAAAATAATTTAATTATTATTAAAACCAAAGAAAGTGACAACATGTCATTCTATTAAATCTTATAAGTATAATAATTTTAGTTTAATGATAAACTTCATTAAACATAGGATATAAATAACCTCCAGAAAGCTAATATGATTATCTACATTATATGAATTTATTTATAATTTTTATGGATTAAATAATTATCATTAAAGGTGACATAATAGTGATGTTGAAATTATTTTATTAACTGAAATATCAAATAAATGGTATTACAATTATTAAAATAAATATTATATGAACTATTTAATGTGCTCCACTAATTTTCTAGATAACTATGACATGTCATGAATCTATTAAATCTTTTAGTTAGAACATATCATCTGTATATGTTTTAATTAAATTCAAATAAATTAATTGTGTCAAAATTGACACTATTGTTATTTTATAAAAATAACATTTTATAAAATTGTTTAAAAATCACAAAAATATTTAAAAATTATAAATTTAAATTTATATGGTATAAAATGTTATAAATTATACAATTATGGACAAATAACCACAAATAAGTAATTATTTATAATAATTTAAAATTTAAAATTTTATTACCACAAATAAAATTAAATTGATTAAATAAGGATAAATCAAGTTGATAATGTTTAAAATAAATTCCTAACATGTATAAATTTTACTGGTTGATGAGATTAAAACCCCATCTCATATAATATTCGGATATGAGTCATTTTGGATTTTTTATGGGGGTTGAGATTTAATATAAACTAATATTTCTTATATTTCCTAAGGTTCCCGTCTCCTCCCTTATAAAAGGGCACCTCATACCTCTATTCCTCACCTTTAATCCGTCAAGATCAGAAAAACCCTACCAAAGTCTCTTCTCCACTTCCCTAGAAACAACTTAGAGGTCCTTGTCTTCTTCAAAGACCAATTTTAGTGCCCTAAGAGGAGGTCTCAAAGAGGCACTTTGAAAAAGAGGTAATATCTGTTACCGATTCTTTCAACTTTATTTCTTCTTCTACTTATTTTTATTTAGTTTTTTCATTATGAAGTAATAGCATAAGTATCACTAATATACTGATATGTTATTATAAGTATGAAACAACCCTATTTCACCATCTATCCATCCTACAGAAAACGAAATCACCGCGCGTGCGTACGTACGGAATATCGTCTCCACGTCGTGGTGTAATCTATTTTTCCACCAACTCCTTACATGGATTGGTATAATGGTGTAAAGAATAACTATATATGGTTATTATAACATCATACTGATTATTATATATTATACCATCCACTCCAATTCTATTCAATAATTATGGGAACGATGTCATCGCTCGTGTGTACGTACGGACTACCGTCTCACGATGCGATGAGATTCATTCTCCACGTTAACCATACGTGAATGATCATAAATTTTATATAATTAATAATAATGAAATATATGAAATAATAATTCTACTTGATTTATGTATATATATATATGTATTTTATCTATTTAGTTTCATTCAATTCAATAAGGAAATGAAAACAACGTTCATGCGTACGTGCGGCCTACCGTCTCCATGAATGGTGTATTTCATTCCAATTATCGATCTATCATATATATATCTGTATACTTAATATATATTATATATAAATCATGTTTTACATTCTTGAATTATGTAAATAAATATATAAGTAATAATATCAAGAAGGACAAGTCAAAACACATACGATAAATGAAATGATTTTACCCAAAACACTGCTTTAACATGGAATTTACAAAAGAACGGTTAATATAAAGTCATAAGTGAAAAATATATGATATCATAAAAAAGAATAGATTATTTAATAAGTCAATGACATTATTTAAATCATTATAAAGGATGTTCGGATCCATACGAAGCATATCAGACCTAAGGTAAGGGATAATTTTGCAAATCTCATTTTTATCCAATATTGCTTATTCGTAAGTATTTATTGAGGTTATTGTTATCATCCATGTCCATGTTTTATAAAAGTGTTTTCATGTATGTCTAAAGTCATTTTTTACCCATTTTTACTTTTACCCCATGGAATGGAAGGAATATTTATTTTGTTTACCCTATGAGGTACTTTTTTACTTTTCCGGCAAAAGTACGAGGAGAATGTTTTTTTAACTTATACAAAATGAACAGATTTTTAAGTTTTTATAATGCCTAATTTTCATGAAGATTCATATACCATATTTCATTTCTATTTTCAAAAAAATCATTTTATTTTAAAATTTATTGGAATTTTGTGTAAAGAAAATGATTTTCAAGAAGAAAGGATATTTTCCTCAAAAATTCATTTCAAGTGCTTTATCAAAACCATTTTCCAGCTAAGATGAAATTATTTCATATGTGTGTGTTTCAATTATAATGTCTCTATGATTTACATGGTTTCAATTTTCTTATAATGAAATGATATCCATTTGTTTTATATGGATTATGTTGTGATGTGATGATGTTTATGAAACCCATTTTTATTCTTTGGGTTATGATGAATTGTTTATGTTTATGTTGTGGCACAAGTAAGAATGATTTAATTATGAGATGGGTGGGACCTATATCTCCCTCAAATGCATTGGGTAAAGATTTATATCTTATTAGATAGACATGGCTGGAATGGTATGTTAATCCAGTTCAGTATTATAGGACTAAAACAAGGAGTGAACTCGATTCAGAAAGGGACTTTGTCCACTAAGATGGTCTTGGCAACAATGCCTTGGATAATATGGAAATCATAAAATGTGATAAATGGTTGACACAATTACATGTTTTATTCCCATTATATTTTATCATGGTTGATGTTCCATTATGATATATTCCTTACGTACTTCCACGATTTATGTCTTTGCTCAAGATTTTGATGTTTAAATTTGATGTTCAAGTTTTTGCTTTCAAATGTTTATGGAATGTTTTATGTTATCTATGTTTTCCCTTACTGAGCATTTTAGATCACCCGTTTTATGTTTTATTTTACCCAGGAAATAAAGAAAGGTTTTAGGTAATGAAACAAAAAGGGGAAGATCGTTATGGGAGTTGTTGAAGATCTTTCAACATGATTAGAAGTTTATATTCCATGTTTCAAAAGACACTAAAATATTACGATCCTTGTGTGTTTATTTTTGTTATGTATTAAGTATTACACAAAAGTAATGTAATTTCCATGTATGTCAAGTTTCGGGTCTCTACAGTTGGTATCATAGGAAAAGGAGGTAGGAATGTATCTGATCCTTGGGAACTCTCACATGTGAGCGTTGGACAAAGCATGGCTCTCCGCCCAAGGGCTTCATGAGGAAATGGCTGCCACTGGGGATGTGGTGTGTCCCACCCAGGGGGTGTAGCCGCCCGTGGAGTACCCTGATAGGTATCAATTATATTCCAATGGAAGTAATTCTAAACGGTTACAGTTGGTATCAGAGGAAAGGTTTATTCAACCTTTGGAAACTAGGATGTGAAAATGTTAGTGAGATCCCTATAGATATTTCTAAGGTATGTCTAGGGATGTCCCTAAGGATAAGTATACATATAGGATATAGTCCTAGAACTACGGTAACAATCTTATAATTTAACCTAAGATGTTAGATATTGAGGGTACTCCACCTTTACTATGTTGTTTTCCCTAGCATGATTTTTTACTCTCACACTATTCTTTTTGGGTTTTAGAAAATAGCGGGAAACAGGAAGATTCATGATAATGGAGGATATGACGGACAATGGAATGATATTCTTCATGAGAAACCAAATGCAATGGGATTTGGAAGTCCAAACATAGTCATTATGCCTAATCATAAATTTCATAATATGATCAATAATCTCACCTTCGGTATGTTTCCTGACTCAGATAATAAGAGAAAGATAGATTTTCATGATGATCATAGAGGAAAGAAAGTTCAATTTCCCTCATGTAAATCATGTGGGAAGAGGCATTGGGGATATTTTTTCAAAGGAACTAGAAGATTATTTGGGTGTGGAAAAGAAGGACACAAAGCCAGTAAGTGCAAAGGAAAAGGTTCAGTTAACAGCATGGACAAGGATAATGGTATTGCTATGACATCAACAATGATTAGATGTTTTAAATGTGGAATGTATGGGCATTATGAAAACCAATGCCCTAAGGGAAAATCTCATGAAGAGAATCAGCATGGCCATATGGGTATTATTTATGTGGATGATGATAAAGAGACTACAAAAGAAATATGATATTGAAGAAATGATGAAGCTCAGCTAGTGGTTTAAGAAGTTAGTGGAATGATTGTATGTTTATAAAGAATAATTTATGGTACTATATAATAAAAAATCATCTAAGGATTGTAACACTATTGTTTTTCCAAAAGTGTTTGAAAGTATATGTTGAATGGTACCAGTTACCATGGAATTTTATTCAGATATTTTTGGAAATTAGATGATATGCGCATAATGAAGGGATAAGAAGATAATGAGATATTTGATTGTATTCATGAGATCATGACTGATATAAGGACTAACTGATATTATGGTTTGATTATATATTTTCTTTTTGGGATTTTGGTATGTGGAAAGAGTTAACTTTTGACAGCATTCATGTTTTCACTAAGGTTAAATGGGTATTCATTTTTCAAGAGAATACATGATTAATTTATTCACAGGATTAGAATGTGATCAACAAGATATATCGTGGATAAATGATGGTATTCACATGCTCCGTAGATGAAATTTCTAGTAATTTTTTTCTTTATAATATAATCTTGGACAAAAGTATATTCGATAATCCTAAAGAGTTGAAATAGATTATGTTTAAAATAAATTAGTATTGTTTAAGGATATAACTTTTTTCAGTATTATTGATGGGATGTTATAGTAATGTAGTTTTCAAAAAAAGGACAATGTGCAGGACGAGTGACAGCCCATCGCGTCGGAAAAGGCTGTGGGAATCGAACCCACACCCGATGTGCGACTAGCTTTTATCGACTACCACTGGACTACAGGAAGTCCCTGGTTAGTAGAAACTAGTTTTATTTTATTAAGAGGTATGATATATGAAGTATAATATAAGGCCCCAGTCTTAAACCTTACTTAATCTTGAGTTATTACAAGATTACACATTGAGGATCTTTTCGGGTTTAGAGTTTTAGAGAATTAGATCATAAAACTTGCATTACATTCCACATATAAACAAAGTGGTTACATAAAGATAGTATTCTTCATTCCCATCAATGGAAACATATTTAAGATAAAACATGGATTCTTTCTTGACACTTCCTTGACACTATCATCATATCATGTACCTTTCCCTTGACCTGTGAAAATCATTTCAAAAAAAACTTGGGATGAGCATAAAAAGCTCAGTATGGGTTATAAGAACATGTAAAGGAAACATGGGTACATATATACATAAGAATGAAATCATAATTTACCCATAAAACATAAGAA
Source organism: Viscum album (assembly GCA_963277665.1). Taxonomy (NCBI): domain Eukaryota; kingdom Viridiplantae; phylum Streptophyta; class Magnoliopsida; order Santalales; family Viscaceae; genus Viscum; species Viscum album. The sequence continues at coordinate 1,379,663,755 of OY728129.1, read as the reverse complement.
CTTTAACATACCTCATCAAATCATGAGTAAATCATAGAAATCATAAGAAATAAAGGTAACTTGAGGCATTCATAACAATCTTACGTAGGGAGTAACCCTCTTGGTTACATTTGGAATACCCATCACAGTATATTCCCTAAAATCTCTTTGGAGAGACATTAACGTTTCACTCCTTCGCGTTACCCAATGCATTGGAGAGCTATATCGGGCTCACCTGCCCTTAGATTATCACGGAACCACCTGTTTTCATAATAATTCCCAAGAACCTCAACATAATCATATCACATAAAACATGCATAAAGGAAACATAACATTCCCACCTTTCAATCACAAGATATCAATACAACACATTGATATAAAAACATTATGAAAACCATTTTCGATACCAAAATAAAAGAAAAGTAAAACATGGTATTTATTTTTTTCTTTTAAAAAGAAGGTATGGCTTGTAGAGGAAGTCAAAACTCAAATAACGGTCACGACAGTAGAGAAGTCGTTGTCGCCGCATACGTACGACAAAAACATTCCCTTTTGTCATTTAGTAAATGCTTCATATAAAAAATATTCCTTTTGAATAAATATAAAAGTCAAAACGGTTTATACACCGTATAAAAGAAGGTTTTGTATAAAACAAAATATGCCTCAATGAAAGGAGATTGAGACGAAGTCCCATACCTCGTATCTGACTTGACCCAACCGTTCTTTAATCTCCTGAATAATAAACTTGATTTAATATCTACTTGATTATGAACCTTTTTCAAGTTCATTATTCATTTTAAACCATGTTATGAACATCATGTAATCATTTAAGTTAATAATGTTCATTTTGTCGGTATTTGGTTCTTAAGTCAAAAATAGACTTCTTATACTTACATGTTGTTAATTTGGTCAATGTTTCGTTATATCCAGAATGATATTAATTATTTGGATAACATATATATCATATATATTCATCATATACATGTATTTATAATATTACATCATATTTAGAGGTAAGAAATGAAATGCATCGTTCATGGAGACAGTAAGCCGTACGTACGCATGATCGCTACTTCCATTTATATTTCGTATTTTCTGGAATGGAATCATAATTATATAAGAGTATATTATAATTCCAGTATAATAACATATATAATATCATCAAATTTATCCTTTACACATCCCACATATGGTATTAACGAATCAAATCACTTTCAGGGGGCGGTAGTCCGCACTTCCAAAAATGAAGATATCATGTTTACCCATAATGGAAACCGTAAAGGTATGCCCAAAATTAAAAAAAAACATAAGCTTAAGGAAAACATAAACATATTATATATCATATATAAAAATAGTGACATCATAATGGCCACTTTTGAAGGTGTTAAATTAGTATTGAACAATCATCGTTTCGGGAGGTAGAATTTCACCATCCACGGAAACCGTATGTTCTTTAACCATTTGATGTAGTTGTGTGAGAGTGTAGCTCAAATAAATCTTATAACAACATCCTAGTATATTGAATATACTGGTTTTGTTACAAAAGACGTAAATAAATAGAGTTTAGGGGGTTGGAGAAGCAAAATAAAACAAATGAACATGAGAGAATGAATTTCCTTTAAAAGTGTAACTCCTTTTGATTTGAGCCTAAAGGATTCCTTTGAAAGGATTATGCCCAAAGGGAATCCTCTAGGATGAGGATATGGTTGTGGAGAGAGTAAATGGGTAGGGTTTGGCCGATCCAAAGGCTTGAGGAGTGTGTGAAATGAGGTAGAGGTGGGGGCCTTTTATAAGACGAGAGGAGGGGCACTTTTGGAAAGTAAAGATAAGTTACGTTATTTCAAAAAAGTGTTTCGGATTCAACATGTCCCACATTGCTATAATTCTAGGCTAAGGTGATAATTCTTAGAAATCCACTCATCCAATTGGTTTTGGCCAGGTGAAGGTTTTATATTTTTCATTATCTTTCCATTTTATTTAAATCGTTAAATAATGAGGTCATCGCTGCATCATCATGATGTCATATATATTTTAATTTATTTAAAGTCTAAAAATTATAAAAAAAATACCATGATGTAGGAAATATTTTTAGCTTTCCAATTATTATTTATAATCAAACATCTTATCTTTATAACCCCATGTAAAAATTGTTTTTGTAAAACATATTATGTTTGTGTCATTTTTACTTTTACATTAAATAAAAAATTATTTATGTCATTTCCCAACCAAAGTGTCTACATGGGGTCCCCAAGTTGACCCATGGCTTGTCTTGGTCGGCCATGACATAACCAATAATGTTGGGACATGTGTCTAGGTCATTTCATATTATTAAAGCATTATTTATACCTTAAACTACCCTAATTACCGCTAATCGCGATTAAAAACTTAATAAGTTACTATTCACCAAAAAATTATTTTAATCTCATTGAAACACATTTTACTTTTTAATGACAACCATTTATGTCGGATTTTTGAAATTCAAAACACAAAAGTGGCAAAGTTTCATTTAAATGAAAAATTAGTTTCTTTAACTACCACTTAGTGGTTTCACTATTCATCAAAAATTGACGTTTTTCAGAAAATTACCAAAAATCCACCCTAAGCTATATTTGATATTTAGAATTCAAAAATGAAGTCTATTTTACAAAATTCAAAACATATAAGTCACATTAATTAATTTAATAATTAATTCCCGCTGTCAGAGCAAATAGCGTGTTTTTATTAAACAATAAGTATCAAAAGATTGACACCAATTTAAGTCCAATTTCAAAGTGAAATTGATTCCAATGACCACCATTGGATTAAATGGTAAAAATATATTCTAATTTCACTTCAAAACCAATTCAAAAGATAATCTAATCATATTAATAAATTAGATTAAAAAGCAGTTTTGATGTAAAATGCAGTAATTTTCACTATTCATTAAAAAAATGAACATTGTCAGAAAAATACCAAAAATTCACACAAAGTAAATTTTGATGTCCCAATCATAACGAATAAGTTTATTTTGAAAAACATAGTTTATAAAATTGTCAAAAGATAGATTTAAAAAGGGTTTTCCATCATAAGGCAGTAAAACAATCTTTTAAGAATATTAGTGTATTCCATGCATAAGATTGGATTTATTTTCATTTTAAGCCCCTAAAAAACTATCTTAATCATTAATAGACATAGATAAAAATATCTATTATTCATTACTTACTTGGGATGTTACATCCTTCCCCCCTTTAGAAAATTGCGTCCCCGTAATTTATTTACTTATCAAATAAATGGGTGTTCTTATCCCTCATTGCATTTTCAGATTCCCATGTTGCCTCTTCAATCATGTGGTTTTTCCACAAAACCTTTACCTGGTGAATCACCTTATTCCGTAACACTTGCTCCCTGTGGTCAAGAATCTGGACCGGTTGTTCCTCATAAGATAGGTTCTCTTCCAACTGAACTACCTCTGGACTCAAAACATGAGATGGATCTGGCATATACTTTCTCAACATCGAAACGTGAAAAACATTGTGTACCTGAGATAAACTCAGAGGTAAAGCCACTCGGTATGCAACTGATTCAACTCTCTTCATAATTTCGTATGATCCAATGAACCTTGGACTTAGCTTTCCTTTCTTACCAAATCTCATCACACTTTTTCAAGGAGAAACCTTGAGAAAAACATGATCACCTACCTCAAAAGAGAGATCCTTCCTCCGGTTATCTACATAACTCTTCTGCCTGCTCTTAGCTATTCTCATGTGTTTCTGAATCATCTGAACTTTTTCTGCCATCTCTTCTACCAATTCTTGTCCCATCAACTTCCTTTCACCCACTTCATCCCAGAAAGCTGTAGTTCGACACCGCTTCCCATATAATGCATGAAATGGTGCCATCTGTATACTGGAATGAAAACTGTTATTATATGAAAATTCAACCAAAGAAAGATGTTGGTCCCAACTTCCCTGATAATCCATAGAAAAATCTCGTAGCATATCCTCCAATCTATAAATTGTTCGTTCTGACTGCCCATCTGATTGAGGATGAAAAGCTGTTATAAATTTTATTCTGTACCCAACGACATCTGAAGGACTTTCCAAAAGTTAGAAGTAAACCTGGGATCACGATCCGATACAATGGAGAGAGGAACTCAATGTAACCTGACTATCTCTTTAAGATACAAACGGGAAAGTTGATCAAGAGAGAAAGTATCTCGTATAGCAATGAAATGAGCAGATTTGGTCAAGCGATCAATAATATCCCAGATTGCATTATTACCTCAAGATGTCTTCGGTAATACAACAATAAAGTCCATGGATATATTCTCCCATTTCCACTCTGGCACTGGTAAAGGCTGATGCATCCCTTTTGGTAACTGCCGCTCTGCTTTAACCTGCTGACAAGTCAAACACTTCACAGTAAAATCAGCAATATCCCTTTTCATTCCATCCCACCTGTAATACTCCCGCAGATCTCTATACATCTTAGTACTACCCGGATGAACTGAAAACGGAGAACTATGAGATTCACATAACAACTCTCTCTTAAATTGTGAATCACAAGGAAGACACAATCTCTTCCCAAATCTCAAAACACAATCATTATCAATGTTGAATTCAGGAAACTTACCTTTCTGAACCAGCTCTACCTTTTTCTGCAACTCACTGTCTTGCTTCTGTGCTTGCTTGATTCTATCTGATAGAGAAGATCTCACTGATACCTGAAACAAAACAGAAGGACTTCCTGCACCAACAACTTTTATGCCAAAGTTCATCAAATCCTTAACCAAAGGATCACGTTCCAAACGCAACATTGTTAATGAAGCATTACTTTTTCGACTCAAAGCATCATCCACTTTATTTGCTTTTCCCGGATGGTAATGAATTGTACAATCATAATCCTTGATTAATTCTAGCCATATCCTCTGTCTCATGTTTAACTCTTTCTGAGTGAATATATACTTTAAACTTTTGTGATCGGTATATATTTCACACTTTACTCCATACAAATGATGCCTCAAAAATTTTAAAGCAAAAACAACAGCAGCTAATTCCAAATCATGTGTAGGGTAATTTACCTCATGAGTTTTCATCTGTCGTGAAGCATATGTAATTACCTGATCATTCTGCATTAGGACGCAACCAAGTCCTTTCAATGAAGCATCACTATATATAACAAACTCACCATTCCTGGAAGGTAGTTCCAAAACTGGAGCATTCACCAATCTTCTTTTCAATTCCTAAAAACAATCATCACATTCTTTTGTCCAGATAAACTTAACACCCTTCCGAGTTAGCTTAGTCATTGGACTAGATAACAGTGAATAATTTCTAACAAACATTCGGTAATAGCCCGCCAAACCAAGGAAGCTACGAATCTCGGTTACATTTGTGGGTCTTGGCCATTCTTCCACAACTTTTGTTTTTGCAGGATCAACAATTATTCCATCTTTTGAAACAATGTGACCAAGGAAAGAAATTTTTTGCAACCAAAACTCACAGTTTCTGAATTTCCCATACAGTTTCTTTTCTTTTAAGGTTTGCAAGATAACCCTTAAATGTCTTTCATGCTTCTCTTTACTTTTAGAAAACACCAAAATATCATCAATGAAAACCACCACAAACTTATCCAAGAACTCATGGAAATTTCTATTCATTAAGTCCATGAATACAGCAGGTGAATTTGTTAGCCCAAAAGGCATTACTACAAATTCATAATGGCCATATCTCGTACGGAACACGGTCTTCGGAATATCTGCCTCCTTTACCTTCAGCTGATGGTACCCCAATCTCAGGTCAATCTTTTAAAAAAACTGAGCTCCCTGGAGCTGATACGACATCATTTGATGGCCCGAAATCTACTGAAGTAGTTGCAAAGGATTTCACCACCCCTTTCTGCATGTATTCTAACTGCTTCCCATCACTCAAGCTCTTTTTCGGACACTCGTTTGCATAGTGACCCATCTCATTGCACTTATAACATTTCACTAATTGTATATCAAATTTGTTCTTACCTTCACCTTGATCCTTTTCAGTGCAATCATGAGCCTTATGTCCCATCTTACCACATCGGTAGCACTTTCCAGAATTCAGAAGACATTCCCCAGCATGCCTTTTGCCACATTTATCACAAACTGGAAACTTAGTTCTCTTACCATCAGACTTTTTTGAAGAATTCTTACCTTTCTCCTGCCACCTCGGTCTCTTCTTTTGCTGGTTGTTATAGAACACTTGGTCATCGACAAACTTCATTTCCACCATCTCAGCACATCGAACAAGCTTTTAATAACCTTTAAACTCATGAGAAGCTAATGCCCTTCGATATTTTGGCTTTAATCCTGAGTAAAAACGATTGACTTTACTATCAAGGTCTCAGATAAAATTTGGAGGATACCTTGCCAATCGAGTGAACGTGTCTTCATAGGCAGCCACCGAGTCTTCCTCTTGCCTCAATTCCAAGAATTGTTTTTCCATCCTAAGTCGAACAGCCTTAGGAAAATACTTCTCAAGAAACATACCTTTGAATTCATCCCAGTCAAGAGCATCAATCTCATCGGCATCCATGATATTTTTAACCACAGACCACCACTGATCTGCTTCACCCTCCAAACGGTAAATAACAAGACTAACCTTTTGATTTTCTAAACACCCCATGACATCAAAAATCTCTTCCAGTGCTTTAATCCACCCTTCAGCTAGCACAGGGTCAGATGATCCTCTGAATGATGGTGGATGTTGCCTCATGAAATGTTCCACCACTGACATGTTCCTCTACGGTTGATCTGGCTGATCTCGTGCATGGATACCACCACCATTTATCGCTTGAGTCAACTGCACCATTACTGCAACAAATTGTTCAGTTCCAATTCCGACCATCTCAGGATGCTGATTCGGAAGGTTATTTCCTTCTGTATGCCTTCCTAGCACTGCTTCCCTGTTTCCTCTGCGGAAAACCATTCTGAACAAACATGTCTTAGATAAAGCAACATGGTAATCTTAAAATGCTATATCATTTCAAAAAAAAAATTGGATTATCATTTAATATAATTCTAACTCCTAAAGTTATCTAAACCGACCTTTGATACCAAATATAAGGCCCCAGCCTTAAACCTTACTTAATCTTGAGTTATTACAAGATTACACATTGAGGATATTTTCGGGTTTAGAGTTTTAGAGAATTAGATCATAAAACTTGCATTACATTCCACATATAAACAAAGTGGTTACATAAAGATAGTATTCTTCATTCCCATCAATGGAAACATATTTAAGATAAAACATGGATTCTTTCTTGACACTTCCTTGACACTATCATCATATCGTGTACCTTTCCCTTGACCTATGAAAATCATTTCAAAAAAAACTTGGGATGAGCATAAAAAGATAAGTATTGGTTATAAGAACATGTAAAGGAAACATGGGTACATATATACATAAGAATGAAATCATAATTTACCCATAAAACATAAGCACTTTGACATACCTCATCAAATCATGAGTAAATCATAGAAATCATAAGAAATAAAGGTAACTTGAGGCATTCATAACATTCTTACGTAGGGAGTAACCCTCATGGTTATGTTTGGAATACCCATCACAGTATATTCCCTAAAATATCTTCGGAGAAACCTTAATGTTTCACTCCTTCGCATTACCCAATGCATTGGAGAGCTATATCGGGCTCACCCGCCCTTAGTTTATCACGGAACCACCCGTTTTCATAATAATGCCCAAGAACCTCAACATAATCATATCACATAAAACATGCATAAAGGAAACATAACATTCCCACCTTTCAATCACAAGATATCAATACAACACATTGATATAAAAACATTATGAAAACCATTTTCGATACCAAAATAAAAGAAAAGTAAAACATGGTATTTATTTATTTTCTTTTAAAAAGAAGGTATGGCTTGTAGAGGAAGCCGAAACTCAAATAACGGTCATGACGGCAGAGAAGTCGTTGTCGCTGCATACATATGACAAAAACATTCCCTTTTGTCGTTTAGTAAACGCTTCGTATAAAAAATATTCCTTTTAAATAAACATAAAAGTCAAAAGTTTTTATACACCGTATAAAAGAAGGTTGTGTATAAAACAAAATATGCCTCAATGAAAGGAGATTGAGACGAAGTCCCATACCTCGTATCCGACTTGACACGACCGTTCTTTAATCTCCTGAATAATAAACATGAGTAAATATCTACTTGATTATGAACCTTTTTCATGTTCATTGTTCCTTTTATACCATGTTATTAACATCATGTAATCATTTAAGTTAATAATGTTCATTTTGTTGGTATTTGGTTCTTAAGTAAAAAAATAGACTTCTTATACTTACATGTTGTTAATTTGGTCAAAGGTTCGTTATATCCAGAATGATATTAATGATTTTGATAACATATATATCCTATATATTCATCATATACATGTATTTATAATATTACATCACATTTAGAGGTAAGAAATGAAATGCACCGTTCATGGAGACGGTAAGCCGTACGTACGCATGAACGCCACTTCCATTTCTATTTCGTATTATCTGGAATGGAATCATAATGATATAAGAGTATATTATAATTCCAGTATAATAACATATATAATATCATTAACTTTATCCTTTACACATCCCACATATGGTATTAACGAATCAAATCACTTTCAGGGGGTGGTAGTCTGCACTTCCTAAAATGAAGATATCGTGTTTACCCGTAATGGAAACCATAAAGGTATGCCCAAAATGAAAAAAACATAATCTTAAGGAAAACATAAACATATTATATATCATATATAAAAATAGTGACATCATAATGTCCACCTTTGAAGGTGTTAAATGAGTATTGAACAATCATCATTTCGGGAGGCAGAATTTCGCCATCCACGGAAACCGTATGTTCTTTAACCATTTGATGTAGTTGTGTGAGAGTGTAGCTCAAATAAATATTATAACAGTGTCCGAGTATATTGAAGATACTGGTGTTGTTACAAAAGAAGTAAATAAAAAGGGTTTAGGGGGTCGGAGAAGCAAAATAAAACAAATGAACATGAGAGAATGAATTACCTTTAAAAGTGTAACTCCTTTTGATTTGAGCCTACAGGCTTCCTTTGAAAGGATTCTTCCCAAAGGAAATCCTATAGGATGAGTAGAGGGATGTGGAGAGAGTAAATGGTCAGGGGTTGGCCAAGCCAAAGGCTTGAGGAGTGTGTGAAATGAGGTATAGTTGGGGGCCTTTTATAAGAGGAGAGGAGGGGCACTTTTGGAAAGTAAAGATAAGTTACTTTATTTTAAAAAGAGTTTCGGATTCAAAAGGTCCCACATTGCTATAATTCGAGGATAAATTGATAAGGCTTTTAATTCCACTCATCCAATTGGTTTTGGCCAGGTGTAGGTTTTATATTTTTCATTATCTTTCCATTTTATTTAAATCGTTAAATAATGAGGTCATCGCTGCATCATCATGATGTCATAAATAATTTAATTTATTTAAAGTCTAAAAATTATAAAACAAATACTATGATGTAGTAAATATTTTTATCTTTCCAATGACTATTTATAATGAAAAATCTGATATTTATAACCCCATGTAAATTTTTTTTTCGTAAAACATATTATGTTTGTGTCATTTTTACTTTTACATTTATTTATGTCATTTCCCAACCAAAGTGTCTCCATGGGGTCCCCAAGTTGACCCATGGCTTGTATTGGTCGGCCATGACACAACCAATAAGTTTGGGACATGTGTCTAGGTCATTTCATATTATTAAAACATTATTTATACCTTAAACTACCCTAATTACCACTAATCGCGATTAAAAACATAATAAGTTACTATTTACCAAAAAATTATTTTAATCCCATTGAACCACATTTTACTTCTTAATGACAACCATTTATGTCGGATTTTTTAAATTCAAAAGACAAAAGTTGCAAAGTTTCATTTAAACGAAAAATTAGTTTCTTTAACTACCACTTAGTGGTTTCACTATTCATCAAAAATTGAAGTTTTTCAGAAAATTACCAAAAATCCACCCTAAGCTATATTTGATATTCCGAATTCAAAAATGAAGTCTATTTTACAAAATTCAAAGCATATAAGTCACATTAATTAATTTAATAATTAATTCCCGATGTCAGAGCAAATAGCGCGTTTTTATGAAACAATAAGTATCAAAAGATTGACACCAATTTAAGTCCAATTTCAAAGTGAAATTGATTCCAATGACCACCATTGGATTTAATGGTAAACATATATTCTAATTTCACTTCAAAACCAATTCAAAATATAATATAATCATATAAATAAATTAGATTAAAAAGCATTTTTGATGTAAAATGCAGTATTTTTCACTATTCATTAAAAAATTAACATTGTCAGAAAAATACCAAAAATTCACACAAAGTAAATTTTGATGTCCCAATCATAACGAATAAGTTTATTTGGACAAACATAGTTTATAAAATTGTCAAAAGATAGATTTAAAAAGGGTTTTCCATCATAAGGCTGTAAAACAATCTTTTAAGAATATTAGTGTATTCCCTGCATAAGATTGGATTTATTTTCATTTTAAGCCCCTAAAACACTATCTTAATCATTAATAGACATAGATAAAAATATCTATTATTCATTACTTACTTGGGATGTTACATATAAGTTCATTTTTGGAATTGTATATGATTAACCTCACCATAGATGAACTTATGTATATTTGATAACTCTTTCTAACCTTTTGTTTGAAACAGATGGAGTGACCCATCATTCTATCACATGATCTGTTAACACTTTACTAATAACAATTTAAACTTCATTTCTTTAAGATATGAAGTGGAAATTGTTCAAAGCACGAACAACAGTGAGATTATACCAAAATCAAGCATGTATTTCTTCAAATTAAAATCCTCCAACTTTAGGGAAATGATATTAAAAACCAAAAATGCTTTCCTAGTGCTCTTATATTCGATGAATCATACGGTACCATAGATCATCACAAATATATGTCTTTGTGATTGTTGACTTTTTCATAGCCATGTTCTCTACCACTCACCATCATAACATGATGGTTATATTTCTCTTCCATATCCATATTTTCACCTATGTTCTCCTATGTGGAAACCCAGTGATTAGTTAATTTGGGTAACCATTACGTTTCATACTTTAGTTTTTAAAGTTATGTTTTGGTATTTCATTTTACGATGTGGGTTTCAATTAAAGAAACTTTCAAGTAGAAAACCATGTATAACCCCAACGAATTTCGAGGGAGAAATTCATTTTAAGGGGGGTAGAATGTAACAAACCGATATTTTATGATAAGTATTATTTTAAATTTATTTGATGTCATGTGTTTTATTCTACAATAATATTATCTTGTGCTATACGCAACACTGTATTAACTGGCAGTATACACAACACTATTCTTAGATTTTGTTACACACAATTTCAGGTTCGTTTGATAAAAGTAATTCTACGCAACATTGAGTGTATATATATATATTCAATGTATAAATGAAATATGGTTGGATTCTGTTATAAAGAAACAACAAAGGATTCTTGCACAACACGCAACCCTGACTTGTCTTGCATTACACGCAATCGAGACCTTCCTTGATAGCATGTGTTCTACGCAATACCAGGTTTCACTAAACGGTGATATATTGTTATAATATTATTATGGAGTAGCCGTTATGAATATTATTGACTAAATTTTGAATTTTATAACATTATTATTCATATTATAAATTTTCTAAAACATTGTTTGTGAACAAAATAAATTTTTCGGGTAAAATAAGTATTTTTCAAAAAATGCAGTTTTGTCGCCTTTTAATGGCGCACCCACATTAAATATAGTTTATGAAATGTTTATAAGTTCATTTTTACAAAATAAACTTCTTCTTTTGAATCAGGATATAAAAATTTACAGTGGATAATGTTTTCATATTTTTCTGATAACTTTCATATTTTAATGAATAGTAAAAACACACTATATTTTAATTAAAAACAACTTTTTTCATCGTAATAATTTATATGGTAAAATTATAATATTGAATGGTTTTGAAGTATAAATAGAATATATTTTTACCATTTAATACAATTTATGTCCTTATCATTGATTTTACCTTGAATTCGTAGGTTAAATCAATTCAATCTTTTGCAATGTTTTAAACAAAAACTCGTTTTCTTTCTCCAACGGGATTAATGTTAAATTAATTACAGCAACTTATGTGTTTTGAATTTTTAATAATGGATTCCATATTTGGAATCAGTGGTTCCAAATTATATTAATAGGCTACTTTTTATTTTTGTGCATTATGAATAGTAACTACAGTAAATTTTATTTACCATGGTTAAAGATAAATCGGGTAATTAAGGGTAAATATAAGATTATAAAATTACCCTAAAACCTGTAAAAATCATATTGTATGACTAAACGTCTACCAATATAATCTAAGGGTTGTATTAGATTCATTTAATGGACTTTTTTCCATGAAAATAATTTACTTATTATTAAAACCAAAGAAAGTGACAACATGTCACTCTCTTAAATCTTATAAGTATAATAATTTTAGTTTAGAGATAAAATACATGAAAATTTGGATATAAATATTCTCCAGAAATATAATAAAATTATCTACATCATATGAATTTATTTATAATTTTTCGGGATTAAATAATTATCATTAAATGTGAAATAATAGTGATGTTGAAATTATTTTATTAAGAGAAATATCAAACAAATGGTTTTAAAAATATTAAAATAAATATTATATGAACTATTTAATGTGCTCCACTAATTTTCTAGATAAATATGACATGTTATGAATCTATTAAATGTTTTATTTCTAACATATCTTCTATATATGTTTTATTTAAATTAAAATAAATGAATAGTGTCAAAATTGACACTATTGTTATTTTATAAAAATAACATATTATAAAATTGTTTAAAAATCACCAAAATATTTAAAAATTATCAATTTAAATATATATATTCTAAAATGTTATAAATTATCCAATTATGGACAATTCACAACAAATAAGTAATTATTTATAATAATTTAAAATTTATAATGTAATTACCACAAATAAAATTAAATTGATTAAATAAGGATAAATCAAGTTGATAATGTTTGAAATAAATTCATAAAATGTATAAATTTTATTGTTTGATGATATTACAACCCTATATCATCTAATATTTGTATATGAGTAATTTTTAAAGTTTTTATGTGGGGTTGGAATTTAATATAAACTAATATTTCTTATATTTCCAAAGGTGCCCCTCTCCTCCCTTATAAAAGGGAACCTTCTCCCTATCTTCCTCACACCACTTTGAGCTTTCAATCCTGGAAAAACCCTAAAATATTATCTTCTACACTTCCCTAGAAACATCCTAGAGGTCCTGGTCTTCTTCAAAGACCAATTTTAGTTCCCTAAGTGGAGGTCTCAAAGAGGCGCTTCAAAGAATAGGTACTGTCAGTTACCGATTCTTTCAACTTTATTTCATCTTCTTCGTATTCTTCTTTAGTTGTTTCATTATTAATTAATAACATAAGTATAAATAATATACTGATATGTTATTATAATTATAAAAACCCCTATTTCACTATCTATCCATCCTACGGAAAACGAAATCACCGCACATGCGTACGTACAGAATACCGTCTCCACGCCATTGGGAAATCTGTTTTCCACCAACACCTTACATGGATGGGTATAATGGTGTAAATAATAACTATATATGGTTATTATAACATCATAAGGATTATTATATATTATAACATCCACTCCAATTCTATTCAATAATTATGGAAATGATATCATTGCTCGTGCGTACGTATGGACTACCGTCTCCACGACGCGATGAGATTCATTCTCCATGTTAACCATACACGAATGATCATAAATTTTATATAATGAATAATAATTAAATATAAGAAATAATAATGCTACTTTATTTATGTATATATATATATGTATGTCATCTATTTAGTTTCATTCATTTCATTAAGGAAACGAAAACAACGTTCATGCGTACGTACGACCTACCGTCTCCATGAACGGTGTATTTCATTCCAATTATCGATCTATCATATATATATCTATATACAGAATATATATTATATATAAATCATGTTTTACATTCTGGAATAATGTAAATCCGGATATAACTAATAATATCAAGAACGACAAGTCGAAACACATACTATAAATGAAATGATTTTACCCAAAACGCTGCTTTAACATGGAATTTAAAAAATAACGGGTAATATAAAGTCATAAGTGAAACATATATGATATAATGACAATGAATATGATTATTTAATAAGTCAATGACATTATTTAAATCATTATATAGGAGGTTCGGATCCATACGAAGCATATCAGACCTAAGGTAAGGGATAATTTTGAAAATCTCATTTTTATCCGAGATTGCTTATTCGTAAGTATTTACTGGGTTTATTGTTATCATCCATTTTCATGTCTTATAAAAGTGTATTAATGTATGTTTAAATTAATTTTGTGCCCATTTTTTCTTTTACCCCATGGTATGGAAAGAATCTTTCTTTTGTTTACCCTACGAGGTACTTTTGGACTTTTCCAGAAAAAGTACGAGGAAAATGTTTTTTAACTTATACGACATGAACGGATTTTTATGTTTTCATAAAGCCTAATTTTAATGAAGTTTCCTCTACCATATTTCATGAATATTTTCAAAAAAATCCTTTTATATTAAAATTTAATGGCATTTGGTGTAAAGAAAATGATTTTCAAGAAGAAAGGATATTTTCCTAAAAAATTCATTTCAAGTGCTTTATCAAAACCATTTTCCATCTAAGATGACATTATTTCATATGTGTGTGTTTCAAGTATAATGTCTCTATGATTTATATGGTTTCACTTTTCTTATTATCAAATGATATCCATTTGTTTTATATGGATTATTTTATGATGTGATGATGTTTATGAAACACATTTTTATTCTTTGGGTTACGATGAATGGTTTATGTTTATGTTGTGGCACAAGTAAGAATTATTTCATTATGAGATGGGTGGGACCTATATCTCCTTCCAATGCATTTGGTAAAGATTTATATCTCATGATATAGACATGGATGGAATGGTAAGTTAATCTGGTTCAGTATTTTAGGAATGAAACAAGGAGTGAACTCGATTCAGAAAGCTACTTTGTCCACTAAGATGGTCTTGGCATCAATGCCTTGGATACTATGGAAATCATAACATATGATGAATGGTTTCAAAAATTACATGTTTTCTTCCCATTATATTTTATCATGGTTGATGTTCCATTATGATATATGCCTTACGTACTTCCACGATTTATGTCTTTTCTCAAGATTTTGATGTTTAAATATCATGTTCAAGTTTTTGCTTTCAAATGTTTATGGATAGTTTTATGTCCTCTATGTTTGCCCTTACTAAGCATTTGAGCTCACCCTTTTTATGTTTTATTTTCCCCAGGAAATAAATAAAGGTTTTAGGTGAGGAAACAAAAAGGGGAAGATCATTATGGGAGTTTTTGAAGATCTTTCAACATGATTAGAAGTTTATATTCCAAGTTTCCAAAGACACTAAACTATTACGATCCTTGTGTGTCTGTTTTTGTTATGTATTAAGTATTCCAAAAAAGTAATGTAATGTCCATGTACCTAAATCTTCGTGTCTCTACAATAATATCTTATATAATATCATTAACTCCATCCTTTATACATCCCACATAAGGCATTAACGAATCACATCACTTTGAGGGGGTGGTAGTCTGCACTTCCTCAAATGAGATTATCGTATTTACCCACTATGGAAAACATAAAGACTTGATATAATTGGGAAGTAAAAAAGCATAAAAAAATAATAAATATAATATATAACATATATAAATAGAGTTACATCATAATGTCCACCATGAGAGGTGGTAAGAGGTAATTGAACAATCATCGTTTCGTGAGACATTATTTTTCCATCCACAGAAACATTATGTTCTTCACCCATTAGATGGAGGTGTGTGTAAGTGTAGTTTGAATAATTCTCATAACAACATACTAGTATATTAAGGATACTGGTTTTGTTACAAAATAAAGTAATAAAAAGAGTTTAGGTGTTGGGTAAGTAAAATAAAAGAAAACAATTTAAGACATATTGTTACCTTTAATTTGGGTAACTTCCTTTGGTTTAAACCAAAATGACTTCATGAAGATCCTTCTGCCTAATGTAAGGCTTCTAGGGGGATGAGATGGATGTTGGGACCTTAATTTGGCAGAGTTTGGATGAGCCAAATGGCTTGAGAGGTGTGAGTAATAGGTTAGAACTGGTCTCTTTTAATAAGGGGGAAGATGGACTCTTTATGAAAGTGTGAAACTATTATTTTATTATATAATTACATTCGGTTTCTAATGGTCCAAAAATCCTTATAGTCGAAGATAAGATGATTCATGGTCAAAAAAAATCATCCAATCAGAATTGGACATGTTTTGGGTAATGTTTCAATCATTATAATCTTATTTATTTAAATTATTTATTAATGAGGTAAATACTGCATCATTATTGTGTCATGAATAATTTAATTTATTCAATTTTTAAAAAATATAATAAAATACTATCATGTAGGAAATACTTTTATCTTTCCAAAGGATATTTATAGGTAAAAAGATAATTTATATCACCCCTTATAAAAATTATTTTACTAAAAGAAAGTTTCTTTTGTCATATTTTCCTTTACCTTAAGTTAAT
This sequence comes from Viscum album, assembly GCA_963277665.1. Classification (NCBI taxonomy): domain Eukaryota; kingdom Viridiplantae; phylum Streptophyta; class Magnoliopsida; order Santalales; family Viscaceae; genus Viscum; species Viscum album. The sequence goes on along the minus strand of OY728129.1, from coordinate 1,379,647,047 downwards.
TAATCTAAATTGTCATTATCACTCCCAAGTGGCTTAATGGGGTCCCAAAATAGACCCAAAGATGCCCATGGTCGTTAATTACTCAACCAATAAGGTTTTTACAAGTTTAAGGTAATTTGTAATTATTATAATATTCTTTTTTCCTTGAATTACCCTATTGACCTTTAACCGTGGTAAATAAAAGTAAAAAGTTACTATTCGCCAAAAATTATTTTCATCTAATTGAACTAAATTTTACTTATTGATAACTACCATTTATGATGTATTTTTTAAATTCAATTCACAGAAGTGGTAAACTTTTATTTAAATGAAAAATTCGGTTTTTTAACTACCACTAAGTGGTTTCACTGTTCATCAAAAATTGATGTTTTTCAGAAAAATACCAAAAATTCACCCTAAGATATATTTGATATTCTGAATTAAAAAATGATTTCTATTTTTCAATATTTAACACATAGAAGTGGTATTAATTAATTTTAAAAATAACTACCATTATCAAAACAAATATCATGTTTTTAAGAAACAATAACTATCAAAAGATTGACATTTGTTTATGTCCAATTTCAAAGTGAAATTAATTCCAATGACAAACATTGGATTAAATGTTAAAAATATATTTTAATTTCACTTTAAAACCAACTAAATATACAATATAACCATATAAATAAATTATATTAAAAGGCACTTTTGAATTAAAATACAATATTTTTCACTATTCATTAAAAAATGAACTTTGTCGGAAAAATTTCAAAAATTTACACAAAGTAACTTTTGATGTCCCCATTATAAATAAAGATTATATTTGGTCAATAATTATGTATTAAAGTGACCAAAACTATATTTAAAGAGGGTTCGCCATTAAAAGGCAGTAAATCTGCCTTTTAATGTTAATTATGCTTCAAATTAGATTAATTCACATATTAACCCTCTATCTTTTATTGGATAAATGTAAAAAAAAGTTAACAAACATGTATAATCATATTGTAGTTAGTTTCATTCATTCCCTCCAATACAACTTCTAGGATTTAACTACCATTTAAAATAATATTATTATATTATTACTGTGCAACGTAAGATTCCAAAGAACCCCGTTGTTGCGTATTGAGTATGCTATCAAACATAGCAACCCCTTTAAAATAAAATTAATATTTAATTCACAAATATTAATAAATATGAAATATCTCTTATTCTTCATTTACCTAGGATGTTACATCCTTCCCCCCTTTTGGAAGTTGCGTCCTCGCACTTTTTATTCACATATCAAAATAAGTTGGGGTATTTATCCCTCATAGAATTTTCTGATTCTCACATTTTCTCTTCAATCATGTGGTTTTTCCCCAAATCCTTTACCTGGTGAATTACCTTATTCTGTAACACTTTCTCTCTATGGTCAAGAATCTAGACTGGTTGTTTTTCATAAGAGATACTCTCTTCCAACTGAACTACCTCTGGGCTCAAAACATGAGATGGATCTGGCATATACTTTCTTGACATCGAAACATGAAAAACATTGTGTACCTGGGATAAAAATGGAGGTAAATACACTCTGTATGCAACTGATCCAACTTTCTCCAGAATTTCTTAAGGTCCAATGAACCTCAGACTCAAATTTCCCTTCTTACCAAAACACATCATACTTTTCCATTGAGAAACATTGAGAAAGACATGATCACCTACCTCAAAGAAAGATCCTTCCTCCGGTTATCTTTATAACTTTTCTATCTTCTTTGAGCTATTCTCATGTGCTTCTGAATCAACTGAACTTTATCTGCCATCTATTCTACCAATTCTAGTCCCATAAGCTTCCTTTCACCTACCTCATCCCAAAAAGCTAGAGTTAGACAATGATTTTCATATAATGTTCCAAATGGAGACATCTGTATATTTAAATGAAAACTGTTATTATAAGAAAATTCAACCAAAGAAAGATGTTGGTCCCAACATCCCTGATAATCCAGTGAAAAAGCACGTAGCATATACTCCAAGGTCTGAATTTTTCGTTCTGACTGCCCATCTGATTGCAGAGAAAAAGCTTTACTAAAATTTAATTCAGTACCCAACGACTTCTAAAGGCCTTTCCAAAAGTTAGAAGTGAACCAGGGATCACGATCAGATACAATAGAGAGGGGAACTCCTTGTAACCTGATTATCTCTTTAACATACAACCGAGAAATTTAATATAAAGACAGAGTATCTCAAATAGGAAGGAAATGAGTAGATTTAGTCAATCGATCAACTATTACCCAGATTGCATTATTACCTCAAGATGTCTTTGGTAATCCCACAACTATTTACATGGATATATTTTCCCATTTCCACTCTGGCACTGGTAGAGGCTGAAGCATTCCTTTCGGTAATTGTCGCTCTGCTTTAACCTGCTGAAATTCAAACACTTCACATTAAAATCAGCAATATCTCTTTTCATTCCATCCTACAAGTAATACTCCCGAAGATTTTTGTACATTTTAGTACTGCCCGGATGAACTGAAAATGGAGAACTATGAGCTTCACATAACAACTAATTCCTCAACTGTGAATCACAAGGCAGACATAATCTCTTTCCAAACCTTAAAACACAATCATTATCAATGCTAAATTCAGGAAACTTACCCTTCTAAACCAATTCTACCTTTTACTACAACTCATTGTATTCCTTCTTCACTTTCTTTATTCTCTCTTATAGAGATGATCTCACTAACACCTGAAACAAAAAAAATAATATCCTGCACCAACAAATTCTATGCCAAAGTTTATCAAATCAAAAACAAAAGTATCTTGTTCCAAATGTAGCATGAATAATGAAGTATCACATTTTTGACTCAAAGCATCAGACAGTTTATTTGATTTTCCCGGATGGTAATGGATTGTGCAATCATAATCCTTGATTAATTCCAACCATCTCCTCTATCTCATGTTCAGTTCTTTTTGAGTGAATATATACATCAAACTTTTGTGATTAGTATATATTTCACACTTCACTCCATAAAAATGATTCCTCCAAATTTTTAAAGCAAAAACAATAGCATCTAATTCCAAATCATGTGTAGGGTAATTTAACTCATGAGGTTTCAACTGACGCGAATCATAAGAAATTACCTAATCATTCTGCATTAGGACACATCCCAGTCATTTCAATGAAGCATCACTGTAGATAACAAACTCACCATTTCTATATGGAAATGCCAAAAATGGATCATTCACCAATATCCCTTTCAATTCCTGAAAACAATCATCACATTCTTTTGTCCAGATGAACTGAAAAACTTTTTGAGTTAACTTAGTCATTCGACAAGATAATAGTGCAAAATTTTAAAAAAAACTCTGGTAATAACCTGCCAAACCAAGAAAAATACAGATCTCGGTTATATTTATGGGTCTTGGGCATTCTTCAACAACTTTTGTTTTAGCTGGATCAACAGTTATACCATTTTTTTAAACAATTTGACCAAGGAAAGAAATTTTTTGTAACCAAAAATCACACTTACTGAATTTCCCAAATAATTTATTTTCTTTTATGGTTTGCAAGAAAACCCTTAAATGAATTTCATGCTCCTATTTACTTTTATAATAAACCAAAATTTCATCAATGAACACAACCACAATCTTATCCAAGAACTCAAGGAATATTCTATTCATAAGATCCATGAATATATCAGGTGCATTGGTTAACTCAAAAGGCATAACTACAAATTCATAATGGCCATATCTAGTACGAAATGTGGTCTTTGAAACATGTGATTCCTTTACTTTCAACTGATTGTACCCTGACCTCAAATCAATCTTCAAAAAATACTGAGCTCTCTGGAGCTGATCAAACAATCATCTATATGAGGAAAAGGATACTTATTCTTAATAGTGATGTTATTCAATTCTCTATAATCAATGAAAAATCTCATTGAACCATATTTCTTTGTAACAAACAAGACAGTAGCACCCCATGGTGATGTGCTAGGTCGAATGAAACCTTTATCTAACAACTTCTTCAATTTCTCCTTTAACTCTAAATGTTCAATTTGAGCCATTCAATAAGGGGGTTTTGAAATTGGCTTAGCATCAGGAACTAAGTCAAAAGTAAATTCAACTTCCTGATCGGGTATAATTGTAACGCCCCGACCCTAGCTACCCAGAGCCGGTGCATTACTTCGTAACATTGGCATGATCACAAAAGATCAAGTCTCGAAAGACCGATTAGTTTAGTAGACTTGGAAATACTAGATATATTCATATGTTTTACAATACATCAAAAAATGAAAAACTACTACAACAACATAATGTCTCCACAGTCCACACTATTATCCCCTCATAATATCCGTGCAGGTCATTCATAATTTACTTCTTCACTTCCTGGGAAAAAAATAAAACATAGAAAAGGGTTGAGCTCAAATGCCCAGTAAGGATAACAATATAGCGGAAACTTTCATAAATAAGAATAAACATTTAAGGCAATGTATAACTAAACAAAATCCTTTTAAACTTGAATATCAACATAATATGGAAAAAGTAAAATGAAATAACGCCATTTACTCATTCACATGGATATTCTACTAATCTAATAATCACATGAAAAATCACTAACCACTTTCATAATGTTGGAATGCATAATGCCAGACTATCATAACCACATAGCCAAGGCCTCGTGCCAAGACTAAAAATAAGATTTTGTCAAGGCCTTGTGCCATGACACTAGTTTGTCTCATGAGACCTACCGATGCATCGAGGAGCTATAGCGGGCTCCACCCGTCACATATTAGGTCCAATGCATTCCTATATGAAAAGGTTTAAACATAACATAAACATTCGTATTAAAACTAGCATACGAAATGTCAATAATTTCACCATAAACTATGAATGTATAAAATAGCACATCCACAGTCAAACATATCACAAAAACCTTCAATACAATATAGAAGTTTTGTATTATAATAAATCAACTTCATATAAGCGTAAAATCCATCAAAGGATGTTGACATAGATGAAATCAAAACACTTTTTAGAGAAATATCTCTTTCTATTTTTGAAATCATTTAAGGACCATATAAAACAAAACTTTTTCTTGAAAATATTCTTATAAGCTTGTAAGGAAAGCTTTGAAGATTTTATAACGGCGGAAAATAACCGCACCCGCCGTATAAGTTAAAAAAACATTCTTACCTCAATTCTGTCGAAAAGGTTAAAAAGGACCTTGTTTTGAAAACGACGGAAAGATTCCTCTTATAAAAATTCAAAAAGGGTATAAATGACTTTAACCCATATTCTTGTAAATAATAAAAAATTTTTGAAATACATTTTTAAGAAACATGGATGTGGATGATAACGAGGTCCCAGTAGATAATTATGTATAAACAACCTTGGATAATGAAGAGGTTGTGAAGTAAACCCTTACCTTGTACTTTTCCTTGGTTGGGGTAGGTTAACCTCCTGTATAATGGTGAAATAATTGTTATTAAATTATATGAGAATCATATACATTCATATGATATCATATATGATCTTTTAACATTGCTTTGTTAACAATATCTTAGATTTATCGTTGTTTCAGGTGTTAACTTACTCGTTTTCTTATATGTTTTCTTACGTAAGTCATGTTTTTCATGGATAGGTTGTATCTTATTCATATCCAGAATGACATCATGTCCTTAAACATTATTTTTAAATTATCAAATGATAATTATACTTGAATGGATACGACGGAGAATGAATCTCATCGCGTTTGTGGAGACGGTAGTCCGTACGTACGCACGAGCGACAATATCATTATTTTGATATTAAAATAATATATAATTGGATAGAATATCATATATACAGAATCAATATCATGTTATATTTATTATTTACATGAATTACATATCATTATTATACCCATCTAAATAATAATATATTGAATAACAATTACACCACGACGTGGAGACGGTAAGCCGTACGTACGCACGTATGGTGACATGTCATTCAAATGATGGGTAGAATACTGAATATGGTTGTTCCATATTTATAATAACATCACAGTATATAGAATATACTGGAGTTATAATTTTAGAATTGAAATAATAGACAAAGAGGGAGTGGAAGAAGAAAGAAACATGAAAGAGGGTGATGAAAATGTTACCTCTTCTTCGGGTTCTTCCTTTTGATTTGATCAAAAGGACTCCTTAGGATGGCTTTCTGAATAAAGTAAAGCTTCTAGGATTAAGGGAGAAATGTTGGGAGAGTATTTGGGCAGAGGTTGGCCGAACCAAAAGGCTTGAAAGTGTGAATAAGCTGATAGAGGTGGTGTCCTTTTATAAGAGGAGAGGAGGGGCTCTTTTGGAAAGATTGAAATGTTACATTATTATACCATGCTTTTCGGATTATAAAGGTCCCACACTTATATAATTCGTGGCTAAGGTGATAAGGGTTCGAAATCTCTTCATCCAATAGGCTTTGGACAAGTTTAAGCCTTGGATTTTGCATTATCTTCTCATTTTATTTAAATCGTTAAATAATGAGGTCATCGCCGCATCATAATGATGTCTTAAATAATTTAATTTATTTAATTTATACAAATTATAAAAAAAATACTATGATGTAGGAAATCGTTTTAGCTTTCTAATTAATATTTATAATAAAAATTTGGATTTGTTTAACCCCACTAAAAAACTGTTTTAGTAAGACAACTCATGTTTGTGTCAATTTACTTTTAACAATAAATAAATATATATTAATGTCATTTTCCAACTAAAGTGGCTCCATGGGGTCCCCAAGTTGACCCATGGGTTTTATTGGTCGTCCATGACTCATCCAATAGGAGTAGGACAAGTTTCATGCTCATCTCATATTATTAAAACATTATTTGTACCTTAAACTACACTAATTACCTCTAATCGCGATTAAGAACTTAAACGTTACTATTCAACAAAAATTTCTTTTAATCTCATTGAACCATAATTTACTTCTTAATGACAACCATGTATGTCAGATTTTTGAAAATCAAATCACAGAAGTGGTAATATTTCATTTAAATGAAAAATCAGTTATTTAACTACCACTTAGTGGTTTCACTATTCATCAAAAATTGAAGTTTTTCAGAACAAAGCCAAAATTTCACCCTAAGCTATAATTGATATTCCGAATTCAAAAATGATGTCTATTTTACAAAATTACAAACATATAAGTTTCATTAATTAATTTTATAATTAATTCCCGCTGTTACAAAAAATGGCGTGTTTCTAAGAAACAATTTATATCAAAAGATTGGCATTTGTTTATGTCCGATTTCAATGTTAAATTAATTCTAATGACCACCATTGGATAAAATGGTAAAAATATATTCTAATTATACTTTAAAACCACTAAATAGTATAATTTTTCACTATAAATTATTTTGATTTAAAAATTTGTTTTTAAGTATTTTTCACTATTCATAAAAAATTCGAAGTTCTCAGAAAAATACCAAAAATTCAACATAGGCTAATTTCGATATTCCGAATCCAAAGATGAAGTCTATTTTGATAAATAAAATTTATAAAATTTCAAAAAGTAGGTATTACTATTCACAACGGCTAGTTTAATTAGTTGTGGTGTGTGTTAGAGCTCGAGGTTGCGTACAACACACGCTATTGCATTATTCGAAGGGAAACGTACCGTGGAAGCTTGGGGTGTTACATTCTCCCCTCCTTCAAATAATTGTGTCCTCACAATTTCTAGGGTATAAAAATACTCGGGTGGTTCTTCATCATAAGTTCCTCAGGTTCCCATGTTGCCTCTTCCATTTTATGATTTCTCCACAAAACCTTTACCAGACGAGTTGTCCAGTTTCTCAGCACCTGCTCCCTCACATCAAGAATCCTGACGGGCTCTTCACAATAGGAAAGATCGGGTTCCAGTTCTAATTCCTCATAGTTGAGTACATGCGTTGGGTCAGGCATGTATTTCCTCAACAGAGATACATGGAAAACATCGTGAACTTTGGAGAGATTTGGCAGCATCGCCAAACGATAAGCTACAGCCCCAATACGATTTGAATTTCGAAAGGTCCGATGTACCTGGGACTCAACTTACCCTTCTTACCAAAACATATAACTCCCTTCCATGGAGATACCTTTAGGAAAACATGATCTCCCACCTGAAATTCCAAAACCTTTCTTCTGTTATCGGCATAGCTCTTCTGCCTACTTTGAGCTGATTTGATGTGATTTTGGATTACCTTCACCTTTTCCATTGTTTCTTCCACCAGTTCTGGTCCCACAAGTTTTATTTCACCAACGTCATCCCAACAGGTTGGTGTACGACATCTCTTTCCGTATAACGCTTCATAAGGTTCCATCTGAATGCTTGAATGGAAGCTATTGTTATAGAAAAATTCTACCAGTGGTAAGTATTGATCCCACATACCCTGAAAGTCAAGAGAGCATGATCTCAACATGTCTTCTAAGGTTTGAATAGTCCGTTCTGATTGTCCATCTGTTTGAGGGTGATAGGTAGTGCTCAAACAAAGTTCAGTATCCAAGGCCTTTTGAAGACTTTTCCAGAATCTTAAATTAAAATGAGGATCACGATCAGAAACAATCGATAGGGGTACTCCATGAAGTCTTACAACTTCATTAATATATAATCTTGCTAGACGTTCAAGTGGTAAATCCTCCCGTATAGCCAGAAAATGTGCTGACTTAGTAAGACGATCAACAATGACCCATATTGCATCATTCCTTCTAGGAGTCTTTGGTAGTCCCATGACAATGTCCATCGTAATATTATCCCATTTCCACTCAGGTATGGGAAGAGGTTGCAATACTCCACCAGGATGTTGCCTTCCAGCTTTCACTTGTTGACAAACCATACACCTCGACACAAATTCAGCAATCTCCCTCTTCATATTGTCCCACCAAAAATGTTCCTTCAAATCTCTATACATTTTGGTGCTCCCAGGGTGTATAGAGAAATTGGAACTATGAGCATCATCCAGCAATTCCCTTTTTAGATCAGTTATATCGGGAACACAAAGTCTCTTCCTAAATTTCAAAATTCCATCCTTATACACAAAGTCCCTCAATCTTCCATCATTCACATCTTTAATCTTCTTATGAAATTCTTCATCATTGGTCTGAGAACTCTTAATCCTTTCTAGTAATGATGGTTTGGAAACCATTTGAAAAAGCATTGATGTTTCACCTTCCCTAGTTATTCCCATGTCCATCTTCACTAGATCCAAGAAAATTGGATCCCTTTCAATTCTCATCACATTCAAAACTCCATGGTATTTTCTACTCAAAGCATCTGCCACCTTGTTTGCCTTCCCCGGGTGGTAATGTATCGTGCAATCATAATCCTTGAGTAGTTCAAGCCATCGCCTTTGCCTCATGTTGAGTTCTTTTTGTGTGAAAATATACTTCAAACTCTTGTGATCAGTATAAATCTCACATTTTTCACCATAGAGGTAATGTCTTCATATCTTTAAAGCAAAGATCACAGCTGCTAACTCAAGATCATGAGTAGGAGAGTTTTGCTCATGAATTTTTAGCTGTCGTGATGCATAGGCAATGACCTTATCATTCTGCATAAGGACACAACCAAGTCCTTTCTTCGATGCATCACTATAAATAACAAACCCATCATTCCCCGATGGTAGAGTCAATATAGGGGAATTGACTAATCTTCTCTTTAGTTCTTCAAAACATTCCACACACTCTTTTGTCCAGACAAATTTAATCCCTTTACGTGTGAGCTTTGTCAATGGGTTAGCCAATCTGGCAAAATTCTGGACGAAACGTCGATAATAACCTGCTAAACCAATAAAACTGCGTACCTCAATTATACTTTTCGTTGCTGGCCATTCTTGGATTGCCTTGGTTTTAGAAGGATCAATGGAAATTCCATCCTTAGAGACAATATGGCCAAGAAAAGAAATCTCATGAAGCCAGAATTCACACTTGCTAAATTTCCCATATAATTCATGTCTTCTAAGAGTCTTCAGGATAATGCGTAAGTGATTTTCATGATCTTCATGGATTTTGGAGTATACCAAGATATCATCAATAAATACCACTAAAAAGTCATCAAGATATTCCTTGAAAACTCTATTCATCAGATCCAAGAAAATAGAGGGTGCATTAGTCAATCCAAAAGGCATTACTGTAAACTCGTAATGCCCGTACCTTGTTCGAAATGCTGTCTTTGGAACGTCTTCCTTCTTCACACACAACTGATGGTATCCAGACCGAAGGTCAATCTTTGAAAAGTATTGAGCTCCATGCAGTTGGTCAAACAAATCATCAATGCGAGGTAGGGGATACTTGTTCTTTATTGTTATAGCATTGATCTCCCTATAGTCAATGCACAACCTCATAGATCCATCTTTCTTCTTAAAAAAAGAACAGGGGCTCCCCAAGGAGAAACACTAGGGCGAATAAATCCCTTATTACTCAATTCCTCTAGTTGTTTCTTTAGTTCAACTAATTCCACAGTGACCATTCTATAAGGGGTCTTCGATATGGGCCTTGATCCAGGAATTAAATCAATGGAAAACTCAACTTCTCGTTCTGGAGGATGTCCAGGTAAATCTTCCGGAAACACATCAACATATTCTCTCACAATAGGTACATCCTCTATTTGAATCTTCCTTTCCTCACCCTCAGTAATTTCCTTCTCTTCCTCCCCAATAATTGAATTTATTTGAGCTACTGGGGGTGGATCTAGATAAGAATTATGTGGCGACGATTCGGCTCTAAAGATAAGGTGTTCCTTATCATCATTATCAAGAACCGTAACCTCTTTCCTCTTACAATAAATTTTTACATCATGGTCCGAAAGCCAATCCATACCGAGGATTATATCAAATTCAATCATGGGTATGACGATGAGATCAGCAGGTAAAGAACATTTAGGTGCTCTAATGGGAACTAATCGACAAAACTTTGTTGCAATAATACTTCCCTTAGGGGTTTTGATCGACAACTCCCTTGTTAAATCAAATTAGAAATATCTAATTTTCTTAGCAAACTGGGAAGATATGAAACAATGTGATGATCCAGAATCAAATAATGCATTTTCTAATCTTGAGGAAACCATTAAATTACCTACCACCACGTCTTTCGGAGCTTCTACCTCAGTAGTAGTGATAGCATAAGCCTGGCCTTGATCCCTTGGCCTTTTCTGAGGTAAGTTCTCCTGACGCTTAGGACATTCATTTGCATAATGCCCCATCTCCCTGCAATTGTAGCACCGAACGTTGGTAGCTTCCTTCTTCCCCTTGCAATCATGAGCTTGGTGGCCTTTTTCACCACACTTGTAACAGACTCCCATTCCCTTCAAGCAAGTACCAGGATGTTTCTTCCCACATTTACCACAAGATGGATATTCAACCTTTCCCTTCTTCCCTTTATTTCCATTCCCAGATTGATCAGAAGGTCTCTTCTTCTCTTGCTTCGCTTTAAAGTCATAAGACTTAGAGAATTCCTTTTCCGTCTTGATAGCGCACGAGACAATACCTTCGTATGAAGAGAAGGTTTGTGATACTAAAGCTCGACGGAGAAATGGTTTCAACCCATCAAAGAAATGATCAGTCTTACTTCTTGGGTTACGTATGTAATCTGCAGCATACCTTGCTAACCTTGTAAAGTTAGCCTCATACTTTGCGACATTCTCATCCCCCTTCTGCCTTAGACTCAGAAATTGCCTTTCTATATCCGCTCGATGGTCTCGAGGAAAGTATTTTTCTAAGAACAGCTCTTTGAACTCCTGCCATTCCATGTTTGTTAATTCATCATCTTCCTTTGTGTTTTGAATTAGTGACACCATTGATCGGCATCTCCAGTGAGGCGGTAAACTGTCATGACAACCTTCTCCCTTTCACTACTCCCCAAGGCATGGAATATTTTCTCTAAGGAATTTATCCATTGCTCAGCTACTATAGGATTTGTACTCCCATTGAAGGTTGGTGGTTGTTGCCTCATGAAACGTTCTAGCATTGATCCTCCACGTTGCGGATCAGGGTGCTCCATACGAGTAAGGTTATTATTCATAACCTGAGTGAGTTGTCCCAGTATGGTAATAAGTTGATCGGCACCAGTTGCATCACCAGCCCCACTATAATTATCTTGAGCAGGAGGGCAATCCCTACATGGAGTGTGTGCATTATACGGTTTCCATTTCTTCCACTAGGCACCATTTCTAAACAATGGCATAAACTAGATCAGTTTATGAATCAAAATACATAATCCTATACTTATAAAACACTTAACATAAATTGAACTATTTATGGATATAATCCATAATCATAAAAATGTTTTCTTTGAGGAATTATATACTCATAAACCCTTCATAATGATTTGTAGAGAAAATGAGAGTTATCCTAAGCATATCCCCCGGGAGTGTCGTAACCAAGAGTGCAGCAAGGCCCGTTGTCGTGCACCAGTTCCCGTTCGAGTCTAGCTCAAAGCGGTGTTTTTGGGTTTTACCCCTAGGAACATCTGTACCAGAGCCGCCTCTACCTGCTCGTATCCAGACAGGGATGTATTTCTCGGAAAACTCACAAAATCTCTACAATACCAAAATTCTAGGAAGTTCTTCTATACTAATCCTCAAAGTTCATCTTAGGTCTATGTGCTCTAATCAGAGTTTATCTAAATCTAGCTTCCAAGGTTTGTACTAAACTTCCTCTGATACCAACTATAACGCCCCGACTCCAGCTACCCAGAGCCGGTGCATTACTTCGTAACATTGGCATGATCACAAAAGATCAAGTCTCGAAAGACCGATTAGTTTAGTAGCCTTGGAAATACTAGATACATTCATAAGTTTTACATTACATCATAAAATGAAAAACTAATACAAAAACATAATGTCTCCACATTACACACTATTATCCCCTCATAATATCCCTGCAGGTCATTCATAATTTACTTCTTCACTTCCTGGGAAAAAAATAAAACATAGAAAAGGGGTGAGCTCAAATGCCCAGTAAGGATAACAATATAGCAGAAACTTTCATAAATAAGAATAAACATTTAAGGCAATGTATAACTAAAAAAATCCTTTTAAACTTGAATATCAACATAATATGGCAAAAGTAAAATGAAATAACTCCATTTACTCATTCACATGGATATTCTACTAATCTAATAATCACATGCAAAATCACTAACCACTTTCATAATGTTGGAATGCATAATGCCAGACTATCATAACCACATAGCCAAGGCCTCGTGCCAAGACTACAAATAAGATTTTGTCAAGGCCTTGTGCCAAGACACTAGTTTGTCTCATGAGACCTACCGATGCATCGAGGAGCTATAGCGGGCTCCACCCATCACATATTAAGTCCAATGCATTCCCATATGAAAAGGTTTAAACATAACATAAACATTCATATTAAAACTAGCATACGAAATGTCAATAATTTCACCATAAACTATGAATGGTATAAAATAGCACATCCACAGTCAAACATATCACAAAAACCTTCAATACAATATAGAAGTTTTGTATTATAATAAATCAACTTCAAATAAGCGTAAAATCCATCAAAGGATGTTGACATAGATGAAATCAAAACACTTTTTAGAGAAATATCTCTTTCTATTTTTGAAATCATTTAAGGGCCATATAAAACAAAACATTTTCTTGAAAATATTCTTATAAGATTGTAAGGAAAGCTTTGAAGATTTTATAACGGCGGAAAATAACCGCACCCGCCGTATAAGTTAAAAAAACATTCTTACCTCAATTCTGTCGAAAAGGTTAAAAAGGACCTTGTTTTGAAAACGACGGAAATATTCCTCTTATAAAAAGTCAAAAAGGGTATAAATGACTTTAACCCATATTCTTGTAAATAATAAAAATGTTTTGAAATACATTTTGAAGAAACATGGATGTGAATGATAACGAGGTCCCAGTAGATAATTATGTATAAACAACCTTGGATAATGAAGAGGTTGTGAAGTAAACCCTTACCTTGTACTTTTCCTTGGTTGGGGTAGGTTAACCTCCGGTATAATGGTGAAATAATTGTTATTAAATTATACGAGAATCATATACATTCATATGATATCATATATGATCTTATAACATTGCTTTGTTAACAATATCTTAGATTTATCGTTGTTTCGGGTGTTAACTTACTCGTTTTCTTATATGTTTTGTTACGTAAGTCATGTTTTTCATGGATAGGTTGTATCTTATTCATATCCAGAATGATATCATGTCTTTAAACATTATTTTTAAATTATCAAATGATAATTATACTTGAATGGATACGACGGAGAATGAATCTTATCGCGTTCGTGGAGACGGTAGTCCGTACGTACGCACGAGCGACAATATCATTATTTTGATATTAAAATAATATATAATTGGATAGTATATCATATATACAGAATCATTATCATGTTATATTTATTATTTACATGAATTACATATCATTATTATACCTATCTAAATAATAATATATTGAATAACAATTACACCACGACGTGGAGACGGTAAGCCGTACGTACGCACGTATGGTGACATGTCATTCAAATGATGGGTAGAATACTGAATATGGTTGTTCCATATTTATAATAACATCACAGTATATAGAAGATACTAGAGTTATAATTTTAGAATTGAAATAATAGACAAAGAGGGAGTGGAAGAAGAAAGAAACATGAAAGAGGGTGATGAAAATGTTACCTCTTCTTCGGGTTCTTCCTTTTGATTTGATCAAAAGGACTCCTTAGGATGGCTTTCTGACTAAAGTAAAGCTTCTAGGATGAAGGTAGAAATGTTGGGAGAGTATTTGGGCAGAGGTTGGCCGAACCAAAAGGCTTGAAAGTGTGAATAAGGTGATAGAGGTGGGGGCCTTTTATAAGAGGAGAGGAGGGGATCTTTTGGAAAGATTGAAATGTTACATTATTATACCATGATTTTCGGATTCTAAAGGTCCCACACTTATATAATTCGTGGATAAGGTGATAAGGGTTCGAAATCGCTTCATCCAATAGGCTTTGGACAAGTGTAAGCCTTGTATTTTGCATTATCTTCTCATTTTATTTAAATCGTTAAATAATGAGGTCATCGCCGCATCATAATGATGTCATAAATAATTTAATTTATATAATGTCTACAAATTATAAAAAAAATACTATGATGTAGGAAATATTTTTAGCTTTCTAATGAATATTTATAATCAAAATGTGGACTTGTGTAACCCCACTAAAAAACTGTTTTAGTAAGACAACTCATGTTTGTGTCAATTTACTTTTAACATTAAATAAATATATATTAATGTCATTTTCCAAATAAAGTGGCTCCATGGGGTCCCCAAGTTGACCCATGGGTTTTCTTGCTCGGCCATGACTCATCCAATAGGATTAGGACAAGTGTCATGCTCATATCATATTATTAAAACATTATTTGTCCCTTAAACTACACTAATTACCTCTAATCGCGATTAAGAACTTAAAAGTTACTATTCACCAAAAATTTATTTTAATCTCATTGAACCACATTTTACTTCTTAATGAAAACCATGTATGTCGGATTTTTGAAAATCAAATCACAGAAGTGGTAATATTTCATTTAAATGAAAATTCAGTTATTTAACTACCACTTAGTGGTTTCACTATTCATCAAAAATTGATGTTTTTTAGAACAAAGCCAAAATTTCACCCTAAGCTATAATTGATATTCCGAATTCAAAAATGCTGTCTATTTTACAAAATTCCAAACATATAAGTTGCATTAATTAATTTTATAATTAATTCCCGCTGTTACAAAAAATGGCGTGTTTCTAAGAAACAATTTATATCAAAAGATTGGCATTTGTTTATGTTCGATTTCAATGTTAAATTAATTATAATGACCACCATTGGATAAAATGGTAAAAATATATTCTAATTATACTTTAAAACCACTAAATAGTATAATTTTTCACTATAAATTATTTTGATTTAAAAAGTTGTTTTTAAGTATTTTTCACTATTCATAAAAAATTCGAAGTTCTCAGAAAAATACCAAAAATTCAACATTGGATAATTTCGATATTCCGAATCCAAAGATGAAGTCTATTTTGATAAATAAAATTTATAAAATTTCAAAAAGTAGGTATTACTATTCACAACGGCTAGTTTAATTAGTTGTGGTGTGTGTTAGAGCTCGAGGTTGCGTACAACACAGGCTATTGCATTATTCAAAGGGAAACGTACCGTGGAAGCTTGGGGTGTTACAATAATACCAGGAAACTCATCAGGAAAAACATCAAGGTACTCATTTACCACTGGCACATCATTATTCTGAACAGTTCCACTGTTTTCAACAATATGTGCAAGGTAACATTCATTTCCATCATTTACTAGTTTCATAGCATCCTAATATGTTATCAAAAGAAAGGGTTCATTTTTGTATACATACTGAAAATTATTCTAAAAAGAAAATTCTTTAGTTCTGCATTCAATCTTAGCATTATAAATAAAAAGCCAATCCATGCCCAAAATAACATCAAACTCTACTAGAGTTAAAACAATAAGGTTTGCAGGTATATTCTTTCCACACACAAGGACAAGAATGTTCTTATGTTTTCTTTCTGTCTCAACATTTACTCTAGGTGTTTTTACCATAAGTTCTGTATTAATATATTGATATGGAATTACCAATTCACTAGAAAACTTCTTAGAAATGAAAGAGTGTGTGGACCCTGAATCAAACAACACATTGGCATAATCTGAACAAAAAAACTGTGTACCTAATACTACTTCATTTGGTGGTCCAACATCTACCGAAGTAGTTTCTAGGATTTCACCACCCCTTTCTTCTTGTAGTCTGGCTGCTTTCACTTTGTTGAGTTCTTCTCTAGACACTTGTTTTCATAATGACCCATTTCATTACACATAAAACATCTTACTGATGGCTTTTCATTTCCTGGTTGATCATCTTATTTACAGTTATGAGCAATATGACCAGACTTACCACACCGGAAGCACATTCCCGACTTTGATAAACATTCTACGAGATTCTTTTTACCACACTTCTCACAAGATGGATATTTAGTTTTCTTAACTCCAGGCTTCTTTGATGAATTCTTCCCCTTTGCCTGCCAACTGGACCTCTTATTCTGTTGTTTTTCGAAGAACACTTGATCATAGAAAAACTCCATTTCCACCTTCTCCGCACATCGAAAAAGTTTTTCATGACTTTTTAACTCACGAGAGGCTAACGCTATTCGATATCGTGGCTTCAGTCCTGAGTAAAATATGTTTATCTTACTATCAAGATCTCGGATTAAATTCGATGCATACCTTGCCAGTCGAGTGATCTTTTCTTCATAAGCAGCCACTGAGTCATCCTCCTACCTCAATTCCAGGAATTGTTTCTCCATTCTAAGATGAACAACCTTAGGAAAATATTTCTCAAGAAACATACCTTTGAATTCTTCCCAAACAAGAGAATAAATCTCATCACTATCCCTGATATTTTTCTCCATCGACCACCACTGACCAGCTTCACCTTCAAAACGGTAAACAGCGAGACTGACCTTTTGATGTTATGAACAACCCATGACATCAAAAATCTTTTCCAGTGCTTTAATCCACCATTCATCTAGCACAGGGTCAGATGATCCTCTAAATTATGGGGGATATTGCCTCCTGAAATGCTCCACTACTGACATGTTCCTCTATGGTTGGTCTGTCTGATCTCATACATGGATACCACCACCATTTATAGCCTAATTCAATTGTCCCATCACTGTAACAAACTGTTCAGTTCTGATTTCGACCATCTCAGGTTGCTGATTTGGAAGGTTGTCTTCTTCCTGAGGTCATCCCAACATAGCTGCCATGTTTCCTCTGCAAAAAACCATTCTGAACATAGAAATATCATAGGCGAAGCAACATGGTAATATTTAAATTCTATATGATTTCAATATTAACATAAATTACTTTAGGGAATTTAATTTAACAATACCCTAACTACTAATGTTATATAAACCAACCTCTGATTCCAACTATAAGGACCCAGACTTTAACCATACATAATATTGTATTATATAAATAATTCACATTGAAGATCTTTTCAGGTTTAGAGTTTTATAGAGTTAGGCCATGACTATTACATCTCAAAAGATTTACAAGGTAGACACTTCTACACAGTTTCCATTTCATTTTTTTACAAAATGTGAACTCTTAGAAAAAAGAGTCATGTTTAGTTCTATGTTTAAGAAAGCAAGACTTCTTCTTGATCCCATCCTTGACCCTATTCCACATTATATCCAGTGAAAAACATTTCAAAAACTTCGGATGAGCATAAAAATTTCAGTAAGGGATACATAAAGAAGGAAAACTATTAGATTCTTTCAAAACAACAAGTAAACCATGAATACTTTAACATAAGTAATACTTTTCACCTTTATGAAGTATTAAATACTCTTTACTGAATAAAAGATCATTACTTACCCTTTTGTAACTAAAAGATTACCATAAAACCCATATAAACATTACATAACATTTAAAGGTAACTTCGGACATAAACATACTTAAATGGAATAACCATTCGGTGAACTTCCACACATTTCACTAAATAGAATATTCATAGGGCCGACTTCCAAACCCAATGCATTGGAGGTTATAACTTAACCACCTGTCCTGGTATTCAAGACACCACCTGGTATTTGGTTTATCACGTAACCACCCGTCAAATGTCCAAGTACCATTATAAAATCATAAAACATACAACAAATATAAAGGAAAGAAAACATTTCTACATTTCAATCACAATATATCACTTAAATATATTGACAAAACAAATCCATTTTCAAAACCATTTTTAATACCAAAAATACATAAAAGAGTATACGGTATTTATTTTCTTTTAGAAAATAGTACATCTTGTTGAGGAAGCCAAAGATCAAATAATACTCGCGGTGGTGAAAAAGGTCGTTGTCACCGCGTACGTTAAAAGGAACATTCTTTTTGTCATTTATTAAAATGCATCATAGAAAAATATTACCTTTGAAAATTCAAGGGTGTTTATACAGCGTAAAAAAGAATGTCATGTATTAAAACAAAATATGCCTCAATGAAAGGAGATTGAGACGAAGTCCCTTACCTCGTGCCCGACTTGACTCGATCGTACTTTAATCTCTTCAATAATAAACTAAAGTTAATTTCTACTTTCTTAAGAACAATTTTCAATTTTATTATTCCTTTTATATCACTTATTACCATGTTATAAACATTATGTTACCATTTTAGTTAATAACGTTCGTTTTGTCGATATTTGGCACTTGAGTCAAAAATAGACTTCTTATAATTACATGTTGTTCATGTGGTAAATGGTTAATTATATACAAAATGACATTCATTATTTGGATATCATATATATCTAGAATATACATGTATTTATAATAGTACTTAACATTTGGAGGTAAGAAATGAAATGCATCGTTCAAGGAGACGGTAAGCCGTACGTACGCATGAACGCTACTTCCATTTATATTTCTTATTTTAATTGAAATAAAAAATAATTATACATAGGTATATTATAATTAAAGTATAATATAATATATAATTTCATTAAATCCATCCTTTATACATCCCGCATAAGGCATTAATGAATCACATCACTTTGAGGGGGCGGTAGCCTGCACTTCCTCAAATGAGATTATCGTATTTACCCACTATGGAAACCATAAAGGCTTGATATAATTGGGATGTACAGAAGCATAATGAAATAATAATCAATATATATACCATATATAAATACAGTTCCATCATAATGGCCACCATGAGAGGTGGTAAGAGGTAATTGAACAATCATCGTTTCGTGAGTCGTTAGTTTGTCATCCAAAGAAACATTATGTTCTTCACCCATTAGATGGAGGTGTGTGTAAGTGTAGTTTCAATAATTATCATAACAACATCCTAGTATATTTAGGATACTGTTTTTGTTACAAAATAAAGGAATAAAAAGAGTTTATTGGTTGGAGAAGTAAAATAAAAGAAAACAATTTAAGAGAGACCTTTACCTTTAATTTGAGTAACTTTCTTTGTTTTAAACCAAAAGGACTTCATGAAGTGCCTTCTGACTAAAGTAAGGATACTATGGGGATGAGGGAGATGTTGGGACCTTAATTTGGTAGAGTTTGGATGATCCAAATGGCTTGATAGGTGTGAGTAATTGGCTATAAGTGGTCTTCTTTTATAAGGGGGAGCAGGGACTCTTTAGGAAAGTGTGAAACTATTATTTTATTATATAATTATATTAGGTTTCTAATGGTCCAAAAATCATTATAGTCGAAGATACGATGAGTCATGGTCGAAAGAAAATAATCCAATCACAATTGGACATGTTTTGGATAATATTTTGATCGTTATAATCTTATTTATCTAAATCATTTATTAATGTTGTAAATACTGCATCATTATTGTGTCATGATTAATTTAATTTATTCGATTTTTAAAAATTATAAAAAAATACTATCATGCAGGAAATATTTTTATCCTTCCAAAGGAAAATTTTTGGAAAAAAATTAATTTACATAACCCCTTTTAAAAATTCATATAATAAATGATATTTTCTTTTGTCATATTTTCCTTTACCTTAAGTTAATTAATCTAAATTGTCATTATCACTCCCAAGTGGCTCAATGGAGTCCCAAAATAAACCCAAATATTCCCATGGTCGTTAATGACTCAACAAATAAGGTTTTTACAAGTGTTAAGGAATTTTGATTTATTATAATATTCTTTTTATCTTGAATTACCTTATTTACCTTTAACCGCGATAAATAAAATTCAAAAATTACTATTCACCATAAATTTTTTTCATCTTATTGAACTACATTTTACTTCTTGATAATAACCATGTTTGTTGGATTTTTGAAATTCAATTCACAGAAGTGGTAAAATTTCATTTAAATGAAAAATTCAGTTTTTTAACTACCACTAAGTGGTTTCACTATTCATCAAAATTTAAAGTTTTTCAGAAAAATACCAAAAATTAAGCCTAAGATATATTTGATTTTCTGAATTAAAAAATGATTTATATTTTTTCAAATTCAAAACATAGAAGTGTAATTATTTAATTTTAAAAATAATTTTCGTTATCAAAACAAATAGCGTGTTTTTAAGAAACAATAACTATCAAAATATTGACATTTGTTTAAATCCATTTTCAAAGTGAAATTAATTCCAATGACCAACATTGGATTAAATGGTAAAAATATATTTTAATTTCACTTTAAAAAAAACTAAAAAGATAATATAACCATATAAATAAATTATATTAAAAGGCACTTTTTGATTAAAATACAATATTTTCACTATTCATTAAAAAATGAACTTTATCGAAAAAACTTCAAAAATTTACACAAAGTAAATTTTGATGTCCCCATTCTAAATAAGGACTATATTTGGTCAATTAGAATGTATTAAAGTGAACAAAACTATATTTAAAGATTTTTCTCTATTAAAAGGCGGTAAATCTGCCTTTTAATGTAAATTGTGCTTAAAATTAGATTCATTCACATTTTATGCCACTAACTTTTATTGGATAAATGTAAATACATTTAAAAAACATGTATAATCATATTTTAGTTTGTTTAATTCATTCACACCAATACAATGTCTAGGAGTTAACTACCATTTAAAATAATAATATTATATTATTAGTGTGCAACTCAAGATTCCAAAGAAACCCGTTGTTGCGTACCGAGTACGCTATCGAACATATCAACCCCTTTAAAGTAAGATTAATATTTAATTCACCAATATTAATAAATGTGAAATATGTGTTATTCTTCTTTTACCTAGGAAATTACAGGCAGACACTTCGCAATCTTTCTAGATTCCCTGGCACTGATGGTTAGTACGACATACCAAAATCGACACACCAAAACTGAAATATGAAACACAAAAGTTGACACACCAAAGTTCAACAGACCGAAGTATGACACACCGAAGTTCGACAGACCAAAGTATGACACACTGAAGTAGACACATCAAAGTTTGATAGAACGAAGTATGACACACCGAAGTCGAAAAACCGAAGTCGACACACAAAATTTTTTACAGACTGACGTTTGATACACTGAAGTCAACACACCAAAGTTCGACAGACCAAAGTCGACACACCGAATACGACACACCAAAGATAACAGACCGATGTTATCAAATTAAAGACAATAGACCGAGGATGACTCATCGATTGTTATAAATAACTTTTTTGAGTTTATTAATTCAAATTTATTATTAATAGTCATATTTGGACAAATTAATGTTTCTGAAATTTTTTTAATGATGTCTGTAAGACAATCTATATAAAGTATGAGGTACATGAATGTGTGAAGATATTCATGCCTAGAGAATCATTGTGTATAAAAGGACATCATCTTTAACTTTATAAAAGATCAGTGCATTATGTATTACACACGAAGACACAGACTATGCATATACGAAAACAGAGGAACTAAGTGCTTGAGATCACAATTATATTGTATCAAGAAACTTTCTTCCAAAAAGGCTCAGTGTACATCGAGTCCTTGAAGAGATGAACCTTTTTACTCCTCAAAGCCGGATTACAGAAACTGTGATACTCTGTTTTGAAGATAACTTTTAGGGGAGGACTCAAATACAGTTTTCTCAACATCCATTGAGTCCAGAGAATTACTTCAAAACAAACAGATAATTCTTATCTCTATTATCTTTCTTTGCTCTGTTGTGTACCTTTTATTAACTTTTGACTAGAGTGAATATCTGTAAAATAACACACTCTTTCCCCTGCATTAAACTAAAGGATACAAGTTATACTTACTCAACCATTCTTTTACTCTCGTGTATACCCATTGATAAGTGTGGAAGAGGTCCATGTGTGGCCTTGTAGTTTTTACCCATGAAAAACTGTTGAAGGGGTCCCTGTGTGGCCTAGGCAGTACTGAGTGCTGTTGTGAACCCCGATCCAGGGTGTTGATCAAAAGTTTATTCATATTAACTGCCTGGTGGTAGGTGATGACACATTGGAGAGGACTAAGTCTTTGCTTGATACTGAACCTCTTGATTTATCTGTTGTGTTTATTATCTTATATTTCTTATGTGATATGTATTTTGTGGATTAAGATAACCTAAACATTGATAGTTAGTTTAGAAATTGTTTAAATATGTGTTGAATCAGTAGGTTTTCTTCGAATGTTTTGTTAATCAATAGGTTAGTAAAACTGATAATTAATCAATCTTCTGAGAATCAAAATGAACCTTTAAGACTTTTATAAATTCACTAAAAACTGACATTAGGTTTATTTTTATAGGTTGATTTTATTTTGTAAAGAATCCTATTAACAGAAATTTTTATAGATACTCAATTCACCCCCTCTTGAGTCATCTACTCCGACCAACATAATTTTTCAATGTCTTAAAATTATAAATAAAATACCATTATTTATGAACTCTCTTTACCTTTTTAATTAATATTTATAGTCGAATTTATACTGTGTGTAACCCTATATTAAAAATGGTTTAGTTATTGAACATTGAATTTATCTCTTTTAATTTTCTTCAAATAAAATAAAAATAAATGTCCTAATCGAATCCAAGTGAACCAAAGATGTTCACAGTTTATTCTTAAGGTTGTTTTTGTTCTAATTATACTTATTCAATAGAATTAGGACATGTGTTAGGGTAATTATGATATCATTTTTACCCTTAATTACCCTATTTACTTTTAATCGTGGTAAATAAAAGTCAAAATTTACTATTCTCCAAAAAAAAAATCATCTTATTAAACCACATTTTACTTACTCATATTAATTGCGTCTCTAGTATTTTTGAAATTCAACTCACAGAAGTGATAAAATTATGTTTTTTTTCAAATTTTCAAATGCTCTTAAGAGGTGGGTAAAAGACGGTTAAAAGTTCAATAAAATTTTTATATATCTAAAATTATTATAAAATGACACCATTGAATTGAATTTAACTAATATAGGTATCATGTATCTATTTTGACCTAAAATAAATTTAAATAAAATAAATAATTATTTAAATTAAAAATTGGTTTTAAACAATGACTATGTGTTTATCACAATTCATCAAAAATTGAAAGTTTTTAGAAAAATACCAAATATTCACCCTTAGCTAGTTTTTATATTCCAAATCCAAAAATGAAGTCCATTTTGAAAGATAAAATTTATAAAATTTTAAAAACTGGGTATTACTATTCATAACAGCTACTTTGATTGTTCACGGTGTGTTAAAATCTCGAAGTTGCGTACAATAAAATCTATTACATTATTCAAAGGTAAATGTATCATGGAAGCTTGGGGTGTTACATTATTCCCTTCAAATAATTTCATCCATGAAGTTTCTCAAATACTACCTCATAAAAAGATTCTGGTGGTTCTTTATCATAATTTCATCGGGTTCCCATGTTTCCTCTCCCAAATTATGGTTTCTCTGTAGAAATTCTACCAGAAAATTTGTCTAGTTTCTCATCAGTTATTCTCTTGTATCAAGAATCTTGACAGTATCTTCAGAATAAGACAAATCATGTTCTAGTTAAATTTCCATCTAGGTGAGTACATGCATTTTGTTAGGAAGGAATTTTCTCAACAGTTATATGTGGAACACATTGTGAACTTTTTAGATACTTGGAGGCATTTCCAAACAATAATCTAAAACTCCAATTCATTATAGAATATTGAAAGGTCTAATGTAATTGGGAAAAAATTTACCGTTCTTACCGAAACGTATATCACCCTTCCATGGAGATACCTTCATGAAAACATTGTCTCCAACTCGAAAATACAAATATTTCCTTTGGTTATCAGCCTAGATCTTTGGACTACATTGGGTTGATTTGATGTGGGTTTGGATAACCTTAACCTTTTCCATTATTTCCACAACATGTTCTGGGCCTACGATTTTTCTTTAACCAACATCAACCAAACAAGTTGGTGTATAACATTTCATTTTGTATAATACTTCATATCGTTCCATCTGAATACTTGAATTGAAGCTATTATTGGAAGAAAATTATACCAGATGTAAATATTGATCCCAAATACCTCAAAGTAAAGTAAGAAATATCACAACATGTCTTCTAATATTTTAATAGTTGGATCTGATTGTCTATTGCTTTGAGGGTGGTAGGTAATACTCAAACGAAGTTCAGTATCTAGGGCCTTCTGAAGACTTTTTCAGAATATTGATATAAAACAGGGATCACGATCTGAAATAACTGATAGGGGAACTCCATGAAGTCTTACAAATTCATTAATATATATTCTTGCTATATGTTCTAGTGTTAAATATTCTCTTACAGTAGGAAAATGTGCTGACATAGTAAAATGATAAACAATAACCCATATTGAATCATTCCTTCTATGAGTCTTTGGTTGTCTCATGAAAAATTCCATCATAATATTGTCCCACTTCCACTCCGGTATGGGAAGAAGATACATGAATCCTCCATGTTGTTTCCTTCAAGCTTTCACTTGTTGACAAACCATACATCTTGACAAATAATCAGCAATCTCCTTCTTCATTTTGTCCCACCAAAAATGTTCCTTAAAATCCGTATACATCTTAGTGATACTAGGGTGAAAACATAAATTGCATCTATGAGATTCATCCAACAATTCCCTTTTTTAGATCAGGTATATCAGGAACACAAAGTATCTTCCCATATTTCAAAATTCCATCTTCTTATTTGAAGTCACTCAATCTCCAATCATTCACATCTTTAATCTTCTTTTGAAATTCCCCAGCATCAGTCTGAGAACTTTTTATCCTTTCTAGTAAAGATGGTTTGGAAACCATTTAAAAAAACATCGATGTTTCACCTTTTATGGTTATTCCCATATCCATATTTACTAGATCCATGTATATAGGATCATTTTCAACTGTCATATTGTTCAAAACTCCATGATCCTTTCTACTCAAATAATCTTCCACCTTATTTTTAATCCTCAGGTGGTAGTGTATAGTGAAATTATAATCCTTGTGTAGTTCAATCCATCTACTTTTCCTCATGTTGAGTTCTATTTGTGATAAAATATACATCAAACTCTTGTGGTCAGTATAAATCTCAAAATTTTCACCATAGAGATAGTGTATCCATATTTTCAAAGAAAATATTATTGCCACTAACTCAAGATCATGAGTTGGACAGTTTTGTTAATGAATTTTCAGTTGTCATGATGCATAGGCAATAACTCTATCATTCTGCATAAAGACACAACCATGTCTTTTCTTTGAAGCATCACTATAAATAGCAATCCCATCATTCACTGAAAGTATAGTCAATATTAGAGCATTAAATAATCTTCTATTCAGTTCTTCAAAAAATTCTTCACACTCTTTTGTACAAACAAATTTAACTCCTTCACGTATGAGCTTGGTTAATTGGTTAGACAATCAAGAAAAATTCTGGACAAGATGCTGATAATAACCTGCTAATCCAATAAAAATGCGTACCTTAGTTATAATTGTCGGTGCTGGACATTTTTGGATTGCCTAATTCTTTGATAGATCAATAGAGATTCCATCCTTAGAGATAATATGTCCTAGATAAGAAATATCCTAAATCCATAATTCAAATTTCTAAATTTCTTATATAATTCATTTCTTCTAAGAGTCATTAGGATAATATGCAAGTGATTTTAATGATCTTAGTAGCTTTTTGAGTATACCAAAATATCATAAATAAATACCACTACCAAGTCATCAAGATATTCATTGAAAACTCTATTCATTAGATCCATGAAGACAGAGCATGAATTAGTCAATCAAAAAGGCATTTCTGTAAACTCGTAATGCCCGTACCTGGTTCAAAATGCTATTTTCAGAATGTCTTCCTTCTTCACACAAAACTGATGACATCAATATCAAAAGTTAATCTTTGAAAAATATTGAACTCCATGAATTTGGTCGAATAAATCATGAATTCTAGGTATAAGGTACATGTTCTTTATTGTTATATTATTGATCTCCTTGTACTCAATTCACAATATCATAGATACATTTTCTTTTCAACAAAAAGAACAGGGGCACCCCATGGAAAAACACTAAGTAGAATAAATACCTTATTACCCAATTCCTCTATTTGTTTCTTTAGTTCCACTAATTTCATAGGGGATATTCTATAATGGGTATTTTATAGGGGCCTTGAACCAGTAATTAAATCAATGGAAAACACAATTTCTCGCTCTGGAGGATGTCCAGGTAACTCCTCGAGAAACACATCAACATATTGTTGCAAAATTAGTACGTCCTCTATTAGAAAATTATTTTTCTCACCCATAGTTATTTAATTCTCTTCTTCTCTAATAATTGAATTCAATAGAGATTCTTGGGGTGGATCTAGATAAGAATTAGGTGGTGTCATTTTTGATCAAAATATTATGTACTCCTTATCATCATCTAAAATTGTAACCTCCTTCTTATTACAATAAATTTTCACATCATGCTCTAAAATACATCCACTGTGAGGATTATATAAAATTCAATCATGTTTATGACTATGATATCAGTAGATAAAGAATATTTATATTCCTTAATGAGAACTGATTCAGAAAAATTGTTGCGATGATACTTTCCTTGAGAGTTTTTACTGACAACTCCCTTGTCAAGTCAAATTGAAAATATCTAATTTTCATAGAAATCTGGGATGATCTGAAACAATGTGATTATATAGAATCAAATAAATCATTGGGTAAACTTGAGGAAACCGTTAAATTACCTACCACAACGTCTTTTGGAGCTTCAACCTCAAAAGTAGTGATCGCATAAGCTTAGCCTTACTCCCTTGGCCATTTCGGAGGTAAGTTCCCATGGCACTTAGGACATTCATTTTTATAATTTCCATTTATCTGCAATTGTAGAATTCAACATTGATAGCCTCTTTGTTCCTCTTGAAATCACGATCTTGGTGGCCTTTTTCACCACACATGTAATAGATTCCCATTCCCTTCAGCCAAGTACCAGGGTATTTCTTCCCACATTTATCGCATGATGGATATTCAACTTTTCCCTTCATCCCCTTATTTCCATTTCTAGAGTGTTTAGTAGATCTCTTTCTCTCTTTATTTTCTTTAAAGTCGTAGTACATGGAGAATTTATTTTCTATCTTGATAGTGCATGAGACAATATCTTTGTACGATGAGAAGGATTTTGATACTAGTGCTCGATGGAGAAATGGATTTAACCCATCAATGAATAAATAAATCTTACTCGTTGCATTATGTATATAATTTTCTGCATGGCTTTATAACCTTGTAAAGTTAGCCTCACACCATGCGACATTCACATCCTCCTTTTGCCTCAGACTCATAAATTTTCTTTCCATATCCACTCAATAGTCACGAGGAAAGTATTTTTCTAACAAAATATCTTTAAAATACCTCTATTACATGTTCAATACTTTTTTATCTTCCTTTGTTTTTTGAATTAATGATCACCATTGATATGCATCTCCCATGAGGTGATAAACTGCGATGACAACTTTTTCCCTTTCGCTACTCCCCAACGCATGAAATATTTTCTATATGGAATTTATCCATTGCTCAGCTACTGATTTATTTTTACTCTCATTGAATGTTGTTGGTTTTTTCCTCATGAAGTGGTCTGATATTGATCCTCCACATTGTGGATACGGGTACTCCATACTGGAAAGTTTATTATTCATGACCTGAGTGAGCTATCCCAGTATGGTGATAAGCTGATCAGCACCAGTTTCTTCACCACCTCCACTATAATTATCTTGAGTATGAGGGAAATCCCTGTAGGAATTAATTTCATTAATAAGGTTTCCATTCCTTCCACTAGGAACCATTTCTAAAAAATGGCATACAATAGATTAATTTATGAATCACAATACATAATTCCATACTTTTAAAACAGTTAACCTAAATTGAACTATTTATGTATATAATCTATAATCATAAAAATGTATTCATTGTGGAATTATATACTCATAAACCCTTAATAATGTTTTTTAAATAAAATGAGAATTATCCTAAGAATATCCCCCGGGAGTGTCGTAACCAAGAGTGTAGCAAGGCCCATTGTCGTGCACCAGTTCCTGTTCGAGTCCAGCTCAAGGAATTGTTTTTGTGTTTTACCCCTAAGAACATCTGTACCAAAGCCACATCTACCTGCTCGTATCAAGAAAGGTATGTATTTCATATAAAACTCAAAAAATCCCTACAGTACCAAACTTCTAGGATATTCTTCTATAATAATCCTCAAAGTATATCTTAGTGTAGTGTTCCTAAATCAGAGTATTTCTAAATATAGCTTCCAAGGTTTGTAATAAACGTCCTCTAATACTAACTGTAACATCATGACCCCAGTTACCCAGAGTTAGTGCATTATTACATTACATTTTCATGATCATAATGGATCAAATCCTGAAAGACAGATCAGCTTAGTCGCCTTTGAAATACTAGAAACATTCATAAGATTTACATTAGATCATGAAATAAAACACCAACAACTCTTTGTCCCATTTTGAACACACTTATATACTTAGACTATCCCTAAAGGTCAACCATAAATACTTATTCACATCCTATAAAAAAATAAAACATAGAAAGGGGTCAGCTCAGATGCTCGGTAAGGATAAATATATGGTAGAAACTTTCATAAATAAGCATAAACATTTAAGGCAATGTATGTGACTAAAAAAATAATTTTAAACTTAAACTTCAGCATAATATGGAAAATACAAAATCAAATAATCCCATTTACTTATTCACATGTATATTCTACTTTTCTAATAATCACATGCAATATTAATAACCACCTTCATAATGATGGAATGCATAATTCGAGACATCATAACTACATAGTGAAGTCCTTATTCCAAGGCTACAAATAATATTTTGTCACAGACTTGTTCCAAGACACTAGTTTGTCTCATGATACCTACTGATTCATTGAGGAGCTATAGTGGGCTCCACCCGTCTCTTACTAAGTCTAATGCATTTCTTATATGAAAAGGTTTAAACATAACATAAACATTCGTATTAAAACTTTCATAGGAAATGTCAATACTTTATCAATAAAACATGAATGGTATAAAATAACACATCCACAGTCAAACATGTCACAAAAGCATCAATACAAAATGGATGTTTTGTATCATAATAAATCAACTTCAAACAAGCTTAAAATTCATCAAAGGATGTTGACATAGATGAAAGCAAAACATTTTTATAGAAATATCTCTTTCTGTTTTGAAATCATTTAAACGTCATTTAATTATAAAAGAATATTTTTATTTTAAAAATATTCTTATATTCTTGAATGGGAAGCATCGACATTGTTATAACGGTAGAAAATATCCACACCCGCCATATAAGGTAAAAAAAGACATTATTATCATAATTTTTTCGAAAAGGACATAAAGCACATTGTTTGGAAAAGGAAGGAAAGATTCCTTTCAAAACATATATGGTAAACTAAGGGTATAAATGAATTTAACGAATAGTCTAGTAGATAGTAAAATTGTTTTGAATTAAATTTTTAATAAAACACGGATGTGAATGATAAAGAGGTCCCCGTAGATACTTACGTATTAACAACCTCATATAAGTAAAGAGACTATAGAATTAACCCTTACCATGTACATTTCCTTAGTCTATGGTATGTTATCCTCTTCTATAATAGTTAAAATATTTTTATTAAATTATACAAGAATCATATACTTAATTTTGATACCATATATGATCATATAATATTGCATTGTTAATAATATTTTAGTAGTATCATCATTTCGGGTGTTAAATGATTCATTTTATTTTATATGCTTGGTTACGTAATCCAAGTTTGTTATGGATAAGATGTATTTGATTCATATACATAATTATATTATGTTCATAAACAATATTTTTAATTATAAAATGAAAAATATTCTTGAATGATTATGATAGGGAATGAATCTCATCGCGTTCATGGAGATGGTAATCTGTACGTAAGCACGAGTAACAATATCAATATATTGTTGGTCAAATTGTATGTAATTGAAAGGTATATTATAAATAAAGAATAATTAACATGTTATATTTATTATTTACATTAGTTATACTCATTATTCAACCCATCCAAATAATTAATTGTTTGAATAACAAACTATACCACGATGTAGAGATGATAAACCGTACGTACGCACATATGGTGACTTTGTCATTCATATGATGGATAGAATAATTAATATGGTTGTACCATTTTTAAAATAACATCACAGTATATAGAATATGTGGGAGTAGTTTTTTTTAATGGACACAACAAAGAAAGAGGAAGTGGAAGAAGAATAGAACTTGAAAGAGGTGATGAAATATTTACCTCTTCTTCTGGTTTTTCCTTTTGATTTGATCAAAAGGGCTCTATAGGTTGGCTTTATGACCAAAGGAAGGCCTGTAGAATGAAGGGAGGAAATTTGGGAGGATATTTAGGTGGGGTTTGGCTGAGACAAAAGGTTTTGGGCGTGTGAAATTAATATAAGGGGAAGTACCATTTAATAAGAGAGGTGAGGGTCACTTTAGGAAAAGCTTGAAATATTATTTTATAATAAAATCATATTGAATTCATAATGGCTCAAAAATGATTTATTTCGAGGCTATGGTGGGGATGGGTCTAAAAACTCTCAACCAATCAGTTTTAGATAGGTTTAGATCACCATATTAACCTTTTCTTTTAGATTGAACTATTAGTTAAATAGTTTTACATTTACCATGTCTCTTTGTATTTTTATATTATATGGTAAATAAACTTATTATAACAAGAAAAAAGAACCCCAAGTGGTTAATTATTAATATATATAACATTATCTAATTTCTTTGTCCGAAACTTATATTTTTAGGAACATTATTTCAATTAATAATATAGTATTTGTTTTAAAACCTTAATTATGTCAATTTTGACACTATTTAGTATTTGGTTTTTGTGAAAATTATAACTGCATTATTACTTCAAAAAAATTCTTTAATAAACCCTAAAATGTCATATTAAGTAATAAAATTAGTAGAATTCATCAACAGTCACAATATAAAATTATTTGGATATTTATAATATCAATTATTTTTATATTTCATTAATAAGGTAATTAATGAATCATCATTGGGTCATAAATATATTAAATTATTTAATGACTAAAAATATTAAATTAAATTAAATTATGTAGGAAATATTTTTTTATTTTTAATGAATATTTAGAGTCAAATTTATATTGTGTGTAATGCTATTTTAAAATGGTTTAGCTATTAAACATTGAATTTAACTCATTTAGATCTTCATTAAATAAAATAATAATAAATGTCCTAATCTATTCCAAGTGGAATAAAAGAGGATCATATATTATTCCTAAGGTTATTTTTGGTCGAATTATAGTTATCAAATATAATTAAGACATGTGTTAGGGTAATTATTATATCATTTTTACCCTTAATTACCCTATTTAATTTTAACTGTGGTAAATAATGTCAAAAGTTACTATTCACCAAAAATTATTTTCAGCTTATTGAACCACATTTTACTTACTAATATTAACTGTGTTTCACATATTTTTAAAATTAAACTCCATGAAGTGGTAAAATTATGTTTCATGTAAATTTTCAAATGCTCCTAGGAGGTGGGTAAAAGACGGTAAAAAAGTTCAATAAAAATTGTATATATCTGAACTTATTATAAAATGACTATAATTAATTACATTGAACATATATAAGTATTATGTATCTATTTTTACCTAAAATAAATTTAAATAAAATAAATAATTATTTAAATAAAAATTTGGTTTTAAACAATAACTCACTGTTTTTTCACTATTCATCAAAAATTGAAAGTTTTCAGAAAAATACCAAAAAATCACCCTAAGCTAATTTTGATATTCTGAATCCAAAAATTAAGTCCATTTAGAAAGTTTAAATTTATAAAATTTTAAGAAAATGGATATTACCATTCATAATGGCTAGTTTAATTGGTCGCGATGTGTTAGAATCTCCATGTTGCGTAGAATGCAAGCTATTGCCTTGTTCAAGGGGAAACGTATCGTGGAAGCTTGAGGTGTTACATTATCTTACCATTATTTTTTCCAAACATAATAAAAATCCATAGGACTCATATCTAGAAGTTTTTGAAGCCTTGGTTCCTGTATGTTAGCTCTTTGTCCTCACGGTATCGACCTAATAATGTCACTATTTTATGCCATAGTAGAAAGGGAAGTTTGGGAAATTAAAAATCTAATCATATTGCATCCCGTGTGAATTAAATTACCTGTATATGTGTGTCAGATACCTTTATAAGAATAAAAATGATGCTACCTATGCTCAACAAATAAGGTAATCTTGATATTTTAACATTAAATTTTTTTCCATATAATTAATTTATTGTTTCATATTTATGATTAGTTTATTTATTTTTTATACTATTCACAAAATAATTTATTTCATATACTAGTGTATTCTTTTATTCAAGTTAGAGTGGTTTCTTTGAAGATGCTCATGATCATGAGAGATTGGACTCTGATACTACAATTGAGATAATGATAATATGGAAGTGGTTGGAGAATGTATACAACCATAATAAAAATTTGAATACCTACTAGTTATTTAATTAATACTTTCACCATTATATCTATTATTTTCAGGTTAATATACTTATCATTTTTATCTAATTCTTATTTAGTTTTTTGAAAGATCTTTTTTTGAAGTCATATATTACATCCAAATATCTGTAAAAATTCACAAAAGAGATATGATGTACTTTTCTACCAATTTTTTCATGCTTTCCATTTCTAATCTTTGTCAAATTTCCAACACTACATATTGTGTCAATGTTCAAAGATGAAAAACATTTTTTGGATAAGAAAATAAACTGAATATATACTTTTTACAGTATGAAAAGTAAATAAAATGTAAATTATGGTGACATTGGTAGTTGGGATTATTTTGAGACATTGGGATGTGTAGGAATTAGCCCAACCCTAATTTGATACATGGTATGACTGGTTATGACTCAAAGTGCATATTTTTATTTAAAATTGACATTAATTTTACTAAAAAAGAAAGCAGACATACTCAATTCAATAAAATGAATTTTTATTATTTTGATAATTTAAGATATAAATCCATATGTCATTTATGACGTCTTGTAAACCTCTACACCTCAATCTAATAAATTATTTGATTACATAACTCAAAGTGTTTCTTATCAGTTTAAGATTGAAAGTTTAGTTCCAAAAGTATCACTGATAAAAAACTAATAAAACACCCTAAGGTTGTCTTGATAATTTATAAAAACAATTCATAAGAAGTTTTTGTTTTGTAGGGATCTACCTGACATCAAACCGATACAGGATGTGATCTGTATGACTCAATGTGCATGCTTCCGAATTAAATTTATCTTTTTGGAAAAAAGATTATTTATGTACACAAAACCATGATAAATCCTAAATATTATTTTTATACATTTCTAAAAGGATCCTTAAGTGATTTTAGACATTTATGAATATTGTGAAACTCAATCTGACACACAGTGTGACTAATATAGCACCAAGTGCATATTTTTATTTAAAATTTACATAAATTTTAGTAGAAAAGAAAACTGACATCCTCAAAACTGAAAAAATGAATTCATATTTTTTTGTATTCTTTAGTAAAATGATCCATAAATAATTTTTCATGTGTAAGAATAATCTTCACCTCAATACAATACATGATGTGTCTGCTGTGACTCAATGTATCCATTATTAGTTTAGAATTGATTTGTTAGTTCAAAAAGTTTCACCTATTGAAATCCAAGAAAACGTGCTCATATATCATTGATAATTTTTAAAAATTATTCATAATTTGTTTTTTACGTGTTCGAATCAGTATCACATCAAACTGACACACGATGTAACTAGTATGACTCAAAGTGTGTGTTTATAGTTTAGAATGACATTTTTGTAAAAAAGAAAACTGATGAACTAAAAACTGATAAAAAACTTTCATATTAGTTTTGATACTTTAGTAAAATTATATATATTTCATTTATAATTTTTTTAAATCATTCACACTAAAATTTAAATCATGAAGTGAATGATATGAATCCAAGTGTGTATTTTTAATTAAAATTTACATTTTTAAAAAAAGGAAACTGACATACTCAACACAAAAAATACCCATTTGGATTTTTTTGTAATTTATAAATATAATCCATAATTATCTATTGAATTTTAAGAATGAAAAATATCTCAATCGGATATATGATGTGTTTGGTATGACTCAATGTTTCCATTATCAGTTTAAAATTTACTTTTTTGTTTAAAAAGTGTCACTCACTAAAAATTGTGAAATTGTGCTTGGATATTCATTATAATGTTTTACAATGATTCATAGGGAATTTTCTAGATGTAGTAATTATTATCACATAAAACTGATACCTGATATGATGGGTATGACTCAATGTGTGTGTTTTCTGTTTAGAATGACATTTTAGTAAAAAAATAAGTGACCGGCTCAAAAACATTAAAATGAATTAGTATTTTTTTTATTACATTAGTAAAATGATTTATTTATCATTTCAGACATGTAGCCATTAGTCTCACCTAAATATGATGCACAGTGTCACTGGTATGGCTATGAATGCGTCTTTTTGTTTAAAAATGACATAATTTTAGTAATAAAGATAATTGACCAACTCAAAACCAATAAACTTCTTTTATATTAATTTTAAACTATACTAAAATGATCCATAAGTTATTTTTGACATGTAGGAATCAATCTCACCTCAACCTGATATAGGATGAGACTAATACGATTCCAACTTCCTGTTATGAGTTTTAAATTGACATTTTATTTCAAAAAGTGTCACTCACTAAAAACAAAGATAATAATCTCTGATTGTCTTGATAGCTTTATAAAATGATTAATAAGTCATTTTTTATGTGTAGGAATAATTCTTACATCAAACTAACACATGATGTGATTGGTATAAATCAAATTGTTTGTTTCTAATTTTAAATTAAATTTCAGTAAAAAAGAAAAATAGTACACTCAAAAGAAAGAAAAAAATTTAAATTGTTTTGATACATTAGTAAAATTATACATGAGTCATTTGGGATGTTTAGAAATTAGTTTCACATAAATATGATGCACGATGTGACTGATATGGATCGATGTTCATATTTTTAATTAAAGATGAAATTAATTTTAGTAAAAAGACAAATAACATACTAAAAATGAGAAAACACATTCGTATTATTATAATAATTTTGGAAAAAAAATCCATAAGTCATTTTTGATTTGGAGGAATCTGTTTCACCTCAATCTGATATATGATTTTTTTAGTATGAATCAAAGTGTCTCTTATCAGTTTAAAATTGCCATTTTAGTTTAAAAAGTGTACCTTACAGATAATTGAGTAAACATTCTCAAATTATCATGATAATTTAGTAAAATTATTCATATGTCATTTTTTATGTTTAGAAATAATTTTCACATCAAACAGACACATGATGTGACTGATATGACTCAAATTCCATGTTTTCACTATAAAAATGGAATTTTACTAGAAAAAGGGAAGTGACATACTCAAAAATGAGAAAACATAATTGTATCTTTATGATAATTTAGGAAATCTATATATAAGTCATTTCATATGTGTAGGAATTATCTTCACAAAAATTAGTGGACAGTTTTACCAGTCTGACTGCAAGTGTGTCTTTTCATTATAAAAGTGTCATTTTAGTTTAAAATGATCATCACATTGCCAAAACATAGTAAAAAAACATATATTTTGTCTCATTATTCTATATAATATTAGTTAATTTATTTACTTATCATTTTTATCTTATAAGTATTTATATAATTTTCATATAGATAATGCTTGAAGATGAAAAATAAATGGTGTGATGTGCAATAATCAACCACAACACAATCTGAGACACTGTGATCCTAGTATTAATAAGAGTTTCATTTAAAATTAACAATTTTTGTTAATCTATTTCATTATATTATTAGTAACATTAGAATCATTTTCCTATACAACTGTATTATTTTTCTCAAGCATCGGTGGTTTGTTCAGCAATAACATGAGTTGGGGTCAGGATCAAAAAAAGGGACATTGATATTTTTTTAATGTTTATTATAATTTGTACTAATGTAATTATATAAAGCATTTTTTTAAATATCTATAATATAGTTTTTTATTGTATTTGTGTTATAAATTATATTTCAATTAAATTATGTATTGGTACATGATTTTTATGATTTATATTGGTGTTTCTTATGCTACAGTGTGATGTTTCAGAACACTGGTGCTATAATGTGCATTTGTAGCACACGGTTATATCCCTTTTTATTGGGAATGTATTGTCTCATCAATAATCTATAAATATTATTGATTTTTATATTCACAAATACCCTTGTTTATTTTAATAATGATCATATTTTAAGTGTATTTCTAGAAATTTATATTCTTTATAATCCTTATTTTGAAATAATATTCAATTATTTATTTGTGAGAAATATTCGTGAAAGATTTAGGAATTCTCTTAAGTGTATTTTGGAAACACTGTTCACGGTTTTTTGTTTTCTAGAATCCCTATTTATTCCCTAAGCTAAAGAACGTAACTTAAGGAACATGCCCTACATCTGTATTAAAGCTTATGATAATAGATCAACATGTATGGTTTATCAACCTTATGTTGGAAGAAATGTATGGATAAAAAACATTATGTTTTGATAGAACCATATTTTTTTCAAAGAGAAAAGTATGGTCATGGAACCCTACTTTTGAGAAGAAAATGTATGGATCATAAACCATACTTTAGTAATCAAACTTAATTTATCAACATTATGTTTAGAGAATGAACGATATGTAGTTGAACCCTACATTTGGTATTTTTTTCATTATGTTAAGGAACATTATGTTTGAATTCTCAACACAATAAATTTGAATTTATTATTTTAGTGAAGTTTTCATGCAATAGCCTTTACAGAATATCAAGTCGATTTAAAGCGCATTTTTGATTGATTAAAATCTCGTTATAAATTATTTAAATATCCATCTACATAGGATATTTTCTCTCTTATTCTAGAGGGAAGTTACGACTACTTTGAGCTGTATTTTTTAATTTGAATTCTCTCGATTTATCAGGCGTCTTTTTCTGATCTAAAATCATACTGAAATATATATCATTACATATATCTTTGTACGTCGTATGTTCTGGATCTCTCAAAAAATATATCTCAGGTGTGTTTATAATTTTTATTCTTCTAGATTACTTGTGCAATGTAATTTACATTGCTATAAAGATAAATCATCTCAGAAACAATGACTACATTTTGGATATATACAAGTTCAATCCTAGAAGTGCAATGGTCTGTTTTTGTTATTGTTATTAAAATTAAAGATCTTTTACACAACCAGATCTATTCAGATATATTTAAAAGATCATTATTATTCTGATGATAAAGATCCATATTCTTTGAGTTTTGTGATGTTATAACTACAAAGTTTAAATTATTTTATCAAATCAATATCTCTCTATTCTTTTGAGTGTCAGCCTCTCAGTTTTAGTCATGGTGGATTTTCATCTTCTTTTACTAAGCTACGGATATTTCTGTTTCTTGTAAAAGAACTAGAAGGCTCTAATTATATCATTGTTTGTAAAGGTGACAACTTCCTACACTTATTTGAGGATTAGTATTGTGAGAAGAGGACCAGACTAGTGAAATTCATCAAGCCCACATAGTGGGTGATCGGTGGAGTTGATTAGGGGATCTTCATTCACCAAACCACTATAAATTGTTGTGCTCTATTTTATATTTTTCTGTTTCAAATACTCTCATATAGAAACACCTCCATCTCTATCTACTATTTATGTGAAAAAACAAAATTGTGAAAATTTTAAAAGGACAAAATTCAACGCCACTTGTTTCTTCATCACAGACTTTCTGGCCAAACATTTGGTATCAAAGGCTAGGCTCTACAAATTTTCTTTGGTTCTAACAAACAAGAGTAAAGATTCAGAAAATGATGAATGGATAGTCTCAAAGAAGTAATGTAAATGGTTCTCGCTCTATATTTCAATGGTGAGAACTATGGATGATGGAAATAACATATGATAATCTATTTGAAAAATACTGGTTTTAAAGCATACTCAAACATCATTACTCGCTACAAAATTCGTGAAAACCCTAAAGCATGTACTACTATTATAGAGGCTACATATGACATGAATTATAAATCTATGAATGCTATCATATATAGTCTTGGACCAAGATAATTCAATTCTGTCTCACAATTCCCTACAACTTATGAAACATGGAAGACAATTGCAGTTGCTTATGAAGATACTAACAATATAAGGAAGATGAGGTATGCAACAACAAAGTTGAAATTCGATACATTCATAATGGTTGATGGAGATAAAATCACTCAAATAAATTTAAGGATCCCAAAATTTATAAACAACATTAAACCTTAGGTGAACCTATCAAAAAAGCTGATGAGGCATTGAACGTTCTGAGAGTACTACCAAATCAGTGGAATGAAATTTCTACTGGAATTCTCCAATTAACAGTTATCAAGAATTTGTCAATGAGAGAATTGATTGGAACTCTAATGATGTATGAAGTTGAAATTCATGTTTAAGTTGAATATCACAAAGTCTTAGTTAAAAAGGATAACACTACTTTAAAGGTTACATCTCAAAAGAAGAATAGTAAAATGAAACAAGAAGTCAAAGAAGAATGAAATTCATACTCATCTAATTCTAAAATCGAGCTGGATCAATTAACCAGAAAATTTAACAAGTTTTATAGGAAAACTGTAGAATTTATTAAATCCTTAAAAAATGATGAGAAATAGTTAAGGGAATTTTGATGCTACAAATGAAAAAAATTTCATCATATAAGTCCTGACTATCCGCAATTAATATGTGGAAATAGAAAGAAAGAAAATAAGTTTCAAAAAATTATGACTATAAAAACAGAGGCAAAAGATCTATGAAGGCTACTTGGAGTATTTCTGAAGACTCTAGAAGCTAATCATTATCTGATTCAATAAAGGAAGAATCAAATATGAAAACTAATATGTGTTTTATGGGCGAAAGAGATAAGGTACAACCCTACTATTCATCTAATTCAGATTCTAGTTCCCCAAATGATAAAATGGCGGCCTACAGTACTATGATAGAAGAAAAATATGACTCCCTAGTAAAGAAACACAAATCTTTAAATAATTTTTATAATTCTATTTTAGGTGAAATGGATACTTTACTTTAACATCATCAAGAATTAGATGAGAAATTTAACTCATATAATACAAATTGTACTGACCATAAAAAAATATTTAAATAATACATGATGAATATGAAACTTATAAAACTCTTGCTCTCATATTTAAAAAAGGAGAAAATATTTTGAATTAAAGTATTGGAAAAAATATTATTGAAAATGAAATATTTTTTATAAGTGGTAAGGGTGAAAAATCTAAACTATGTAAGAATTATTTGGTTCCCAATACAAAATTTGATATTTGTCATTTTTGTGGAACAAAAGTAATTATAACAAGAAATTATTGTTTAAGAATTCCATAAATAAGTTAGATTAAAATAACTTTTATTTCAGAATGTTTATCTAATGTAAATGACATATTTCATAAAATAATAATACATATTTGTGTTCCTAAATCTTTGATAGCTAACACTACTATAACCAAAATGATATGGGTTCCAGAAGAAATTTTTGTTTAAACTGTCTTTGTAGGTAATATGTCAAAGAAATGGAAAATATACATGGTATATGGACAATAGTTTCTCTAGAAACATGAGTGGAAATCCATCGAACTTCAATACATTGACAGAGATTTATGGAGGTTAAGTCACCTATGGTGAAAATGCTAATGGTAAGATAATTGGACTTGGAACAGTCAAAGATCCAAAATCTGTCTCAATTAATTAATTACTATTTTTTCATGGATTGATGCATAACCAGATAAGTTTCTCTCCAATTTTTTATGATGGATACTGTGTTTATTTTTCTAACAATTCTTGTTCTATATTTAAATATCATTTGATTAAATTTAAATCACCTTGATTAGATAATGTATACACCTTAGACATAAATTCATTTTGTAAATTGAAAGTGTGTTGTTTAACTGCTAAGATAAATGAATCATGGATTTGGAATATAATAATTGTTCATTGCAATATTTACACTTTACATAAATTATATAAGAAAAAATTAGTTTCAGATTTACCTAGTCCCACATTTGACAGTGATTGATTCTATGATGCATACCATATTGTTAAGCAATACAAATCTTCCTTCAAATCTGTTAAACAAATTGCTACATCAATGCCCCTAGAACATATCCACATGGATATTTTTGGACCATATAGACTAGAAAGTGTGGATATAAAATTATATGTATATGTTTTATTTGATTATTATTCAAGATTTACATTGTTAAATTTTTTAAAACTAAAAATCGAAACTTTTACTATTTTTGAAAGTTATTGAAAAAGTGTTAAAAATGAAAATGTTTTAAAATATTTTCATTATGAAGTTATCATAGTGGAAAATTTTTGAATCAAGAATTCAATTATTTTTTCTCACAAAAGGGTATTAAAGACTCCTAATATACACCAATAACACCTGAAAAATGGAATTTTTTATAGAATAAATAGAACAATTATGGGCAAGGAATATGCTAAATGAATAGAGTCTTCCTACCTATATATGGAAAAAATCTGTAATAATATCATGTTATATAATAAATACAATTCTTATTTGTCCTATTTTCAAAATTACACCTTATAAACATTGAAATAACAAAAATTCTAAGATAAAGTACTTAAAAGTTGTGGATGCAATGTGTTTATCCTGAACACCAAGGATAATTTTGGTAAGTTCAATCCAAAAATGATGAAGGGATATTCTTAGGATATTTTGCAACTTCTAAATCTTACAAAGTATTTAATAAAAAGTCTAGTATTTTTTATGAATTGGTTCATGTGAAATTTGATGAACCTTTCCCTTTTAATAAAGATAAATATCAAATTGATTAATCTACAAACTCTTCTAACAACATGAGACTTGAAAACCTGAAAATGATTTTGGAAATAAAATTTAGTCTAGTTTAGAAGAACATGATACAAATGAACCTAAAAATGTTCTTCCTAGACATTATATAACCCAAAAGATTCGCCCTTTAGAAACTATTATAGTAGACCTAGACATAGGAATAAGGACTTGAAGAAATACAAGAAACCTAGTTGAAAATTTTATACCTTTCTACAAAAAATTGAACCTGCATCTTTCTATGAATCCTTAGAAGATGAAATTTCGATGTTAGAAATTCAAGAAGAATTGAATCAGTTTAAAATAAATAAATTTTGGGAAATAGTTGAAATACCATCAAATTATCCAGTTATAGGAACAAAATTGATCTTTACAAATAAACAAGATGATCAGGGGACTATAACTAGAAATAAAGCTAGATTATTAGCTAAAGGATATAATCAAGAAGAAGGTATAGATTATGATGAAACCTTTTTCCCCATAGAAATATTAGAAGTTATTAGAA
The DNA here is from genome assembly GCA_963277665.1 of Viscum album. NCBI lineage: Eukaryota > Viridiplantae > Streptophyta > Magnoliopsida > Santalales > Viscaceae > Viscum > Viscum album. Next base: position 1,379,604,538 of record OY728129.1, on the reverse strand, counting down.
TCCTTTTAGATTATAAATCTCATATGAATTTTAAATATATCATATAGATGTCAAATATTCCTTTTTATATGGCTATTTAATGGATGAAGATTATGTTGAGAACCCTTTTTGTTTTGAAAATTCTTAAAAACCAGATTTTGTTTTAATACATACTAAATATCCCTATGCCCTTAAGCAAACACCCAGAGATTGGTATGAAAGATTAATTTCTTTGCATTGGAATTTTTTTTACTGCTGGTTTTGAAGATCTAGCCCTTTTTAAGAAAACATTTTGGTCTAATTTATTATTAGTTCAAATCTATGTTGGTGATGTTATTTTTGGATGAACAAATACAAAACATTCCAATTATTTTGCCAAACTCTTACAAAAGGAATTTGAGATGAGCATGATGAGAGAATTAAATTTCATTTTAAGACTTCAAATTTATCCATAAGATTATGCAAATGAATTAAATAAAATCAAATATATTACCAATTTATTGAAAAAATATCATCTTGATAACAACAGGACATATTAAACCCCAGTGTGTACTAACACTAAACTTCATTTGGATGAAGCTGGAAAACCAGTGAACAATATTTTGTATATTGTAATGACTGGTAGATATTATATATTACTGATAGTAGACCTAATATTATCTTTTCATTATGTTTATGTGTCAGATATCAAATAGATCCTAAATAATAACATCTTATTGTTGTCAAAAGGAATTTTTGATATTTAAAAGAAACTTTTTTTCAATCTCTTCTTTATCAAACAAACATCTGATTTGAATTTATTATCATATTCAGATTCAGATTTCAGAGGTTCTATATTAGATAGAAAAATCACCATAGAAACATGTCACTTATTAGGAGAATCGTTAATGTCATGGTTGAGTAAGAAGCAACACTCCGTTGCACTATTAACAGACAAATCAGAATATGTGTCAACATGCATTTGTTGTGCGCAAGTGTTGTGGATGAAAAACACACTGATAGATTTTGAACTTAATTTTAATAGTAACCTTATCTTATATGATAATATAAGTGCTGTAAATATTTCAAAATATATAATAATTCATTCTATAACTGAGAATATTCATATTAGACATCATTTTCTAAGAGATCATGTTCTTAAAAAGGTTATATCTTTAAAATTTGTTAACACTAAATATAAATTAGTTGATATTCACACTAAACCACATCCCACTCTATGTTTTGGTTTTATTAAGGGGAATAATGGTTTATTTAATGGTTAAATAAGTTATTTTATTTTATTTTATTTTATGTTTATTACTGTAAAGATAATTTATTTTTCTTGTTTTTATATTACTATGTTTTAGTTATTTTAATTAATCATAAATTTATTTACACTACATAATCATTATTTTTTTCATAATTACTCGGTGACTTAGGAAAAGAAGATATTAGTGACATGTCAGAACCCCTTCATTTACCATACCCTTAATTTATAAATCCATTTTTTCAAACCTAAAATCATTTCCTTTCCTTCCAAACCCAAGAACTCGACAACCTCAAACTTTTAATATTTTTCTTAAAGTTAAGAAAAATATGAAAGTCAAAGAAACAGATACAAACGATCTGAAGAACCAACATGTTACAGGGAAAAAATACTTCAAGGAAAATTGGTTGTTTTTTATTTTTTTTATCAGAGGAATTTGCTCCTGAAAGAATCGTTCGCATTTAAAGGGCTGGAAACTATATGTAATGACATCAGTTCTGAATTTATTTAATAGGTATAACTGAACTATTTTTATAAGAGTGTGCTATTTATTTTTGGTGATTCTAAGGATATGATGCTTGAAAGTATTTAAGATAATGATTGTTTGATTTCTTTATCTAATGATTCGAAAATCTTTGGCTTCCCTCATTAAAGAGTATTTCACTTCGATCTTTGATTAATTAGAGACAAGAATCACTCTTCCAAAGACTTTATGTATATTTTTTTTACTCAAATCATTTTAGGAATATGTTTGTTAAGGATATAGAGGCAGATTATAAGATCTTGGTTAAGTTCTTTCAGACTAGTATTGTGCCAAGGATGGTAGATATGGAGAAAATTTTGAACCCTGATATGTACACCATGTTTTTATTTCTATGTTACATTAAGATGAATTTTAGGCGGTATATGTTTTTATATTTTCATTACTGCTGTCACACCCGGTTTTTTTGTCTTTGTATTGATCTTTTCCATTGGAAATACCAATCCATTTCAAGGGTATTTGGTGAGATGATTCTTGAGTTTTGAAATTTCATATATTTCTAACCACCTTAATTTGGGATCCCCATTGCTTGTTTATGAGTTTTTTAAGAAAGGGTGGTTACTTCATGATTTGGGCCAACCGTGAGCCCATTTCCAATTTTGAAAATCGAATTTGTTTCTTTTATAACTCTTTTGTTTCTTATCCTTTTTCACCCACTCAACTTCCCAATTCTCCTATACTAAAACATTAATACTTACATAGAATTTTTTACCCCATATAATTTCATAAGCATGGGGATTGGGGTTACTTATTTTTGTATTGGGCCAGCCCATGGGCCCATTTCCGGTTTTAAAAAAAATTGTTTATTTTATATCTAATTCAATTTTTAATATATTTTGGTGATTCCACCTCTCCCTTGATTCCAACACACATATTCTCACCCTCATAGTCTTTTTACCCTTTTTAGATCTCATATGTGTCGCGGATTAGGGAAAACGTTCTCCAGATATATCAAATCACCCATAATTGATAAGGTAAATCGTTTTACACATAACTCATTCAATGCATGCTCTTTTTCAAAAAACAAATATTATTTTCCTGGTTAGTTCATACCTTAATAGACTCTCCATGAAGTTTCATCGCATTCCATTTTCTCAAGGGGTGAAGATCTAATGGAATATGAAAAGTTTTCATGTGGAAAAGGTGAGATTCCATTTCCTTTATCCTCGCTCTTCTTCCTCCTTTCTTTATTTCATGGTTTTATAATCTCCCCTAGTCATGATCTACCTGGGGTTCTATTATACCATGGTTTTTGATGGATTTTATATTCTTTTAGGTCTGGTCTTCATAGTTATAGGGTTTATAAACCAGCGACGGGTTATTTCGGGTGTGTGTTTCCTTTACGCAAAGCATTTGAGGTAAAATACCCCTTCCACAAACCTTTATCATTTAAGTTTAATCATTTTAATTCTATTATATCCTTATTTATATGATATTTTATGCTATGAAACTTTGGTTCTAAAGTTTTTTTTTCAAATTATGTTTTATTACATATTTTGTTAATAATATAGTTGTTTTGGTCTAAATGTGCACTCCTCTTGTTTGATAAATTATTCCATGAGCTTTCGCACTAGGTTTATGGAATTTTGAATATTTCTTAGTAGATTGATTAACATTAAGGAATTAATGTGGTGTTTTATCCCTTTTTAAGTGCTTAACATAAGTTGTTTTGTTAAAGAGTGCATGTCATGTGTTCGATAAATTGCATGGTTGGCTTTTATGTGTCTAGTTCAATTTAAAATAATTTTTTTGGATTTTTTAATATATTTTCAGCATGTAAGAAAATTATTTTGGGATACTTTTTTGGATTTAAAATTTGTATTTTGTTTTACGAACAATTTTTTTTGTTTACAACATGTTTTGGCCCGAGTTGCCGAAAAATGGCCCATTTCACATTCATATAAAAATGTTTGTGTTTTGAATATGTCACCTAAGGGTTTTAAGGGATTTATGAATGTGGTTTTATTATTTAAATGGTGTTTACACACCTCCTTAATAATATTTAAATGCATAACTTCCTCAAACGTTATTTTTGAGAAAATGTTTAAAGGCCCGTTTGGCATTTCCTAAAAATGAAGGAGTGTATTTATTGTATATACCAAGTTGTTCAATTGGTATTTCTTTTATGATCAATAAAATGATTTTATTAAATGTTTTTAGGGCTGAAAAATATGATTTGGTATGGTTTTGATGTGTTTTTATAATTTAAAGAGTGTTTTTGAATGATTTTTATGTGCAAATCCTTAATACACTTCATGAAAATGTTTTACGAAAATATTTAGTAGTTTGTGGATTCGTGTAAGAAATGTGAAGAATGTTTATGGACTGTTTTTGTTTTTTATGGTTTGGTAATGGAATTTGTATATAAAATATGTATTTTATAATATTTGTAACTTGATTGAGCACTAAATGGAATCTCTGGTATATAGGTGGGAGGACTTGTACTAGTATGCTAGTGATTCTGTGGGGTTTGGACCCTATTTCACGTAGCAAGTTTGACGATGACAACACAAACTAAACAATGATGATGATGATTATTGGACACCACTAGGTTTTGGGTATTTTCTCTACTGGTGTCTCGTGCACGATAATAGATATTTATTATGGTTACTTTCACCGAGATATGAGTTACCTGGGGCACACAACTGACTATTACCTATGGGTGTTCCCATGACTTGTGATCATTGGTCTTTTGTAGTAACCATCCGCATACGGTGTGTTTGGTTGGTAAATTCAGTAGTGTGTGTGATTTATTTATAAGTTAAATTTCTTTAAGGAAGTCCTCATTAAAACAATTTTCATTTTGAAGTTTCACCTCTTTGAAAAATTGTTACTTGTATTTTTGGTTTATAAAACATGAAAGTTTTTTTTCTGATAACTATAATAGCATGGAACATCATTTGAAAAACATACTTTTATATATTGTATTTAAAACATTAAATTTATGTTTCTTTTATTTTAAATGATGTGCATTGGGAATAGAATATCGGGATAACGTACTGAGTTTTAATACTCACGCCTATAGTCTTCTTCCTCTTTTAGCCCGTGTTCAGGTTTCATCTTGAGTTCGATCACCTTGGGCGAAGTTTGACCATTATGTTGGATAGTGACCACAATGTTTCAAATGGATTCAGTTGGATATTGGGACTATTTAGTATATTTTTTGGTTTTAATTAACTTTTAGTTTCTTGTACAAATAATGATTACTTCAATGTTTATATAAATTCATTTTGGGTTTTCCGTTTATTTCCGCTATTTGTTTGACTTTTTATGTATGGGAGAAATCATTCCCTTATGTACTCTATTGATTCCCCTGGTGCTTATCACCATCCCGGGAGGATTAGGAATGCATCTCGGGACATGTCGCGGGCTGTCCTAGGTGACCAGTTCAGGGTCGACCCGGACTGGTTCATGACAACTGCTATCAACCATATGCTAGGATTAATTACTATCCTTATGGATGAATAATATCTAGAATTCTGTTTAAAAAGGACATGATTTGATTATTAGATTTGAGGCTGAAGTTTCATCATATCAATGTTTTAAATGTTGTAACTCTACAGAAATTAGGATTCCTCTGGAGTATAGTGAAAGAAAAAATATTACCTATTGGTGCTGAAGAATAACATATCTCAGGAGCTTTTGCTCAGGGGAAGCAAGGAGCCGTTCGAATAGAAGGTCTTGTGAAATCTCAAACTGATGCGGTTTCTCAACCATCTAAGGGAAGGTTTATGTTTAATACCGAAGTACTGTAATTTGAGGAAGAGAAAATTCAAGATGGACTTATTGTGAAACCAAGAAATAGAGATGTTCAACAGGTTGAAGAGAAAGTTTTGGCTTCTGGGGAAGAAATATGCCCTATTCATTTAGATGAACCAATTCTTAACGAAGAAATATTGATGGATAATCAATCTATAGAGCCTCATATTGTACCTCTGATTAGTGATTAAGCACAAGTGAAAATTCAAGAAGAAACTTTTCAGAAAAAATCTGCTCAAGAAGAATTTTTTTCCACAGAAATCCATTACTAAAGATGAAAATGTAGTTGTGAATAAAATTGTGTTACTGTTAGGTCATGTCTTATGAAGACAAACTGAATTTCATTACAATCAATAATTTTAAACTAAAAACTACGGGGAGATCAGTGGAAAATCCTTTAACAATCAGTTGTTTTCATTGATCATAATGTAAATATGGTAAGTAATATTTTGTCGTTAAAAAATTATTATAATGTCAAATATACCATATTAATTCTTTAAATTTTAATATATATATATATATATATATCATCTATGTGGTTTATGATAAAAATAGAGTCACATCACTTCGTGAATGTGGTTTTCCACATGTACATGAATGATGTTATCATTTTTCTGTGTAAAAAATTAAAATGATATATTATATATTTTGAATGATAATTATGTCATTAATATAATAATTATTTCATTTATATCACATATATTAATTTAATTTAACCTTATTAATTTACTTTTAAATAATTTGTGAAAAATGAATTGCATCGCTTCATGAGGCGTTAGTCTACCGCACACATGAGTGTCGTTATAACATCCCCTATGAAATGGAAAGTAAAAATCATGTATAAGATATAATAATTCCATAGGTGTAAATATATTATAAATTTATTATATATATAACTTATATCCATCATCATACCCATCCATGAGTGGGGTGAATGGGAAAATGATTGACATCGATTCATGAGGTGGTAGTCGGATGTACACATGATCAATGATTTCATAACACATTTGAAGGAAGTGGAGTTGAATGTAGGTAATTCCATAAAATTAAAATTGTCTTTATATATTAAATATTATGATAATATTATATAATATGGTTTAATAATAATTTAATTCTTTGGATGAAGAAATAAAATAATAATGCTCATTTAAGAACGTCGCATCTTCTTCAGGAAATCTCCATCGGTTTTCACCAAAGCTTCTGTAGGATAGATTTATGACTGGAATAAGGATTCTATGATGAAATTAGGGAAATTTATATGTGATTTGTTCATTTATTGGACTAAAAAATGGTTTTAAAGTGGGAATAATATATCTTAGTGGTGACTTTTTATAAGTGCAGTGAGTGGTACACTTGTAATATATGAAAATAATGAATTCTACCCACATCTATTTTCAGTTCAAGACTCAAATAAAAGAAAATTATTTATATTATAAATATATGTTTTTAATATTACCAAAAAAATTATATTATAAAAAATTTATGTCATTTTAGAAATTATCGTTTTAGTCTACACCCTAGTAAATCAATTTTTACTTTAACTAGAGTAATTAAATTTTATTATTTTCACTATAAATTTCAACCAAAATTAATTTTAACATATTATAAATTATTAAATACTATAATTATATATATAGAATCCATTTTTGCAAGCTCATCTCACATAAGTGGAATATTCTAATGTAAATTTAATCCCACACATACTGTGAGAAAGCAGGGTTTTGAAGAGAAAATGTATGAACATTAACAATGTTTCTATACCAAAATTCAATATGAAAATTATTCTAATGACCTTAATTGGATTAATTAAAATTATATTGAAAAATATTTACATTAAAAACAATTTATAATATAATTTATCATGATAAATAATCATAAGAAAAAGGTGGCTCTAAATTAGAATTATGTTTTTCACTATTCATTAAAAAAGAACCTTTTGAGAAAAATTACAACCATTCACCATAATTTAATTTTTATATTATTATTTAATATTTTTTATTTTTTTAAAATAGATTCTATAAAATGGGTAATAATTAATTTTCAATTATTTTGGAAAATAAGGACCAAACCATCTTTTAGAGATATAATAGTTTTTCATAAAATATTTCTTTTTCTTTTAAATGAATCTTATTTTTCAATTAATATAAAAATAAATAATAAACATGATTATTATATTAATTTTCATAAGTTATTAATATTATTCATATCATTCATTATAATGTATAGTTGAAATATTAAATAATAGTTTTAATATCATATTGTTGTTCCAAACAACTCGTTCCCTAGTGTAATGCAAGCTATCGAAGAAAATCATTGTTGTGTCAAAAAAAACTAAACCTAGGGTTGCATATATTTTAATCTATTTAAGAGATTTAATTTATTTAAAAACAAATATATCATAAACTATTTGGGTGTTATATTTTCTTCTAAGAATTATGTTGCATGTAATATATTTTATCGAAAATAATATTATTATTTTAGAATTTCAAGGTGTTACACTCTTGCCAAAATAAATAATTTGAATCCTCACAATTTATATTTGATCTCATTAATCAAGGTATGTTTTATTTGAAATTACCTTTAATGTAATCCCACATCATGAGAAGGGTTGATACAAAATTATCTGGATTATAGAGAATGGGAAGTATAATACTAATATAGAATAATACATAATTGGGTTTCTAAGTAAGATAACATTGGTGGAAATTGAATATATAAGAATGGATAAAAAGAATAAATAATTATAAATAATGTTATAGGTCATTGATCATATGATTGTGAATGATAAATGGAAAGATAATGGCCTCAAAACCATAAATGTGTAATGATTTAGAAGTCCATATCATTCATCTGATTTGAAAGTTTTTGGATAATGTTTTATTAATGTTACATTCCTAAAGTTCATAGATTCTTTTACTATCTCATAATAAAGGGAAATATAATTACTTGATACATTTTAATTTTATAAAAATAATTTCATCCTGTGTATTTTCTCTGATCAATTTCCATTTATCACTTACTCTGAGAAATGAATATCCAAAAATGGTTTTTTTAAGACTAAAGATCTAAATTTCACTTTTAACTGATCGTAAAATCCATAAATGATTGAAAGTTCTTTTCATGTGTCTAAAACTATTATCCAAAACTAATATAGTTTGCACATGTGTTCTAATATAACACATTAATCTCTAAACCTCAATAGTGATTCCACGGGTTCATTAATAATATTTATTCATCAAATCATTTAACTAAAAATGATGACATATTAACCAGGACTTCACATAGGCCATTGGTAGGCACTAAAACATCATCGTCCTTCAATTTGGGTTTTAAGCCTCACATAATTTTTGAATGAATTAGTCTATCACCTGACATGAAGGTTTTTCATTGAAAAAAAATATTAATATAATCTTATAAAGTTCCCAAAAAATATGATGGGAATACTTGAAATAAAATTAATGATTAAATAAACAGTTTTCTATACTTCTAAATAGAATTTTTTCCCACCATAAAGTCAAATAATATTATTTGACTATTACTAAAATATCATTAATGATAATATTAACCCAAAAGGCTATCAATACCTTTATACATATGTCAATAAAATGAAAATGCATTATTCCTCAAATAACATTCCCACTAAAACATAAAATTTCAATAAATTTATCCAAAATTTCATTGATCTTGGTAGACCCCCATAACATTAAACATAAAAATATCTGTTTAAGACATTAAACATATGATTAATATCAAACTCTTAAACACACGAAGGTATACATAACTATTAATTCTATGAATAGACAAATGATTATAAAATATTACACAATAATTAGATGATTAATGATTTATATAATCAAAAAATAATTTTTAAAATAATTTTAAAATTTAATTCTTGATTCATAATAGAAAAATAATTTATCCATTATATTTTAGTATAAGTCCTCCCTTGTTCTAGTTGTTAACCTATGTCATTCATCAGCATTATCTATTCAAATCCTTCATAATGTGTTATAACGAAAATGTGAATTAACCAAATAATATTACGCAGGAGTTTTAAAAAATGAATATTAAGGCTCATTATCATTCATCGGGTGATGATATGATCAATAATAAAGTTCCCTTTTAGGATTTATTACCCTTAGGTACCTCTATGACTAAACCTCATCCAGTTTTAGTGTCTAGAGAGGGAAGTGTTTTTTATTCAAAACTACTTAATTGTTTTCATTATCAAAACATTAATATGTTATTCTATACTTATACACAAATTATATCATAGGTTAATGTTCCCTAATGTATTTTTTCGGAAATATTTTTCCCAATTTTTATAATAAACTTACTATGATATCAATTGTAACATCCCCGGACCTAGTACCCTAGAGCTAGTGTCTTACTTTGTTAGATTTGGATGAGATATAATGAAACAAATCCTGAAGGAATGGATACATTTTTAGTCTTTGTGAACTAGATAAATAAATTATTATCATATTACATTTGAATAAAACTCATACAATATATATTTTTCCCTAAAAAACAGTATTCCTTCTAGAATTTACTTTTTTTTAAAACATATTACATTTCACCGATTCTGGAGAAAGGAACAAAATAAGTGTGAGATCAAAATCTCAATAAGGGTTATGTATATCAAAATATATCATGAATAAATAAGAATAAATCATATTGAAATGTAAATAATTGAAAACACATTTCTTTTAATAGTTAACTTCAATATCATAACTCGTTATGGAATAATATTTATGGAAAGGTAAATAACTAAAAACAAATTCTCCTTAATAAATAATTAGGAATGAAATTAAAACATATATCATATCATTAGTAAATTCTAATTGATAATGATAACTAAATTTTTAATGAAGTAAATGCTTAATTTTTAGACATCATGTTTCTAAAAAATATCATAGATCTACCGTCGAGATCTATCCTCAAGATAGTTTAAAACTAATGTGTAGAATCCCATTTAACAGAGCCTAGATGGCTAATTATTTCCATTATACTACCAATTCATTTAGGGTATATCTAGAAATGGTACCCAACCATGTATTTATTTTTCAAATTCATTACATATCAAATAATATATTGAATTCTGAAATAATAATCCTTATCGTTAAATATATACATTGAACAAAGAATACAAATTATCAATATTTATTCAGTCAATAAAATAATGTTGAAAGTAAAAAAACACAGGTATAAGTGAGATACAGTTTATGAAATAACAATATCCATCATATATAATATGGATTTTTATGGGAATTTAATTTTCAATGATTAAATTAAAGTGAACATTTCTAGGGAATGTTAATGAATACAAAAATAAATCAAGTGAATGTCAATAATTTCCTTGGACAAAATGACCAAAAACAATCAAAATGAATAATAAGGGTGATATCAATACGACATATACCCATTTTATTAATAATAAATAATTTTTTTTTATTATAAATTAAAAGATCTTTAAAAGCATTGATGAGGAAAAAATCCTTTTAATTTTGAAAATCACATTCTAAAAATAAAATATCACAAAACATTTTTATGATACTTTTATTTAAATATAAAATAAAAAAAACTATAAAATAATCTTCAATAAATTTGAGTGGACATGAATCATGTAAATTATATTCATTACATACATTTAAAAAATATTTTCTTTTCACTTTTTATGTAAAAGTTAAATGGGAATTATTTTTAAAATAACATTTAGATTCGTTCGAAAAGATTCTTTAAAAGGTAAAAAATGACTAAAACATTATTTAATAAATCATTTTTAAATGGTAAAAAACATTTTGTAAGCATTTTTAGAAAACATAGTTTTGGAAGAGAATAATCTCGGACGAAAGAGAGAGAGAGAGATGACGTCAAATTTTCTTAAAAACATTTTTTCAATCATTTTAAGTATCAATGAATTGAAAGAATAGAAATGTTACCTGAAAATATCATAGATAACCAACTAAAAAATGAAAATATTTATCAATCAAATATCAAATAATTTACATCAATGTAAATTCAAGTATAAACCATTCTTATTAAAATTATATTGTGCGATAAACCATTAATATGATAATAATGTGAAGGTAAGAACTAATCAATGGAGAGATTATGTACATAAACTATAAATCCACATAAAAAAGTTCAAATACGAACATATACTGTAAAAATCCATTACACACATAATATTATAATATCAAAGACAATGAAGGAGTAATATAATCTAATAAAATGAAATTGAGTTATGAAATTCTTTACTACTTTGTACATTTTATTTCAAAAACCCTAAGATGAAATATTTCAATTAGAAACTATAAATACCATGATTTATTATTTAATAATGATATTAAATATCAATTGGGATGTATTTACTTATTATTTAATAAATTAGGTGCATAACATTACAATGTGCGTGAATGAAATGAAATTCAGATGAAATCCCTTACATTATGATTACATTTAGTTGAACATACTTTAAGATCCTGTATAGTGTTTTAAAAAAACATTATTAAATTATAACAGGAGAATATTAATTTTTTTAACATCATATACGATTATTTATTACTTATTATCACCTATTTGTTAACAATATTTCATTATTTTTGTTGTTTCATGTGTTAATTTCCTTGTTTTGTCATTCGTATTTTGTAATGAAATATTATTTTCTTATGAATACTATATTTTTCTATCATATGATGAATAATAATAATGATTTTTATATCATATTTTTACCAAAAATATATTTTTAAAACTAATCATGATATATTGTTCAAGAAAATGAAGTGTGTTATGATCATGGAGATTGGAGGTCATACGTATGTATAAGTAATAATTCCATATTTCAATTATCATTATAGAAAGTAGGTATGTAATATTTTATATTTAAAATTTTATTATAATATAATAGAGAATATATTATTTCTATAAATATACTTATATATATCATCTATTTTGTGTGGTGATGAAAAAAGAGTTACATCGCATCATGAAGGCGGCAGTCCACACATACACAAACGATGTTATCATTGTTCAGCGTAAAAAAATAAAATGATGTATTATCATTTTAGACAGATAAATATTTCATTAATATAAAAAATTATTTCATTTATATCACTTATATTCGTTAAATTTTTCATTATTACATTCAAGGTAAAACATTAGTGAAAAAGAAAATCACATCGCTTCACGAGGCGGTTGTATGCCATGCACACATCTGACATTATCGTATCCCCTATAAAATGGAAGGTAAAGATGTTATATATGATATATTTAATAAATATGTATAATTATTTAATAAATATCAAGTTTATATGTAATATATTTCATCATTCCCAACCCGGGGAGGGGTTAATGGAATAAAATTACATCGGTTCATGTGACGGTAGTCTGACAAACACACAAATAATGATTTTATAACCCATTTGATAGAAGCGGAAATTATTATAGGTAATTACCTTAGAATAAAAAATATATTTATATGGAACATAATAATGTTATTGTATCATCATTTTCAAATAAAAATTTAATGATTTGGAGGAGGAAATAAAATATAAATTCTTGTTGAAGAACGTTAACACTTCTTCAGGTAATCTCCTTAGTTTTACACCAAATCCTTTCAATGTTGTAATTACTCAAAAAATAACACTTCTATAAAGAGGGTATGGAATTTTTTAATTGATTTGGGTAGGTATTTTTCAAAAAAAAATTCTTTTCAATGTATGAATAAGAGAGGATAGGGGAGGCATTTAATAACCGATGTGAGTCGCACATATATAATTTATGAAAAGAATAAATTACACCCATGTTTCTTTTTCATTTCATGAGACTCCAATAATTAAAAATTAAAAATAATATAATGTAAAAGTTATAAATATACCTATAAAATATAATTTATATACGTTTTATGTCATTTTAACACTTATCTGTTTAGTTTAACCCCTAGTAAATCCATTTCCACCTTAACCGTGGTAATTAAGTTTTACTCACTAAACTATTAATTTTGGGTAAAAATTAAGTTGAACGTATTAGAAAATAGAAATTACTATTATTAAAATTTGAAATCCATTTTTCCAGATTAAATTCACTAAAGTGTAAAATTTTAATATTAAATCAATCCCATTAATGCACTGAGAAAGTGGATTTTCAAAGAGAAAATGTTCAAAAGGTTATAATGATTTTATTTCAAGATTATATATACAAATTATTCAAATTAAGTAAATTGTACTGATTGATATATAAGTTTTCTAATGTTTTTATAAAACTAGTAAAAAATATAATTTAACATGATAAATAATTTAAACAAAAAGGTGGGTTTCAATTAAAATTCATTATTATTCACAGTTCCTCAAAAATTGAATCTTTTTAAAAAAATCCAACATATTCACCCTAAAATAATTTTTGTATTCTTATTTCAAAAATTAATTATATTTTTAAAATTATTTTTCAAAAATTTGAATTGATAACTTGGTCAATCTACAATCTAGCCCAACACCCAACTCGGTCTGTGATAAGGCAAGACATGATTTCCTGATCCTCCTGGGTTATGGACTATCACTAGGCATCGATGATATTACAATAGGAAGTATTTAGCATAATAATAACTAGGATTAGATTACTAAAGAATATAACACATAATAAAAAATAATAACTGGGCATCAATAAATAAAAAATATTGATCCAGATACAACTACAGCTGAACAAAATATATACAACAAAATGAAACTAAATCCAAACTGGAACCCGACCATATCATTGTGTGACCTCTTCATCACCAAAATATATAATACCATTCTTAAACAAAGTTATAAATAAACCAAAATCTTTAACCTTCAAACCATCTCAGGTCTATTGATTCTAAATGGAACGTGTAGGGTGTGGGAATACAATAACCCAGTAGGTAAGAACCGCAGAGTCCACACATTTCCTATTCGAAAACAATCCAAAAACAATGTTTTGAAATAAATTTCGAAATAAGGTTTTATATTTTCAAAGGACAAAACATGAAATTTCTCTTTAAACAAATTTTCAAATTTAATATTCCGTTTACAAAACCAAAATCTAAATATGAAACCAACCTCAGTGATCAATGATTTATCTAGGAAATAAGGGAAAATAAAACAAGAAAACCTAAACTAATAGGGGAAAAAAGGTTCTGTATAATAAAACAAAACAACCAGATATATAATCATGTGCATTTACTAAACATCTATAGAAGTAATCCGAAGATATACTTGGTTTGAACTCATATTTTTGTATATGGTGTAGTTCTATAGAAAATAACCAACCTCGTTACTCTAAACTGACCTAACCAGTGGCATATTTCGAATAGTAAAAAATGAAAAACCAAAACAACGCCTAAACAAAACTCAACAAAAATTAAAATCTCTAGATAAAACACTAATTTCACAATCAAACACCACAAACTAAAACATGTTATTCTTTAAAAAACAATTTTTTTTATTTTATTCTACTTCTAGAATTACCCAAATCACATTCCATAATGAATTTAAAAACTGTAGCCAACATTTTAAAAATAAACCTTGAAATCATTTTTATTTTAGAAGTCCCATTTTCCCAAAAACCATTTTCATCATTATATATTTTATATTTCAAACATTTTTATGAAAATAAATGTTTAAAAACACTAAGTTGAACCAAGTACATCAGACACTATTGAAGATAATAGAATTATTGAAATCCATCTTAAACCTACTAGTCCAATCTCCCTATATATTTTATAGAAATGATTAGTTACATTTCTTATTTGGTTTAACATTGATAATTTTTTTGAATTGATAGATAATTTTTCCCCATACTAAAAGATCTCCTCTACTATTATATTTTTACCATATATGCCTTTTTTTAGAATTAGATGTTGCATGTCATTATAATCATCCTAATTCTTGTTTGTTCCCACTTTAATTGGTCTCCCATTCACTATTTCTATATCCTTATTAGAAGCACAAATAGTTAATACCTTATGAAGAATATTTTTCTTAGAGTGAAATAGAAGATCCCATGGTTGTTCATTGGCCTCTAAAACTATTTCCCTCTGTGAGCCAACCCTTGTCATTCCCCATCGATAAAACCAAAAAATTGATAAATAATACAAATCCCAGACTACCACTGGAAACTTGAGGCTATGGACAAGAAAAGGTTTATGGCCTCATTTACGTACCTATAAATCAATTCCTAATGGTCTTAATTTATATTTTACCTAATACTGCAAATAATAAATGGATACTATGATATCATTTTTTTCATGAACTAACTCAGGCTGCCATCCGACCTGACACCCAAAATGGTCTAGAACAAGGCCCGAGACGAGATTTTAATCCGCTCGAGATGGAGACTAGTATCAGGAATCAATGATATCACAATGGGAATGATTTAGCCCAATTATAACCAGGATAAAATAACTAAATCATAGCACATAGCATAAAAAATAATAACAGTGAATAAATAAATAAAAAATCCAGATCCAGATACAACTATAGAAAAACAAAAAAAATACTAAAAATTGAAACTAAAATAAAATCGGGACCTGACTAGATATATGTGTGACCTCTTAGTCACCACCATCCATAAGACCAACCTGATCTAAAGGCATAACCAAACCAAAAACGTGAACCTCTAAAATAGTTTGGGTATACTGATGCCAACTGTCACAAGTAGGGTGTGAGAATAAAACAATCCAATAGGTAAGCACCACAGATTCCATATATTTTCTTTCAAGAAAATATCCTCAAACACTTTTTTGAAAAACATTTTGTAAAAGGGTTTTATCATTTTAAATAACTAAATATATATTTACTTTTACTAAATTGTTTTCATTCAGAAATCTTATTTACAAACCCAAAAGACAAATTCAACACCAAACGAGGTGATAAAAAATCTATGCAAGAAAATAAGGGAAATTAGAACAGGCTAGCATAAACAAGAAGGGATAGTAAACTAGTACAGTAGAATAAAACCAAATATGCAAATAGATAATTATGGGAGTTTTCTAAAAATCCCTAGAAGAAATCCCACGATTTACTTGATTCATAGTCACCTTTTGGAATATGGTGAAACTCCATAATCAATAACAAACCTCAATTACCAAATCTAGCCTCACTAGTGGCACAGACCAACCTTGCCTCTCGGTATATACAGATTAACTGGCATATCTAATGAGGTTCAGCAAGAAACCATTACTCAACCCTCTAGATGACACCCAGGAATCATGTGATGATAGTACATGGTTGATTAAGAGGTCATCACACATGTGGAATAAACTAATAACCCACATATGCCACTGTGCATGCCTAGCCCAAACATTGACACCTTCTAGGGGATGATATTATCCTCATATTGAGTACCATAAGGGTTCCCATCACACATCAATAAATTAAAAAGTTCCAACTTGGAACACATATCATGTTACTTTATATCCAGTTTCAAAAATTCTACAAATTTCTAACAAGACCTTTGATATTTTCAAATCAATTCCACATCCAAAATCAATTCCTATTCCTAGAAGAAACATCATTTATGTTTAGAATATTCTAAATAAGACCTTATTTAGGAGGGAAATTTTATACGACATTTGAAATAATTTTCGGACCAAGAAAACATTTCAAAAGAATTTGTGTTTTAGAATAACTACTTAGAAATAAGAGGGTTATGGAAGGGAATAAGGATGAGGGGAAGAATATTTGAAAAATATCTGTTCAAGGTGAGTATTACATTTGAATCCATTAGAAATTGTATTTTTATCAACATGTGCACTCTGTGTACATAAAGATATTCTCGCGTCAAATGGAACATTTATTAAAAACCATATAAATACCAAAGGTCTCTATTGAAGGATAATTACAACTGGTTGGATGTGACAAACAAAATCACAAACGATAAATTTTATAAAAATCCACACACAAGACTTAATTATCAAACAAGTTGAGATACCAAAATAAAACCAAGTGAAATCAAAACCCAAAGTCCTCAATTTCATTTTAAAGGACAATTGGCATTTCATCAAACACTTTGTAAGAAAATGCATATAGGTATAACAAAGAAACCCCCTTTGAAACCAATTTTTATATAATTACCACTAGGTAAATACCATATAAATTTATACTAACACATTGAAATCTATAATATCAAGTTTAAAACCCATTTATGAAATCTCATTGATCTAAGGGAATGTTCTAGAATGGAAACAGACCAAAAAACCTACCTAAACACAATATAGATGCGATAAAAATTCAAGAAAAGGAAGAACTAAGCCCAAGGAACAATTCTCAAACCTTATCCTTCAAGAAACACAATACAAAAATCAACACTAGAAACTAGTTACTTTCAATATAGAATTAATGAAAGAGAGGCCAAGAAACTAAGAGGGAAGAATAAGAGGAGAAAATATGCCCAAACAATACTAAAAAACTGACCCCTAACAGTGTTGACCTTTATCAATTGTATAAAAAAGCACTGAAAAAGGGAATCTATTATTAGTGATTTATTTAGTATTTATAGATGGTACCCTTTATCAACACTTTTTAAGCTGATAAATGGTAACCATTATCAGTGATTTTCTTAAGCATTGATAAAATGTACCCTTTTTCAGCACTTTATTTTTAGCACTCATAAAGGGTGCCCTTTATTAGTTCTTTATTTTTAATGATGATAAAGAAATACTTTATTTTCTCTTTCTTAGCATAGATAAATGTCCCAAATATAATCAAATAATGAAACCAAGAAAAATTAAAAATGAACAAATTAAAGAAATATTAAAAAAAATCATTTAAACAATTCTTTACAAAAATAAATAAATATAATATAATAGATATAAATTAAAAATACTAATAAATAGTATATTTTAAATTTATAGATATGTAAAATGATATAATTAAAAAAAATAAAAATTAAAA
Source organism: Viscum album (assembly GCA_963277665.1). Classification (NCBI taxonomy): domain Eukaryota; kingdom Viridiplantae; phylum Streptophyta; class Magnoliopsida; order Santalales; family Viscaceae; genus Viscum; species Viscum album. The sequence continues at coordinate 1,379,586,102 of OY728129.1, read as the reverse complement.
ATGAGTAAATTAAGAAAAAAATTTAAACATTTTTTTACTTAAATACTTATTAATAAAAAATTAAAATTATACTATATATATATTATAAATATTAATAAATATTATATATTAAATATAGATATATATTAATGTATTTAATGTTTTCTAAATATGATTTATATTATAAAAAATATTTATGATTTATATTAAATAAGTCGTATATTTATTGAAGAATGGATTATAATTAAAAATTTTACGAATTATAAACACTGACTAATTGCATTGAGTTGCAGATATAATTGAATTTCAGTTGATTTTTCAATTTAACATATACAAAACATATGTTATAATTATTTCACAAACATATATTCAATTAATTCATTTTTATATACAACACACACTGTAAATATTTTTTCAATAAATGAAATCTTATATAGAAATACATAGACCTAATATTTATGTAATTTATTTAAATTTTAGTATTCATTTTATAATTTCATTATAAAATGATAAATTTAAAATATTATGTCTTTAGTCAGAAAATTTTTATATGTGTTAATAAATTTATTATAGTTTTGTTTTAATTATTTTTTAATATTCTCTATTTGTTTTGAGAATTTAATGATTTTATATTATTTATTTGAATATATTTATTTACTATATTTTAATATTTTCAATATTTATTCATATTTATTTCAATATATATCTATATTGTTTGAATAAATTATATTTAATTAATAAACTGTATATGTTTTTTCAATATTTTATAAGAGTAATCATTTTTAATTATTTAATTTCACTCATTTTTAACATGTATGCATTTAATATTATACATTCATCAATAATGTTATATGTATATTTGTAAATATGTACAAATAAATATATTTATAATTGTATATTTACTATTTGATAAATTTATTTTAATAATGAATATATTTACTATATTTATATTTATTTATTTGATATATATATACAAAATTATATAGATTTATAAAGATATAAAGATATAAATATTATATTTTCTAAAAATCATTCATATAAATATATATATTTAAATAATTTTAAAATTATTATAAATTTACTAAAATAATTATTATATTATAATAAATATATTTAAATAATTAATATAATTACTATATTTATATTTTTTATACTTTTTTATTATATAATATATATTTATGGAATTATATAATATGATATAAAATAATTCTTAAATACATAATTATGAAAAATATATATAAATAAAGAATATATTTACTATATTTAAATTTTTTATATTTATTATATATATATACATATAATTATGTAATTATATATAATGATACAAGTATATTTATAATTACAAATTAATAATTATAATTTTTTTAAGACATGAATCTGTATAATTATAAATAAGTAATTATATATTTAAATAATTATTAAATTATTATAAATATATATATAATTATATAAATATATTTACGAATCATTTTATTTGTAATTGTAATTTTCAATCCGTTATCAGCACTGATGTTTTAGCACTGAAAATTATTCCTTTTATGATATCTTCTCCAATGTTGATAGGGATTCCTTTTATTAGTACTTATAGAAGGTCTCTTTATTATCGATTTTTTATGAGAATTAATATAAGTGTCCTTGATATATTGAATAACCCTAACCATGACTAAATGTGTCACTATTTTTTAGGCTATCCATGGAATACACCTACCTCTGTCAATCCTCCTCAGTGAGTCCACCCTCGAATCAAGTCTTAAATGAATCAAAGGGTTGAATCCAAGAGTACAATGAATCAAAGATCAATGAATCCAAGGCTCAATTGAATCCAGGATTTCACACGTGATATCTCTATTTCTCTCAATAAAAATTAATGCTTCAATCCAAGGCATGTTAATTTTTATCCTTCTACTATTTTTTTGGCGATATCTTTTTCAGTTTTTTTCATTATATATATATATTCATCAACCGTCGCTGCTTTGATTCTTGATTGAGTTTTACCTATATAAATCTTCACTATTACTTATACCATTGAAAATACCACATATATTTCTAATCATTTTAACATTAATTGATATTAAGTTATGTGTGTCCAATTTCTAGGGATGTTTCTTCATCTAAGACATCTTCCCCTTAAAAAAATCCTTCCATTTACTAACTGAAAAATAAGTTTTTATTATCAAAAACAAGTAATGGAATAGTGAGAAACCAAAATGATAATTTGGATAAAACAGAAAAAGAAATCACATAATTTTTAAAAGATAACTTGAGCCAATTGACATGGAATCAACTTCCATCTCCTTGTATTTTTACCTTTTGAAAAATTTTGATTCCATTGGTTGGGGTAAGTAAGAATAGTATTTTTTTACCCTTCCAATTGTCTTTTCAGCCCTACCTCCTCAGACAAATAGTTATCTAAATTGAAGATCATATACACTATATCTTGAGACATGACCATAGGAATCATCACTATACTCATCCATAGGGCTGCCCTACTTATCATTATAGTTCTCTTCCAGAGATTCTTGGATTGGCCCTTCATACTCCAATCCTTAAAATATTTTTCCTAGCTCAACAAATAGAAATCACTTCCTCCTCTATGACCTAATTAGAGTCTCAGCCCACATAACCTACTCATCAACCTTTCCACATGAGGTAACAACATCCCTTTACGCATTAGACACTACCATAAGATCCCACAATGACTCATTCTTCTCGAATACCCATCTTACACTAGATCTAAACCCTAAAAGTATCGTATCCACATAAGATACAACCACCTAGGATATATTATAGGGTCCATCATATGTTTTCATCTACCAGTCATTCAATAATGTTCTTTTCAAACCTGTAGTGCACATGAAAATAGTTTTATCAAAAAAATTATACTTAAAAATAGATAGTAAATATCCATTTTGATGTATATATATCTGGATGATCCGATGTTATGAGGATTTTCATTCCCCTATAAATAGTTCTTTCACTATAAGAATCCTCCATGGAATATTGTGGGTTATGATGATTATTTTTAATTATGAGAATAAATTTATTGTATTGATTCTATATTCTTCAATTTAGTAAAAATATCAAGTCATTTCATATATATAATGATTTTCTAATTCTCTTCTCTTTTTATTTGGACTTACCTTCATTCATTTCTCTATTTTCATTTAGTAGATTTTAAATATCTCTGATGTTTTTTCCATTAATATCTTGTTGAAAGTATTTGATAGAAATTACATAAATTTATTTGTGGGTTATCTCCTCAATACATTTCTTTTCATATTCCCTTTCTTGAATTGTAGTGAGTCACATTTTTAAAATTATTTCATTATTTTTCAAATTCCAAAATGATTTTTTTTTAGTACTACTTGTTTGGAGAGATTAAACCATATTTATTCCCTTTATTTTAAAACCTTATGCATTTATTTATTTTCGTCACCATAATCACTGATCTTTTTATACATATTTATACTAATTCAAAAAATATTAGTGATAATTTCCTTATAAATTTCATTTAGGGTCCAAATCAAATAAGTTTTATTATATTCATATTATTCCATGTAAATGTATTTACTTAAATTTCTATTTTAAAAAATAGTTTTAAGATTTGTTTAATGAACACAAAAATGATTCATTGAATATTATAGAAAATAATATACTTATGGTAGTAATTTTAACTAAATGAGTATAATTAACAAAATAACCAATCCATTCCATTTTTTTGAATCCTTTGATTACTTATCTAGCTTTAAAAACTTGAATGTTGTCATTATATTCATACATGCTTCAAAATACACATTTATAACCATTATGAATTCATTTTATTAATTTCTAAATATTCAAGTATTGTTTCTCATAATATAATCTATTTCATCGTAAAATGATTCTTTCTAAAACACAACATATTATTAAGACATTTAATATTTATATAACTTGAGATCATAATCTATGGTTATCCCCATAATATATTTTTTGAGAATATTTTTTTATCTCTATCAATAAGAAAAATGAAGGAGTTTAAATATATGAATTCATAATATGGACGATTCTTCTTTCCAGGTCTTGTACTCCATTTCAGTTCAATTGAATAATCATCATTATTCTATGGAATTATATCTTAACTAGATGAAACCCTAGATCTATGACTACAAGGAACAATTTTATTTTAATTATAATTATAACATTTACTATTAAAAAATTATACAACAAAAGATTCAAAAATGAAATTATATTTTATGTGCATTATCTTGTAGGACATGTTATTATTTTCCATAGTAAAAAACTTATCTAATTTTTTAATTTCAATTTTATTTCATTGAAGAATTTAAAATATGATAAATTCTAATAAATTCCATTATTTTAGATAAAAAATGTTTGGTTTCATCATAATAAACTACATCTACTGAATAGTTATTAATGCAATTTTTTCCTTGAGACTCATCTCCCTTATCTTCAATGTTGCATGAACGACTCTTAGTAACAGTTATCTGAAATGATCATTAGTAACGAGCATGGGATGAATTTTTGTTAGATTAGTTCGAGAGATATTGGTGGGTGTCGATAATAGATTAGGTATGAGTCTTAGGAAACAAAATTCAATAATAATGGTTGAGGAGATAAAGATGATATGTATGAAAATTTTATATAACTACCACATTTGGATGAAATTAGAGGATAACACTTACTACAGTGGAGTAATTATTCTCTTAAATTCAATTACCTATTACCATTAAATAACATTATATTTATTTGAAACAATCAAATGTTGGGTTACCCTTATTAGGTTTATCTATAACATTCACCTTTTATAATGAATATCCTATGTTTATTTATTTATTTATTATACAAAATGAATATTTTATGATCTTAATTGCATGGATATTAAATGAATGAAAGTTAATCATTAGAAAAAGTAGTATAAATATTTAGTTAAAGAGTTCATCAGGTTTTCAATAGATTATTCATATGGCCCTTCTAAAATAATTTGTTTATGTTTACATTACAGTTATTTACAAAATATTAGTCCATAAGAGTTTGGAGATTTTTTTTCAAAGAATAGATAAGAGCTACAAATAATAAACTAAACATGGGTAAAAACTAAACATGCACACCAATTTGGTTGATAATATCATTTATGGATCAATTGATTTGAATACGTTTGTAAATGGTGATATAGATCTTATGAAAGAAAAAGATATTGGAAATTGAAGATGACCATCATGATTATCCAAAGATGTTTGATAAGTTAAATAGTTGTGCTAAGAGAACAATATATATCAATTTTACTAAATACAAAACCTTTTCAGTTATATTAAAGTTATATATTTTAAAATTTGATAGTTGATGGAGCGTCCCTAGCTTAACATAACTACTTCGTATCCTAAATGATGTGATGCTAGAAGAAAATTAACCTCCATGTCAAACATATAACACTAATCGAATGCTACTTTAACTTTGAATAATCTCTAAAAAATTAATTCATTTCCAAATGATTGAATACTATTTTTTAAGGACTATGAATCACTCATAAAATTTCTTATCTGTGACGTGGATAGATTCAAGAAAACAGGATCAAGTATGTAGAATAATTTATGGATCATTCCTTTAATTCCATGTTTTAAAAGACTATCTTGATTCTAGTAAATTGTGACAACATTTACATGGCATTTAAATACAATAATTAAATATGGGAACCAACATCATCCAACAAATTCTATTCTAGGGATAAAAATTGGTTATGATTATCCTAAATTGGGAGATGATCTGAGAATATTTCATTTTATGTTATCTATAGATGCAATCAATAATTTTTTTGTATATATTAGTACTCATAGTACATGGATTGTCATGTTGGTAAATTATAACATGCCTCTATGGTTATACATGAAGAAAGAACAAATTATATTTTATCATCTTATATCTATAAAAAAACCTAGTAATGATATTGATTTCTATTTGTATCCATTGATTAAAGATCTAAAATTGATGTGGGATACATGTGTTACAATTTATGATTCTCATAGAAGTGAATAATTCACATTTCTGGACATGTTGTAATGGATGATAAATGAATTTACTACTTTTATAAATTTACCATGCTATAGAATTAATGGATTTTTGGTGCGTCCTATTTGTGAATAATTTAAAGACTTAGTTTTTTTGAAACATTCCTCGATGAATTTTTTTTAAGACATCATAAATTTCTACCTTTATGACATGAAAGTCGATCCTGGAAAATATTATTTGATGGGAATATCAAAAGATGCACAACACTGTCTCCACTGACGGTTGATCAAATTTTGATAAATAAAAATATATTGACATAATTTTTAGTAAATAATTTTTGAAAATTCCATATGAAATTAGGTTGGAAGAAGCAATTGATTTTCGTGGAATTATCATATTGGATTTTTTTTAAACCTATGACATATTCTTGATGTCATGAATATAGAAGACATTTATTGGATATTTTTATTGTAATGTTACTAAATTTTCATGGGAAATTGAATGATAGAATAAAGGATAGGTTGAACATTATTTACACGGGGATAAGGGAATAGTAAGCATCGATGAAGGGTAAAGGGTGGACTTTTCTTCCTCCAGCAGCTTATACTATATCCATATATGAAAATTTCCATTTCTTCTTTTCCTTAATGGTTTAAATTTTCCAAATAGGAATTCAAAAAATATCAAGAATGTCATGTAGAAGAATAAATTTAAGTTATAGGGAACAAAACCACAAGAATTTCATGTTTATTGTAAGATTTGATGCATGTTTCTTTCGATTGAATTCTACCTAAAAATGTGTGGTATACATTAACAAGACTCAAATTCATTTTGAAATCTATATGTAGTAAAATTAAAGACATCATGAAGTTTTCAATCATGAATAAAGAGTTTTTAGTCATATTATGTGAATTAGATATGTTGTTCCAAGCATCATTATTTGATATAAGGGTCCACCTAATGGTTCACTTAGTTATACAGGTTAAAATATGTGGTCCTATCTATTATAAATGGACGTACCCCCATTGAACAGTACATGATGATTTTGAAAGGTAATGTGAAGAATCAAATTCAACTAGAATGTTTTAATATATAATGATATAAGTTGAAGAATCTATTGAATTATACACCAATTACCTATCAGTTTCTTACAATATCGGTATCCTAATGTCTCATCACAATGGTTGCCAAATGGGAAAAGGGGGTTTTGGAAGAGGTGTTGTTACAAGAACCTTCAAAAATCTAGAGAAATAGCACCTTTACATTTTACATAATTGTGAATATGTTGATCCATAAGTTGAATTCTGCAAAGAAATTTTTAAAGACTATAATCCCTCAATGGTAGAAGGATAGATATAAAATACTTTTAATCAAAAATTTATTGGATTGTTTTGAGATCAAATATATAAGGAGTAATCTGAAAATCAAAATTCAATTGCTGAATTACTTTGAGGGCTAGCCAAGGGACCAAATGCAAATTTTATATCTTACACTAGTTTTGTAATCAATACTTTTATATTCTATACAAAAAAACTCAATAACTATAGTACAATTAAAAATAATGGAGTTTCACTTATTTTGAAAGCAATCCACATATCTGGTTCTAAGGATACAAATTCAATTTATTAAAATATGTTATATTTTGGTATTATCCAAACAATTTACATGTTGGATTATACAATATGTCATGTTGTTACTTCCAATGAAAATGGGTTGAAAATAAAAGGGCATTAAAGATCATGAAATGGGATTTTTGAAGGTTAATTTTAGAGTGGAAGGGGATAAATATGATCAATTCCTAATGTAATCATAACAATTGAATGTATTTTAGCTATTAGATCCTTTAAAAAATAGTTGGTCGATTTTCCTGTTGGCGACTAAAACAACTATCAGGTCAGATGAAAATCCAATCAAGGATGGCCCTTTCATTAGGATATCACAATTAGTTAATAGTATTCCCAATGTGGAAAATGTACTATATGTTATATGGGACAAAAAATATGGTATTTTCATTCCCCATAGGGGGTCCAAGTCCCTAAATATTTTAGAAAATGAAAGTGAGTTCAATGAGAAGGTAAAAATATTTTTTAATATACACTATATTTCCTCATAATATTACATGTTCTCTATTTTATTGACATAATTTAATTTAAATTTTTCACTAATCATGAAAATAATGTCTTTTACACATGATGATGTTAAGAATCACATGTAAGAATAGATTATAATAAAGTAACCCCTTTGGGAAGATGTAAAGGTAATGTTATGATATACATTCTCTATTTTACAGAAAAATTATATAAAGAAATATTGATTTATTTTTTATTATTCCTTCTAGAGTTAATTTATATTACAATATTTATATCCATATTTCATTCCTTTATTCACTAAAACACCCACATACTACTTCTCCCTCTAAACCATTTCACCCATGTAGTGTTTTAATTTTTCATATTCCATCAAGTTTCATCCACTACCTTTGTAGTAAGAGTAATGGTGCCTCCTCTTCTTAATAATAGAGTTAATATTTATGTTTTAAAATCAAAATCATTTTCAATTGAAATAATGTATTTTATTATATTTAGTATGAATTTATTTATTTCTAGTATTACTCATAGAATAATTATTTTATTATATAGGTGGATTGTTTTGTTTGAGATTGGGTGGTTTTTTATCAAAGTTGCTCATACTCTCGAGAAATTTGAATTTGCGGATAGAACTGGGATAATTAAAACAAGGAAATATGTCAATAGTGTATAAAACCATCACGAAAAGTTAAATTCCTACTACTTATTTATATAATTTTTTCATCATTTTATATAAAATTTGTGTGTTAATTTCCTTATCATATTTATCTAATACTTATTTATCATTCTTAATAGATCTTTGGGGAGAATTTTTTTTCAATTATCTACAACAATCCACAAAAAAATATATCATGTTAATTTCAGCTAGTGTTACCACACTTTCAATTTCCTTTATTTGTTTTAACTCCAAACACTTTATATTGAGTCGATGTTCTTAGTTAAAAAAAACTTTTTGGACACATAACAATGCCTCAATATGTAGTATTGGAAGTTTTATGAAGAAAGGGAATGTAAATTTTTAAAAAATTGGTAGTTTGGATTGTTTTGACACATTGAGATATGTAGGAAGCATCTGCACATGAATCCAACACACAGTGTGATCGGTAGGACTCCAAGTGCTTCTTTTTATTTAAAATTTTCATTGATTTTAGTAAAAAAGGCAAATTAAACACTCAATATCAAGAAAATGAATTAATATTGTATTGATGGATTAAAAATATTATCCATGAGACATTTTTGACGTGTACGAATTAGCCACAGCTCAATCTGATACACGATGTGTTTTGTATGACAGAAATTATCCAATATTAGTTTAAAATTGATAATTCAGTTCAAAAGTGTCTCTCAATTAAAAATAAAAAAAAATGAACATGTATTATATTGTTAATATATTACAATGATTCATAATTAATTTTTCAGTTCTAGGAATTAGTATCGCATCAAACTGACACACGATGTGACCGGTATTACTCAAAGTTTGTGTTTGAACATTAAAATGTGATTATAGTAAAAAAAGGAAATTGATGTATCTAAAAATGATAAAATAATTCATATTATTTTTATAATTTATTATACAGAAATATAAGTCAATTATAATGAGTAGTAATTAGTCTTACCTGAATCTGAAGAACAGTGTGACTGGTATGACTCTATGTGTGTCTTTTTTTTTAAAAATTGAAATTAATTTTTTTTAAAGACAACTGAAAATCTCAAAACCAAGAATATGTATTTATATTGTTTTAATAGTTTATTAAAAAGATCCATAATTCATTTTCTATGTGCATGATTCAGATATACCTCAATCTGATTCTCAATGTGCCTAGTATGACTCAAAGTGTCCATTAACTGTTTGAAATTGACATTTCAGTTAAAAAGGTAACACTCACTATAAAACAAGAAAAATATTTAGATTTTCTAGATAATTTAGGAAAATAATTCATAATAAAATTTTGATATTTTGTAATTAGTTTCATGTAAAATCAAAACATGATTGACCATTATTTATCAAAGTGTGTGTTTTTAGTTAAAAATTTCATTTTAGTAAAAAATACAAGTGACTACTCAAAATTGAGAAAAAATCACATTTTTTTGATATTATATAAAAATGACCCATAATTAATTTTGGATTTCTAGTAACTATATTCATGTCAATATGATTCATAGTGTGATAGTTATGACTCCAATTGTGTCTTTTTATTTAAAATTGACATTAATTTTAGTAAAAAAGACAACCAACATACAAAAAACTAAAAAAATGATTTTTGATTATTTCTATACTTTATAAAAATGATCAATATGAAATTTTTGACATTTATTAATTATTTTTACCTTAATATAATTCATTGTGTTCTCGGTATGACTCAAAGCGCCTGTTATCAGTTTAAAAATGACATTATAAGGAAAAAAGTGCAACTCGTTGAAAAACAATAAAATTCACATAGATTGACTTGATAATATAGTTATACAACTAAAAAGTATTTTTTATATATTGGAACCAGTCTCACATCTAAACGACCCATGATCTTAATGTTATGACTAAAGGTATGTGTTAGCAGATTAAAATGATATTTTCGTAAAAAAAGACAAGTGACATACTCAAAACTGAGAAAACAAATTTTTTTTTTTTGATACTTTTCTAAGATGATATATATATTATTTAGGATGTGAAGGAAGTAGACACACCTTAGTATTATTCATGGTGTGACCGTTATGACTTAATGTGAATCTTTTAATTTGAAATTTACATTAATTAAAGTAAAAAAACCACTGACATACTCAAAACTAATCAAACACATTTTTATTGTCTTACTAATTTAGGAAAATGATCAGTAAGTTATTTTTTATGTGTATAAATCATTATCACTTCAATATGATTCATGATGTTCCAAGTATGATATAACTCCCCGACCCCAGTCAACTAGAGTTAGTTCATTATTACATAATATTGGTATGATCACAAGAAATATCAAATCTCGAAAGACCGATTGGTTTAGTAGCCTTGGAAACACTAGATATATTCATAAAGTTTTACATTACATCAATAAGTGAAAAGCTACAAAAATATATTTTCTCCATATTCCATACTCATATCCCCACATACTATCCCTGTAGGTCATTCATAAATTACTTCTTCACATCCTGGGAAAAATAAAACATAGAAACGGGGTGAGCTCAAATTCCCAGTAAGGATAACAATAAAGCGGAAACTTTCATAAATAAGAATAAAAATTTAAGGCAATGTATAACTAAAACAAAAGCCTATTAAACTTGAACTTCAAAATAGTATGGTAAAAGTAAAATGAAATAATTCTATTTACTTATTCACATGGATATTCTACTAATCGAATAATCAAATGAAATATCAATAACCACTTTCATAATGATGGAATGCATAATGCCAGATTATCATAACCACATAGCCAAGGCCTCGTGCCAAGACCACAAATAAGATTTTGTCAAGGCCTTGTTCCAAGGCACTAGTTTGTCTCATGAGACCAACCTATGCATCGAGGAGCTATAGCGGGCTCCACCTGTCACATATTAAGTCCAATGCATTTCTCATATGAACAGGTTTAAACATAACATAAACATTCGTATTAAAACTAGCATATGAAATGTAAATACCTCATCCATAAACTATAAATGGTATAAAAATAAAACATCCACAGTCAAACATATCACAAAACCTTCAATAAAATATAGAAGTTTTGTATCATAATAAATCAACTCCAAATAAACTTAAAATCCCTCAAAGGATGTTGACATAGATGAAATAAAAAATCTTTTTAGAGAAATATCTCTTTCTATTTTGAAATCATTTAAGGGTCATATAAAATAAAAAAATTTATTTCAAAATATTTTTATAATATTGTAAGGGAAACTTCAACTATTTTTTAATGGCGGAAAATAGCCGCACCCACCGTATAAGTTAAAAAAAAGGCATTCTTACCTTAATTCTGTCGAAAAGGTTAAAAAACACATTGTTTGGAAAATGACGGAAATATTCCTTTATAAACCTCTTATAAAAAGTAAAACAAGGGTATAAATGACTTTAACCCATATTCTTGTAAATAGTAAAAATGTTTTGAAATACATTTTGAAAAAACATGGATGTGGATGATAAAGAAATCCCAGTAGATTATTACGTATAAACAACCTCGGATAATGAAGAGATTACGAAATAAACCATTACCTTTACTTTTCCTTGGTTGATGGTAGGTTAACCTCTTGTATAATGGTGAAATAATTGTTATTAAATTATTCAATAATCATATAGATTAATATGATATCATATATGATATTTTAACATTGCTTTGTTAATAATATCTTAGAATTATCATCGTTTTGGGTGTTAACTTACTTGTTTTATTTTATATGTTTTGTTACATAAGCCATGTTTGTCATGGATAGGTTGTATCTTATTCATATACAGAATGATATCAAGTCCTTAAAAACTATTTTTAAATCATCAAATGAAAATTATACTTGAATGGATACGATAGAGAATGAATCTCATCGCGTTCGTGGAGACGGTAGTCCGTACGTACGCACGAGCGACAATATCATTCTTTTCATATTCAAATGATATATAATTGGATGGTATATCATATATACAAAATAAGTTTCATGTTATATTTATTATTTACATGAATTACACATCATTATTAAACCCATCCAAATAATAATTTATTTAATAACAATTACACCACGACGTGGAGACGGTAAGTCGTACATACACACGTATGGTGACATGTTATTCAAAGGGTGGATAGAATACTGAATATGGTTTTACCATATTTATAATAATATTACAGTATATAGGAGATACTGGATTCATTATTTTAGAATGGGAAAAACAAAGAATGAAGAAGGTGAAGAAGAAATGAATTTGAAAAAGGGTGGTGAAAACATTACCTCTTCTTCGGGTACTTCATTTTGATTTGATAAAACGGGATCCTTAGGATGGCTTTATGATCACAATAAGGCCTCTAGATTTTATTGAGGGAAGTTGAGAGGGTTTATGGGCAGGTGTTTTCCGAACCAAAAGGCTTTGATGGTGTGAAGTAATGAGAAGGGTGAGTGCCCTTTTATAAGAGGGGTGAGGGCCACCTTTGGAAAAGCTAGAAATATTATTTTATAATAAATTAATATTCAGTTTCTAATGGCTCCAAAGTATATTATTTAAAGTTTAAGGTGGAGATAGGTCGAAAACCACTCAATCAGTAGAATTTAGACAGGTCTGGGTCATTTAATTAACCTTATATTTAAGAATTAACTCTTAGTTAATTAGTTTCACTTTTACAATGTCTCTTTGTATTTTTATTTTATATGGTTAATAAACTTACTATATACATCCAAGATACCACCAAGTGGTACATTAATGATACACCTATCATGATATAAGTCTCTTGGCCTAACCGTAGTTTTTTAAGAATTTAATATCAATTAATAATATAATACTTGTTTTAAAAACACTTTTATGTCAATTTTGGCACTTTTCAACAGTTGATTTTTGTGAAACTCATAACAGAATGATTACTTCAAAAAACGTAAATTAAATCAATAATAATATTTCATATTAACCTAAAAAATTATTGTAATTCAATAAAAGTCCAAAATTATATTTATTTGGGTATTTATAATATCAATTATTTTAATTTTTTACTATTATGGTAATTACTGCATCATCATTATGTCATAAATAAATTAAATTATATAATGTATAAAAATTATAAATAAAATATAATTATGTAGTAAATATTTTTATCTTTATAATTAATATTTATAGTCGAAAATCCAACATATATAACCCTATGTAAAAATTGTTTTTCTAAAAGATAAATGCTTATGTCATTTTTGTACTTATTTTAACTTAATTAAAATAAAGTGTCCCTATCACCTACAAGTGGCTCCATGGGGTCCCAAAACCGACCCAAAGATTACCATGGTCAGAAATGTATCCACCAATAAGTTTAGGACATGTTTTAGGGTAATTTAGTATTATTATAATATTATTTTTTAACCCTTATTTACCGGATTTACCCCTAACCATGGTAAATAAAATATTTACCGCAGTAATTATTCAAAATGTCTTAAAATAAAAGTTACTTATTTACACAATATGAACATCCTGGTTCCAAAAATGGAATCCATTTTTCCAAATTCAAAACACAGAAGTGGCAAAAATTAATTTAATATTAATTTCCGTTGTTAAAACAAAAAGCATGTTTTTAAGAGATAATAACTATCAAAAAATTGACTCTTGTTTATGTCCGGTTTAATTGCTAAATTATGCACAAGGACCAACATTATATTAAATGGTAAAAATATAATCTAAATATACTTTAAAACCACTGAAATTCATAATTTATCAATATAAATCATTTCGATTAAAAAAGTTGTTTTTAATTAAAATTTAGTAATTTTCACTATTCATCAAAATATAAGTGTTATCCGCAAAGTTCCAAAATTTCACCCTAGGCTAAATTCGATATTCTGAATCCAAAAATGAAGTCCATTTTGAGAGATAAAATTTATAAAATTTAAAAAAGTATGTATTACTATTCATAACGGCTAGTTTGATTGGTTGTGGTGTGTTAGAACTCGATGTTGCGTACAACACACGCTATCACATTATTCAAAGAGAAGCGTACCGTACAATATTGGGGTGTTACATTCTCCCCTCCTTCAAATAATTTCATCCTCGAAATCTCTAGAATACTATTGCATGATAAGACTCGGGTGGTTCTTCATCATAAGTTCCTCGGGTTTCCACGTTGCCTCTTCCATTTTATGGTTTCTCCACAAAACGTTTACCAGACGCGTCGTCTGGTTTCTCAGCACTTGTTCTCTCGTATCAAGAATTCTGATGGGCTCTTTACAATAAGAAAGATCAGGTTCCAGTTCTAATTTCTCATAAATGATTACATGCGTTGGGTCAGGCATGTATTTTATCAACAGAGATACGTGGAACACATCATGAACTTTGGAGAGACTTGGCGGCATTGCCAATCGGTAAGCTACAGCCCCAATTCGTTATAGAATTTCAAAAGGACCGATGTACCTGGGACTCAATTTACCTTTCTTACCAAAACGTATGACTCCCTTCTATGGAGATACCTTCAGGAAAACATGATCACCGACTTGAAATTCCAAATCCTTCCTTCGATTATCAGCATAGCTCTTCTGCCTACTTTGAGCTGCTTTGATGTGATTTTGTATTACCTTCACCTTTTCCATCGTTTACTCCACCAGTTCTGGGCCTACAAGTTTTCTTTCACCAACGTCATCCCAACATGTTGGTGTACGACATCTCTTTCTGTATAACGCTTCATATGGTGACATCTGAATACTCGAATGGAAGCTATTTTTATAGGAAAATTCTACCAAATGTAAATATTGATCACACATACCCTGAAAGTCAAGTGAGTAGGATCTCAACATGTCTTCAAAGGTTTGAATAGTTTGTTCTGATTTTCCATCTGTCTGAGGGTGGTAGGCAGTGCTCAAATGAAGTTCAGTATCCAGGGATTTTTGAAGACTCTTCCAGAATCTTGAAGTAAAACGGGGATCACGATCAGAAACAATCGATAGGGGTACTCCATGAAGTATCACAACTTCATTAAAATATTGTCTTACTAGATGTTCCAGTGGTAGTAATTCTCTTATAGCACGAAAATGTGCTGACTTGGTAAGATGATCAACAATAACCCATATTGCATCATTCCTTCTAGGAGTCTTTGGTAGCCCCATGACAAAGCCCATCGTAATATTGTCCCATTTCCACTCCGGTATGGGAAAAGGTTGCAATACTCCACCAGGCTATTGCCTTCCAGCTTTAACTTGTTGACAAACCATACATCTTGACACAAAATCGGCAATCTCCCTCTTCATGTTGTCCCACCAAAAGTCTTCCTTCAAATCTCTATACCTTTTGGTGCTCCCAGGGTGTATAGAGAAATTGGGACTATGAGCATCATCCAGCAATTCCCTTTTTAGACTAGGTATATCAGGAACACAAATTCTCTTCCCGAATTTCAAAATTCCATCTTTGTACACAAAGTCTCTCAATCTCCCATCATTCATAGATTTAATCTTCTTTTGAAATTCTTTATCATCTATCTGAGAACTCTTAATCCTTTCTAGTAAAGATGGTTTGGCAACCATTTGAAAAATAATTGATGTTTCACCTTCCCTGGTTATTCCCATTTCCATATTCACTAGATCCATGAAAATTGGATCCCTTTCAATTCTCATACTGTTCTAAACTCCATGATCTTTTCTGCTCAAAGCATCTTCCACCTTGTTTGCTTTCCCCGAGTGGTAGTGTATTGTACAATCATAATCCTTGAGTAATTCAAGGAATCTCCTTTGCCTCATGTTGAGTTCTTTTTGTGAGAAAATATACTTCAAACTCTTGTGATCAGTATAAATATCACATTTTTCACCATAGAGGTAGTGCCTCCATATCTTCAAAGCAAATATCACAGCTACTAACTCGAGATCATAAGTAGGATAGTTTTTCTCATGAATTTTCAATTGTCGTGATGCATAGGCAATAATCCCATCATTCTTCATAAGGACACAACCAGGTGCTTTCTTCAATGCATCACTATAAATAACAAACCCATCATTCCCCAATAGTAGAGTCAATATATGAGCATTGACTAATCTTCTCTTCAGTTATTCGAAACATTCTTCACACTCTTTTGTCCAAACAAATTTAACCCCTTTACGTGTGAGCTTCAGTAATGGGTTAGCCAACCGGGAAAAATTCTGGACGAAACGTCGATAATAACCTTCTAAACCAATAAAACTACGTACCTCAGTTATAATCGTAGGTGCTGGCCATTCTTGGATTGCCTTGGTCTTAGAAGGATCAACAGAGATTCCATCTTTAGAGACAATATGGCCATGAAAAGAAATCTCCTGAAGCCATAATTCACACTTTCTAAACTTCCCATATAATTCATGTCTTCTCAGAGTCTTCAGGATAATGCGCAAGTGATTTTAATGGTCTTCATAGCTTTTAGAGTATACCAAAATCTCATCAATAAAAACCACCACAAATTCATCAAGATATTCCTTGAAAACTCTATTCATCAGATCCATGAATACAGAGGGTGCATTAGTCAATCCAAAAGGCATTACTGTAAACTCGTAATGCCTATACGTGGTTCGAAAGGCTATCTTCGGAATGTCTTCCTTCTTCATACACAACTGATGGTATCCAGATTGAAGTTCAATCTTTGAAAAGTATTGAGCTCCATGCAGTTGGTCAAATAAATCATCAATGTGAGGTAGGGGATACTTGTTCTTTATTGTTATAGCATTGATCTTCCTGTAGTCGATACATAACCTCATAGATCCATCTTTCTTTTTAACAAAAAGAACAGGGGCTCCCCATGGAGAAATACTAGTGAAAGTAAATCCCTTAATACTCAATTCCTCTAGTTGTTTCTTTAGTTAGACTTATTCCATAGTGTCCATTCTATAAGGGGTCTTCGATATAGGCCTTGATCCAGGAATTAAATCAAAGGAAAAATCAACTTCTCGTTCTGGAGGATGTCCAGGTAAATCTTCTGAAAATACATCTACATATTCTTTCACAACAGGTACATAACCTATTTGAGCATTCCTTTCCTCGCCCATAGTCATTTCATTATCTTCCTCCCCAATAATTGAATTTAGTTGAGCTACTGGGGGTGGATCTAGATAAGAATTAGGTGGTGACGATTCTGCTCTAAAGATAAGGTGTTCCTTATCATCATCATCAAGAATTGTAACCTCTTTCTTCTTAAAATAAATATTTTCATCATAGTCCGAAAGCCTGTCCATACCGAGGATTATATCAAACTCAATCATAGGTATGATGACAAGATCAGTAGATAAAGAACATTTATGTGATCTAATGGGGAATTATTCACAAAACTTTGTTGCAATGATACTTCCCTTAGGAGTTTTAAATGACAACTCCCTTGTTAAATCAAATTGGAAATATATAATTTTCTTAGCAAACTAGGAACATATGAAAATATGCAATGATCCAGAATCAAATAATGCATTTTCTAAACTTGAGGAAACCATTAAATTACCTACCACCACGTCTTTCGGAGCTTCTACCTCAGTAGTAGTGATAGCATAAGCTTGGCCTTGATCCCTTGGCCTTTTCTGAGGTATCTTCTCCTGACTCTTAGGACATGCATTTTCATAATGCCCCATCTCCCTACAATTGTATCACTGAAAATTGGTAGCTTCCTTCTTCCCCTTGCAATCATGAGCTTGGTGGCCTTTTTCACTACACTTGTAATAGAATCTCGTTCCCTTCATGAAAATACCGGGGTGTTTCTTACCACATTTACCACAGGATGGATATTCAACCTTTCTCTTCTTCCACTTATTTTCATTCCCAGATTGATCGGCAGATCTCTTCTTCTCTTGCTTTGCTTTAAAGTCATAAGACTTAGAGAATTACTTTTCAGTCCTGATAGCACATGAGACAATGTCTTCATATGACGAGAAGGATTGTGAGACTAATGCTCGATGGAGAAATGGTTTTAACCCATCAAAGAAATGATCAATCTTACTTCTTGGGTTATGAATATAATCTCCAGCATACCTTTCTAACCTTGTAAAGTTAGCCTCATACTTTGTGACATTCTTATCCTCCTTTTTTCTCAGACTCAGAAATTGCCTTTCCATATCTGCTATATGGTCGCGAGGAAAGTATTTTTCTAAAAACAGAGCTTTTAACTCCCTCCATTCCATATTTGATACTTCATGATCTTCCTTCGTATTTTGAATCAATGACCACCATTAATCAGCATCTCCAGTGAGGCGGTAAACTACCATGATAACTTTTTCCCTTTCACTACTCCCCAAATCCTGAAATATTTTCTCTAGGGAATTTATCCATTACTCAGCTACTAAGGGATTTGTACTCCCATTGAACGTTGGTGGTTGTTGCCTCATGAAGATATCTAACATTGATCCTCCATGCTTCGGATCAGAGTGTTCCATATGTGTAAGGTTATTACTTATAACCTAACTAAGTTGTCCCAGTATGCTGATTAGCTGATCAGCACCAGTTGCATCACCAGCTCCACTATAATTATATGAAGCCAGAGGGAAATCCCTACATGGAGTACGCGCATTGATATGATTTCCATTTCTTCTACTAGGTGCCATTTCAAAACAATGGAATAAACTAGATCAGTTTATGAATCAAAATACATAATCCCATACTTATAAAACACTTAACATAAATTGAACTATTTATGGATATAATCCAAAATCATAAGAATGTTTTCTTTGAGGAATTATATACTCATAAACCCTTCATAATTATTTGTAAAGAAAATGAGAGTTATCCTAAGAATATCCACCGGGAGTGTCGTAACCAAGAGTGCAGCAAGACCCATTGTCGTGCACCGGTTCCCGTTCGAGTCTACCTCAAAGCGGTGTTTTCAGGTTTTACCCCTAGGTACATCTGTGCCAGAGCCGCCTCTACCTGCTCGTATCCAGACAAGGATGTATTTCTTGGAAAACTCACAAAATCTCAACAATACCAAAACTCTAGGAAGTTCTTCTATACTATCCTCAAAGTCAATCTTAAATCTATGTGCTCTAATCAGAGTTTATCTAAATCTAGCTTCCAAGGTTTGTACTAAACTTCCTATGATACCAACTATAATGCCCCGACTCCAGTTACCTAGAGTCGGTGCATTATTACCTAATATTTGCATGATGAAAAGAAAGATCAAATCTCGAAAGACCGATTCATTTAGTAGCCTTGAAAACAGTAGATATATTCATAATGTGCTACATTACATCAACAAGTGAAAAGCTACAACAATATATTATCTCCATATTCCACACTCATATCCCCACATACTATCCCTGCAGGTCATTCATAAATTACTTCTTCACATCATGGGAAAAATAAAACATAGAAAAGGGGTTAGCTCAAATGCCCAGTAAGGATAACAATAAAGCGGAAACATTCATAAATGAGAATAAAAATTTAAGGCAATGTATAACTAAAAAAAGCCTTTTAAACTTGAACTTCAACATAGTATGGAAAAAGTAAAATTAAATAATTCCATTTACTTATTCAAATGGATATTCTACTAATCGAATAATCACATGCAATATCAATAACCACTTTCATAATGATGGAATGCATAATTCCAGACTATCATAACCACATAGTTAAGGCCTCGTGCCAAGACTACAAATAAGATTTTGTCACGGCCTTATTCCAAGACACTAGTTTGTCTCATGAGACCTACCGATGCATCGAGGATCTATATCACGCTCCACCCGTCACATATTAAGTCCAATGCAATCCTCAAATGAACAGGTTTAAACATAACATAAACATTCGTATTAAAACTAGCATACGAAATGTAAATACCTCATCTATAAACCATAAATGGTGTAAAAATAACACATCCACAGTCAAACATATCACAAAACCATCAATAAAATATAGAAGTTTTTTATCATAATAAATCAACTACAAATAAACTTAAAATCCATCAAAGGATGTTGACATAGATGAAATCAAAAATATTTTTAGAGAAATATCTCTTTCTATTTTGAAATAATTTAAGAGTCATATAAAATAAAAAACATTCTTTGAAAATATTCTTATAATCCTGTAAGGGAAACTTCAACGATTTTATAACGGCGGAAAATAGCCGCACCCGCCGTATAAGTTAAAAAAATACATTCATACCTTAATTCTATCAAAAAGGTTAAAAAACACTTTGTTTGGAAAACGACGGAAAGATTCCTTTATAAACCTCTTATAAAAATTAAAACAAGGGTATAAATGACTTTAACCCATATTCTTGTAAATATTAAAAATGTTTTGAAATACATTTTGAAGAAACATGGATGTGGATGATAAAGAAATCCTAGTAGATTATTACGTATAGACAACCTCGGATAATGAAGAGATTGAGAAATAAACCCTTACCTTGTACTTTTCCTTGGTTGAGGGTAGGTTGAACTCATGTATAATGCTGAAATAATTGTTATTAAATTATTCAATAGTAATATACATTAATATGATATCGTATATGATCTTTTAACATTGCTTTGTTAATAATATCTTAGAATTATCTTCGTTTCAGGTGTTAACTTACTCGTTTTCTTTTATATGTTTCTTTACGTAAGCCATGTTTGTCATGGATAGGTTGTATATTATTCATATCCATAATGATATCAAGTCCTTAAACATTATTTTTAAATCATAAAATGATAATTATACTTGAATGGATATGATAAACAATGAATCTCATCACGTTCGTGGAGACGGTAGTCTGTACAGACGCACGAGCGACAATATCATTCTTTTGATATTAAAATAATATATAATTGGATGGTATATAATATATACAGAATAATTATCATGTTATATTTATTATTTACATGAATTACACATCATTATTACACCCATCCAAATAATAATTTATTGAATAACAATTACACCACGACGTGGAGACAGTAAGCCGTACGTACGCACGTATGGTGACATGTTATTCAAAGGGTGGATAGAATACTGAATCTGTTTCTACCATATTTAAAATAATATTACAGTCTATAGGAGATAATGGATTCATTATTTTAGAATGAGAAAAACAAATATATAAGAAGTTGAAGAAGAAATGAATTTGAAAAAGGGTGGTGAAAACATTACCTCCTCTTCAGGTTCTTCCTTTTGATTTGATCAAAAGGCCTCCTTAGGTTGGCTTTCTGATCAAACTAAGGCTTCTAGGTTGTATTGAGGGAAGTTTATAGAGTATTTGGGAAGGTTTTGGCCGAACCAAAAGTCTTTGAAGGTGTTAAGTAATGAGAAGGGTGAGTGCCCTTTTATAAGAGGGGTGAGGGACACCTTTTGAAAAGATAGAAATATTATTTTATAATAAATTCATATTCGGTTTCTAATGGCTCCAATGTAGATTATTTAAATATTAATGTGGGGATAGGTCGAAAACCACTCATCAAATAGAATTTTGACAGGTTTGGGTCATTATATTAACCTTTTCTTTAAGTATTATCTCTTAGTTAATTAGTTTCACTTTTACAATGTCTCTTTGTATTTTTATATTATATGGTTAATAAACTTACTATATACATCCAAGAGACCCTCAAGTGATACATTAATGATACACCTATCATTATATAATTATCTTGGCCGAACCTTAGATTTTTAGGAATTTAATATCAATTAATAATATAATAATTGTTTTAAAAACCCTTTTATGTCAATTTTGACACAATTCAATAATAGATTTTTGTGAAACTCATAAAAGAATGATTACATAGAATAAAGGAAATAAAGAAATCATAAGATGTCATATTAACTTAAAAAATTAGTATAATTCAATAAAAGTATCAAATTATATTTAGTTGGGTATTTATAATATCAATTATTTTAATTTTTCACTATTATGGTAATTACTGCATCATCATTGTGTCATAAATAAATTAACTTATATAATGTCTAAAAATTATAAATAAAATATAATTATTTAGGAAATATTTTTATATTTCTAATGAATATTTATAGTCCAAAATAAAACATATATATCCCTATGTAAAAATTGTGTTTCTAAAAGATATATGCTTATGTCATTTTTGTACTTATTTTAACTTAATTAAAATAAAGTGTCCCTATCACCTACAAGTGGCTCCATGGGGTCCCAAAATCGACCCAAAGATGCCCAGGGTCGGACATGTATCCACCAATAAGGTTAGAACATGTTTTTGGGTAATTTATTATTATTATAATATAATTTTTTAACCCTTATTTACCGGATTTACCCTTAACCATGGTAAATAAAATATTTACCGCAATAATTATTCAAAATGTATAAAAATAAAAGTTACCTATTTACACATTATGAACATCCTGATTCCAAATATGGAATCCATTTTTCTAAATTCAAAACACAGAGGTGGCAGAAATTAATTTAAAATTAATTCCTGTTGTTAAAACAAAAAAGCGTGTTTTTAAGAGATAATAATTATCGAAAGATTGACACTTGTTTATGTCCGGTTTAATTGTAAAATTATGTACAATGACCAAAATTATATTAAATGGTAAAAATATATTCTAAATATACTTTAAAACCACTCAAATTCATAATTTATCAATATAAATTATTTTGATTAAAAAAGTTGTTTTCAATTATATCTTAGTAATTTTCACTATTCATCAAAATATAAGTGTTATCCGAAAAGTTCCAAATTTTCATCCTAGGCTAAATTCGATATTCTGAATCCAAAAATGAAGTCCATTTTGAGAGATAAAATTTATAAAATTTCAAAAAGTAGGTATTACTATTCATAACGGCTAGTTTGATTGGTTGTGGTGTGTTAGAACTCGATATTGCATACAACACACGCTATCACATTATTCAAAGAGAAGCGTACCGTAGAAGCTTGGGGTGTTACATATGACCCAAATTATTCATATCAATTTAAAACTTCAAGAATACGCACTCATTTAAATTCAAGAAAATTCACTTCTTTATATTGATAATTTAGGAAAAAAATTCATATATCATTTGTGACATGTAATTATTAGTCTTATGTTAAACTGACACATAATGTGTCTGGAATAACTCAATGTGTTTGTTTCTAATTTAAAATTAAATTTTAGTAAAAAAGTCACATGTCACACTCAAAAAATGATAAAAATCATTAGGATTGTTTTGATAAATTGAGATAGTGATATATAAGACATTGGGGATCTATAAGAATCATGATCACATCAATTTAATTCCTGGTGTAGACATTATGACTCTAAGTGAATAATTTTATTTAATAACTTCCATTTTAGTTTAAAACATGCACAATATCGCTAAAATCAAGAAAACAATACTAAATTGTCTTATCTTCATTCTATCTTCTATCGCATAATTAGTTTAGTCAAAATTTTCATCTTATCATTATTTATTTAATTCTACAGAGATAATACTTGAAGATGTATAATAAATGGTGTGACATGCCATAATAAACTATAACTCAATCTGATACACATTTTTCCTGGTATGACTCAAATTTTTCATAAAAATTAACACTTTATATTTAATTTATTTTTTTATTTTATAATTAATATAAGAATTTTTTTCATATACATGTTTTATATTTTTCATGAGAATGGGTGGTTTTTTCAGCAATATCATGATTCAGGGTCAAGTGAAAAAGAAATAGAAACATATATGTTTTTTAATGTAGATAATAATTGGAACATACTCATATAATTGTATAAAAAATGACTGAAATAACCAAAATATATTTATTTTTCTTGTATTTTTGTTATACCTTGTATTTTATATAAAATATATATTGGTACAGGATTTTGATGCTTCTCTATGTTGTTTATTGTGTTGTACTGTGTTGTTAACACAGACTATAGTATAACCCTTTACCAATTCTACTAAATGTATAGATAATGGGGTCCTTTATTAGTCCAAAATAGAAGAGATGATAAATGGGGTCCTTTATCATCACATTTATAATTTTATAAAATCCCAAGGCTTTTAATTTTTCTTTCTTTGTTAGTGCTTCTCTACCGTTGATAAATTCAATTTCTGTGGTTTTAAAGTCATGTGTTGAAGTAGTGAATTCTCAAAAAACATACATTATAATATCAAGGATGATAAAATGGAAAAATTATACCAATGTATTGTATAATTGGGATCCCCAATTGTTCATCTAGGTCAAACAAGCTAGGAGAAACCAGAAATGGGTTTGAAACTTAAGAGGGGTAGGGATAAAATTTCAACTTTTTTATAGATCTAGGAAATTATCATGGTTTGGCTGCATGGTTTTCCAAACCATGTGGCAACCATATGAACCTTAATAAAGAATGACGACACCAATATAGGTTAAATACACATTTTTTAAACTGTGCACCAACCATGAAATATGTATCTTCGAAATAGTAGATCCTACCCATATACTTTCTTCATCATTTCCCCCAATCGTGCCTAATTCGTGCGACTTGTCCCTGACACTAAAAAACGATCACACGATTTCAACTTGGACGAGAATGGTCTAGTCCAAACCATGCTCAAAACAATCCAAAAAAACATTCAACAATAAATTTAACTGATAGCAACTTCAGCTTTAAAAAGACATGCAGGTCACCCTCAAACTGTGCACACAAACATTGCAATGGGCCAAAAATCAACTGAAATATCAAAAACTAAAAAACAAATCACTAGAAAATAAACCCAAACCTCACCCACAAGATCCAAAATCAAGAATGGAATAAAATAAAGGAAAATCCTTGTTATCAGTGTGAAAATTAGTAAAAATTAGTTTTAAATTATGTCTACAATGTGAGACTAAACCATCCTTTTGAAAAAATACAGTTTTTTAAAAAACATTTCTTTTTCTCTAAAAAAATCTTGTTTTATTTCTAATAAATAGATAACTAATAAATGATTTTAAAATATATATTTTCATGATTTATATAATCTTATTCATAACCTCTATTCCATTGTAAATATGATACATTAAATAATAATGTTCATTATATATTATTATTTGGAATAACTCGGTAATGCATGTAATTTAAGTTATTGAAGAAACTCATTTTTTTGTAACATAAGTTAAACTCAGTGTTTCAGTAATTTAAAATGATAAATAGATTGAGTTTAGTTGAAAATAAATATATCGTAATGTCTCTGGGTGATAAATTTTCATCTAATGTTGGTGTTTCATGTTATATATGATATCGAATATAGTTTTCTTATTTTTGAATTTCGGGGTTTTACAACAACTCTTTTATAATATGATGATTTCATTCCAATATATTACTCTATTTTTTAATTCCTTGGTAATCCATGGTAATTTTTATATTAGGTTTTATACCTTAATTTGTTAACATAACACACAAATCCTTCATAATGTCTTTTTATAGAGAATGTGAATAAAAAATAACATATCCCCTAGGAGTGTAAAACTAAGTGTGAAGTTTGGCTTCTTTTACATGCACCAGGTGAAGATTGAGTTAATAATCGATATTCACATACTAGTTTTATTACTCCTAGGTATATTTATTCTAGTTCCTACATAAATTTTCACTATCCTTATAGCGATGTTATTTCTTCGAAACCCATACATTCTCTATTTTTTCAATATATGAATATGTTATTTTATAGATATAATTATACATTGGACTTGTACCTAGGGTTTTCTCTATTATATTTAATCAAAATCCTTAATAATAACAAACGTATCCCTTAACCCCACTCAGATACCAAATAAAGTGTGATGGCTTGGACCTAGTACACAAAAAGTAACCAAACATGGTTTCCCACATTACCTCAAGAATACACCCTCTTACGTCATAGGTTTCTGACTAGTTATGAGGTTCCATGGTGGAACTGTGGGGAGACTATACCCTCATGATCATAGTGTAGCATATAATTATAATAATATCAAAAATAGGATAATCATAAAATAACTATGTAGCTGAAAAATAAAAATACTCTATATAATAACCATGTAATCATGTTCATCAATTTCATATGAAAAACGATGATCATGGAATTCTATAAAAAAATGTAAATACATGAGGACATAGACGAAGGCCCACAAACATACATGTATATGAAAAATATTCAAAATTTTCAAAACATTATCTCTAAATAAAATAACTATCCATAGCTCAGTCATGTGATCCCCCACTCCCATGCTGCAATCAATCATGAATCAGCAACCAGACGCTTTCCCTTATCCTTACATGCATCCATGATTTCTGTCAATGTCCCATAAATCCAACATGTTAGGGTGTTAGATAAATAGAGTAGGAAACCACCTTGGGTGTCTAATTCCATCCATTTTGTAAATATATAATAAATAGTTTTTAATTAATAATAAATATGTCGGTGATTTGTAGTAATAAATAACACACACATGTTTGGGTTCCCATGGATCACCCTTTCCTCTTCTACCTATTTCATCCTAATCCATATTGTATCTGAGTAATCAATCAATCATGATTTAATTATATTGAAGTCCTCGGGACGATTTTAAATCTCAGTCATCCCATGTGTTCATATCCAATAGCATGTGTATAATATGGAAATCCATAAAATGTAAGGAACCAACCAAATCTAATCTTGTGTTTTGGATTGGAAGATGCATTATAATATTTATTTATTTATTATTCATTTCAAAAGTAACCTGATACCATCCTTTTAATTCCTAATTTCAAACCCATGTATCATTCCAAGAATATCCTAAAGTAAAAACCTTACAATATTGTCTTAGGTATCCCTTATAAAAATCCTAATATCTCTCTAGGTGTGGTATAAAACCTCTACCCAATGATTAAATCCTTGTTGGTCCATAAAATGGATCCAAAGTGTTACTCATGGTGAAAAAGGTTATCATCTTAGAGTATATTACTGACATTCCATTAAGGATTCCATGTATCACTCTAGATTATATAATAATAAAATCTTTTAAGTCTATCCTTAGTAGTCCAAAAGTGAGTCCAAGTATCACATAAGTGTGTATATCCAGCTTCTAAGTGGGTCAATCCATGGAATTAATTTGAGAACCCACATTTCACCTAAGGTTAATAATAATAATTTAATTTTAATCATTTTATTAATCATGCTTGAAGAGTCCTCATATGTAAATCGTGAACTGGAACCCACCTATCACTCTTCGAATATCAATAGGAAAATGGTCATGGTACTAATTCCTAACCATATAATATAATAACATGTTTTAATCAAATTTTTCATCATAATTGAAATCAAGAAACTCACCTCAATAAGTGGATTAAATAATAACATACCCTTATATGTCTTATCATCACACAAATACGTCCATTCATTCTAATTACCCATTTCAACTGTGAAAGATGACTCAAGAATAAATAAGCACGAACAATAGACAATGTCCTTGGGATAGGGACTTCCATTCCCTCATTTCTTTATTCAAGTAAATTTACAATTTAAATAATTTAGATGAAATTTAGAAGGAAAGGAGAAAAGTCCACACCTCAATGGTTGAATCAAATATAAAGACCATCCATGGTGGTTTAATATAATTTTACAACACACTCAAGGGGGTTTTTGAATTCAAGGTCCTTAACATTTAATTTATCCTCAATGGGTGTCATGGTTCACCTAGGTCAAGACTGTATATTCAATTAAAATACCAATAAAATTTATAATCATCTATTATAAGAACCAACACATGACACAACAACATAATATATAGACACAAATACATTAGATAAAATTATGAGAACACCTTAATCAACAAGTTAAAAAAAACTTGTCCAATATTATCCTCTGATCATATATAGATCAGAAGAAAAAATAATAATAGAAGAATGAACTGAAAGTAAAGAATAATATCACATACAAAAATAAATTCATAAAGAGGAAGACGAATTAA
Organism: Viscum album; assembly: GCA_963277665.1. Lineage (NCBI taxonomy): Eukaryota > Viridiplantae > Streptophyta > Magnoliopsida > Santalales > Viscaceae > Viscum > Viscum album. The sequence goes on along the minus strand of OY728129.1, from coordinate 1,379,557,591 downwards.
AAAATCCACAATATGAATAGAGAGATTACGGTAATGTATCCATCAAGACTAACAATAGCTCGATCAGAGTCAGGATGGGAGATATATCATCAAGCCTCATTTTAGGCTTGAAGGAAGCTTCAAACGAGAGAGGATAGATACTATTCATGGGATGAGAAGAAAAATAGTAGTGAGTCATTAAAATAATAAAAGTAAAAATAGTTATTTTGAACATTTTATTTGGTCATGCAGTTTGGCCATATGGTTGACCAAACCCTGCGCACCCCACTACCTATAGAGCACACCCCACATGATATGTAGCACACAATTAGATAAACCTTTCTTAGTATGTACTCAACCTTTACTGAACCCCACATGGTCAAAATCCTCCTTTCATGGTTTAGACAAACCATGTTTCACCCTAACTATGCCACGTAGTTTGAGGGGCGCTTTTGGAACTAACCATGATCGAACCATGTGCCTTTATTGTGTCCTCCAAAATTCAATGCAATAGGCTTGGAATAATCCACATATTCTCCGGAAACCTCCCCTAAATTGTAGGGATCAATTATAAGGGTAAAATAAAAATTTTAAGAAAAAATTTAAAACAATACATACCTAATAAAAAAATCGGATTCTTTTATATAAAGACCCAAGATAGAAATATATATTTCTAAATAATTTACATAATATAAATATTAATTCTAAAAATTAATCATAAAATACCATAAACAAATGGTTTATTGTATTTGAGTACCAGTTATATAAGAAAATTACGTTACCACACTTGTAAACATTTCTACACAGTAAAACCACACTAGATCCTTTCTAGAATTCTAATAAGTTACAGTCATATTCCTAACCTAGGGGATATGAACATAAGAAAGGGGTGAGATCATACGCTTAGTAAGGGTAATGACAAGGGACACATGTTAATGATAATAAGTGATCATAGTATTAGAATATTGATTAATAAATATAAATAAAAATCCCACCCATAAAATCATATATCATAAATTAGGATTCATATTATAAGGCTTTCCATGACATAAGGCGTGATTCAATTATTTTGTATTTTTCACTATTAAAATGTAAATTTCACTTATTTTGATGATTTCATTAAAAGTGGAGGTGATTCGGAGATCCCACGATGATGCAAATGGAAAATATTCCAAAGTACATGGAATCCAATGAAAATCTCTCCACTATAATTAATGTTTCTAGAAATAAAATCATCCAAATGGGATGTTATTTTGTGGGAGGATCCAAAATTTAGTGTTATGCAACTCTTATGCAGGATCCAAATCCCAATTAGTCTATTAATGGGCCAATATGAATTGATATGTCCAGGTAATCAAATCCATAGATAGTCAAAATTATTGTTCTCTATTTCTGTCTTATCTTAAACTATAGGCCTCTTAATGATGCAAAATTTTTAGTGCAGAAATTAAAGAGGAGGGGAAACATGTTTTTCGTTTTGATAAAAGAGAGATAATACTGTATAGTAGTTTAAAACCATGTTCTATGTGGTTTTACAAAATATAGGTTCCCAGAACCACCATCCACATTGCCTATAAAAGAGTACCTTGAGAACCCCATTTTATTGTTTGACCAAGAGGAAATGTGATTTAATTTTAAAGTCTTGAAGGATTTCTATAATCATCCCTTATTAGTTTTTTAGGCTATGTGAAGTGATAATTTATCCCATTTTTTCTTCCTCCCCTCCCATGGAGTTTTAAACTCCCCATGATCACCCATGGAGGAACATATTTTAAATCTCGAGCTTTGTTTTTGTAATAATTGGATGATCCTTTTAATTCTATTTTTTTATGTTTTCTTTATTCATATTATATTATTATTATTTTAAGTTATGTTCTAGTATTTCTTAATCAACTCATATGATTATGTTTGGGGGTACTCATTCATGTGATGTTTCACACACCGTTCTCCACTTCGTCATCCCCCTTTAAATTGTGGTGTTTGTGTGGTTCATATTGGTCAATTGAAATAACATAAAAACTACCATGTATATTTAATTTAATTTCATGGTAACACATTTAAATAACATTAAAACATATACACCACATCTAGTTTATTGTGTCTTTCCTTGGTGAGTTTGGTTATTTAGTCAAATACAAATCAACTTATCATTTGCAGTTTCCAGTGAATCATTGTGTGTTTCTAAATGAACCCTAGGAGGTATACTAGTATAAAATTAGAAAAATTACGTTTCATGGTGTTACATAATAGGTATTTAAAAATCATAACCCAATCTCTTGAAGAAATGAAGGATGATAATCATGAGATTTCCCTCGGTAAATCATGCTTAATCGAATCTATCAATTTATGCTTTATTGTATCACTTTATTTTATATTAAATCATATTAAATAAAAATCAAGAATTTAATACAACAAAATATAATATATTTTAAACTAAATACATTATTTTTAAATTAATTATCTATGGCTCTATCGGAAGCTGACCTAGGGTTCCTGCTATACACCCTAAATTTTAGTATAAACTAAATATTTTATTTGACATGCTCAAAAATGTGTTCAAATTTTGGCACCATATTTAGTGGTAAAAGATCATTTTTTATCTTTATTTCCTTTTATTTATTTATTTTATTTATTAATTATTAATCCTTTCAATATCCCCCATCCCTTTTGATTTTTTTTGTTTTTTTCTTTTGTTTCTTTTTGTGTGTTTCTTCTTCCCTATATCTCTTCCCCTCTATCTCTATAATTATATATTATAAAATTATATCATTTATTTTATCATTTAAATATTATTTTATTATTTTATTTTATATATATTCATTCAAAAAATGAAAAATTTAAAAAAAACTAACTTTACAACATATTTGCATAACCTGATTAAAAAAAGAAAAACTCCTTGAATTTGACCCAGAAAATGAAAAGACACTTCTCTCAAAAATTAAGTCATCTCAAGTAGAAAAATAAATTAGCATTGAGGAACCCATTATGAAACCTCAAGTGGTACCAAACCAATAAAAAAGTGAACCTAATAAAACCCCATAAATCATGGTTTCAAATAACCAAACATTAAAGGAACTGATAACCATAAATGTGAAGTACCAACCTACGCACATCCAATATCCTAAGGAAGTAGCCAAATTTGAGATAGGATAAAGCCTCATCCACCTTGTTCCTAAATTCCTTTTTTTTTAACGGTGAGGACCCTTACTAATATATTATGAATTTTCATGTAGTGTGCTCCACCATGAAACCCAAAATGTGTCTGAATACCTCATTATGTATAGGGTCTTCCCTTTATCCCTTGATAGAGTAGCCTAATATTAGTTGTACTATCTTTGTACCACAATTGGGGATGTAATGACCTGAAACAACTCTTTATAGATAAGTTATTCCATACCTCCCAAACTACATCAATTAGAAAATAATTTTTTTTGAGTTATGATATCCTAAGGAGAGACCCATCATGAATATTGGGAGAGATTCAGAAGATTATATTCAAGTTGCCCCCAACTCCAGATTAGTGAAAAATTACCAATTCAATACTTCTATAGGGAACTTTTCCCCATGTATTGTAGAATGGTATATGTTGTAGCTGGTGGTTCCCGAGTTGATAAAACACATTTTTTCACTCGTGACTTAATATATAACAAGGCTCAAAATACACCACAATTTGGTACATGAGAAATTGAACCAACTCGAGGAGTTCATAGGGTAAGTCATTAATCCCTATAAAAATAGGTAGATAATAAAATTGATGAGATTTAGAACCTTCTAAGGAAATAACCTCAACAACAAGGTACCTCACACTCTTCTTCTGTTCCATTACATAATATTATTTGTTATGATAACACTCAATATTTTGACAAGTGCCTACAACTTCAAGATTCATCTAAGTCTCATTCAGAAGTATTACCTAAGTTTCCATTCCAACAAGCACCTCCCATCAAGAAATAATCATTCAGGACAAATCCAATCCTCGGGTGGCAAGCACAACCACAGTACCAGCAAGGGGGAAACTCAGGCTACCCCAATAAATCTTGGTAACAACAAGACAAATGTATGTAACCTTTTTATCCTTTAACCTCTCTAAACAATCCTCATCCTCCATTCTAAAATGAACTAATCTCCAAGGACATAGTGGAGGAAATAGAGACCTAGAACCTACGGTTCTAACAAACCACAAAATCAGTTATTCAAGACCTATGAACTCAAGTGGGACAACTAGAAAATACCATTAGTGAGACAAATATGCAACTTTCTAGAAAAATACCATTCCAACTTTTTAATAATAAAAAATATAATGGTAATGTTTGTTTAATCACACTTTATAAAGGTAATGAAGTTTCATCATCCTGTGATTCTTCTTCAACTGGTGTGTAAACCTCTTGAATACTGTATTTCTAAACCCTCAAAGTTTTTAAGTAAATAAAAACAAGAAAAAAAAGGGTAATTAAATTATAATTGAGGATTCCCTTGAATAATAAATTATTCTCCATTTACCCTATAATATCTCTAAAAATAAGAAAAATTTTGATAATGAGATTGATAAAGAAATAAAGGATACATTTAAAAAGGTTCAATTTAACAATCCTTTATCGGATGCAGTTAAAACATTCCATCACTATGAAAATTTCTAAAATAGATTTTCACCCATAGATGAATACTGAAAGGTAATCAAACATTCATCGATGGAAGGAATTTATCATCTTTGATACAACCAGTGATGTCAATAAAATTCAAGGACCCAAGAATGTTAATGATACCTTACACCATAGGGAAGACCATATTTTTAAATGAAATTCTTGATTTAAGTGCAAATATTAATTAGAAGCCTTAATCTCTGTAAACTTCATTGAAGGTTGGATAGGTTCCACCAATGGGAATTATTGTTTAACTTTCCAACTGGAGAACAACATTCCTATAATGAGTGATCAAGGATATCCTCATAAGAGTTGAGAATATCATCTTCCACTCTTATTTATACATTCTTGAGATGGAATATACTCAAACCAAAAGACATGATCCTATAATACTTGGGAGGGAATTCCATAAAATAACAAGGATGATCATCAACATTCACAATGGTAGTATTTCCATGGATTTCGGTGGAAAAACGAAAATTTTTAATATCCTTTAACCTATGAAACACCCTGTTAAAGAGCACTCCACATTTACTGTCTATTTTCTAGAAGTTATCTCAAATAATACACACACTCACGCATATGAAATTCTATCTTTAACCCATATTGTGATTTATTCTCCTCTTTTTCACCATTGGATTATTGGATTTTTATTCATGTTTTGGTTGTTGTGAGGGTTCAGAAAAGTGTATATTTTGTGACTTAATTGAAGATTGTTCTCATTTTGAGGTACCCATGACAATAAATGATTCTACAAATCTCATTTCCATTGATTCTATTTCCTTAGAGAATAAAAAGTATAATATAAAAAGTTTCATGGACCTCACTCTGCCTAATTCCCCACCTACAATCCAAATAACACTAGTGTCGTAACTAAAACCACATCTACCTAATTTAAAATATTCCTATCTTGAGGGTATTGACAAATTTCCAGTCATTATTACCAATAACCATTCTCCATAATAAGAATAAAAACAGTTCGACCTTTTTAGAGTGTTTAAAAATAAATTCGAAGGACATTGGATGATATTCCTTGGATTATCCCATTTATTATTATGAAGAATATACATTTAGATGATCAAACAAAGCTTGTAATGAAATATCAACAATATTTGAATCCCACTCTCCCTAAAGTGGTAAAATTAAAATTCAGTAAATTACTTTATGATGATATCATTTATTATATATCTTATAGTGAATAGGTTATCTTAGAGAAAATTGTACCTAAAAACTATAATAATAGTAGTGTCTAATGAAAATAATTAATTTGTTCCAAAACATGTACAAAATAGTTGGGGAGTTTGTATTAACTATCATTGATTGAATCAAGAGAGAAGAAATCAACACTTTACTCTATATTTCATTGACCAAATATTAGAAATACTGACTGTTAAGTCCCATTATTGTTTTCTTTATGGATATTTGTGTTATTTTTAAATCCATATATCCCTTGAGTATTATGAAATGACAATATTTACATATCCATTTGCATAAATAAGGATTCATTTGGGTCTATGTAATGCTCCTAGTACTTTTCAACATTTTAGTTGAGTATTTTTTATGAGTACCTTGAGAATTATATGGAAGTTTTTATAGATGATTTAATTTTTTATTGAACTTCATTTGATGTTTTTTTGTCACACCTAGGTTTTATCTTCCACCATTGCATTGAAAAAGATCTCATATTAAATTATGAGAATTGTAATTTCAGCGTTGAGTAGGGGATACTTCATGGGCATGTTATTTTAAAATATGGAATTTAAGTGGATAAATAAAAAAATTGAATTCATTTCATCACTTATATATCCAAAATGTGTCTATGAGGTGTGGTATTTCTTGGGTCATGCTAGTTTTAGAACCAATTAATTAACGGATTTAATAAGACCACAATTCCAATGTCTCAATTATTGAAAAAGGATTCTGAATTTTTATTTGATAAAAATGGTGAGGATTCTTTCAATTAACTAAAATTGAATCTCATGTAACCTCCCATCATCCAACCAAAAAGGTTGGATATCCCCTTAAATCTTATGTGTGATGCCTATAACTTTGTACTTGGGGTAGTTTTATCACAAAGGTATGAGAAGGATATTCATTTCATTTTATATGCCTCGCATTCTCTTGACCCAACCTAATAAAAATACATCACCGCTAAAAAATAACTCCCTAATTTTATGTTTTCCTTGAAAAAATTATATTCATATCATTATTGGGTCAAAATTCATTGTCTTTTCTGATCATGATGCCCTTTATTTTCTCTTAAAGAAACCTGAAGCTAAACCCCACCTCATTCGGTGGATACGAATCCTCCAGGAATTTGACAATGAGATTAGAGATCAGAGAGGAGTGGAAAATTTGGTAGTTAACCAAATTAGTAGGATTTACCCACTATTGGTTAACAATGTTTACTCATCTTTCCCAATTGGAGAATTCATTCCTCAGGATAGCCTCTATGATGTTGTGGAAAATACCCCCATAGTATGTGGACATTTTTAAATTTCTAGCAACATCTAAGGCCCCCTAGTTTTAACACCTCATAATCCCTGATACTTAAGCAAGATTTGTGATAGAAAATTTGGTATAAATTATATGTGGGAAGAATTTTTAGTGGATAGGTCTTTTCATAGGTGTGTCCTTGAGCATGAGTTCACCTCAGTTTTGGGCTTCTTACACACAATGGATTTTGGGGGGGGGGAACTTTGTCTCTCAACCCACAACTCAAAAATTTCTTGACTTAAGAATTTATTGGCCAATGTTGAATAGGGATGACCATTAGTTTTGTAACTCATGAAAATGATGTCAATCCAAATGGAATATATCAAAGATAAAATTCCTAAACATACAATTTTATTTTGTGAGATCTTCAACGCATGGGGAATTGAATTCATGGGGTCTTTTCCAAATTCATCTGAATTTGTATATATCTTATTGAAAGTGGACTATGTCTAGAAATTATTGGAAGAAAATTATATCAGGACTGATGAATATCAAGAGTTTTATGATTTTTTGTGGTCTTAGATTTTCAGTAGGTTTGGTTTTTTGAGACTTATCATTTGTGATTAGGGTTCACATTTTTTTAATTATAATATGAAAAGTTTCTATGTATGGGTTGTTCTTAAGGTGTCTACTTTATATAACCCCCAAACTAATATACATGTATAAATATATAATCTGGGAGTTAAGATAACCATATAAAAAAAATAGTAAAACATAATAGGAATGATTGGATTTTCCCCTTGGATGATTCACTTTGGGTATACCATATAGCTTTTTAGACCGTGATCAGAATTTCCCCATATAGGATTGTGTTTGGAAAGGATTATCATCTTCCAGTAGAGGTATATCACCATGAATATTGGGATATTAAATAATGTAATATGAATCTCTCTAATGCAGGTTAGCATGGGAAGTTACAGATTCAAGAGTTAGAAGAAATTTAGTGTGATGTATATGAGAAAAGAAAAATATACAAATAGAAAAAAGAAATCAATGAAGATATGATTCATCAGTGGATGTTTCATATTTGTGAGAATGTATCTATTTATAATTCCATGCTAAATATAAACCAAGCTATGATCAGTTCAACATAGATCAGTCCTTATACTATTACTAATGTTTACCCTTTTGGTGCTATAAAGATTTCGTATGAGAAGATTGGAAAGAGGTTTACTATTGATGGGAATAGTCTTAAACACTTATATAAGGATTTTCAAAAGAATATCATGAATGAAATCTAATTGATGGATTCCACATTTGACACCACTATTCATGTTTTCCCTTCTCCCTGCCTTAATTTACTTGTCTATTTATTTAAAATACATTCATTTAGGACAAAGTAATTTTTAGGTGTGGGGGTGACATTTCATAGTTAGATAAAAACAGAAATATATATATAATAGAAAAAACAAAAAAAATGAATTTTATTTATTTTTGTTTTATAATAATCATTGATCTTAATAAGAGATTCAAAAATCTTTTTCCATGCTTGTGTAGATTGTGTGAAAAAATTCATTGTTTCGGGGAAAATGTTTTTAAAATAAATATTGATAAGGAATATTTTTCTAGAATTTTTATTTTCAAATAATTCTTTTGTGTTTAATGGATTTTTTAAACTCATTACTCATTAGCACTACAAAATATTTTAATCCCTTACTCAAGAGACATTATAATCCCTAAATTTCATATTTTTCATTTTGAACTATTTCTTAAGGGTCTTGGGTCTTATAGAGAAACTAGAACTTTCCATGATTATGTTTAGGCCATAAGTTTCAAGTGTGCTATATTCATGATAGAGGGAATCGTTCATTGAAAATACCTTTGTACAATTAACCTCTATTTTTTCATCCTTGACATTTTACCCTTATTAAGCCTCATAGACCATGAAATATCTGTTAGGTAGCCACATTACAAGATAATTTATCCCTAAATACCCATATATTTTTTACATTATTATTTTTACATTTATTAATTGTGGTTGATAGGGTGTTTTATTTGGAATTATTATTAAATAATCATCATTATCGATTGATAGATAGGGTGCCTTCATTTTCCATGGGAAGTGGGTTCACAAGCCATGTTGTATCATTGTTTTACACATATTTCCCTACTTATCTACAATGAAAATATTAAAAAAATATAATTATGTACATTAAAAAAACAAAAAAATGGATAAAAGAAAAAGTTTACTCGTTATAATTCACTGATTGGTTGGGACCCACACAAATGGACAATGGGGATAGTGAGTTGGAAGTGATACACTTTTTAGGGTTTGAGTGTGAACATTAATTGTGAAGGTTTATTAATTTTTGAAAATATTTATACATAAGAGATTAAAGACTTCTCTTCTTCCTAAAATTATTATATATTAAATCTAACCTGCCATTGAACCTCAGAAAAAAACCTTTGGAATACTCTTGAGTAGCACCTTGGTTTCTATCGGTAGAGAACATATAATCTTGGAAGACATATGGTAATATCACAGGAACTCTAGGAAAAGATTATATCTCCACATTTTATATGTTCCTTTAGTGAAGAGTGAAAAATTTCTGGGTGAGGTAGGTCATGACATGTTGCATGGGTGAACAAATGAAGTTACGCAGATTTGAATGTGTGACAAGAAAAATGATAGAAAATTTGATTTCATATACGAGACATAATGAATTTAATTTAAAAAAAATCTTTTAAGTTTTATCACCTTTTATTTATGAATGGGAATTGGTTACGATATAATATGTTTCCCAGGATATTAAATGGTTAGTTGTGGTGTTTGATCACATTGTGATTCTCTATTCATTTTAACCCTTATACAACTATGTTAAAATGATTTTGTATCAAAAATTAAAATTATAAAAAAAAATCACTTTATGTTAGATTACATTATTGTGTGTTTTTCACTGTTGAAAATGTAAAGTTCACTTCTTTTGTTGATTTCATTGAAGTTGGAGGTGATTTAGAGATTCCACGATGATATGGAAAGAAAAATGGGCCAAACAACCTGGAATCCCATGAGAACGTGTCCAAATGTTTTCATGTTTTGAGAAATTGGAGATAAAAATGTTCTTATATTTTGTGGGAATATCCAAAATATAGTGGTATACAACCCTTATAAAAGAACCCAAGTCCAATTCTTCCATTAAGGGCTTCGTTCGAAATAATTTATCCAAGGAACCAAATATACTTATTATCAAAAGTGGAGTTTTGTATTTCAGATTTGTCTTCATCTATGGGCCTCCAAATGATGTCAAATTAATAGTGGAGATATTAAAGAGGTGGGTAAATATGTTTTTAGTTTTTAAATAAGCTATATAATACATTATAGTGGCCAAAAACAATGTTATAATAGGATTTATGAAATATAGGTTCCCAAAACCACCATCCACTTTGCCTATAAAAGAGGAACTTCAATACCCCATTTAAAAGCATGACTAGGAGGAAAGGTGATTCTATTTTGGAGACTCAAAGGATTCTTATCAATATCCCTAATATTTTTCGAGGCATTGGGAAGTTATACTTCAATATCATTTCCTTCTTCCCCTCTCATGGAGTTCTAAACTCCTCGTGATCACTTGGGGAGGAACATGTTGTAAATCCTTAGCTTTATTTTTGTAATAATTGAATGATAATTTTAATTCCATGTTTTTATGTTGTTTATATTCATATTAAATTATTATTATTTTTATTTATGTACATGTATGTTGTACTCAACTCATATGATCATGCTTGGGAGTACTCATTCGTGTGAGGTTTCACACATCGTTAACCGCTTCTTCTTCCCAATTTTAATTTTGGTGTTGGTGTGGTTCATATTGGTCAATTGAACTCACATAACAAGAGACATGTACATATAATTTAATGAAATATTTACACATTTAAATAACATACAAACCTGGATGGTTTATTAAGTTATTCGTGTGTTTCCTTTGTGTGTTTCAGTTATGAATTCGATCACAAATCGCTCAATCATCAGCGGTGTCTGGTGAATCATTTTGTGTTTCTGAATAAACCATTGGTGTATCCTAGAATAAAATCATTCACATTATGGATCTAGGTATTAAAAATTATATATTAATATATCATAACACTATCTCTTTAATTGATTAATTATGATTATCATTATATTTCAAAGGGTTGATCACTAAAAATTAAATTCTTTATTATCAACACTTTTGAGGAAAAAGTGAGAAACCGCAAAGTCCAAACATTAAAAGAAATTAAAACCATGAAAGGCGATAACTCAGGTCAAGACTTTAGGATTTTCCCTCTCCCAGATATTAAATCATGATAAAATTCCTTCTCCTTCAGATGACCTCTCAGATAGCTATCCTGTGCAGGGGTGCACGGACACGGTACTAATGGAAGAGGCATACCCTCTCGAACTTACAAATACGAATGGCATGAAAAGGTGAAAGCTACTTGCTCTTAACCTCATCTGAAGAAGACCATGTATTGTGCTTGTTGAAACACATTCATAATCCAAAAAGAAATATTGGAACCTCCACTGAACATATAAAAATGTAGATCAAAGTTTTATCTAGATAGATAAATACATAATCATCCAAAACAACATCAATGTCATCCAAACGAAATTCATAAACAGAGCACATCCAAAGAAGACAAGGAAAACTCAGCCACTGGAATGATCCATGCTGAGGCCCGACCTCTTCAAGAATAGAAAAATCCAATGTAAAACCAACAAAATCATAGGTAAACCACAGAATAATGCCTCTCCCATCAAGAAACTGTAAAAAAATCTGACACATCCACAAAAAAACACAGAACCAACCAAAACAAATGAAAAGTAAACCAAATCGTGAAGCCGAGAACACTCGATCAGACGATCCATATCCTAAAGCTTAATTGAATTCAAGTGACAAAGACAAAGAACCATCATAGTATCCATGACCACCCAATACCTGGATCTCCAGACCCCACCACAATATCATACCCAAATCCCACTGTCGCCTGCCAAAATGCACTCGGCAACCACAATGGACCACCCGACGCTCTCACAAGAGACGCGCTAGCAACCCTTAGCCGCAGAGACTAGTATTCGACCGATGGACCATCACTACATTGCCTTGAATCCCTATCCAGAGTAGAAGGAGTGTGGTGAAAGTAGACCAACAATTGAGAAAATCACCGAGGATGTCGATCCCACAAGGTCGCACAACGCCGTTGTAGGAATCATAAACCACCGCGAGCACATCGATCAATCATCGAGGAGGGCCGAGCTTAACTGAGGCGGAAGGAAGGAAGGCAGCGATGGGATAACCCTATCTATAGAGTGCCCCTTCAGGCTCATCACACTTCCTAGGGTTGATCATGATTAATCGAATTGGTCAATTTTGTATTTCTTGTATCGCTATATTTTATATTATTTCATCATAAATCGACAAAACCAAAATTTCATATAATCACATTCCCATTTTTATTTATCAAAGAATTCTTCTTAAATTAATTATCATAGGCTCTATCAAGAGATGGAATTGGGTTCCTTATATATTTTATAAATTCTTGTAAAAACTAAGCATTTAATTGTATGCACTTGACAACATGATCATACCCATACAAAACCCTGTGATCATAGATAATAAAAAATTATACCCATGAACTAACTTATGATCATAACTAAACTAAAATTAATCCCATTTACTATCTTGTGAGCTTAGATAAACTGTGATTGTACCCGCACTCAACTATGTGATTGTAGAAAATATAAAATAATACTTAGGAACAACATTATGAGTAATTATATAACAAAATTACAAACATGGAAACCCATGTGAGAATAGCTAAACTGTAATCATACCCATAGACAACATTGTGAGCATAGGTAACCCCAATTATACCCATGAACAAAATCATTATCTTCTAGGATAAATAACATTAACCAGTTCATTGGAGGGTTATATAGGACCCCACCTTTCGTCATCCATTCTTATGCGTGACATTTAAAATCAATATTATCATAAATAGACCATTGAAATTAAATAAATTTCACATCCTATTGAAATGGAATCACAAAAGGTAAATATTCATAATTTCATAAAATTACATAACATGATCTATCTATATAAAATAATGGGGTATCCAAATATATTGCTTGAATTTATTGACAAAAAACAATAAAAATGATGATAGATAATATAGTATTGACACCATATAGATAAAGGAAATATGGTTAAGTTAATAATTTTCCCAATTAATTGTTGTATGGAATAAATTTTAACACATTTAATTCAAATAAATAAAAAATAGGTTATTCAAAAAGGAAAGGGATTAGGAAAAATCAGGCATATAAACCATAAATGATTAGAGACAAAAAAGGAAGTGATGGATCATTTATATGATAGAAAATTTTATTCATTAAGAAATGAATAGAAATAAATTGTATGGTATCATTTAAATAATATCCTTGATTATTAATATGATATAATTAAGATTAATGACTTATATAAGAAAAACGTCTTTGGAGTTTTAGAATAATCTCAATGGGAATAAGAAATATTAGTGATATTTTGATATAATTTTATAAAAGAATATTTTATAAAACTAGGGGAAAATATTTTATTTTAGAAACAATGAAAAAATTGACATAATTTTTCATATAAAATAAAAAAAATGTGTGAATTGATATATTCTGACAAAAACATTAAAACGAGAGGCTTTTCACATTTTAATGAAAACAATCCAGACATAAAACATTGAAAATTTATTTAGAACTTATAAAAGAATATAAATTAGTATAAAAGGATTATAATTAATTATTTTATAACAGATAAATAAACATGAAAATGTATCCAATGAATATGAATATAGAAAAAGGGAATGTTCAGTGCTGATAATAAGAGATATTTTTTGTTTCAGTTATAAGAAACAATTCATGTAAAATATGTGTCCCGGGGAAATAAAATTTTTAAAAGAATGGAAAACCCCAGAGATAAAAAAAAATAAGAGAGGTTTTATAAATAACTAAAATCTACCAGATAGATTATCTTGTAGAAATAATCATGACTTTATAATAGTATTAGTAATGAAACCCCTTACGGCTATTTCCAACATCAGAATATTTTAAACAATAAATCATATAAAAACATGACATGGATATTAAAAATACCAGGATTATGGTAAAATAAATTCATGAGGTAATAGGTGTACCATTATAAATAAAACATGATGTATAATAAGAAATATGGGTCTCTGGGTGAAAATTTGAGACACGAAGCCTATACCTCAATTCATAATTAGTTTAAATGTGTTATAACCTATTCAATAAAAAATTAACTATATTAATAACCAATTTTTTTTAAAAAAAATCATATATATAATCTTTATAAACGTAATTAATAATCATTATTTATGATTATATTAGTTATTTATTATCTATTTTTGATATTGGTTGTGAATAATCTTGATTTTTTGAACTTATTTCATACTAACAGTGTTTTAACTTTTTATTATATCATTTTTAATAATTTCTAGATCATAAAATTTAATTTAATTGATGTTTTATTATTATATATAGTTATAAATTTACATAAAATGTGATTTTTGGTTATGATACATGCAGAGGAATTTGATGATGAGTATGTTTCGATGATTCTTAGTGAACAAAAGAATTTTTTTTAAATAATGAGTTAAAATTTTATATTACCATTAAAAACACATCAAGAACTCATAATTTACTTGATTATATATTATATAATAATAAATTAAATTTCCATAGTTATCCATTATATAAATTTATATCATTGTTCAAGTATGTCGTTAAACCAACCAAAGCAAGAACATACCGAAATTAATAGACGATTATGAAGTTACTTAGTTGTAAAAACATTATAACAGATGAAAAATGATATAATTGAATATTTATTACTGTTTTATATCAAATTTTTATATAATTAGAAAAATAATATAACCTATAAGAAGTTATTTCACAGTATGAAGATATCATTTTCTCTCCTATAATGCTCTTATGGAAGATTAAATTTACAATGGTTTTTATTGATCAAATTATTTATATGTTATTCAATTTGTATTTAATGAAGCTTAAAAATTTCATAAAAAAAGTATTTATCCATTAAAACTGTTGTAAGAACCTGGATATTCTTTTCAAGTATGTTAACCCTTTTCGGGTCATTTTTTAAAAAATGAAATTTTGGAAATTTTCAAAGTACATGACATGTACATTATGAGTACACGTCATGTACTTACTTTTTGTAGGATCCCGTGTGCTGTCCATGTAGTAGACACACACACAACCATGTGAGAGTAACTTGGAGGCCTCTTAAAGCGGAGTACGGAAAATGCGAGTACACGTTGTGTACTTCAATTGTACACATTGTATACTTTTTTTCATTAGACGCACTGGTGTCGCGTCAAATCGACAAAAACACCACCTTCTTCATTCGTCTAATCAAGTAGCTCCATACGGCCACAAATCTTCTACAAACCTCCAAGCGTGCATCCATAATCCAAATCGAAAATCATCAGTTGCATTGGAATCGCATCGGTGTGTTCTCTCTTCTCCTAAAGCACCATCTTCTGATTTCTCCTCTCTCATGAGATATCGTGGGATGAACTTTTTAGACATTTTTTTAGATCTTCAACATTCTAAAGAGATTCAAACTTTGAGGTTCATGTATATCAATCTCCCAACGCTGAGGTAGGTGGTTCGTTCCATTTCATTCAAATTCTTTGAGTATTATGTGCAAATTCTACCAATACCCTTGAATGGGGTATTGTGTGTTTATCATTTTACCCCTACTGATTTCCTGCCATGCTTATATTCTTGTGTAGGGGTTATTTGGATATGAATAGGGTTGATTGCTATGATTTAGATGTTTTTCCCTTGCATGTTCTATTTACGACCGTTTGGTCCTGTTTAGCAATTTGGCTGCCTCGGCTTTTTTCCATGCATGTTGCTGTAAGATGAAGAGTTTGTATTCTAACATGATTTATTTGTTGTAGACTGTTAGCCTAGTAGTTCTATAGGTTTACTTTGTCCATATTTCACTGCTATGCTTGTTGACCAACATAGGTCTGTGAGAAGCTGGTGTAGTAGGCTATAAGGGGAATTGATCGAGTGAGCTTCCTTAGAGAGTCATTGAGAACATTAGCTATAAGGGGGATTTACCAAGTGAGAATCCTCAGAGAGCGTAGGACCACTTGGGTATATAAGGGTAATTGACCAAGTGAGCTTCCTCAGAGAGTCCTTCCATGCTTTTGAATATAAGGGTATTGACCGCATGAGCTTCTTCAGAGAGTCATTTTTTTAATTGAACGACATGGGCTATAAGGGGAATTGACTATGTGAACTTTCTTAGAGAGTCCTAGACATTGTGGCTATAAGGCTAATTGACCATGTAATCTTCCTCGTAGAGTCCTTGACTCCATATACTATACGGTAAATTGATTGTGTGGGCTTCCTCATAGAGTCTTGCTTTACATTTGACTATAAGGGGAATTGACTGTGAGCACTTCCACAAAGAGTCTTTATATATTCTAATGACTAAACCGGAGGGTTTAGGATGAGTGCACTCCCCAGAGGGTTACCTATATGGGTTTTAGCTGTTTGTTCAGCTGTTGTTTCATGTTGATTCTATGGATTATTTACTGTTGAGTAATTTCCTTCTTACTTCTTTATGTACTTCACCTGCAATATATTCAATGACTATTAGACGCAAATATTTGGGTGGATTCATACTGAGATTTTGTCTCACACCCTGTTTGGGTCATGCTTTTGGGCCTAAAAGGATTATATTGTAGTAGGTATAGATAAGGTAAATCGCCCTTCTACTTTAGGTACTTGACCTTTTGTGGAGTTGGAGAGCATGGGACCAAGCATAGGCTAGCAATGATGAAGAGCTATTTTATCTTTTTCATTTTTACTTTGAATTAGTACTTTTTTTATTTCTAGCATTGTGAATTGTTTGGCTGCTTGCCTTTATATATGTATCTTGCATCATTTTATATATGTTTCTGCTACAGTTGTTTGTTATTCCACTCTTCGACTGTTTACTGTTGTTGGATATTTACTGCTTCCGCTATTGTATGTATTTGTTTACATCTTTTGTGTACTCTACCAATGAGGGCATAGTTTCCACACTATCACACCCAAGTCCCTCACTGCTAGTCAGCAGCCTCTGGTGTTTAGGGAAATGCGGTTGAGGCCATGTGACCAACCGGGTACAGGTCACCTCTGGGTGGATTACGAAATCGGGACATTACAAAGTGGTATCAGAGGATTTCTTTTTTCTTGATTTACTGTTTGGAGCCTTTATCTAGGGATAGTAATGAATAGGTATTTGGTAATAAGATGTGCCCAGGAGTAGCTAACCCGTGTACAGGGAAGATCCAACCTACCTCATTTATTATAATTTCTTTTGGTTTTTCAAGTTTATGGTTGATTGGATTTTCACTGTTGGGTCACTCACATGTTTGGTGTTATTACTGTTGATGTTATTGAGGTTCTATTTCTATCGCTACGCGATGAGATGAGGGTTTCCATCTCATACATCATATAGGAACTTGCTAGAAATAACATGTCATGTATTCTTGCCTTGTCATCTAGGATGAATTAGTGATTTCATGTTGTTGTGATAGACATTGTGTAGAATATGCATGCTGTTATCATAGATTCCATGATAAGAATACCTGCTGTTTTATAGGGTATTGTTTTGGGTAATGTTTTTCTTGAATAGACACCAAACGTTGGTTCTTGAGGTGTTATGGGCCCTCATAGACCGGAATTTGGTGGATAATTGCTCTGTTGCATTGTTATGACATGTATAAGATGTCAGACATTGATTCGTGGGGAGTATGGGCCCTCACGGATCAGAATTTGGCTCTTTTAGTGTTCGTTTTAGTGTTTTCTAGGTTCTGGAGTAGTTTCTGAGACATACTGTCTGGAAAAACCTAGAATACATGCCATGTAGTGTTAAGTACACGCCATGTGTTATTATTTTTGGAAATAAACTATTTATCTTAAGTACACATTGTGTAATTTATGTACATGTCGTGTAGTCTCGGACTGTGTTGTAGGCCATGTGGGTATAGACAGGGGATGGGGAAGGTCCAGTGGGAACACGTCGTGTACCAAATGAACACATCTTTTCGTGTCGACCCTATGTCTGCCCGTGTAACCAACAACATGGATGAATATAACCTTAATCTATACAAATCGTCTCAATATGGAACACATCATGTAGTCTGACCCAGGTACATGGTCGTGTCACCAACAACATGAGTCGATGTTGTCCCTTCACGAACACGTTGTGTCCATTCGAAACACACCGTATAGTGTGAGCCTTGTGTCAGGCTGTGTCACCAACAACACGGGCTAGGTGAAGCTTGTATAGTACATTCCATGTCTATCATGAACACGCCATGTAGCCTTGTCTTAGGAGATCTGTGTGGCTTAACCGTATAGAAGGACTCTGGCAGGGGAAGATGATTCAAGTACATGCCATGTGTTAAGACAGCAAGCCGTGTGTTTGGGGTGTTACACGACCTGTTTAGGTAGGAGTACACACCCATGTAAATGAATTATGTGAACATGCCGTGTAGGAAATGTACACGTCGTATAGTCATGTTTTGTAAAACATGAATGCTTTCCTTACCATGTCCCCTTCTTAAACTCTATGTTTTCAGTCCTTGATAACCTTAATCTAAGGTGTGTGCTTGACCATGCAAAGGCATTCCACTGAGACGTCCTCTAGTTGTTCACAAGTTTCTAGATGGCTATTAGTCATTAGACATGCATGATCAAGGACAACCTGCAGATCCTCTAGTTGTGCCAGCCATGGAACTAGCCGTTGTACCTGACATAGGTGTTGAAACACAGTTCAGGGAGGGATTTTTGAGGATGATGCATAACTTTCAAGGAGCGTCGCCTCCTGCCCCTTCGATGGATGATTTTACATGGGTCTTCCAGTAGTATAATCCTCATACTTTCTCAGGGGATGGAGGACCTTAGGCTACATAGTCATGGCTAGAAGTCATGCTGACAATTTTGGAGCTTCTGTAGATACCTCCAGAGAAGAGGGTGAAGCCTTCTACCTACATGCTCTGAGACTCCGCCAAGAGGTGGTGGGATGTGATCTCACAATCGGTCCTCCAGCATAATATGGCTTGGGAAGAGATTCGGCGAATCTTCTATGATTACTTCTATCTGAAGACCTTGAGGGCTGATTGAGCCTGAGAGTTCATGATCTTGGACCAGGGTACTCTTTCTGTTATGGATTACTCCTCTCGCTTCACTGAGCTGCAGTGTTTCACGCCTATTCCAGGAGGTGATGAGTTGTTCCTTGAATGGAATTTTGAGGATGGTATGAGGCACGACATCTGATCTCAGGTGAACATCTTCATATTGAATTTGATATCCTCTATCGTCCACCTGGCGCTGGTCACAGAGCACTATCTGAGGGATTCTGAAGTTGTGAGCAGGTGCAGTATAGCATCCAAAGTTAGTGCTCCACCAGCTGATAGTAGGAAGCGCTATAGGGAAAAAGCATGACAAATTAGAGCAGGCGGGATGCATCTTCCAGTAGCCTGGTGGTGTGCAACTAGTGTGGGAGAAGTGGGCATACGAGGTCACGTTGCCCAATAGACCCAATGGAGTGCTGATCTTGATTCAAGATGGGTCATCTTCAGTACTTTTGTCAGTTCTTTTCACCAGTAGCTGGTGATAGGGGTTCTTCTATGACCCCACGTTCAGGAGCATCGCCACCATATTTTCACTAGTCTAGGAACTGGAGTTCTTCTAGCCATCCAGGCTGAGGTGTAGGGCATGGTCATGGTATTCAGTCACCATCTCTTCAGCGACATCATGGTGGATCATCTTAGAGTAGTCAGGCAGGGTCACAAGGTCGTGGCATAGGCCAGACATTTGCAGTGGAGCAGACCTAGCAGGAGCAGGATCTCGGACCCTCCACAGTTTGAGGTACGATCTTAGTAGCATCAATTTTAGCTTCTTCTCTTCTAGATACAGGGGATTCCCATAGCTTTATATCAGTTTCTATTTTGGAAATCCATGGGCTCTATATCCTTTCTTCTGCTGATATCTTGACTCAAGACACACCGTTGGGGGCCATAACGGCTAATGTACGCCAGTTCAAGGAGTGCCCTCTTGAGGTTGCTGGGTGTCACTTTTTATGGGACCTATATGTCCTAGAGATGATAGGATATGATGTCATTCTTGGAATGAAATCATTAGTTCCCTTCCAGGAATTCGTCGACTGTTATCACCACAGGGTGAGTTTCACATCCCCAAAGGGTGTGTCGTTTCTTCATAAGGGCGAGTGGGATTTCCAGGCGAGCAGAGTGGGTCCAGAGCATCATGGGTTAGGAAGAGTTATATCCCAGATTTCTAGTTTATATCTGGATGACCAGGGGACTTCAAAGTTTGAGTTTCCTCCAGTGGTGGATCGTTTTAGAGATGTCTTTCTAGAGGACTTTTCAGGTTTGCCGCCGGAGCGTGAGGTAGAATTTTCAATTGATCTTGTTCCAGGAGCGGAACGGGTGTCCATTCCTCCTTATAGGATGTCTACACTAGAGTTGTAGGAACTCAAGAAGTAGTTGGAGGAGTTGCAGGTAAAGGTTTTCATTCAACCCATTACTTCTCCTTGGGGTCCGCATTTCCTGTTTGCGAAGATGGCATATGGAACTCTTGTGCTTTGTGTGGATTATCGAAAGTTGAACCAATTGACGGTCAAGAACTGATATCCTTTACCAAGGATTGATGATCTCTTTGATCAGCTTTGAGGAGTCTGAGTGTTCTCGATGATTGAATTGATGTCTGGTTATCATCATTTTCATGTTAGAACATATGATATACCTATTACAGCCTTTCGGAGAAGGTATGGTCTATATGAATATATGGTTATGTCGTTCGGTCTCATGAACATTCCTGCAGTTTTCATGGAACTGATGAACCGAGTGTTCCATCCATACATGGATTCCTTCATGGTTGTTTTTGTGGATGATATCTTGGTGTACTCTCACACTCAACACGACCATGCTACCCATCTTGAGATCATTTTGAGTACACTAAGGGAGCATCAATTATATTTTATGCTCTAAAAGTTCTACTTTTGGATGGATCAGATTCACTTCCTGGGACATATTATCTCAGAGGCAGGAGTATCAGTAGACCCAGAGAAAGCGAGAGTTGTAGTTTACTAGGAGCAGCTGAAAAACATCTTTGAGGTGCGATTTTTTCTATGGTGGGATGGAAACTACATGCATTTCATACAAGACATTTCATGCTTAGCAGCGCCGCTGATTTGTCTGACTAAGAAGGGTGCCAATTTCTCATGGTCAGATTCTTGTGAGTCATCCTTTCAGGAGGTTAAAGGGACTTTGACATCAGCACTGATACTATTCTTTTTAGAGCTGGGAAAGAGCTATACTGTTTATAGTGATGCGTTGGGTATTGGGCAGGGAGCTGTGCTTATGCAGGGATATGGAGTCATTGCGTACGGGTCCCGGCATTTGAGGTCACATGAGAGTAATTACCTGACGCACAATCTGGAGTTGGTAGTTTTTGTTCATGCCCTAAGATTATGGAGACATTATCTTCTGGGAGAGAATTTTGTGGTTTTCACCAACCAAAATAGTCTCAAGTACATCTTAACTAAGCATGATCTGAATTTGAGGAAGCGAAGGTGGGTTGAGTACCATCAGTGCTTCGATTTCGAGCCTGCCTATACGAATGGGAAAGGAAATGCAGTGGCTGATGCACTGAGTAGGAGGACTCAGATACAGTTAGTTAAAGTGTCCATTATTGAGTGGAAGATTATGGCTCTGTTCAATGAAATGCATTTAGAGGTGCACGAAACACATGGGAAGACTTTTCTGTCTTCTATAAGTGTTACCTCTACTCAATTTTATTGAGTTTGAATGAGGAAGCTATCAGATTCTGAAGGCCTAGTCCTAAGGGAGAGTGTGTTAGGAGAGGACCATATTCATGGATAGAGCATAGGGTAGGATGATATCTTGTGCTTACAAGGGTGTTTATGGGTGCCAGAAGACATACGTGTGGAGCTGATGTGAGATTTTCATTCCTCGGTTTGGGCAGTTCGTCCTGGCGTCACTCAGAAGTATCGTCATCTACACTGTCAGTATTGGTGGCTAGGTATGAAGAGGGATGTTGCGGGTTTCTTCATTATTTGTTTCACTTATCAGTATGTGAAGGAATATAATTAGCGACCAGCATGGATTTTACAGTAGTTACACATTCCCGAGTGGATGTGGAGTGATGTTGTGATAGACTTCGTGACCGGTTTTTTGAGGTCACCTCGCAGGAATGATGCAGTTTGGGTTGTCATTGACAGACTCACAAAGTTCGCTCACTTTTTTCCAATCAAAAAGACCTTCAATGTTGATGATATGGGACAATTTTACATTCAAGAGATTGTACATCTGCATGGATCTCCACACTCCATTGTTTCATACAGGGATGCACGTTTTACTTCTCGGTTCTGGCAGGGGCTTTAGAAGGATTTGGGAACACAGGTACCTTTGAGTACAGCTTACCACCCAAATAATGATGGCTAGTCCGAGTGTACGATTTAGGTACTTGAGGTT
Source organism: Viscum album (assembly GCA_963277665.1). Classification (NCBI taxonomy): domain Eukaryota; kingdom Viridiplantae; phylum Streptophyta; class Magnoliopsida; order Santalales; family Viscaceae; genus Viscum; species Viscum album. Next base: position 1,379,534,885 of record OY728129.1, on the reverse strand, counting down.
ATGCTCCGAGCATGCATTCTAGATTTTGGAGGTTCTTGAGAGAAGCATATAATTCTTGTGGAGTATGCCTACAACAATAGTTTTCAAGGAACTATTCAAATGGAACCTTATGAGGATTTGTATGGTAGGCCATGTTGGTCACCATTATGTTGGATGGGGGTAGGAGAGGCAGATTTGCTGAGACATCATCTTTTTTAAGAGACCACAAAGTAGATAGAGTTGATTCATAAGAGGATGGCTACTGCGTAGTCTAGAAAGAAGTCTTATGCTGATTAGAGGTGACGACCTTTGGAATTTGAGGTCAGTGATCATGTTTTCCTATGTGTCACACTAAGGTTGGGAAACAAGAGGATTAGAAGACATGGTAACATTTCATTGAGGAACTTAGGCAGTTTGAGGTGTTGGAGAGAGTTAAGTCAGTTGCCTATCGGTTGCAGTTACCTCAGAGGTACATTGTTATGCACGACGTCTTCCATGTTTCTCAGCTTCAATGTTACTTCTCTGACCCATCACACGTCTTCCAACCTGAGGAGGCTGAATTGTAAGTGGATGTATCCTTTGAGGATCATCCAATCTGGATTGTCGATCGCAGTACAAAGGTTCTTCATGGCCTGTTAGTTCCACTAGTACAGGTGCATTGGCAGAACGGGCGAGTACAAGACGAGACTTGGGAGAGGAAGGCAGACGTGTGATCATAGTGGCCGGAGCTACTTCAAATTTCTTCTTCTACGCCGCACTAGGGAAATTCGGGGAAGCATTTACCTAAGGGGGATGTTTTTAAGAATCCAGATCTTCTTTTCAGGTATGTTTTCCCTTTTCTGGTTTTTTTTAGGAAAAAGGAAATTTTGAAAATTTTCAAAGTAAACGTCGTGTACTTTATTAGTACACGTCATGTACTTCTTTGCCGTATGAGGCCATGTGCTGGCCATGTTGTAGCCACAATCACGACCAAGTGGGAGTGAATTGGAGGCCTCTTAAAGCAGAGTATGAAAAATTTAAGGCACACAGTGTACTTCAAAAGTACAGGTCGTCTACTTTATTTTTTTCATTAAACGCATCGGGGTCGTGTCTAATCGATAGAAACACCCCCTTCTTCATTCGTCTCATCCAGGAGCTCCGTACGGACACAAATCTTTGATGAACCTCCAAGAATGCATCTGTCCTCCGAATAGACCACCATCGATTGCATTGGAATCGCATCGGTGAGTTATCTCTTCTCCTATAGCTCTGTCTTCTGATTTCGCTTCTCTCAGGATATATCATGGGTTGAACATTTTAGATGTTTTGGTCGAACATCGATGTTTTATGGGGATTCAATATTTTAGGTTCATTTTTATCGATCTCCCAACACCAAGGTAGGTGGTTTATGCCTTTCCGTTCAATATCTTTGAGTATTATGTGCAAATTACACCAATACCCTTAAACATGGTAAATCATGTTTATCGTTTTACCCTTATTGATTGCATGTCATGATTGTATGCTTGTTTATAGTTTATTTGGATAGGAATAGGGTTGATTGCTATGTTTTGGATGTTTTTCCCTTGCATGATATGTTTACGACTGTTTGGTCATGTTTAGCCAGTTTGGATGCTTCGCCTGTTTTCCATGCCTGTTGTTATAGGATGGAGAGTTTCTATTATGCCATGCTTGATTTGTTGTAGAATATTATCCAAGTAGTTCTATAGGTTTACTTTGTCCGTATCGCACTGCTATGCTCATTGAACTACACATGGCCATGATAACTAGGTGTAGTAGACTATAAGGGTAATTGACTGAGTGAGCTTCCTCAGAGAGACTTTGAGCACTTTAGGCTATAAGGGGGATTGACCGAGTGAGAATCCTCAAAGAGCCTCGGACCACTTAGGGATATAACGGGAATTGACCAAGTGACCTTCCTCTTAGAGTCCTTGATTGCTTTAGACTATAAGGGGATTAACCACATGAGCTTCCTCAAAGAGTCTTTGTTTTAATTGAATGACCTGGGCTATAAGGGAAATTGACCATGTGAGCTTACATAGAGAATCCTAGACCTTGGGGATATATGGAGAATTGACTGTGTAAGCTTCCTCAGAGAGTCCTTGACTCCCTTAGACTATACGATGAATTGACTGTGTGAGCTTCCTTAGAGAGTCTTGATTTACCTTTGACTATAAGGGGAATTGACTATTAGCGCTTCCTCATAGAGTCTTTATATATTCTTATAACTGAACCAGAGGAGTTAGGCTTAGTGAACTACCAAGAGGGTTACCTTAATGTGGTTTAGCTATTTCTTTAGTTGTTTCTTGATGTTGAAACTGTGGATTATTTACTGAGAAGTACATTCTTGCTTACTGCTTTCTGTACTTCACCTTCCATATATTCACTGACTATTAGGCACAGATCTTTGGGTGGATTCGTACTGGTATTTAGTCTCACACCCTGTTTAGGTCATGCTTTTAGGCCCAAAAAGATTATATTGTTGTAGGTATAGATAAGGGAAATCTCCCTTCTACTTTAGGTACTTGACTTGATGTGGAACTGGAGAGCATGGGACCAAGATTAGGCTTGCGATGATGAGGAGTTTTTTATCTTGTTCAATTGTACTTTGGCTTAGTACTCTTTGTATTTCCAGAATTTCGACTTGTTTGGATGATTTCCTACACAAATGTATCATGCATCATTTTATATATATGTGTTTGCTACAGTTGTTTATTATTCCAATATTCAGATGTTTACTGTTTTTGGATATTTACAGCTTTTTCTATTGTATGTATTTGTTTACTTCCATTGTGTACTCTTCCAATGAGGGAATTGTTTCACCACTATCACACCCAAGGCCCTCACTGCTAGTCAGCAGCCTCTAGCATTCGAGGAAATGCACTCGAGGCCATGTGACCAATCGGGTATGGGATTCCTCTGGGTGGCTTCTAGAACCGGGACTTGACAAACATTATCATAACCATATATATAAGTTGGTAATGAAAAAAAAAACAAAAATATGTCTTTACATGGAGTGTTTAGTCCACACGTATGTATGGATGATGATTCCATTTTTCATACAATGGGGAAAAAAGTAATATGGTTTATCATTTAAGAATATAAATTATGTCATCAATATCATAATTATATTCCCTAATAATATTATCCTTTATATTATATTACGTAAAAGGAAACACATTGTGTCATGGAGGCAGTAGTTCAAACAAAACACAAATGACAGATTCATTTTCTGTGGTAGAAAAGGGAAATAATGTTAATTACTCTACCATTATTATAATAACATAACATTATAATAATGGTACTTATGTTATCATTATAATTTTTATTAAATAATTTTTATGAATAATAAGTTCATATAAATAAATAGAAATGATAAATAATTTGTTAGTAGTTTATACTACACTTATTAAACCATATCCTTTGGAAAGGTGGTTAAGGCTTTAAAGGGTGGTATTTTGAGAAGAAAGGAACCTATTTAATGTTTATTGGAATTTTTAGGAGATTTTTGTTTATATTTTGGGTTGAAATAAGTTGGTTGTGGTGTGAGGGTATCTGGGTATATGAGAACATTTAATATCCTATTACTATTTTCAAGTATTACTAATCCCCCCTTTTTACCATTCTTTGGTTGGGTTTCATTTAAGGGCGATTTGGGTGAAAACATTAAAAAAATTGGATGTTTTTGGGATAGTGAATGGTTAGCACATGAATTTACCAAACTATGTATTTTTTCAATCCCAATCATGAAATCCTAGGTAGTGGGGGTTTTTTACAGTTGGTGCATGGTTTGTTAGACCACATACCCTATTTGGAGAAACTATATGGGCTATTTAAAAGGGTCACATGGTTTGTCCGCAAGGTTTTTCAAATTGTGTGACTCATCCCATGAAACCATACATACATGTTTTTAATCCAATTTTATATTTTGAAATCTAGATCCCTATCCTTAGTGTCTTTGATGGACTGGTATGACCCTAAACCAATTTCTCTTTCCTTGGTGGCTTCTAGGATATGTTATTAGCCCCATGGAACCCTCCGAAAAGCAATTCAAAGATTGAGGAATGTCAGTCCATCTTATCCTTGTTAGTTTCCTAGTACTGATCTCTTTCTCCTGCTATCTCACATCTCCACCCAAGGGGTTCTGTGGATCCCTTTGTTTCTTTGTGGATATAAAACCATTTTTGTGGGTTCTTAAACCTAGGTTTGATTCTCATTTTCCATTTTCATTGTTCTATATGGAAAATCCCAATTAGGGTTTGGTATTATGAGATTTTTTGATCCCGATGTTGGTAGTTCCATCATACTTCCCAATTTTTGTAAACATTAAATTTCTTTATTTAATTTGAATCGTTTTTATTAGATGAAATTTTTTGATTTCAATTATATTCAATTCGATTGATTAATTGTAAAAACCCCAATTTCATTAAATTGAGGTTTCAAAATTCGATTTTGGAATGAAATTTAAAAAATTTCCAATTCCATTTCTTTGAGGTGTGTTTATGGAAATTACTGATATTTAAATTGTTTAATTTATGTCGTGTAATGGGTTTGATGGAAAAATTGTGAAAACCCCCAATTCCATTGAATTTGAGGTTTTTTTGTGAAATTGATGAAATTGGTTTGAAATTAAATTATTGAATTTAAATGTGAATGTTGATTTTGAAATTGGATTATGAATTAATTTCAAATCCTTATTTGTGAAAATGACTTAAAATGGTTTTGATAGAAACCTTATGGTTTTATCTTAGTGAAAAGGTATATTTTGATTAAAACCCAATTTTGGTTTTTAAATTGGAATTTGGAATTTTTGAAATTGGGTAATGGAAATTAATTGTATTTAATGGTTTCTTAAAATGAATTTTACATAATTGAATTGTACTAGAGAACATGAAATCATTGGTATATAGTGATTTATATGAGAGAACCATGCTAGGATAGAAATTATATAGCACCAAATTGATGTTTTACAGCACACACAAAACACTTGTTATCACCACCTCTTTCCCCAGTGGGACATAGATTATTCCTCTCTTGATAGTGTTGAGGGATGTGTATACACATTATAATTTATCAATTTAGGGTGTAAGGATACCATAAGCTGTAACTATCATATCTCTTGGTAGATTTCCAAGTTGATGAATTATTTATATGTGAGATATAAATGTATACCCCTGTTGTGAACAATTTTACATGCCATATGATTTTATAAACTATATTATTTAAATGTTTTTATTTAATACATTTGTGTAAATTGACGTCTGTATAAATTATTTTCATCACATGAAAATTATTTTCATCATTTGAAATAAAATGAATGATCTCTTGAATTGTGATCATTAAATTAAAAACTTGTTTATTTAAATATTGAAATCACTTTAGGTTGTTAATTTAATATTCGTATCAGGCTGTGGAATCCTTTGTGAGACTCAACTGGGAATTTATCTCACACCCTACTTGTGCCTTCAAATGTCTGTAGATTATCTCCTTCTAGGTTTGAGTAGGGGTAAATCACCATATAGAGTTAGTTATAATTATTACTTAGTAGACTTGGGCAGTTACATCTGTTTAGACTTGGTTATTTTTTATTCCTATTTCTATGGTACTTTGTTATAGTACTTTGTGTTGTAAATACCTATTTGACTTCTGGTACACATATCCAAGTAAGGTTTCTTTTGTATGAGTAGTTATTTTTTATCTTGATTACACATTTTTTTGTGGAAAATCATCCCCACATTAATTGTTTATGATTCTAGGTTCTATTTTCCATCCCATGGAGATCAAAAATGATCATCAGGCCATGTTGGGATCTGATTGGTTATAGGGTTTCTAGGTTACCCAAGTCGGTTCGTGAAAAGTTGGTATCAGAGATCTAGGTTGAGCATCTTGTCTTGAAATCCATATGATTTATACAATATTTTCAGGACCTAGAAGGTTGTTATGATTGAGTTCATAACCATCTCTCACTGTAAAAAACCTTAATTCACTAGGTTTTTTAGGGAAAGATGTATTAAATATTAGCTCTAGTCTTTTACATTATTTATATTTGTATAGTTGAAGATCAAAAACGTGTTTCCTATATGTTGGGATTAATTACCCCCTATTGATCCATTTTGTTTCTAATATGATGTATTTATTGTATTCTATTGATATTATGTAGAATCCTGCCTTTGGGAAGACTTTAGAATTAGATTCAAGAGGAATATATTGCTAAACCATAGTGATAAAGTCTTGTTTTGGCCACACATCTAGTTGAGGAGATTTTAAGAACTATCCATGCTCTGGGATATGTACCACCATCAGTTCCCATTTAGGATCCTACTGTGGAACCTCCAAGGGATGTTCTCCAGGAACATTCTATAGACTTCTATCACCAGAATCCAGAATCATTCAAAATATAAAATGATCTTCAAGAGGACGAGAAGAGGTTGAGAAGGATATAAAATGTTTTTGGGTTCATGGATACACATGATCAAATCAAGGTGAAGTGTTCTACCTTAATGTTAGAAGGACTGATTAGGAGATAGAGGGATGCATGAAGAAGCATGAGGGTAATGAGTGGAAATATTTCAATGTTCTTTTCATCAACCAGTTCTATCCTGATTTGATGTGGTTGTTCAAGAATAAAGATTTTTACAAACATGAGTAGGTTGACAAGACCGTGACAGAGTATGCAAACTACTTGATGAGATCATTCATTTCTCACATGAGATAGTATAAAATGAGAATATATAGGCTTCAAGGATTGAGTTGGTACTTTTTCAGGATATTTGTTCTTAGGCTTTATTGATAAAACTACCTTCTTATGCTGATGTTATAGATAGAGCACTGATGGTCAAAATGAAAATGGATGACAAGCCTTTATTATAGGGAGATTCATTCTATAATAGTGGTGGTGTGATGGTTTTTAAAGGAAAGAGGAATCATGATGGTTCTCATGGTCATTATCGATAGCAAGATCATTTTAGACCTCCTACAACATGAGGAATAGGTATTTTTATTTTCTACCAGTGTGCCAAGCTAGGACATTCTAAGAGGGTTTGTACTGACGTTCCAAAGGTATGTGGTACTTTTGGATTTACATGTCACTTATTAAAATTATGCAATGATTATTACACTCTTCATAGTGGCATGGGATCATCAGATCCTTATAAAGTTATGGGGAAATTATATGCTTTAAGGATAAAAGAGTTCCATTTATAGGCCTTCAGAACAAAGATTCTTCATGTAGTGGAATATTTTCTATGGGAATCGAATACGAGTCTGGTGACCGTGATTGGTTCTTTCAATATATCTTCATCACTAGTGACAGATTTATTTGATACTGGTGCATCTCATTAATTTATTTCAACCCGTATTGTTAATCCTCTAAATCTTCTGACAGATATTTTGTCTAATGATATAAATATTAATACACCCCTTGGTATATAGAGGGAGAAGGGTCTTCGTAGTCCCTCTTGTGTTTTCACTCTATCAGATGCCGAGATTACTTGGTGTTTTATGGTTATTGGTGTAAAAACACTTTACAACATATTCAGGATGGAGTTTCACATTGAAAATAAAGCCTAAATTTAATGTTATCTTTGATGGGTCTACTTTATTACACCCAATGGAATGTGTCGTGTCATTCAAGGAGAATGGGACCTAAGGTCGAGAAGGTACAAACCATATTATCAAGAGTTGGGGAATGTAATATTTGTGTTTTCATTTGATATAGATTTGGAATCTTTGAGTATTGATCTACCTATAGTTGTCTTCAAGTTTCATAATGGGTTTCCTTCTAACAAATATGGTTTTCCATTGGTAGGGGAGGTGAAGTTTTCTATTGAATTAGTACCTGGTACTCAACCAGTTTCTATTCCCTCATAATGTATGAAACGATTTGAACAGAAAGAATTGAAGACTCATTAGGATGATCTTCTAGAGAAATTATTTATAACCCTAAGTGTTTCACATTGGTCGGTGTCGGTTCCCTTTGCTAAGAATTCTAATGGTTCACTTTGCCTATGTGTTGATTGCTGAAATCTCAATCGAGTGACATTAAGTAATATGCATTCATTACGAAAGATTAATGAACTATTTGATCAGTTGAAAGCAGAATATTGGTTCATGATGATTGATCATTGATCTTGTTACCATCAGTTGGGGATAAAATAGTATGACATTCAGAAATCCACCTTTTGGAGCAGGTAAAGACAATATTTGTACATTGTTTTGAATATTTCTTTAACCAGTGATCCTATAATATTTATATATTTAATGGATAGGATTTTCTATGATGATATTGATACCCTTTTGGTAGTATTTGTAAATGATATCTTTATTTACTCCATGTTTGAGTATGATCATGTCAGTCATCTTAGAATAGTTATGATTTTTATGAGAAATCACAACCTTTTTCAAATATTATTCAAATATGATTTTTGGATTTCGGATGTAAAATTAATGGGACATGTGTTGTCAGAACATGGTATTTTAGTTGACCCTGAAAAGTTAAAGGATATTATGATATGGGAAACCACAAATTTTTTTCGAGATTTGGAGCTTCTTGGGTCCAGCTGGGTATTATCATTGGTTCATTAAGGACTTCTCAAAGATGGATTCTCTAATTAATGTTGTAAATCAGAAGGGAGTATGTTTTGATTGGGATAAAAGAAATTTAGAATTATTTTTTTAGGGTGAAATGTATTTATTTTATTATTATGGTGTTAACTCTTCCAGAGGTTGGGAAGCCTATGTGGTCTTCTGTGATACATTAGGTTCTAGTTTGAGTTGTATTATTATGAAAGGTGATCAATTCATTTATTATGGATGTCATCATTTTATTCCACATGATAAGAATTCTCTAACCCAAGAACATCAACTTTCATCTATGATGCATACACTTAAGATTTTGCCGCATTACCATTATAGAGATAGGTTTACCTTGTTTTTAGACCACAAGATCTTGAGTGATATAGTCTATCGACAATATTTAAATCTCCACCAATAGTGTTTTGTAGAATACCTGTAATATTTAAACATTAATATATCCTATACCTCAGGGAAATGGAATGTCATCATAGATTATTTGAGTTGGAATATTTTGACCTAGACTGTTAAAAAATCATTAGAAGAGTGGAACCTGATTGATATCTTTCCTCAGTTTCATATAGTAGTCCAAGAATCTGAGGATGAGGTTTCTTTGGCCATTGTTCAGTTCATTTCCTCTCTTATTGAGATTATTTTTTTGGAATATAAGCATGAATATTGGTTTCAAGGCATTAGAAACTCTCTTTATGCTGTGGAGACTGTTGTCGAGTGGTTATTCTCCAAAGATGACACATTATGCTATCAAAATTTATTTTTTTCATAATCAATATGGAAATATGTTATGAGGGATTTATATAATTCCTAGTGGGATGTGTACCCATGAAACATATATATTTTATACAATATATGGTATCGATTCTAGTGGTCGGGTATGATATTGGGAAATACTATGTTTGTCTCTAGTTTTTATTCATGCAACAAGTCAAGGTCGAGAACTAGAAGCCTTTCAGGTTGCTTCAACCACTTCCTGTCCCTACATGGAAGTGGGTTGAGATGTATATTTACTTTTGGTTGGGTTTCCATGTACCCAGATATAGAAGGATTTGATATGGGTTTTGATTGGTCTGTTGACCAAATTAGACAACTTTATACCCATTTGTGATACAACCAAAATTGAGATGTTTGGAAATATCTATGTGATTGTGATTTTTCATTTTCATGATGTTTTATCATTTATAGTCTCTGATAGGGAGCTTAATTTCACTTATCCTTTTTAAGAGTACTTTATGAGGCACTATGATTTCAGGTATGTTTGAGCATGACATGCTATCCATTGTTGGATGCCCAGATGGAATGTGCTAAATAGATTCTTGAGGATTAGCTTTGTCATTGTGTTATAAACATTAGTGGGGCTTGGTATGACCATCTGGGATTGGTGCGGTTTTAATATAACAATATTTATCAGTCTGTGATCATAATGGATCCTTTTGAGGCCTTGTATGGGGGTCCTTTCTGATCTCTATTGTGTTGGTCGGAGATCGGTGAAAGTTACTTGGTTGTACCAAGTTTGGTGAAAGAGATTAGTACAATTATTTAATTAATTCATTAGATAATATTGAAATTATAGATATGATATAATTCGTATGCTTATCTTCATCATAGGAAATTGGAGTTTTCAGTTGGTGACCAGGTGTTCTTGATAGTTTCACCCCGGTTGGGCCATCGACAGATTAAGAGGTAAGTGAATATTTCTACTCATTTTCTGAGACCTTTCTAAGTTGTTGAGATGTTAGAGAAATATTCTTACCATTTATCATTTCTTACTCATCTGAAATCAATACAGAACATGTTTCATTTTATCTCAGATATGAATGTATTTATATGATCTAAATCATGTTCTGAATTGACCTTATCTTGAGGTTGGACCAGGTTTTTATGTGACTGAATGGATAGTTAGGAATGTTTATATTGAAACCAAGGGGCTATGTGGGAGGTTGATACCTTTGGTTCAAGTGTTATGGAATCACAGTTCAGATAATCATGAGATCTGGTTGAGGGAGGAATTGATGACAGAGTAATGGCCTCATATTTTGGGCATTGAAGCTTCTATGTAGGCTTTATAAGGATAGACATTTTCTATGGTTGGGATGTGGTAACATCATATAACACTTTTCAGATATTTCTAAACCCATTTTATTACTATGCATTAGCTGAGTTTCTTTTAACTGTAATTCAGGTGAAAACATTGAAATTTTTGGATGTTTTTGGGCTAGTGTATAGCTCACAAATGGTTTTCCCAAACCATGATCCCTCTCAAGAGAAAACATAAAAATCTACATAGTCAGGGTTTTCATGGTTGGAATTAGGTTTTTTAGACTCTATTCCCTCTTAGAAGAAACTGTGTGGACAATTTAAAAGTGGTGCATGGTTAGTATTTAAGGTTTTTAATCCACGCGTCTCTGCCCAAGAAACCATGCCTATATGTTTTTAATTTGATTTTGAGTTTTGAATTCATGAAACCTCTTTTTAGGATCTCTGATGTACTGTTATGACCCCCAACGGATTTCTCCTTCATTGGTGGAGCCTAATAGAATTTATTGGCCCCTTACAAACCTATCAAAAACGATTTTAATCTTGAGGAACAATATTCAATCTTTTCTCTATTAGCCTTCTCTTAAATATCTACTTCTCCTGCTATCTATTTTCTCCCCCTAGAGTTATATGGATCCAAGGTTTTATTATGGATTTAATATCCTGTGTTTTTGGATCTTAAACATATGGTTGATTCACATTTTCTATTTTCATCATTCTACATAGAAAATCCATATTAGGGTTTAGGGTTACAAGATTTATTGATCTCAAGGTAGGTGGTTCTGTCATTATGCACAATTTTTTTTAACTATAAATTAAATTATTTAATTTAAATTTTTTCAATTAAATTAAATTACTTCATTTTGATTATATTACTATCAATTGGTTTTTTGTAAAGACTCAATTACATTTAATTTGGGTTTTAAAATTTGATTTTGGCAGGAAATTTGGAAAACCAAAAATTCTAATGAATTGGGTTGTGTGTATGGAAATTGGTGGAATTTAAATTTTTTAATTTAAATTAATGAATGGGTCTGATGAAAAAAAATGAGGAAAACCCCAATTCCATTGAATTTGGTTTTTTTTTTGTAAAAATTATTGAAATTTTTAAAATGAAATTTTCGAATTTAATTACGAATGTGAGTTGTGAAATTGAATTGTGAATTGATTTAAAATAGTTATTTATGAAAACTGACTAAATGGTTTTGATAAAAAAACATAGGGTTTTATCAAGATTAGAAGGCATGTTTTGATTAGAAACCGGTTTTGGTTTTTAAATGGAAAATTTTCATTTTTGAAAGGTGGGAATGTGATGTAATTGTATTCTAAGGTTGCTTAAAATAAATTTCCCATAATTTGATTGTGCTATATGACATGAAAGGATAGATAGATAGTGAGTTATTTGGAACAAATATACTTGGATGGGAATTCTATATTACTGGATTGACATTTAACAATACTAACAAAACTTTGGATAATACATAAAATTTCCCTAGTGGGACATGGATGAGTCCTCTCTTTCTAGTGCCGAGGGATTTTTATACAAATTATAGTTTATCATTAGAGAGTGTGAGGATACAATAACTGGAAACCATCATACCTCTTTTGAGATTACCATGTTTCTCTCTTATTTTTATATGAGATATAAATTTATTCCAATGTTGTGAACTGATTTAAATTCCTTATGATTTTATAATCTATTCTATATAAACGAATTTTTAATCCATTTTTGTAATGTTCCATTTGTATAAAGTATTTCCATCACTTGAAAAGTATTTTCATCATTTTAAATGTAAATATTTATGTATTAAAATGTTCTCTTTAAATGTCAAAGTTGTTTGTTTAAAAATTGAAATCACTTTGTTTTGTTAATTTGATATTGGCATCTTGTTATGGAATCCTTGGTAAGACCCTATAGATATTTTAAACCACACCCTACAAATTCCTTTGGGTGTTTGTATATTATTTCCTTCTTGGTTCGAGTAGGGGTAATGAACCATGTAGAGGAGGTTGTAGTTGTTGAACCATGGCCTTATAGGGTTGAGTTTTTTGGGGATTGGGCAGTTTTTATTCCTATTTTTCTAGTACTTTTCTATAGTAATTTGGGTTTTAATACATGTTTGGCTTTGGGTACACTTCTCACAGTGGAGTTTCTTTTGTATGCATACTAATTTGTTAACATCATTTCCCATTGTTTGTGGAAAAACTATTCCCACATTCATTATTTATGATTCTAAGTGTTATACTCTAACCAGTGTGGATCGGGAATGACCTTCGGCCTATATCGGTATCAGTTCATTTATTGGGTTACCAAGTTACTCAGACCTATTAGTGATAGCGATCCACTTATATGTGAAAATTGACGACATTTCTATAAATACCTCATAATTTTTAATAATGGGAAGTCAATCTCTAATAATGTAGCTTCAATATTGAGAAATAATTTATAGGATAATATATATAGCCCATATAAACCTCAACCACCCATTTCCACACACGCCTTAATCTCATTTTCAAGTCATTACCCTTATATTGTTCTCTTTTAGGCATTTAGCTTTTGTTGTGGTAATTAGTTTTCATGTAAGGAAACATATCCATCACGCCCAAAAATAAAATGGACCATATTACATGATTTGGAGCTACCAACTAAAAATACAAAATATATTTTATTATATTAAATTTCTAAAAATTATAAAAATTAATTTAAAAACTATAAATGTAAAAAAAAAAATTTATTTAAAACATCACTCATTCTTTGATATGATAATTGTATATTTTTAAACAAAATTATATATTTTTATTTATAATTTCAGTTATAAAATTCATATTTTTTTTATTAAAATTGTATTCATACATATAACAATCATACTTATAAACAAAAAAATCCATAAATTCAGAGTATATCTCAAAATTGTATATTGGAAAATTGACCACAAAATTACAATTTTTAGTAAAATCAAAAATAAAATTAATAAGATAATATTTACTAACAAAATATGGAAATGAATTTATTTTCTAAAATTAAAATTATATAATTAATAAATTATCATCTACTTTAAAATATAATTTATAAGGATAATTTCATTTTATTAGAAAATAACCACTTTAAACATCAAGTTTATTTAATCTTATTTCTTATTGATATATAAATAATTGATTATTAATATATTCGTTTATGAACAAAAATATTACCTATTATAATAAAATTTTATCTATTTTCAATTTAATTTATTAAGGTAAAATAAAATACCCCCTTTTTTAAATGTCTCTTAAAAAGGAATATTTTGAAAATATTTATCAAATAAAATAATAATAATATATAACTATTTTATTTGATTATTTTATTTTCATCAACTAATGATTATTTTATTCCTGTAATTTTAAAATTTCATGGACTGTTTTAGTTTTCTGTTATGTTAGTTTAGTTTTGTGTGTAATAAATGCTATTATATATAGTATTAATTTAAAGGGTCTAAAATCATAGGCTGTTACAATATAGCCCTCCAATGAATTGTTTATTTTTTTCATCTCATGAGATTCAATGTATGGTGAATGAGAGGTTTTTATAACAACATTATGTTTTTTGATGGATGGACCAATAATTATATACCCCTCTAATGCATTGGTTCAAGATTTACATCTCATGAGATAATATGAAAGGTAATGGGAAGTGAACCCAATCCACCATGGGATTCTATCCAACATGATAGTATTTGAAATAATCCTTAACCCATGCATATGATTTCAGGTTTAATTGTTTTCTATATATTTATAGTTCCATGAATATATGATAACATTTTCATTTTCCATGTTTCTATTCTTATCTCAAACTGTTATTTTAGGGTACATGGTTGTTATTTTGATATTACATTCCATTGTTTCTTTATTTTAGGAAAAAGCTTATTTCCCTGTGTTAATTTTGATAGGTTTCCCAATACTCATTTTTCTCATAACCTTATGATATAACCATTTATGAAATATTGAACTGTTTTTCACCTTCAATGATTTTGAGCTCACCCCATTTTTATGAATTCATTACCCATGGTTTGAATATATGTATTACTTATAACTATTCTAAACGGGAGGCTAGATTATTTTAAATATGGAAATAATTTCATGTGTTTTATAAAGTAAGTTTCCGTTGTAATTGGTCCGCAAAGACCCTGAAATAAAAGTTTCTCCAAGACATGTGATTTTTTTGTGAGATGTATTATATGAATTTTCTAATTATATAAATGTAAATGTGTTTAGTATATGTTTTAATAAGTAACATATTATAGCAAAAAGAATCAATAGGTGTAATATTATATTATCATGGTTCCAGTCATATCAACAAGGCCACTTTTCATTTCTTTACCCACACAATTTTCAGGAGGAGTGTAAAGTGCACTGAATTCATGTCTACTACCAAGTTTACCAAGATATAATAAGTAATTATTATTGTAATACTAACTATAATTTTATATTTACATTATTTTCAATGAAACACATATCTTTTATTTTTCTATACTTATAAAAAATAAAAACATTATTATGTATTGATATTTATGAGACATATACATAATTAATTTAATTATTGGGATGTCATCAATGAATGTAATAAATTATTTATCTCTTCCTGTTCACTTCATAGTTATAAGACATAAAATATCCAAATGAAATGACTCTAATGGCCTTTGTCCTTGAATATCAACACCCTTGTAACTTTTACACATCATATCCCCCTTTTTACATGTTATCAATTAATAATTGTATCTTATTTAAAAACTATATTATATATCATACCCACATCTCTGGTCATTTTCACCATGTTATTTAGTATAAAATTACTATTAATTCTATGAGACAAAATGTTTCATGCTTGAACACTCATGTGGCATATTATTTTAGCTTCTCCAACATGAAATAAATTTCATAAGGTTCCCATCCTAGTTTTTATCACGTCTCTATATTTCATTATATTAACCAAATAAAAAATATTTTTTAATATAACCACATTTCTATCATCATATATTTGGGATACAGTCAAAAAATTATGTTTCATCTAATCAAAATATAGGACATTATTTTAGATTATATGGTTTTTTCTAGTTTGAGAAACTCAAGATAATATGATATTTAATAAACTATCATTTCCAAAAAAAATATTTAGTCATTTTTATTTTTCAGTATACTTCAATTAATTTGAATCACATGTTATATTATAAGGGTTTCTACTTTACATAATCCATGGAGTCTTAGATTTTCATTAAATGAATGAAACATCAAAAAAAATTCTATTTTTCGGAATACAGTTATTTATGATCATTCCCTATATTCAAAGAAGGATTTAGTTGAGCTATTATTAATGTAAGTAAATCATTTGAGATGTTTCCTTCATGAACACAATTTCAGAAAAAATCCTTTCAAATTCTGAAAACTATTTTCACTACAATATTATTTTTATCCTATTTCATTTGACGATTTATTATATATTTTTATAGTATCCCCATTTGTTCATTATCTCTCCTTTATCTAGGTAGAGACCTATTATACCATAATCTATTCTTTTTAGAAAAAACATTATATATATTGAAGTAACCAAGAAGCCTCCTCTATTGAAATAAGCTCTACTAATTCATTTTCTACTGTCTGAGTCCATTATTAAATTTCAATTGTGTTTATTTCACCAAATAACTTTTTGGTATCCCACCTTGAATGATTGGTACAAGAATGATGTGGCGATGGCGGTTCGTGATGGGGGACATTGACATGATGTTTTTCAGTTGTGGTGTTTGAAAGATGATGGAAATGGTGTTCGTGGATTAGTTTTCATGGAAGTACCATTGGTTATGTGTGATAGCGGTGATAGTGGTTGGTGTAGGCAGTGGGCGTCAGAGAACTGGCTGGTAGTGATAGCTAATGAGGATGATGTCTTACTGATTGGTAGAATTGATAGTGGTGATGGTAATGCGATGTTAGATCAGTGACATGATGATGGTTGTAAGGTGCTTTTTGATGCATCCTCATGATGCGGATCATGGAGGGTAGCTCGGGGTTCAATGTGGTTTTGGCAGTTTTTTTATTTGGGTTTTGAATTTTGAATTTGTGTTTTGAAATTCGAACGTGGATTTTCATGTGGATGAATATACACGTGAATGGTGGGTCTCTATGTATGGTTTCCACTTTCCTAAAAATTGGTCTTTTAAAAAGTAAAAAAAATGGTTTGTTTTTGTATATATACTTCAATATATTAGATGGTTTTCCCTTTTCTTTAGTTTTTATAACTAATATGGATTTTTTTTTCATTGAATCTTTCTAAGATTATTATTTTTATTTTAATGTGAAAATTTATGGACATTCATTATTCATATTTATCTTTTTGAGAATTAAGGGAACCTGATATTTTTTGAAGCATTCACATATTTCTACAAGTGTCCTTTTGAATTCATAATTAATTGTTTATTCTTATCCTCTTTAACAAAATTATTTTTATCTTGTATACTTGATTATTCCAAATAATGATATTACATGTAATTTTGTAAATAGTATTTATTTTCTTATCATTGTTAACTTAAAACATCTTAATTTATTTGACCAAACCTATCATCCAATGATATATTTGATCACTCTTATCAGAGTTATTTTTGACATGAAAATTTGTTCTCCTTAACATACAATTTATTTTGTGAACATATCAATTTCCACTCTCATACTGATGTCCTTTATGGATTCTCGTTATCTAGTAGAAAAAACATAATCAATTGAAGATTCATCCTTTAATGAGTTAATATATTCCTCTTCTTGTTTTATGAGAACCTTTTTAGAATCTTTAAGATCTTCTTTAACACCATAGTTGTCATCACAAAGATAAATATCTACATTAACAAATAATAAATTATTCCTAAAAAAATTGCATTTCATCTACTATATGAATTTTAATGGAGGGTAATTTCTTCTGAAATTATATTTTTTTCTTATAAAATCTCTTATTAGCTCCATTATCTTTATTTTAATTTTTTATCTCTATGGGATAGTTTTAATAAAAGTGTCCAATATTTCATTAGTTAAATCATTTAAGGGTTTTATTCCATTAATACTTCCCATTTCACATTATGAATCTTCCTCACTTAGGGATTTGGTTTTAATGAAATACTATATATTTTCTTCAATATCATAATCTATATAGTCAAATTTAATCTTCATGTTTTTTAAAGAATTATAATCATTTTATTATTATTTTATAACTTTTATTTTTTAGATCCACTCCTATTCACATATCATAATGCATTATAGTACTATAATGCTTATCTATACTAAATTAATCAATATTATTTCCATCAAGTGGTAATATCTCAGAATCAAAATTGTTTGGTAAAATTTATATAAGTGTCTTTAATACAGTTTAATCTCTATGAGTTTTTTCAAACACTCTAATGGTGATAAAAATCATATTTACTAGTAAATAACTCATAAACCAATTCATATCCATTCATTATAACATCTTCAAATTGTTTTTTACTAATTATTATATTAATTTTTTTACTTTTTGTTCCCTTCATAATTACTATGATATTTTCCTCAAATGGATTACTTAGTTTTTGATCGCATGGATCTTTCTATTTATTTATTAGATAAAGAAGAAAATAAAACATTTCATTAATTTCCATCACATAAAATATTATTTCTATCAGAAATAGTTTATGCATAAGTCTTACTGAGTACTGTGAACCCATTTTGAAGAGAGTAAAAAAAATTAGTCTGAGGGAGAGAAGATGAAGTACCATCATTTCCTTCCAATTATGAAAACCATTTTCACTTAATGTTATAATACCATTTCTGTCGACGGTTTTTTTATCCATGATATTCTAAAATAGATACTATTAATAGAAGACTATTTTTGTGATAATAATTGTTATGATCACATTAAATGTGATAAAAACACAGAGGTGGAATCAATTTTAATATTTAACTTAAATAATAATTGAAAACTTTTCTTATCAAGAACTACCATCATAAATACAATGGTTTAGAAATAAATATTAACACATCTTATTTTATCATGTTTTTCAACTATAAAGTATGACTACATCCTCTGGGTATAATGGTTTTAATCTTATACACTCACTACTCTCCTTTTATAATTGATAAGTAAAAACAGATAAGTGTATTACTTTCACCATGTTATAAATGATATAAAAAATATACATTTAGAACAATAAATTTATTTTTAAATTAAAAATTACATGTTTTATAAAAAAATCACCAATGTCGTGTGATGCACAAATAGGATAATCTAATTTTAATTTTTTCCCTTCTCTTCTAAAATATTAATCCAAAAGTTTTGTTATCCACAGTCTATTTTTTTTCAAAATAAATGTAGTGTTGTCAACCCATAAACTCTTCTTAAATCCTCTCCGTTTATATTCTTGTGCATCCTCTTGAATATTTTTTTATATATTTAATATGGAAACCCTTATCGATTCCTTTCAAATCCCTCAAATTATTTTGTCTTTACATAACGTTTTCCACTTTTTTAAACCACCCCGAACTATACTATAAAATCATGGCCTTCCATTTCCATAATAACTATATTATTTTAATATACACAAATATATTAAATCAAAAAAAATATTATAACATAAATACACCTCCCATTATAAAAATTATTTCGAAATTTTCATGGTACCTTCAAAGAATCTTATGTCATGGCATGAAAATATCTTCTGTACCATTTTATCATTGAGTGAATAATCTATGACATGATACCCTATCATGATGTTCTTTGTGACTAATTCTTCATCACGAACCGTGGTTTTTATCCCTATATCTTTTTAATCTCAAAAAACATGGCATGCACCTTCTTCCCACAGTATAGATATATCTCAAATAGCATAACCAATTCTAGATTGATCGTTATTCTCATGATTCATCAACAAGCCCATTTAAACATAAATTATAGATAACTATAAATATCATCATTATATGTAACGACCCAAATTTTCATTAATAGAAAATCCCTCTTGATCCAGTTAAATGTTTCTTTATGTTTTTATAAGATGTCAACTTCTTTAAGTTTTACGTTAAGATTTGTGACCGTTACTTTTATAGCCGTTGAACAGTGATCATCTGGGTAGTTTAAATATAAGGCTTTAACGAACCAATTTTTCTACTCAGACAAAGGAAGCGATGGCCTCATCCAGTAGAATTGCCCCTTACAAAGCCCATTTGTCGGAGCTCGGTAAAGAGGTGGCGTCTTTGGGCTTTGCCCTTGACCAAGCCCAAGCTGAGCTTCATCAAGTCAAGCTCGAACGTGATCGTCTACGGGAAAAATGGAAGTTGATAGAGATTACCACTCGAGCGATGTTATCCGAGAAGCCCCAAGAGTCTGTCACCATCGCGCACCTTACCCTTAGGTCTTATGCGGCTATTTTAAGGGGTTATGTAACAAATAAGTAGAACCATGTTCATGTACATTATTTTTTTTTATATAATAATGAATATTATTTCTAGTCATTTTTGATACATTGTAATTAGTTTTTAAAGTACAAATGGTGTTTTTAGTTATTATTTAATTAAGAATTATATTTTATTAAATTAAAGGATTTTTGAATTAAATAATATTTTAATAAAATATTATTATTAATATTAAATTAATTGTCATTAAATATAAATGATCTTATAATTTTATGAATGCAATTAAAATGTTTATTAAGGTTTGAAAGCCATTTCTGTCAAAACCCGTGAATTTTTTTTATATATAAATGTCGGTTTTTATTTTAAAAGTGAAAATTCACATATTTAGAAAATTATTTATATAAAATAAATATTATTTTTGGAATCAGGACGTCGAAATTATCCAACGGTGAATTTTTCATAATTTTCTGAGACAGTCCAATTTTTGGGTAAAAATTAAATACCTTTTAAATATATAATGTGTTTTATGACATCATAATGACCCAATGGTGATGTAATAAAATACCATAATCCTTAGGTTCGGCCAATATATGTTTTATCATTAAAATAATGAGGTTTTGGGTTTGTTTGACTCACTTTTCAAAGCATTAATGGAGCCCTCAAGACTTATTCAACACTTTGCCTTTTTAAATTAATTTCCATGGGAGTGTGACTCACCTCCACATAAGCAACCCTAATTATTTAATAAGTTCGGACCTTGGCCTTGTAAAATATTGTTTTCCTCTCTCCTTTTCCAGAAACCATGGGCAAATACCATGGGATGGTTTGTGGTTTGGATTATTTTAATATAAGGGGTCCCAAACCTGAATAATAAAGAATTCTCTCACCTTTCCTATATAAACCCACCCAAGCTCCCACTTCCTCCTCACCCAAAGCCCTTGAAGTTCGTCCAAACTCTGCCCTACTCTCTCTAGAATCCTCTCAAGGTGCCCCAAGCTCCCAAGAAGCCTCTCACAAGCCTCTCTCTAGCCTTTGGAAGCACACTTCCAAGTAAGGGTTTTTCTTCCTTTCTCATTTTTGTCAATTTTCTTTAAGTTGCATTGCCCTTTTAATTTAATTTATGAATGTTGGGGTATGGTTTCGCACCTCTCCCATACTGCCCTCTTATTGTTTGAATGATGGGAGACCCCTTTCTCTCTCATTAAATGCCTCCCATGTACACCCGTTACTATGCCGAAATTCCGAAAGGAACCTTTTTCTCCTCTTCTATATTCAAGCAATACTTTTGTATCATGAATCTAAATTCCTTTTCAATTGTTGGGACATGTATCTATATGACCTTCTTACTCTCCATTACATGTAAATATGATGAGGAACCCCTTTCTCTCTCATCAGCCTTTTTTATGAATTCTTATGTCACGCCGTTACGCAGCCGAAATCACACCGATTTTCTAAGCCAATATCATTGTGTAGTGAATACCATGCCCATTTCTCCATCAAGGGTATTCACCTTTATGCACGTTTACTTATTGATTGTAAAGTTTCATGTATGAATTCCACATTCCTTTATCGTGGAATAAATGATTATGTTTTATGAATCCATGTTTTATGATCCATGTGGCACACTTATGCATGAAATGAAATGTTTAAGAAGGGTGCGCCCTGATAGCGCTCCAAGGCATTGGGTAAAGTATAGTATCATGATACGTCATGTGCAATGAGTGTTGACTCATGCTAATTCAAGTGCAACAGGGGTTTACTCGTGCTTCAAGTGCAATGAGGGTTTACTCATGCTCCATGTGCAATGAGCCTTGGCTCATGCTAATTCAATGTTAAGTGTTGTTGCCACATTTCCATGTTATGATTACCATGCTTTATCATGCCTTTATGTTCATGTCTATCTTATGCTCTATTGATATGACTATTGCCTAACATGTATTGTACTCCTCATGTTATTCATTGTGTACTCCCTTACTGGGCTTTATAGCTCACCCTTTTCTTATGCATGTCCTCAGGTTAGCCCATGCAATGCTAAGAACGAAGGAATGTAGTGGTCATGTAAAGGAAGTTTTCAATAAGGATGTTGTATTTCAAGTTTAATGTTTTTATGTAATGATCCTAAGCCCCAAAGACACTAAACCTCTCGATCTTCTTTGTGGTATCAAGTGAAGTTTTATGTAATAAAGCATGTTTAAGTTGTAATAAAAAGCAGGGTTGTCATAGTTGGTATCAGAGGATAGGTTTAGTTATTTTTGGGATTAGGAAACCCTAGTAAAGCCTTAGATACAAGACTAATCATAATAAAAACATCCCTAAGTTTTGGTAAATACTAAGTAAGTGTTTTATCAAACAAATACATCCCTGTCTGGATACGAGCAGGTAGAGGCGGCTCTGGCACAGATGTATCCTAGGGGTAAAACCCGAAAACACCGCTTTGAGCTAGACTCGAACGGGAACTGGTGCACGACAACGGGCCTTGCTGCACTCTTGGTTACGACACTCCCGGGGGATATGTTTTGATAAATTCACAATCTTAGTATGAACCCTTATTAAGGGAAAAATGCCCCTAAGAATATATGTTAGAAGGAAGATCATGAAAAGCCTGGATTGAATCCTATAGACTCATGAGTTAAAGAGATTAAAGTTTATTTATAAGTTTGTCTTTGGATTACCCTTTATGTGTTACCCCTAACTTTCCTTTTATTCCAGCCAATGGCCGGTAATAGGAGAACTCGGGCTAACAACCGTTGTGAAGATCAGTGTGATGATTGTACTAATGAGATGCCCAATCCGATGGGAGCGGGAATCGCGAACTTTGTCACGCTTCTCTCTCAGCTAACTCAAGTTTTGAATAGAAACACTGGTCAAGAGGAACGTTCAACCCCCCCTAAGAAAGAACAAGTCTCTATTGAAAGCTTCATGAGACAAAGGCCTCCTACGTTTAGTGGATTATCCGATCCCACGATTGCTGAACAATGGATCAACTCCATTGAAAAGATATTCTCCATCCTCCAATGCTCTGAAAAAGAGAAAGTCCTCCTGGCGGCTTATCGTATGGAGGGTGAAGCTGATCAATGGTGGACATTGATCAAAAATACGAAGCCTGAGGAGGAGATCGAGGCTTTGGAATGGAAGGTATTCCGGAAGATGTTTTTCGATAAATATTTTCCACGCACCCTCCGTCTTAAGATGGAAAGGGACTTCCTTTCCCTCAAGCAGAAAGATGAGGAATCTGTGGGAGCGTACGAGGCAAACTTCACAAGGCTTGCACGATATGCTTCCGGCTTTGTCGTTACCCCCGAATGCAAGGTTGACCGCTTCTTTGGTGGGCTGAAGCCTAGCTTGCGGAAAGCTTTAACGATCCGTGACTTCGACAGCTATGAGGAAATTGTCCGATGTGCCCTCAAGGTTGAAATGGAGATCGGAGAATCACAGGGGTATCATGGGGACAAGAAGCGGAAGGTGGACTTCAATGCTGGTGGTCCGATGGATAAATCCAACGGCGCTAAGAAATTTCAGCACCCCACTTGCCAAAAGTGTGGAAAGAAGCACCCTGGAAATTGCTTTAGGGGGACAAGAAAATGCTTCAAGTGTGGAAGAGAAGGGCACCTAGCTGTTAACTGTCAGCAAGAAGGACCCGCGGCTGCGACAGAGGGGAGGAACGCTCCGTTCGAACCTCAACGCGTTGTTCAATGCTTCAAATGCAAAGAACCGGGTCATTTTGCGAATCCGTGCCCTAATCCAAGGGTTATCGGAGGCAATCAACAACCTCCAAGACAGCAAGGAAGAGCTTTTGCCATCACTTCTGCCGAAGTGAACCCCGACAACGAAGTGGTGACAGGTACGCTAGTTATTCATTCAAGAATAGCGAACGTACTTTTTGATTCAGGTTCTACGCATTCTTTTATATCTCAAAAGTTTAGTAGAACAATCCCTGCACCACCACAAATCATGGAAGTAAAGATGTCGGTGAGTACGGCAAATGGGGCAATCATTGCATCCCATGAGTATAAATCCTCCCCTGTTATAATCTGTGGATTGAATTTCCCGGCGAACCTCGTCATACTCCCTTTGGTGGAATTTGATTCAATTCTTGGCATGGATTGGCTTTCCTTATATAGAGCCAACATAAATTGTCAGGAGAGGGAAATCACACTCCATATGGAGAATCGACCCCCGATTCTTTACAAGTGTCAGGAGGAAGATGAATCTCCTTTAGCTCCATCATCTCAAGCATGGATATTACTGCCTTATGAGCACGCATATCTGGCTCAGATGATTGAGTCCAAGGAAGAAACCACCCTTGAAGAAATGCCTATTGTGAGGGAATTCGCTGAAGTATTTCCCGAGGAACTTCCTGGTCTTCCTCCAAGAAGAGATGTTGAGTTCTCAATCGAACTTATACCTGGGGCGCTACCAATATCCAAGACTCCATATAGGATGGCTGTGGTTGAGCTTGAAGAACTGAAGAAACAACTACAGGAGAATCTGGATAAAGGGTTTATACGCCCAAGTGCATCACCATGGGGTGCACCAGTCCTCTTCGTCAAGAAGAAGGATGGGTCAATGCGGCTTTGCATCGATTATCGTGAACTTAACAAAATCACGATAAAGAACAAGTATCCTCTCCCAAGAATCGATGACTTGTTTGATCAGCTGCGTGGAGCACAATACTTCTCCAAGGTCGACTTGCGGTCGGGATATTATCAAGTAAGGGTGAAGAAGGAAGATATCCCCAAGACTGCTTTTCGTACAAGGTACGGGCACTATGAATTCATAGTAATGCCTTTCGGACTCACCAATGCCCCAGCAATATTCATGGACTTGATGAATAGAGTCTTTAGAAATTACCTAGATAAATTTGTGGTAGTCTTTATAGATGATATTCTAATATACTCCAAAACCAAGGAGGACCATGAGGAGCATTTAAGAACTGTACTGGAGACTTTGCGCAAGGAGAAGCTCTATGCCAAGTACAGCAAGTGTGAGTTCTGGTTGAAGGAGGTATCATTCTTGGTCCATATCATCACAAGCAATGGGATATCTGTGGACCCCTCCAAAACAGATGCAATTGAGGGATGGCCGAGGCCAACATCGGTAACTGATATCCGTAGCTTCTTGGGGTTAGCTGGATATTATCGACGATTTGTGAGAAACTTCTCACGATTGTCCAACCCTCTTACCAAGCTAACTCGAAAGGGAGTAAAGTTTTCTTGGAGTGATGAATGCGAAGAAAGCTTCAAGGAGTTGAAAAGGAGGCTTATCACTGCACCTGTGCTCACTTTACCCACAAGTGGGGAGCTTTTTGTGGTATTCAGTGATGCTTCGAAGAAGGGATTAGGATGTGTGCTGATGCAGAATGATAAAGTGATATCCTATGCCTCGAGGCAGTTGAAAATCCATGAGCGAAACTATCCAACGCATGATCTGGAGTTGGCGGCGGTGATCTTTGCCTTGAAAATCTGGCGGCATTATCTCTATGGAGAGAAATGTGAGATATATACTGACCACAAGAGTCTTAAATATATATTCACACTGAAAGAGCTTAATATGCGCCAGAGAAGATGGATAGAGCTCATAAAGGATTATGATTGTTCAATACATTACCACCCTGGGAAGGCGAACAAGGTGGCGGATGCCCTAAGTAGAAAGGATCCAGCAATTCTATCAATGATGAGAATTGAGAAGGATCCAATCTTCTTAGACTTGATGAAGATGGACGTGGGAATCATAAAGAAGGGAACATCATCAATCCTTTCACAAATGATTGCTCAACCATCTCTTTTGGAAAGGTTAAAGGATGCTCAAAAGGATGATGCGAGAATCCAAGAAAAAGTGGAAGCTATCAAAAAGGGAAAATCCTCAGAGTTTAATGTTAATGAAGAAGGAATTGTGCGGTTTGGGAAAAGACTATGTGTCCCATCAAGTTCGGAGCTGAAGAAGGAACTTTTGGATGATGCACATAGTTCAAATTTCTCTATTCACCCAGGGAGCACAAAGATGTATCGAGATCTCCGAGAAAACTTTTGGTGGGATAATATGAAGAAGGAGATCGCTGAATATACATCAAAGTGCCTGGTGTGTCAGCAAGTGAAGGCAGAGAGGCAGAAGTCTAAGGGGATGATGCAACCATTGCCCATACCAGAATGGAAATGGGAGAACATCACCATGGACTTCGTCACTGGACTTCCAAGGACATCCAAAAACAACAATGCAATCTGGGTTATTGTGGATCGTCTTACAAAGACTGCACACTTCATTGCTATTCAAGAGGATTTTTCTTTGGATCAACTGGCACGGATATATATCAGGGAAGTGGTACGGTTGCATGGAGTACCAATGTCTATTGTGTCGGACCGAGATCCAAGATTTACCTCTAAGTTTTGGAAGAGTCTTCAACATGCTCTGAATACTGAACTGAACTTTAGTACGGCCTATCATCCTCAAACTGATGGCCAATCCGAGCGGACTATCCAAACACTTGAGGATATGTTGAGAGCGTGCTCAATGGACTTTAAAGGAGGATGGGATCAACATCTTCCTCTAGTTGAGTTCTCTTATAATAATAGTTTCCACTCGAGCATCCAAATGGCACCATATGAAGCCCTATATGGGAAAAGGTGCAGAACACCGGCATGTTGGGATGAGGTCGGTGAACGTAAGCTGCTTGGACCAGAAATGGTCGAAGAAATGGTGGAGAAGGTGAAAACCATTCAGCAGCATATCAAGGCAGCCCAAAGTCGACAGAAGAGTTATGCAGATAATCGTCGACGAGACCTTGAGTTTAAAGTCGGAGACATGGTGTTTTTACGCATATCTCCGTGGAAGAAGGTCATGAGGTTTGGAAAGAAAGGGAAGTTAAGTCCAAGGTACATCGGCCCCTTCGAGATTCTTGATCGTGTTGGGGTTGTGGCCTATCGACTAGCACTTCCACCTACTATGGCCAAGGTGCATGATGTCTTCCATGTATCCCTCTTAAGGAAGTACATACCAGACCCTTCACATGTACTCTCTTCCGAGGTGGTACAATTAGAAGACGATCTTTCTTATGAGGAGCAACCAGTGAAGATATTAGATCGTAGATAAAAAGTTCTACGAAATAAGACAATGCCCCTCGTCAAGGTGTTGTGGAGAAACCACAAGTTTGAAGAAGCAACTTGGGAGTCGGAGGATATGATGAAGCTAAGTTACCCACATTTTTTTTAGTGTGGGAAAAGGAAAATTTCGAGGGCGAAATTTCTTAAGGGGGGAATGTTGTAACGACCCAAATTTTCATTAATGGAAAATCCCTCTTGATCCAGTTAAATGTTTCTTTATGTTTTTATAAGATGTCAACTTCTTTAAGTTTTACGTTAAGATTTGTGACCGTTACTTTTATAGCCGTTGAACAGTGATCATCTGGGTAGTTTAAATATAAGGCTTTAACGAACCAATTTTTCTACTCAGACAAAGGAAGCGATGGTCTCATCCAGTAGAATTGCCCCTTACGAAGCCCATTTGTCGGAGCTCGGTAAAGAGGTGGCGTATTTGGGCTCTGCCCTTGACCAAGCCCAAGCTGAGCTTCATCAAGTCAAGCTCGAACGTGATCGTCTACGGGAAAAATGGAAGTTGATAGAGATTACCACTCGAGCGATGTTATCCGAGCAGCCCCAAGAGTCTGTCACCATCGCGCTCCTTACCCTTAGGTCTTATGCGGATATTTTAAGGGGTTATGTAACAAATAAGTAGAACCATGTTCATGTACATTATTTTTTTTTATATATAATAATGAATATAATTTCTAGTCATTTTTGATACATTGTAATTAGTTTTTAAAGTACAAATGGTGTTTTTAGTTATTATTTAATTAAGAATTATATTTTATTAAATAAAGGTATTTTTGAATTAAATAATATTTTAATAAAATATTATTATTAATATTAAATTAATTGTCATTAAATATAAATGATCTTATAATTTTATGAATGCAATTAAAATGTTTATTAAGGTTTGAAAGCCATTTCTGTCAAAACCCGTGAATTTTTTTTATATATAAATGTCGGTTTTTATTTTAAAAGTGAAAATTCACATATTTAGAAAATTATTTAGATAAAATAAATATTATTTTTGGAATCAGGACGTCGAAATTATCCAACGGTGAATTTTTCATAATTTTCTGAGACAGTCCAATTTTTGGGTAAAAATTAAATACCTTTTAAATATATAATGTGTTTTATGACATCATAATGACCCAATGGTGATGTAATAAAATACCATAATCCTTAGGTTCGGCCAATATATGTTTTATCATTAAAATAATGAGGTTTTGGGTTTGTTTGACTCACTTTTCAAAGCATTAATGGAGCCCTCAAGACTTATTCAACACTTTGCCTTTTTAAATTAATTTCCATGGGAGTGTGACTCACCTCCACATAAGCAACCCTAATTTTTTAATAAGTTCGGACCTTGGCCTTGTAAAATATTGTTTTCCTCTCTCCTTTTCCAGAAACCATGGGCAAATACCATGGGATGGTTTGTGGTTTGGATTATTTTAATATAAGGGGTCCCAAACCTAAATAATAAAGAATTCTCTCACCTTTCCTATATAAACCCACCCAAGCTCCCACTTCCTCCTCACCCAAAGCCCTTGAAGTTCGTCCAACCTCTGCCCTACTCTCTCTAGAATCCTCTCAAGGTGCCCCAAGCTCCCAAGAAGCCTCTCACAAGCCTCTCTCTAGCCTTTGGAAGCACACTTCCAAGTAAGGGTTTTTCTTCCTTTCTCATTTTTGTCAATTTTCTTTAAGTTGCATTGCCCTTTTAATTTAATTTATGAATGTTGGGGTATGGTTTCGCACCTCTCCCATACTGCCCTCTTATTGTTTGAATGATGGGAGACCCCTTTCTCTCTCATTAAATGCCTCCCATGTACACCCGTTACTAGGCCGAAATTCCGAAAGGAACCTTTTTCTCCTCTTCTATATTCAAGCAATACTTTTGTATCATGAATCTAAATTCCTTTTCAATTGTTGGGACATGTATCTATATGACCTTATTACTGTCCATTACATGTAAATATGATGAGGAACCCCTTTCTCTCTCATCAGCCTTTTTTATGAATTCTTATGTCACGCCGTTACGCTGCCGAAATCACACCGATTTTCTAAGCCAATATCATTGTGTAGTGAATACCATGCCCATTTCTCCATCAAGGGTATTCACCTTTATGCACGTTTACTTATTTATTGTAAAGTTTCATGTATGAATTCCACATTCCTTTATCGTGGAATAAATGATTGTGTTTTATGAATCCATGTTTTATGATCCATGTGGCACACTTATGCATGAAATGAAATGTTTAAGAAGGGTGCGCCCTGATAGCGCTCCAATGCATTGGGTAAAGTATAGTATCATGATACGTCATGTGCAATGAGTGTTTGATAGAGTTAATATTTTCATTATTATTTATATGTTTTTCAATGATTTAATCCCTCCTAATTATTCAATGTGAGTGTATTTGCATCATTTATGTGTTTTTGGTGTATTTTGGGCTTAAATGTGAAAATGGGGTAATTCTGTAAAATTTTCAGTTTTATGTAGCTTCTGTTTTTCGATCATAACTTTTATAATATGGGTCCAATTGAAGTGAATCTTTTTTTGTAGGATTCCTATACATCTGGGCTTAAAATGTTCCTTCTGGACCAAGACCCAATTCGAAACCCAATGGTGCAGAAAATTCAATCAAGTTGAGAAATCAGTTTGGAAGGCAGAATGGACCCCACTTCATTAAATATGCAATATCTCCTTCAGCCGACCTTAGAATGAGGTTATTCCAGCTGGTGTCGACATAGGACTTCAAAAGGACGGCTCACATTAAATTTCATAAATTATTGAGCTCATTAATGCATCCTTTTTGAGCGTCCAAGTGGAGTGGGTGAAACAGTGTTTGGCGGCCAGAAAAGTAATGGTCATTGATTCGGCCATATCTTTCTTTACACCTGTCCAATAACTCTCAAATTGTAATGGTCGATAGAAAACTTCATTTCCAACATTCTATAAGAAGGGACCTCAGTGAGTTTCGGCCGGCTGGTGGGAGTAACAGAGGCAAACTTTTGGAAGACAGATTCTGGAGGGTCAAATTTCTGTTCTTTCTTTTCTCTCTTTTGTTCTTCTTAGTTTTGTAATGAATTCTTCTTTCCCCTTAGTCACAATTACCCTTACCATGGTGGGGTAAAATTCTGTGTGATTGGGGAAGGGGAGGTTTTCCATATTGTATTTCATGAGTTCCTTCTCTTAAATGTTTTAAAATCCTTTTCTCTTCTGCGAATCTGTTTCAATTTCTTATAACAGTTTTTATTATCATGTACAATTGTATCTGATTTTAGATTCTGTTGTTCATTTTTATTTGGTCAATGATCAATATCTCCCTCCACTAGGTTCTGGTTTATAAGCAATGGAATAGACCGGGATTTAGTGTTGTAGTACTCGGTGATCACCGGTACGTGTGTGAGGAGTAGTGAATGTTCTTGATTACTTGGGATAAACAAGACCCGATTGGGGATTGCCTAAGATAATTGGGGGTATTTTCTACAACTCTATTACACATTGGAAGGAGAGTAGACCAACCTAAGATTTTATTAAGGTTTATTCTCACATTTTTAATTGACCAAGGGAGTGAGAAGAAACGATTGTGGATTCTCACTCTTAAC
Source organism: Viscum album (assembly GCA_963277665.1). Taxonomy (NCBI): domain Eukaryota; kingdom Viridiplantae; phylum Streptophyta; class Magnoliopsida; order Santalales; family Viscaceae; genus Viscum; species Viscum album. The sequence continues at coordinate 1,379,504,205 of OY728129.1, read as the reverse complement.
GATTTAGCAGAGGAGAATTGGGTAAAATGAACAATGATAGAATTACAACTGGAAAACTGACCCTAACCTGATCACCATTTCATATCACTGATTTAGATCACATCATTTGTCAATTTGTTTCAAAACTTTCACTTAATTACTTTACTTTATTTATTTTCTTTCTTGTATTTTCTAAATCAAACAATTTCTAAAAACAACCTCACTTATTTCTATTTTAAGGTGACAGCTTAATTGTTGTGCACTCCTCTCTGGAGACAACCTAGGTAATCCACTCTACTGCATTTTAACTTAGGTAATATTTGTTTTTGTCACACCCCACGACAGGCCCGTGTCAGTGTTGACTCATGCTAATTCAAGTGCAACGAGGGTTTACTCGTGCTTCAAGTGCAATGAGGGTTTACTCATGCTCCATGTGCAATGAGCCTTGGCTCATGCTAATTCAATGTTAAGTGTTGTTGCCACATTTCCATGTTATGATTACCATGCTTTATCATGCCTTTATGTTCATGTCTATCTTATGCTCTATTGATATGACTATTGCCTAACATGTATTGTACTCCTCATGTTATTCATTGTGTACTCCCTTACTGGGCTTTATAGCTCACCCTTTTCTTATGCATGTCCTCAGGTTAGCCCATGCAATGCTAAGAACGAAGGAATGTAGTGGTCATGTAAAGGAAGTTTTCAATAAGGATGTTGTATTTCAAGTTTAATGTTTTTATGTAATGATCCTAAGCCCCAAAGACACTAAACCTCTCGATCTTCTTTGTGGTATCAAGTTAAGTTTTATGTAATAAAGCATGTTTAAGTTGTAATAAAAAGCAGGGTTGTCATATTATATTTAATAAATGTGGAATAGAATATAATTTTCATACATAAATCACCAAAATTAATCATTTATTAATTCTCGTTAACTTCTTAAAATTAATCATTTGAAATAACAAGGTATCTTTTGATAATCACTTTTTTTTAAATTAATGACTTTAAAACATTTTGGAAGTGAAACATTCATTATATAAATTTTTAAAAATACTAAACTATCTTCTTCAATAACATTGTAATTTTCATTCTTCAAATGACTCTTATAAGCATACTTTAGATGACTCGTATTTATAAAATTTCATTGGATATTTTTTGGTTCTATGTTAGATAACTCTTACAAGTATAATTGAGAATAATTATGTACACATGATTTATATTAATCTTACATATTATATACCTATTAAAACCATATTATTAACATAGAATTATTGAAACATGTTCAAAAGAAAAACAAAACCACTTAAGGAATCCTCAAGGAATTTACGATTACACTAAAATCCTCTCAAATAACTCCAAATAATTCATCAATATATACTTAAAAAAATGGAAAATCTTCCTTATGTTGGATCAATGAGTGTTTTTGGATAATTATTTAACTCATAGAATATCCCAAGGGCTCAAGATCTAAACTAAAAGATTTATAATTAATTATTTTTGTTTCTTTTCTGAAGGATCGTGTTTATTTGCATAAAACTTCATTATCATTATTGGTAGAAAAAACACATGTGACATGTTCTATGGGTTTGACAAAGTACACCTCTCCATCCTATATTACATTTTGGATCAAATACTTAAGGATCATGTAGTCATGAATCTTGTGTTCATAATTCTAGTAATATGGGAAATCGTTACGATGGAACCTCATTTCATCTTCTAGAAGCTTCTAAATATATAGGATCTTGAGAAAATTATATTCCATTGAACCTATTATATAGTTGAAAACATTTTCATTCCTAAATAAATAGAACCTAATATTTTTATCATTAAATAATTTTTTCTTCTAACTCTATAGGGGTCCTTGGGCATTAGTATCAACCCTTGTTTTCATATGATGGGGTTTTTCTAGCTAGTCCACGAATAATTAGATAATTTGAGGGGCCAAATTATACACCACATTGGTTATTTCTATATTTTGATGGTTTTCAATTTAGTTGGAGTAGGTAGAGTGTGATATTTTTTTGTTCAATTATTTTTCCTCCAATTTATTATCTATGGTCTTAGTAAACTATTTAAGTTCACTTGGATGCTTCAGAGAATCCAGCTTCGAGACAATTTTATCCATGATATTTTCCACACACGTATCTAATAACTACTCATGTGGTTGTTGAATGTTATGGGAATAGTTAGATCACTCCACCATAAAATTAAGTTAGATAAATACTTATTCTCACACTATTTAAACTTGGAAAGGTTAAAAAATGTCATTTTCTTGAACTGGAGAGATAACACTATAGTGTAACTATAATAAAAGATCCTCCCATATAGTAATGCACATGTTTAGTTGCCTATAACTACTTAAGAGTTTTCATATCATTCTTGTTAGACCTCCTCATTAACTTTTACCCTCATATAGAAACATAATCATGATGTGGGTTTTTCATTACTTAGAGGTGGAAAATGAAGTTGATATACTAAAGGATGTGATATTGGGATATCTAGATCCTGCCTTAGGTAGGTGGAAAAACATGCTTCATCCACAATTGGATTACTAGTATCCAAATATTTAATGAAACCCAAGAGAGGAGTAGTCTTTAATTCTTGAATGTTATTTAGGATAGGTCGGTGCCCTCTAAAGAGGTCAATATTATGTTATTAGGATTTCTCAATATCCTATAAGTTATTTGTGATATGTTCTTCTATATAGGTTACTTTATTAGCTTAGGGTGCACATGAAGGAATGGAAGTTCATTTTCCCTTATCACGGTTATGATGGGTGTTTGGGATTGGCATGATTAGAAAACTCAAAAGGGCCATATAAAGTCTTTGGTGTAATTTATAAACTCCACCTATGAATATTTCTTATTATAATGGGTATTATAAGGTAAAAATCTTTTTATCTATTACATCACCAGTATGATATTCTTTTTTCATGGTGATTTACTATGAAATAATTCATTATGGTGATAGTCATTGATTTAAAGTCACCGGAACCATTAGAGGGATATTTTTATCTATCAATATCATTTAGTACATCCTTGATTCTTAATTTCTTGTCCATATTATATGAATAAGAACCCTAATAACCTCTTGATTCATTCAATTTTCCCCCATTAACCTCACCTAGGTGTAGGGGCTAACCTTAACAACTTGACTAAAAAAAGAAATATGAATCCAATGTTTTTGGTTAGTCCTTATAAATTGAGAAACAATTGATTATATCAATTGTTGGGTGATAGTTATGTGAGTTATTGATAGCCACTAGGATATAAGACGATGGTAATCTATACTTGATAATCCCCCAAACCGAGCCGATTGGACCATTTCTTCCATATATATTTGAATGATGTAGGTAGTTATCAGTTTTAGAGATTATATATCCCTGAATGATTCTATGGATTCATGGAATCATCTACAAACCACATTATTATTAAAAACATTCCTATTTCTAAAGATACATATGGGGTTAGTGTCTTTTATATCTGTGAAATTTTGATCAAAGTATTGGGTTGTGATCATATTATAGGATGATATTGATATCCACTAATGGTAATGGGATAGTAATAACTTATCATAGACCTATTGTGAGTGTCTAAGAGGATCATAGAAGTTTGAAAAATACTACCCATATCACTTGATGTGCACATGGGGTGAGGAAACATTTATGCCCTATTAAAACACCTATAGACATTATTAACATCCCCATTAAATTACTTGGTGGTTTTTTTCTATGTTTGGATGTTGAGTGATTATAAGGGTAGTATGGTCGAACATTTGGAACTGCTATTATAGAGTCTTAGGGTTGTCATAATACCTATAATACATAAAATCTGTGATATTAAGGTAGTTTAATATCACCCACAGGTTATATCATAAATAGATTGTGTTTTTTTATCCATCTACTTAAAACATGATAGTGTAGGGTCACCTATGTTCAAAACATGACTCAGGTATAATTAATAGAGAAACCTAAAACATTTTTTCAACACCATATTCCTCTACTATATAATTATGGGGATTCCCTAGGGTAGTAGGTTGGTCCCATAATGAACCCATATTAAGAAATATAGTATCCATATGAGGAAGTGGTGGGGACCAACATCATGGTATATTCATAATTGGGGGAGAAATTTCTCAAGGTGTCTCATATCAATCAAAATAAATATATCATTTGGATATCTTATGATTATATAGTTCCTCTTTGTATGTAGTTGATCATGAATCCTCTTCTTAGGTTAACATGGTGGGAATTCATGGACCAAATTCATATTTTTTCTCATCTAATGGTATCTATGTGGACCTTAGTTTTTTCCAAACCATCAATGTATAGGTGGATATGATGCTTATCAATGGTGTTGTGAATGATTTCATAGATATCCCTTGAAATCATGATGAAAAAAACTCCACACACAATTACATAAAAAGGTTATTTGGGAGAATTTGTACCTTATCTTTAAGAATAGATATCCTTAACTGATTCAAGCTTTATTATAGGGGTTTCAGTTGGGATATTACCACCAAATAATTTGGATCTTTAGTAGTCTTGGTTATTTAATGATCATGAGTAATCCACTATTATTACTTTATATTGTATTTCCAATGTTAGCTTAAGAGTTTTATAATCACAATATTCTCTATATCCTGGGGACCATTTCCACAGACATTTATAATGGAATCATGAGGATCACAACCATAATAACTTGTAAGTATTTCAACATATAGAGGCCCATAAAGGAACTAAACGTATCTATCATAGGGTGACCTCTAGGATGGTTTTTGATGTCATCAATGGTTGGTATTTCCATATTACCAGGTTTGATGAGTGTCTATGGATTTGATATTGGGGTCACAAAAAAAATCCATTACATAGTTGTTGCAATGGAATGGGATACTAATAGAACTAAAGAATTAATGTCACATAGAGATTTCATTGTAGCTTACCCCATAGTTGGTATCATAAGGCTTGTAATAGGGTATATATAATCGGAGTTCCCTCATACTACGCTGCAAAGTATTTTTCTTCCATTCAATGATAGTGGCATTGGATGGTGGGTTTCTGTTGGAACCAAGGCTGTTCTATGATGGAATTGGAGTTTGGTTTTTGTTTGTTGTCAATCCTCGGTAGAAGTTCCGAATGTGTGTCAGTAAAGTGATCATACAGTTCAGGCAGACAACTGTATTGAAGGTGGCATTTTTTCGTAGTGTTTGCCAAATATTTGGGCCTCAAAATTGGAAAATGAAGACATGGATTGTCTGCAAAAGGAGGTGCGCACAAAGAGGAAGTGGTGCATGGAAAATAAGGGTTGTGCATGAAATACTTGATTTGGGCGTGAAAAACAGCGTGGAGTGCAGAATAGTGGAGTGAAGTTTTTCGCACAAATAGTGTTTCGGAATCAAAACATCGAAAAATGGCAAAGGCATGGGCTGCGTGAAATATCTGGAGAGGTGCGCAGAAAACGATACATGCACAAAACATTACGCGCTAGATGAGAGGTTTTTGCGCCGAAGGGGATTTTGTGTGCGGGGGTCTTAGACACCTATAAATATGAGGTGACCACCTTCATTCTAGATGGTTGAAGACTGAGAGAAGATTGGAGGTCTAATGCGTGAAAAGGATCGTGTAAAGGGGCTTGCGCGAAATATTCTAGATTGCGCGGAAAATTCTGGGATGAGCGAAAAAGTAACGGTTCTGCGTAAATATTGGGGTTGCGCGTAAAATATTCAGTTGCGCGAAAACGGGTGTTTTTGCATGAAATTTTTTTCTGCACGAAAAGTAAAGTTTGCGCGCAATGGGAAGGATTTTCACGCAAAGGGTTGGTGTTGCGTGCAATTGTCAGTGAAGTTTGTCTGCACGTTCTGGTTATTCGGTTCAGTGGATTTGTGCATTCTAGTGCATCAATTTCAGTATTTGATGCAAACAGAGTCTCGTGCTAAGAGAAGACAAAGACTTCAATGCAAATCTATTGAAGAGACCTTCACGACTATAAACTGAGTGTGACTTCACCAGGGGCAGTGAGCTAGGGGGAGTCAGTGGGAGTGACCCAAGGGACGCAGTGAGCTATCCCTGAACAATTTTAAAGGTAGTGAGCCTGGGACAGAGTGATTGTTCCCGAACCATTGTAATCCACATCTAGTGAAGATTAGGGGGATTAGGTACGACCATAAACTTGTCGGTGTATGCTCCTTGGACATATCCCTTAGTGGTGAACCAAGTAAAATTTGTTGTGTCACCTCTTTTTCATGTGAATGTTTGATTACTGATCATATCCATCGTACAGGTTCAACTAGTTCCTACCAACGTGGGAACAAGATCCTTTAATTTAAAAGAAACATTTGACACCCTGATTCACCCCTCCCCTCTCAGGGTGTCCCGGGGTCCGACAGTTCCCTCATTGGTGACCACCAAGCGATAACCAAGATTGGACCATCATGGAGATCCCCTAATTTTTTATAATAGAATAAGGATATATAATTCTTCTTTAATGATAAAATTTTGATGTTGTTGGAGGTAGTGATAGAGGATATTTTCCCCTATGGGTTCTCCATTGATGGGTCTTCCTATATAGAACATACACTTTTAGAATCAATTGTTTCATTTATTGGGTATAGGTGGTTCCTTATTGCTCATATTGATAAAAATTGAATTAATTATCTGAAATTATGTCCCTAATATTGGGGATGAAAAGGTAATTGAATCTGGGATCCATGATAGAAGCATCAATTACATCCAAATAATAGGATTATGGGATCACAACATGTTGAAATCAGTTACTATAAGTATTGACCACATTCATCAAACTCCTTAACTATTGAATGTATTATTAAGACATTTCCTCACACATCTAGTGGTTACAGTTTTGTATGTGTATTAAATTAAGGAAATCCATCACAAGGATATAAAATGGTATTGATGAAAAAGGACGCACATTCACATGACATTGAAGTATAAGGGTTCGCATTATATTCCACACTTCTATTTTTAATTCATTTACATTAGAATATAAATTTTGTTGTGACCTTGTTATGTTCCCTCTTTCAAAATATGGGTAAACTCTCACATCATTGTGATTATTATGTAAATATTTGTACGGTAGTTGTATTGTTAGTTGTATCATCCCAATAAGGATCTTATATCCAATATGAGACTCCCTTGTGTATTTAAGACATATATGTGAATCTATTCCTATAACTAACATTATGGAAATCATTCGATTAAATCTATTATTTCTTTAATAAGGTGAATACATTTTCATTGTAGAATAGAGTGTGTTGGAAACATTAGACACTATTATATACTCTTATTTTAAGAGTATGAGGTAATATCATATTTATCAAATGATGAGGGTTAGATTTTTTATTTAAAGAAAAGAATAATAAAACGTTTTATTTTTTTATCCAAAAAAGAGGGCTCCATAGTTTAGAGTCTTTTGAGTATACTAATGATTTAGATTCTTTTGGGAAAATCCCTTCATTAATGTCCACTTGGAAAAACATGATTTAGATTAGAATAGTGAAAGTCAAGGTTTAAAGTCTAGTGGGGGAACTCAAAGATTAGAGTTCGTTGAGGACACTCACTGTTTAGATTATAATAAGAAAAATCTATTCTATAAATCCATATAGGAAGACACTCTAGTTTTTTATATTTTATAGGAATAATTATAGTATCAGGATCATCATAAGTATTGTTCCTCAAAGAGGCTCCCTATATAGCATTTTAGAATCAAGAATAAGAACCCATGTAGTTTAAGATACATAGTATAAGGGTATGTGTTTGTATTGGCCCATATTGTATAATATCATGTGTAATGATGTTTATGTTAAGAAAGTGATAGTGAAAAGATGTTGAGTAGGACTTACACATGAAATTTATGAAAGGAACAATAATTTTCTAGGTGCTCAGGCACACTACATGGATATAGAATGGATATGTGTGTAGATAATGCACGGATTATTGGAACATGTCTAATGAAATGGTATATTAGAGATTAGGTTCCAAACTAGGTCCTGTAAGAAAGATTGAAATATGTTTAGGTGAACACTTGTGTGATCAATCCATGTTTTTGTGAGCAAAATCACAATTTTTCATATATTATTTGCGCATTTTTCTATAGATAAGGGGTATAAACATGGATTCATATATTGGGGGTTTTGAAAAAAATCAAATTTCATGAAAAAAATAGGTTCATGAAACAAAATGAGTTGATAGAGACATGTTCTTCATGGAAGGGGAGTGAATGACCAATATTTAACCACCTGCATTTAAGAGAATACATTAAATAATTTATAAGAATTTCCTCACGTGACGGTGTTAATAAATCCTTAACTAGATATGTGGTTTTTTAAAAGTGTATTTGAACGCATCGGGATACCTTTCTCCTAAAATTTCCATGAAATAAACCAAATATATAGATTAAAAAAATTTATAGGCCTCCAGATTTTAGAAACATCATTTCATGATTCTTGTGAGAAATTGAGTTACGCACTCATTCCAATGATGGTCTGATTGCAAAACTCAGAATTAGTCTCAAGAAACACAGGGGGATTTCTTTAATCTTAATATTTTACCTCATTAATCTATCTCAAATTCATTTTATAACATAAAAAACAGCCCTATGGTTTGTGGGGCTCCTGACCAAATAGAAACCAAAATAAATCAGCCCCACCAAATCCTCTACTACATGAGGATTATAATCACTTTAAAACCTAAGTGGTATCTATATATTGAACTAATTGAGTTCACAAAACCTATATATAGTCTCATAAATATCTATAGGTACTATCATCTACATTGAGGGTGGGTCTTATCGTTGCTCAATAAGATGGGGATCAAATTTCTGCTCCATTGGTGGGGTAATACCTTCTTGTCAGGTCCCCATATGGAAGCATTGTAACACAACTAGTCCGCATCTAGAAGTTAAATTTCTAGCATGGGATCAATATTACCATACCTCTAAAGCTAAGCTGGCTAACAATATGGTGGCATCTAATGTTTGAAAATATTAACCCATGATTATTAAAGTACATCTTGAATATCTAATTTAGGAATATAATTTATTAAATGATAAATGGAATTTTATTGGTTGTATGTGGCATATTTTTACAACTATTCATCTAATGTTTTATTTTTCTAGGTTAACAAATAGTTTATCATATTTTTGGTCAAAAGATATGTTGGAATCCTAAAATTACTACTAGGTTTCTTAGTCAATTAACATTACTAAATAACCCTTTGAACTATTTTTCTAAGTATCTCAAAAAAAATCACAAAACTACAAACTCTAAACTCATTCCCTATGACTGAAATAGTTTTGATACCACTCTAAATTCACATAACCTATCAATATGCCATCGAAGTCAATAGTAGGCTAAGTGTTCCACCCCAATCCAAAATCCAATTAGACAAGGGATAGTGACAAACACCAAGACAGAATATCACACATATGGGATTTTTTATCCTAAAACATGAAAACTACCCCACATCTATATAAAATAATGATAACGATATAAACCACATATATATATCCAACTATAGTACAAGATACATGTGATTTAGGAAAAATATCCAAAAAAATGTAACATAACCCAAGTATAGTAAATAATCGGAACATATAAGGCTAAACAACCCATGGTGAGGAAAACCCTAAAATAATAGAGAAATATAAAATCTACATCACATCAACACTAATAATAGAACCAAATACCTTACTCTATATACATAAAATCTATATAAATGATGTTTCTTCTATTTTGTCACAACACATGTGGGCACAAGGCCCATGAAGGGGTGAGTATAAATATATCCAATAAAATTACCTAATAACACAAAAAGAAAAACATGATTGTAATTCATCAAAATAGATTAAACATATATATACATTATTGAAATAGGTAACCAAGGTCATGTAAGACTTAAATATTCATAGCTCAACACCAAGGAATTCATTCACTAGAAGGATACTAATTTACCCTAATCACCATAAAAAATTACTTAAACATCCACACTATCAACAATTTCATATCATCCCTCAATATTTTTAGTGAACCCACAACTTGATAAAGTGTGAACACAATTTGAGTGGGGGTAACGACCCTTCTAGAGAACCCACATCTCATTATGTGTAATGTGAATCAGTTAGGGGTTACATAATCTATATGGGGAGAATGCATTTTGTACCCCTATGGTGGAGTATATGATCCAATATGTATTTGGAGGGCATGTTCCCTAATGTTATTAGGGAATTAAGAGGTTTTTGGACTCATGTTAGCTTTAACCTCCTCATGTAGACTCTCTATCATCATATTTGTGAAGCTACAAAACTCAAGTACTCCAATGACATGGAATCATTCCCTGGTTGACAAATAGATATTCACCATCATGTTATAAAAGTAAAAATTATTATATTGGACTTCTAAAGCATCAAAATATATCATTAATGTGGGAAAATATGATGAATATTATGGATAGCTACATGAATATACTCTACAATAAATTTCATGTAAGCCTTAGTAGTCAACAATCACATGCTTCGACGCTCCATTTTGCATGGGATCAACGTAAAAGGTTTGTCCCATTAGAAAATTTATATATATATATTACTATGGATGTTTGTGTTGTGTATCAAAGTTAATGGAATGTACTTTATAGAACATGATGTATATAACAATATGAACTAGGTAAAGTATACACTAAGTACTTGTGGGGATATATCACATAGTATACATGGTGTGTTTCATGAACCATGTGATGCATAGGTATGACATATTGACATGGAATTGGCTCAAGTACATTCTAAGTCACATGACCCTGCGATACATGACATGTGACCCAGTGTTACACCCCATGTAAATTTTTTTAAATGCATAAAAATTAAAATAACATGGAATAGAATACATGGCGTGTATTATAAATAATTACATAAAGTGTAATCTGGGATTTCAAACCTATAATGAATTGTTTCTCATGTCCTCCCCAACAAGCACCTATGTCTCCCCCTCCTATTGTAACGACCCAATGTTTTTAATGGAAATTCCCTTATTTTAAATATGGCATAAAATCACATAATTATGAACTACTAAATGATAAGTGACCTTTAAACATAAGTTTGTCACTTCTGTGTTTGGGATTTTAAAAATCTTACATACACGGTTGTGTTCAAGATGTTTTTTGGAGTCTAATAAAACAAAAATAATTTTTGGTGAATAGTATCCTACCCTAAAGAATAGTAACATACCCTTATGAATAGTGATATAACCGAATGAGTAGTAACCTCACCTATGATAGCATAAAAATAATATTCAGGTTGGAAGTACAATATACCCATGTTTTAGAATGAGTTAACCAATGTTTTAAATCTGGTTTTCGATAATAAATTATAATTATAATTAAATATTAAAATAATCATATTTAGAAAAAAAATATGAAAAATGGACTTAATTTTTGGATTCTACATGTCTAAAAATGGTTGGGGTTAATTTTTGGGATTTTTCTGAAATACATGAATTTCTTAGGAATAGTAAAATACAGTAATTTACAGTATATGTATATTATAAGATAAATACACTACTCCTAGAATCATGGAAGATTTCACCACCCTTGTTTCGGATTCACATGACCCATTTACTATTCTTGGTCCTGGAATACTTACTATTCTTTGTCTTGTGAATAAATAATAAATTAAAGATTATAATATCATTAAATCCCTCCTCTCCTCAACTATAAAACCCCCTTCACTCCCTCTTCTCTTCACACATATCAAGCCCCAATCCTTCTCTAAATTCATCCCAAATCTCTCCCCAAAGTCCTCTCACACGTCCAAAAGCTCTCAGCCTCCTCAAAATACCAAAACCTCTCCCCTTAAGAGGTTCTTAAAGGAGGAAGTCTCAAGAGGTAAATTCCTCTTCCCAAATTTCATCTTTTCTTTTAAGTTCTTTTCTTTTTATTTTCTTTCCTCACCTCCCTTCACCATAATAGTATGATAAATACAGTAGCATACATATACTATAATTTTTTCATGATTGTGGAAAATGTCATTATCTTCTCTCATTTCCCCACCCTTTTATTTGAATGAAATGAAATCATCGTTTGAGATGTGCTAATTTATCACATTCAAGGACAATAGTTTATCAATTGTTGTTATTATATTTAATTCTGGTCATGAAACCATTTGTGTTATGGTTGAACCAGATTATTATACGTTTAATATATCATATTTTTTGTTCTGTAGCTTTAGGTATAAATGGAATTAAGTTATAATGGAAAACACATTCTTTGTAACCAAATCCACCGATTAACGAAAATGGTTATCAGTAAGGTTATATATATAATAATTAAACATCACTCTAAGTAACCTAATTAAAATTAAAACCATGTAATCTCATGTATATAAACTAAATAATGTATCTTCAATTCTAGACAACCACTTTTATCTTTCATATAATCCAAACTTGAATATAAGTGAACTGATCTTTTAAAGCCAAGTAAAAAAATGAGCCCGAACAACGAAATTGATCCTTATAACTAATCAAAAAAGGATTTGAATGAACTTAAAAGGTTTATAATAAATCAATTACATATAGAAGATGGTATAGAATTATGAATTAATAATCCAAATTTGTTTATTCAGGTCTTTAATAAGAAGTGGAGAACACCACCGGATTTGAGGTAAGGGATCCTCTCATTTTCTCTCTTAATCAAGATTTTCCTCTATAATTTGCCTTTTTATGTGTAGTAGAAAATGATGGGGTATGTTTAAGAACCTCCCCCATACTTCCTTCTTTATTTATAAGTGATTATAAACCCCATTTCTCTCTCATCAATCCATCTTGGTCACACTCGACACCATGCCGATAAAATCGTAACAAATTCTACCCGAACCTTATTTGTTCTTCGGTTTTCCGTATCTTTATTTCAAAATGGTGTTACCTTATCTATCTATGTGATTCTTATGATGGTTATTTTTACAATATTCTTATATCAATACCCTTTCATCACATTCTTTTGGGGATATACATGATTTTGAAAGATTCCCTCCTTAGAAATTTCCGATAAGCCAACCTGTTTTAAGGGGACTTTCTGAATTTTTAACCAAACATCAAGTGCACTCTATCGTATGTTTTAAAACACCATTGTATTTATAAATTAAGTATTTTTATTATTAAAACCTTCTTGGTTTAATTCTGGTTTTATGTAAAAGAATTTCCTTTTTTCTATTTGAAAAGCTCAAGAGTGTTTTCCTTAAAACTACACAAAAATGTTTTAATGATAATGTTTCTAAAATATATTTTTTATATGTTGTCACTTATATTTGATACCACTTAACATGTTATATTCCTATTTTACCCTATTAATTTCCATATATATTCTAATCCCTTCATTTCATGGAAACTTTTTTGATACACTCATTGGATATGTTTTGTGTCATGATTGTGGTACCCAAATCATTTCATGGGTAACCTTATGTTTATGTTTGGTTGATTATGTTTGATTATTTATGTGGTAAGATAATTTATGTGGAAATAATATTCATGAATATGTTGAGATGGGTGTGCCCAGATAGCACTCCAACGCATTGGGTAAGGATAAGTCTCATGAGATGCGATGTGAAACGGGATTGGCGGTTAGCCTTGACCCGTACTGAAATGGGAAACATGATTGGCAGTTAGCCTTGACATGTAATAAAGAAATGTTTTATGATTTTTCCACATTTATATGATTCCATGTTTATATGATCCCATGATTATATTAAATGATTTTATATGTTTCATGCTTTGGATATCATTATGTCATGCCCCTTAACTCATGTGCTTGAGATGTATCCTTATGTTAATTTCCTTACTGGGAATTTTTAGCCCATCTCTTTGTTCATGTGTTCCCCAGGGTACCCTATGCAGATGTAAGATCTCAAAAAAACTTATAATCTCTTTATGGAGATTAAATAAAGATGTTTTTTTATCCCCTTGTGTTATGTTATATTTACATAGTCTTCCAATACACTAGACTTAACGACCCTTGGCTTGTACTTTGATGATTAATTATGTTTAAAATAATGAAATGATATATTTAAAAGGATGGGATCACTATACCTATGACCACACATCCACTATCAATTTAGTCCAATTTCTACATAACCTTCATTTCAAATCAGTAAGTATTTCATCCACTTATAAATGTGTCTCATTTGAGACAGACAAGGAAAGTAAAATATGATAGAGGGAGAATTAAAAAATATTTATTGATGAATAAATGTTTTAGGGAATTAATATAGTTAACATTTCAATAATATAGGATAATTTTTTAAAATTATGATCAAACATTAATCGACATGAGAAAATATCATTAGTATCACAATCCAAAAAAATTATTCATAATTTAAAATTTTGAAAACTAAGAATGATTTTATTTCAATGTTATTATTATTCAAAAAAAATAAGTGTCAAATAATTAATAACTAAAAGATAGAAATAATTTTAAGATAAAGTTTAACCCTTTAGGTGACATGAAATATTAATCCATGATAATACATAATCAATGATATTATTCAAATAAAACTATTGTCATTTATTTAATAGAATTATCAAAATTATTATTTACTATTTAAATATTCATGAAGTAACCACACGAGGATATTATTTACAATATTTAAATAATTATTTTTAAAATAAATTATTTATTTGGGAGAATCAAGGAATATAAGGAATAGGGATTCAATAAGATATTAATACATCATAATTTGGATGGTATATTTTCGTCATATCATTAATCATACCATAATTCCAAATCATCAATATCACTAATGTGTAGAAAGATCCTTCAATTCATAAATAATGAGAAGAAATATCTATAGGGTTTTCTCTTGTTGATTGTGTTTAGGCACTATGTAAAATGTAAAATATATATATTTATAATGAAATAGTAGGTAAATGTGTCCACAATTAAGAAATTTAAATAAATCCCCAAAAATACTAGATCCAAAATTAGATGCACGGATATAAAAAATATTCCTTTCCGATAAAAAAACTCATTCTATACACAACTTAAGTGTTGTAATTTCTATTTGGGGATCCATTTTAGTGCTATTAATTATAAACACACTTGTTTTTTTTATTTTATTGAAGAAACACATTGAAATTAAAAATGAAAAAACTTCATATACCCCTTTTGGAATATTATTAAAAAATATTCAGTTCCATTTATTATAAAATCCATGTTATTACATCCTGAACCCAACTCAACTTCCTGAATACTGGCACTTAGCCACCGCAAACGTATCTAACTACCCAACGTCTTAAAATTAAAAATGGTTTAGATAATATTTAAATACATCCATACTTTAGGATAGGAGGTATATTACATCCCATCCCCCACCCCCTTGATTAAACATAACAAAAATCAATTTTGAAGTAACTATTTTAGTAAAATTCTCATAAATTATAAAATCATGTTGAGTATAAGAAGATTCTTATTTAATAAAATTATATTTAAACTAAAAATGTTTATCAAAAAAGTTTTATTTTTTATATACTCTATATTCTTTGTATTTTCTATTAGATTTATATTATTTACTTATAGAAGCATAATTTCCTTCAAGTAAAAAATGGAATATTTATTCAATACATCAAAATAATTATCATTATTTTTAGGTAAATGTGAATTAAATAATATTTTATATTTATTTTGTTCCATTAGGGACATATTTTCTTTATAATTTAATATTTGAACGTAAGAATTAGCTTTTTCACTTGAGTCATCAAAATAAGTACAAGTAAATTACATGGATTTCCCATTATTTTTGTTAGCTAACCTTCCATGTGGTTATATTTATAATTTCATTATATTTTTATATAATGGATAATAATTCTTGATATTACAAGGTA
This sequence comes from Viscum album, assembly GCA_963277665.1. Taxonomy (NCBI): domain Eukaryota; kingdom Viridiplantae; phylum Streptophyta; class Magnoliopsida; order Santalales; family Viscaceae; genus Viscum; species Viscum album. The sequence goes on along the minus strand of OY728129.1, from coordinate 1,379,488,353 downwards.
TCTTTTACTTGTAAACCCCAACTTCATTAAAAGTTCAATAATTCTTTTTTAATTTATTAAAATATTGTCTACACTCTTTTACTTTTTAAAATATTGTGTTAAACATGTTAACTAACTAAGAAATTTCATTATAAAAATTGATATGCTAAAATATCCTTCATCAGATAAATTGTGAAAATTTATTTATCCTTATTATCATTCTAAAAGGATGTAACTTTGAGAGAAACACTTTCATTTTTAATATTTTTATTATTATTTACCTCATATTTATTTTTCATCCTTCTAAATCATTAATTTTATAAAAATATTTTCATATTTTATTCTTTTATAATAGTAGGCTATTTAACTGTAACATATATACTAGTCTATCATGCTAGTAATACTCTCATCAATTTCAATTCTTAATTAGATTCGGGGACTATAACTTCAAAGTTAGCAACATTCTTGACTATTTAATTGATTCTTCCATTCATTTTATTAATGTGGTCTCCTTCCAACAATAATAATGTATCAAAAATAATATTATTGGTTCTATATATATACAGTCTTACGTTGTATTCTCCTTTATATGAAACCAAGATAGTTTACAACATTTTATAGGAATTGTCACATTGAAAAACTATATTAAATAAATTTGACCAAAACCAAAAGTAAGAGATTTCATAGCTCTATAATTTAGGTGAAATTTATATATTTATTCATTGATTCATATATTTACTTCACCTATAGAAATTTAATAAGTATTCATAAAATTTATTTAGTCTTGAAAATACAGATCATTAATATAAATTTTTATTCTAGTTTTTTAGGACACACAATTTTATCTATAAAAATATGGATTTCTAATCATGGAAATTCCATCCTTGGGATCATCCATTAATAAAAGAAATAAATAAATAATTAATCATTAATTAACTAAAGTAAACAAAATCGTATGATTTTTTCTCATATCATATGCTACCCTAGGTTTTTCTAATATATTTACTTAATAATGGTATGAATTGAATTCTTGAATTTACCCTTTATAAAATTTTAAAAATTACAATTAAAATTGTATTCTAAATTATATTCGTTTTTACATAGTTATGAAATAATAAATTAAATAAATAAAGGATAGATCATATAATAAATTTTATAGTGGTTTATGGTCACCATAATAATATAATGCAATACTCCACCAATATCCAATGGGGGATTGGTTATTTAATATATATTTGTTTACCAGGTATCTTCAAAGATTATTATAAGATGTCGACACTTGGTTTATTTACAAATAAAGTGTTTACAACCAGGATATTAAATCAAGTACATCCCTAGAACTCATAAACTGACTCCAAATATAAGAAATATGGAATAAAAAATAATTAAAAAATAATTTGATCATGGAATGGTAAAGAGAAAAAAAATTTAATGAAAAACAATTAAAAATAATGATTTAATTTAGATAATGAATATTTTAATTTTTTTTATAGTTTTATATTAGATTTATAAGAAATATAAAAATATTATGTAATTCTCTATTTATATTAGAATCACAATAATAATATAAAAATATTAAAAATCGATTTTATATTTTTATTAATTTTCACTTATAATTCAAGAATATTCAAAGTTGTATGATAATTAAAAATTAATAGAAAAATAATAGATTAATTGTAAGATAAGAATGTATTTCATCAGTGTGTGTGTATTAGTTATTATGTGTGTGATAAAAGTTTTTTCTAAAATTTTCATTCATAATATCATAATATAACATTTAAAATTTTAATTAATTAATTTAATTCAACAACATAATTAATTCTCTCCTAAACAATAATTAATAATACTTCTTTATCAAAATTTACAACCTTATATGAAAATATTTTGGCCAAAAACTCAGTTAAACCTTCCATAGAAATATTTTATTTTCAAAGTGATCCATTTCCAAATTGATGAAATATTTCATATAAATACTCATTAATAACTCCATTAAAATATATTAAAAATAAGAACTATTTATGAGTAAACTAGTTTTTACCATTCATGTAAAACTAATATTTAAATAGATAGCTGGCATTAGAGTAAATTCTCTTTCTTATATTTTATATTAATAAATCATTCTCAATATGTAATTGTAACCCTGTATTCACTTAATATTAACTTGTAAATATATATATTTATGTGACATATTTTAATTTGAAGAAATTTATTACATAATATTAACTCATGACAAGGACTAATTAGGTAATATTAACTTTTATCAACAGAAGGTATTTTTTTTTATCATGTTTTTATTCTGTAGGACGAAAACGATGCTCAAACTAATTGTGTAATGGTAACATATATCCATATATGATATTTTATTTTTAAATTTCCTTCTCCTAAGAGTAACTCTAACAATAACCAAAATTCATAATAAGTATTGAAAATATTAATTAGTAGCTTCTGGAACACTTAAATCTATTTTTATAGTAAACATTAGATTTTATGACCATAAACACTAAGATATTGTGAATTTATGAGAGTGCACAATATCCATTCAAAATATAAGTGATATATACATTAAAAATGAAATAAAAATAGGAATAAAAATTTTATATAGGTTTAGACTAATAATGTATATATATTATTTATCATTAATATACATGTTGAGTATTCAACTATGTGTACTTTTAAGAGAGAATATTATTAGATAAGTGATTTTCCCATGGAATAAAATTAAGTAGTATATATCACTAAAAATATTACTGAATTTCTTGTTCCATAAATTAAATACACATAATAATGAGTATGAGTAGTATCCATTCAAATTATTATTATTAAGTATGTATCTTGTACTTAAGAAAAGACCAAAGAAGATAAGGAAGGATTATCTTTTATATAATTGTGTGTTCTTAAAATATTTACCCCAGGTAAAAATATATGAAATAATTGAGAATAATCAAAGATATTATATAAAATAACTAAAGATGAAAGAATATTTTCCAAGGTTAAATTATGAGTTAATTAAAAGTGTTTATTAGATGAAGTAAGTTGTAAATAAATTGATACCTTGAAGATTTCATTATACTACACTAAGAATATAGATTTTTGAATATTAATAAAGAATGTATTCATTCTATAAAATCAATTAATTAGTATTCAATTGATTAGATTAAAATTATATAAAACTTTAACTACAAATTAAATATTATTTCAGTTAATATATGTTTAGATATAATTTTTTATTAAAATTAATATATAGACACTAATTATTTTATTTAATTCATTTAATTTATCCATTATATGGAAAAACATTAATTTGGGTTCTGAAATTCTCATTTTTTACATGTATTATCCAGTAATAACCTTTTATATTCAACAATATATTTAAAGTATACATTAATAGTAAATTTTATGTGTGTTTTCTATAAGTTATTATTTAAATGTTGAAAACCCAAGGGACCAATTTACCATAAAAGAGATAGTGCATTTGGGTGATCAATTTTTCTTCCTTTATCGTTTATTGTTCTATGGTTAAAAAGATCACTCCAACCTATCAATTAAAATGAAATAATTATAGAAACCAACACTACTGGAAATTGGGCCTATACCCACGGTTTTCCAGAACCGTGGGTATAGGTATAGTATGGGAACCTATACCCACGGTTTGGACCAAACCGTGGGTATAGTTTTTTTGGTGAAGACCGGTTTTCCAAAACCGTGGGTATAGGCATTGCTTTGGAAACCTATACCTACGGTTTTTAAAAACCGTGGGTATAGGGGGTATTTTTCTCAAAGACCTATACCCACGGTTTTCAAAACCATGGGTATAGGTTTCCCGCGTTATTGCGGGTGGAGGGAATGGGAAAAAAATTGCGCGGGACGAAATAAATTTTACGTGGGAACAATGTTGTAAATAATTTAATTACACATATACTGGTATTAATGAACATAAATTCGCTAGGTGTGTTGGTTTAGTTAGTCTTTCAGTTCTGGAAAGTACGGTGTTCGAAACTCGGCAGGACGTAATTTTAAATATATCAACAATATTAATATAAGTATAACACTGTATATTTAAATTAACAAAATCGGTCTAGCTTAGTTGGTTCGCCGCGGTATTCTCTCCCTCCCGGTCCCGTGTTCGAAACTCGGCGGTTCCTTTTTTTAATAACCGCATCAGTATTAATATATTAAAATAGAATAATCATTATATACATATAAATATAACAGCTCGGTTGGTCCGCTGGTCAGGTGCTGCGCGTAGGTGTTCTGCATGGCGCGGGTTCGAAACCTGCTGAGCGTTTATTTTGAATATAAATTTTCCCCGCGGTTTTCAAACCGTAGGAAAACCCCATGCCATGCTGTACAGCAGCGGTTTCATGTGTGAACCACCTATACCCACGGTTCTACCAAACCGTGGGTATAGGTCAAGACCCCTATCCCGACGCCATTCCAGCCCACGGTTCCCAAAACCGTGGGTATAGCCTATACCCACGGTTTTGGGGGCTATACCCACGGTTTTGAACCGTGGGTATAGGTCGTTTTTCCAGTAGTGCAAATATGAAGGGTAAGTGTAGAGACATGGGGATTTTAATTGGTTCACTCATTAAGAAACACGTAAAAGGATCAACATTAGTGATATTACAATGTGCTAAGAAGTCACTTACACATTGTTGTGATAACATGATTTATGATACTCCCACAAAAAATTCTAAGGGCTACTTCTTTAATTTATCTCTGCATATAATATTTTAAGATTAAAAAATAAATTATATGAATTGCATGTAATTTATAATAAAATAACTAATAATAATAAATGTACTAAAGTGATAATACAAATTCACTTTAACCCCATCTCTCTAAGTGATTTTACATGTTTATTATCATATAATTTCCCCAGTAATATAAAAAACACTTTATAAATATAGATTCATTAAATTTATTCCGAAATTAATATTTTTTCTCAATTTTTCATTGGATTACTTTTTTAAATATCAAAAATAAAACTACTACAATTTCAAAAATATATATCGAATCTTTTATGACACATGTCTCCACCTAGACGGATTCAAAAAAGGTTCTTAATATGTCTACCCAATATTTTAGTACATGTTTTCCATTAAATAAGGATTATTTTTATTAGATTTTAATAATTGGAAAACCAAACTAAAAACATGTTACAATTAACTATTTTTAAATAACAATATTGTAAACAATTATGATAGTTATTATTTTGTTTTGACTAAGGAAATTTAATGATTTGGAAATAAATAATTAATGTGATATGATTAAAATAATTAAATGTAAAAATGTGTATTTTTTACGAAATATTTATGATGTGTTTTATCATATTTCTCACTTTTGAAAAACATTAATGTATAAACTAATAAATTAACACTAATTTATAAATTAATAAATAACATTTCATGTTTAAAAAGGTTATTTTTATAAAAGTTGTTTAGCAATATATTTATTGTTTTCATTTAAAATATAAACTAAAAAATTTTATAATTTTAGTTTTATGAAATGAACATCATTTTTTAATACACAATTTCATAGTTACCTTAGAGTCATTTTTTGGATTTTTATGAAAGGGATGATTTTTAGTGAATAATGAAAATACTAATTTTAAAAATACCAAAACATCTATGACATGATTATGAAATAAGCATGAAATATAAATAAATGAAACTCTTTTTGGACTAAATATTTTTTTATGGAGTAAAATAAAACATTTAATAATGTTATTATGAATTTGAAAACCCATTTATTACTTTTTGGAACCAAAGTTAAATTTTATTATAATCAAATACAATTTTAGTCCTTTTACTTTAATTAGTTATTCAAAACGATCCATTTTAAATTGTTAACATTTCAAGTTATAAAACTATTTTACTTTTACCCATATTACAATAAATTTCAAGGAGATAAATTTTATACACGATTTTAGTGTAAAAATATTTTTCAGCTTAAAAACACATGTTTCTATAAACCTATTTTTCATTGTGTTTTGTGTCAGTATATTAGAATAAATTTATTAACCTTTAAAAAATTAATTATTTTAAAATGTATTCCTTATCTTGAGTTATAATAGTAAATTTTTTAATAAGTTTCACTTTATCTTGCATCCTAATAAATAGTTACCATGGTAATATTTTGTCACCATGGTAAAAGTTAAAAAGGATAAATGATGGGGTTAAACTAAGAGGTTGATATAAAAATACTCTAAAATATGTTTATATGAGGGTATTTCAAATGACCCTATCTTATATTTGAATATATTTCCATTCGGTTCAACTTTCTATAATTTTTACATTTCTTTTGTATTATAATATTAATATATATAAAATTTCATTATCCCTCACTAAATACTTTATAATGATAATGATATTGATAAAAATAAATTATGAATGGTTTTATTTTATAATATTTATTATTAATAAACTAAATTTTTTGTTTATTTACTTTTAATTTGAAATGAAATTATAATTATATAAACGGTTTGTGTAACATTGACACGAGGCTTTTTCAATCAGTCAAAAATTCAAATAAATAATTTTAAAAACTATAAAAGATATAAGGTTTGGATTAATTATTCTATTATTTTAATTTTATAGATAATTTATGAATTATAAGTTATTATTTGAGTGCTTATGTTTAAACTCCGTTGATATATTGATGTATTACATGTCAAATTATGTGAATAGTATTGAAAATTGATACAAGGACATTTAATGTAAAAACCTATTAATTGATTTAAAAATCATAAACATCCTATAAGAGGTAATTTGGGGTGATTAATAGTCTAAAATATTACAAATGGAACATTTTGGGGAAATAAGTCACTTTTTAAATTACATTAATGTCACTTAAAAACATGCTATTTGTGAAAATACCATTGGTTTTTTCTATAAGTTAGATTAATATATCCATTCAAAAGGAACATATGAGTATGATTTTATCAAAAACTTATTTGAAAAATACCTCACCAAACATTAATTACCATGTTATCAATCTAATTTGGTGTCCATAAACCTCTCTATCAGATGCCTTAAGTTCAATTTAAAATAGGATATCAAAAAAATAGGTATATGACTAAACTGAATTCTTTTAAGTTTATTTCCATCAACACCTGCTTAAAATATATAATAAATATACAAATATAATGATATCATTAGATTTAATATACCAATATATTATTATTTTAATGGTAAAACATTTTTCCATCTCCCTTACATCTGATAAAAAATAAAAAAAATTGGTCATGTGTACGTGTGGACTACCACCACTATGAAGTGATACACTTTTTATTTCATTGCCAACTCACATGGATGGTTAGAGGGATTTATTTAAAAAATAAATATGATATTTTGGAAATAAATATTGTTCAGTAATGATAAATCATTATCTACCATAATGTCATTGCATCCATTGAAAAATGAAAATGCTAACCATGCATAAGTTCAAACTACTGCCATTATGACCGATATATATAATGTTTTTATAACCACATTATATGGATGTTTTTAAAAGATTATTTAATTTATAAATTTGGTATATATTAAATTATTAAAAACTAGGTGATTGAATCATGACACATGTTCAATAACCATATCCACCATATCAAAACAAGCATGAGAAAACAAATAGTTAACAAATAAATAGTTGATTATAACAAAGAATTATTTGTAAATGGGTAAAAAATTGTGTACATGATATAAAGAAATAAAAATAAATATAAAGGTCTTATATATATCAATAATTAAATATAAATAAATTAAATAGGGGTTTTTAATGTCTTTTCCTAAGCATAAATCCAATGTAAAAGTTTTTCTTTATTAATATCCTTCTTTAGAAAATGTTTTAAATTAAAATCAAATATTAATTTATATGATGTATATAATTCACATTAAAAATAGAATATCATGAATTTATTCAAACCCATGGTATTTTATGTTCTTTCTCAAGTTATTTCCTTCAATATGATTTTAATTTTCAAATCTATATGTGGGTTTTCTATAAATAATTTTTTAATGTGTTAATATCTTATACCTTCATATCAATGTTATAATAAATCTTTAATGTATTTTTTATTAATAATTTAAATATTGTTAAATTTTATTTTTAACATCTTTTTAAATTCGTTGTAATGTTTCTAAAATGAATATTTTCAGGATTTTGCTTACAAACCATTTCTGGAATTATTTAAAGAGGTGAAAAAAATAATGATTTTTAATGAATATTACATTTGTAATCTTCTCAATTTCAATTTATTCATATAAAATATTTTTTTAATATATAATAGTTTTAATGTGTAAATATAAATTTTATTTAAATATTACTTTAATTATGTTTTATGGTGTTAGATGTGTTAAAAGGACTTTCATGATGATAAAAAGTAGTTTTCCTTTATTTTGTAACGGTAAGAGAGTTATCTTCATGCTCAATAAGGGTAATATAAAAATTGTGTAAGGGTAACACCTTTTTTATAAGGGTTATGTAAGGGTAAAATGACCACTGCAAAAGGGTGACCTATGGATTAATCACTATATAAGGGAAAGTATGGTGTTGTGTAAGGGTTTTCATGCACTAATTAAGGGTCATCCTAGCATTGAATATGGGTACAGATCTTACATAAGGGTACTTCTTGGGGTTATTTTCATTCTACGTATGGTTAATCACTCATGTAAGGTTATTGCATAAGTTTATCTCAGGGCTTGTGTATGGGTATTAGCTCAAATAAGGGTGTTCTATGCATGTAATTTAGATTCCACATATAATGGAATCCATGATTTTATATGGGTAAGTGTAGTTCAATGTTTAGTTAAGGGGAATTTTTTTAATGATTTCTATGGGAATTTCAAATTTTCCAAATCATGTGTTAGAGTGAAAAACTACATAAAGTTAAATTCAAGTTACCCTTACACAGAGAAACATATATTCTACATGTGAGGGTAACATTATGCAAAATTTGTTTTAGTTTTCCCACTTATTATTTCATATAACAACCCTAAAATTAATATTTAATGATTTTAAATAATAAACATCATGGAATTAAATCAATGGATTTGTTTAAACCCATAAACCATATTTATAGTTTAAATTAAACACTCCTCTATTAAGAATCCCTTAAAATAAAAATCAAACGTTTATATTTAATTTGTATGGTTTAATATTATGACATTTTACATGGTATATTTTATTAAAATAATACTCTATCCTTCTCCTTAAACTTTTTATTTATTTATTTTAAGATTGAGTAGTCAGGAAATTCACTAATGTATGATCTGATAAGGCTTCCTGCCAAATAGAGTTCTCAGACCATGTTTCAAGGCATTGTATAATATCTATATCCATCTCTATACTATATTCTAAGTACTTGATTTCCAAATGATAAATAACGTAATAATTACATGAAATATTTGATAATTTGATTGTGAAACAATTACTTTAACTAATTCTAGAAAAATGATATGAGACTCCCAGAATGATTATAATAAAGAATCATGAAAATTGGTAATAATAATAATTATATTTATTTTATCTCAACTTTTTTGAGTAATGATTATTATAACATGTAAAATCATTATTATTATATGTGAAATAATATAGAATTATAAATAAGTATAATTTGTAATTATAATAATTATTATGGACAATCTTGGAGAGAGAATGATGTAACTTCATGGAAGATTTTATTTTATTTGAAAAATATTATTGAATTGGTTTTAAAAACCCTTTGAGAACCTTTAATGATTTTTTATTTACAACTACGGAATATGAGGAGGATTTCATGGTGGTAAAGGATTCCACTATAGATTTCCAACCACACATGGTGGTTTATCCTTGAATATCGCTTTAACTACTTGAGGTAGGATCTTCCTTACCTTTTTTGGATCTTGTTTACACTTGTTAACATTATATACAACTTTTCATGGAATAATAGATATTTTTTGTTTGTTATGATTTCTTTTGGGTGTGTTCGTAGCTTGTTTGAACCTTATGTGATACTTGATTCCATGGCATCATACATAGCTTGTTTATTCATGTTTGATGTTGGTTACATGTATTGTATGGTGCTACTTTACATATGTTAATATATTATGATTTCTTGTGTATTCCACTCTATTTTTGGGCATTTGTATTATTTTTATATGATCCTAATGTACGTGGATAGTTAATAAATAATTATCTATTATAGGGGGAGTGTGCACGACTTGCAATTAAGGAAACAATAGAACTAAGAAAAAAGTATTGATACGAAGATGACACATGGATTCTATATAATACAATTGATGTCAAGAGGAATCTATAGATAATTTTACTCAATTACTAATGAAATTCAAGTAGATATAGATTCCTAGAGTATTTGGAATCTATGGATAATGTTACCCAATTATTAATGAAATTCATGTAGATCTCGATTACTAGATGATTCCATGAACATGAATCACTTGATTCCTAGTGAATTCTTAGTTGAATTTTCAAATGATGGACAAGTATCATGGTTTTTAGCATTATGTCTAGTTCATAACTACTTTTGGTACATTGAAATTACTTCCATATGGGAGTTGAAAGAGGTATGCTCGGGGCTCATAGTGGCATGGTCAGAACACTGGTTCATAACTCTATATAGTTGTGTTTCTTTCACTTTTCTTGTTTATTATAAAATAAACTTTTTCAGTAAAGTACACATGTTATAGAAACATTATTGGTTTCCTACTGAGTATTTTACTCAAACAATAATTGGGAATTTATTTGTGCTTGAATATTTCATGACTAGTGATCCAACAAAGGGAAATGTCCATGTGGTCGATAGTAGAGAATAGAAGAATGAAGTTGGATGTGCACTGAGGCATACTATGGATGACCCTATAGTTTAAATTTTTCTTATCTTTATTTTATACTCTGGATTTACTTTCCAATTTGGGATCTATTTATACCTATATGAATTTTATTCCCTTTTGATTGTTTAGTTTTCTCGTGATACTTTGATTATTTTATTATTTATTATTTATTATTTTGTTATTCATTTGGGTAATGACATAATACTTATGGTATAGTCTCCCCACTGATAAAATTATACTCTCACTACTAGTTTGGATCTTCTTGTGTATGGGGAGGCATGCATGAGTCCATGTGACCCTCTGGTTCAGACTCAATGGTTCAGTTTGGGGTGTTACAAAATGGTATCAAGGCATAGTTTTTTACATTCTTTTTAATAGAAATTATGACATGTTAGAAATTTCATATCTATATGGGACTCTAGTGTAAGATTTTACATGTTTTTGACCATTATATATGTAATGAGATGTTGAGTTACCATGGATAGGATTATTATTATGGTTTTTATTAGGTTTGGTTGTGTTCATACATCCTGATCGGGCTTGAAGGTCTACATTTCATATATATATTGGTTTGTATATCATATTTTAGTTCTAAAATCTATTAATTTCTTGAATTATTCTATCAATTTGGGATAAATTATCTTATTTTTTTATATATCTTTTTTTTCATGTTGAAACGATTTATCTCTATTTGGTATTATTTAGTTAAGGAATTGATCATACTATTTATTTAGTATATATATGATTATTGTGACTAACATGAATGGACAGAGACTATGGTAGTTTCTAGGAGTGGAATATCATGGGTTATTTGTAGACTTCTAGTTGAATAATGTGTAATACCTTAGAATAGTTTGGATAACAAATTTTGTTCAAAATTATTCACTTTATAATATAGATATGTTCACTTCTGGATGACTGGGGGACCTCCTGTTTTGTTGGAGAGTGTTACAGAGTACACTCCCATACCCACTCCAATCGTTCTGGTGGAAATACCACTTTAGATATTGAATCTTCCACCTAATGGAATTCTATGTATGTGCAGTCATTGGTACAATGGTTGACTGTGATTGATACTTTTATCATTAGCATCCTCCATCTTTCCATGGAACTAGAGGCCCTCATTATTTTTAAGAACTATATTTCAATAATCTATAGGACTTTTGGATTGTTATATATCCCAAATTATTAGAAGGCTAATCTAGTAGAATTGATGGTACAAGGACCAATCAAGCATTGGTGGGGTGTAGGGAATCTTACTAGATGTTATAAAGGTTTAACTTGTGAAAACCTCAATGACCATTTTTAAAATAATTCCTTCCATATTATTGAAGCTGATATAGAACTCTTATAGATTTGATAGATCATGATGAATGTTTCTTCTTACATGACATGACTCATTAAATTTATTCAAAATGACCAAATTAACAAGAAGGGTCTATTTAAGTACAGAGTTTTGTGCCTTATTCAAGTTACCAATGAACATTCTTGTGATACTAAAAGAAGATGGAATATTAAGTCTGGTTCTTTATGCCAGTGTGCCTAAAAATATCTTGGGTGGATTAAGGTCAAATTGCAACCTTTTGTGGATGAAGGGGGTCTACAGTGCCTCTAATGTGATGAGGTCAAGAATTATTAATGGATCTACATAGTATTCCAAATCTAGTATCATCATTTAGGGATAACAAGACTACTCCAAACTTTCATCTCTAGTTTATAGAGACTGAGGTTCTTCGGGGTTGTAGGATGTACTCAAAATTTTACCTAGGGATCTGGATAGGGACCACAGTAGGAGACTCGAAAAACAACTCGTACTACTCATGCATTTCAAGTATATGTTCACAAAGCTAAGGATGTTGTTTTTACATAGTGTATCATACACTGGTAGATGATGTTGAGGAACTATCTATTGTATGAGGTATGATTTCGATCACACTAAGTTAATATACTACCTTGTTTGGAACTGGTGTATCTGTTTCTTTCAAATCAAAAAAAGTTATGACTAGAGTGTACATAGAGGTTATGTTATCCTCTAAGTTTACTTTTCCCGATATCCCATTTGGTAGGGTAGTAAATGTATTTTAGAAATTCCCAGAGTTTCCTATAGTCATCACTATCTATAGAAATATGTGGGACTTTATGATAGTTGTGATAACAAGCTTTGATGTGATCCTCAGTATAGATTGGATAACTTCCTTATGGGGTAACATTTATTGAAAATGATAACGAGTGTAATTTACTTCAATGAAGTTATAGAGGTACATAGTTAAATACTCAACTAAACATAGACACCAAAGTATAATTCCATACATCTTTAGATAAACTAATTACACCTCAAGCACATCAGATTTATGCCAATCTATCAAATTTTGACATTTAGAATCAGGAGATGAAATTTTTTTGGCATGTGGTGACTAAGACAGGTATATCCATGGATTCAGAGAATGTGGAAGTAGTCATGTCTAGGTAATGTCCTCAAAATGTGTTTGAGATTAGGATATTTAAGGTTTAAGGTGTTGTAGAATCATGAAATGGTTTGTGACCATTTTTTTCCTGATCGATGATTAATCCAAGACTTATAAAATGATGAACTCCCTGATTAATCAAATTGAAGAAAATAATATATAAAATCAATAAAAAACTGGAACCAGAGTGTCATATCATCACATATTATTTATATTTACATTAAAGAATTAAAGAATTACATTGTGATAAATGCATTCTTTAATTATATATCTAACAATGTATCTACATTGCACCATCATTGTGTTGTAGGAATCAAGAGGATATTACCTCAAGCAGTGGTCCATGCATGTTCCAAAAATCACTAAACATAGCCATAGACATTTCTAGGTGTTAGAATGGAAGAACCAATAACTTTTTCTGTTCTCCATTTATCTCTACAAGAATTAAATCCAAAATATTCTCATTGATCTATCTAGACTTGATAGTGGATGGTTTAGGATGATTGATTTTCATTCATGGGATAATTCTTAGAGATGGGGGATCCTTAGGGATTTGAGAGGATTCCTCATATTGGTTGTGCAAAATAAAATAAATGAATCGAATATCTTTAAAAATAATATAATAGGGTTTATATACTACTAGGGTTAGAGAAAAATAATTTCACAAGTTCCCTTTAATATTTATTTAAACCCTGAAAAACCTGAAGTATATAATAATATTATTATTATTTCTCAACATGCACTGAACTCGTGAATTAAAATTAAATATAATTTATTCAAAGAATATTCAATTTGTATTATTTCTCACATGACCATTAAACTCAGTCAAATAATCCTCCATAATATTTATCGGGCATTAAATAATGACTATTTATTTAATTAATAAATACCAATTCATTATTCTCCAATAAATAAATAAGCATTATATTCACTAAATATCAAATAAATATGTATAAAGTATTGCACTCACATTATAATATATAAAATTACTAGTGAAATAATATTTTCAATCCAGAAAACATAAATAATTGTTGGACCACCTGTGGGAATAATATTTATTCCAATTGTTATATAATATATGAATAATATATTATTTAACTGATATTCTTGGTACACTTAATATGTGACCCTTTAGGCCTCCTTTTAACTGAATTGGGAAATGCATCCAAAAGTGAAAGGCTAGCATCTAGAAACACATAATGGAACCCATAGAGAAATAATTTAATGTTGCAATGAACAATTCCCCATAAAAATGATCCATGTGTAATATAATAAATTTATCGTGATATCTCTAATCAAGTGGGTTTCAATCTAGTGTCATCACCCTATGTGCTCGATGTCTCTTTATTTTTATTTCTTGAAATTGAACATTTGTATATATCACTATAGCCATGAATTTTTATAGGATATATGATTTTCAATCAATGGTCCTGATATATCAAATTTTGTTAATGAAAATAAGTGGAAATATTTTCCCACATTATTCATTAATGCAATATTTTTCACGATGCAACCAACATATCCTAACTCATGGTGAATAAATATCATCACTATTTTAATCAGTACATAAAAGTACATAAATAATAATACTCATAAATAATATTATTAATGTCTAAGAATCAATAAACATGCTCATAAATATGAATATACAATGAAACACATAAATATGTATTTTCTACTAGCGGGTCTCAATCCCATAATATCGTACACTAGGTATTACAAAGGGTGTACACCATGAGAAGATGTCTTAGAGTTATATGAGTCTCCATCCTTGATATCCTGAATCATTTGTGTCCCTCAAATTATTTCATCTGAATATAGAACATATATTTTAGAAAATTTTCCAAGCACTTATGGGTTTCCATCATAGAAGGGAACTGATATGACATTTTAATGTGACTTATACTTTAATGATATTATGACAAACTATGTTAGGAAAATGAAAAATAATTATGTGATAGGGAGTTAATTAATATTCAAAACTATAAATATAGGTTATCATAAGTTACATAGATTTTTCTTCTAGGGACTAAACTCCAATAGACTCTAACATTCATGAGATCCAATTGTTGACAACCATCATTCTTCTATCTCTCAAATCATACTCATGATTCTGTTGAGATAAGCCTTCAGTGAAGAGGTCTACCACATTTTTCTCAGTGGGAACTCCTATTAATATAACTTCACCCCTTTGATAACAATTTCTCATGAGGTTATACTTCTATAGAATATGATTTTTCTATTATTGTAACCTTGTCTCTTTTTTAAGATCCACCACAATAGTATTATCATTTTATAATGTGACAGGTTCTATAATACTGAGTACCACATCAGGCTCTTAGATAAAATTACATATCTAAATTGATTCCTTATATGTATCAAAAGCCTCTATAAACTGATAATCCACTGTAAAATCAGCAACAACTGGATACTTTGATCTCTTCAAGATCACTGCTCCTCCGTTGAGACAGAAAATATATCCAATATATGACTTCAAATCATTCTCAACTATTTAAAAACATTATTTAGCATAAACCTTGATGACCATCTCCTTGTCTCCTCCATACAACAGAAACATATCCTTAGTTTTTCGTAGATACTTAATTATAATATTAACAGTTGACCAATTTTGTTCTC
Source organism: Viscum album (assembly GCA_963277665.1). Classification (NCBI taxonomy): domain Eukaryota; kingdom Viridiplantae; phylum Streptophyta; class Magnoliopsida; order Santalales; family Viscaceae; genus Viscum; species Viscum album. The sequence continues at coordinate 1,379,472,443 of OY728129.1, read as the reverse complement.
CTATATCATCTTGATATCTCCCAACCATTATCAATTCATAGGCAATATCAATTATAGGAAATAACATGGCATACATGATTGATCCTATCAGTGAATTGTATGTGATATTTATCATTCCCTATTTCTTTTATTTGGTCAGAGGTCACATTTTCATAGAAAGATGTATACCATGTGACATTGAAACCAATTACCACTTGGAATGTTCCATACAAAATCTATTTTCAATCTATTCAATGTATACATTTGACATAGTCTTAAAAGTGTATTGTAATTATCATCAGTAATATTGACCACTAGAATATATGTTACTTCACATTATTACATCATATCGAAACACTTGTTTAACCAGTTTTTAACAGACTATAAGACTGGTATGTCATTTAAAATAATTAATATTTCATAAACATATAATACTAGGATAATTAATGAATTCCCACTAAAATTATTATAAACACAGGGATCACATTCATTATTAATGAAACCAATATATTGTATATCTTTATCAATTCAAATTTTCCAAGACCCCAATTCTTTATTCAATCCATAAATGGATATCTGCAACTTGAAAATAGTTTTTACATAACTTGGAGTCCCAAACCATATGGTTGTGTCTTATAGAAATATTCATAAAGGTTCCCATTGAGGGAAGAAATTTTAACATCCATCTTCCAAATTTAATTGTCGTGAAAGGCTTATATAGCAAGTAGAATTCATATGGACATAAACATGGAAACAGGAAAAAAATCATTATAGTCAATTCCTTAATGTTATTTAAAACATTTATCCTTTATCTACACTTTATAGGTATTTACTTTATCATCCATTTACATTTTTCTCTTGAATTTCAATTTGCACCCTATGGGCTATAAATCAACTGATGCATCGACCAGAACCCATAATTAGTTCTGATACATGGAATCCATTTAAAAATTAATGGATTCGTTATATATTATAGCTTTTAAGATCTATACTTCCTCTTTTTTGGATATAGGTTCATCATTTTCAGTTAATAATGATTCACCATATTCAGCCAGTATAGAACCATATATCTATGGTTATATACCTCTATTATCCATTAATATAGTACTTTTTTTGGACCTACTTATTCCATGTGTTCCTATGGAATTTTTTCCTCTACCAAATCCTATGTATCTTGAGCATCAACTTCATCGAAGACAATATTTCTCCCATATTCATTTTTTTAGTATATGCTACCTCTCAAGAAATATTGGTTGTCTGGTGATCATCACTTTCTTGTTTGATTGGTTTTATAGGTAGTATCCAATTATTTAATTAGGATAACCTATAAAGATACACATTGTTCATGGGGGTGCTAGTTTTTTTCCTAAAAAGCTGTTGAAAAATGACTCACAACCCCATACCAGTGTATGCAATAAAACAGGTTTCCATTAATCCATAACATGAAGGGGATTACATTTTCTACATTAGTTGGTATTTTTTTAATGTATGTACCAATGTTTTTAATGAATATCTAAAATGGATAATGAAAATATCCATAACTCTTCATCAACCTTACCATGTCCAGAAAGGTATAGTTCCTCATTTCAGAAATATCATTCTATTATGGTATGTAAGGTGGAGTGAGTGAATATATAATATGAAACTCCTATAAATTATTTATAAATTCTTGGTTAAAATATTCACCACCTCTATCTAAAATATGATTATTTATCTTATTTCCAAGTAAATTATATACTTCATTCATAAATTACTCAGGTTTCTCAGAGGACTCAGACTTATACCTCATCAGGTAAAAGTGTCCATTTAAACTCAATTTATTAGTCATAGTTAGGAAGTTAGCACACTAACCTCAAGAATTTACTATAAATGGTCCATAAACATTAGTTTTTACTAATCCAAAAATATTTGGGGCCCTTTCACCCTATCCAATAAATATAGTTTTGGTAATTTTTTTCTTGTAAACAAGCATGACATATTTATAGTGGTTTTAGCTCAGAAGAGTATAAATAACCATCTTGACAGAGCTTTATCAAACACTTATCATTTATATTACTAAGAAAATTATTCGATAGTTGGGTGTAATATAATTCATGTGAACATGATTTTTTATCTATTTCCAACACTGGGATTTCATAATAAAATACATAAATTCGTGTATTTAAATGTTTGACACCATAACATATGATGTCTTTATAAAATAAACAACTTTTATTTTAAAACATTAAAATTAAACCGTTTTCATATAGGAATGATACGTATATTGTATTATTTGTAATAGTATGTACATAATAATAATATTTTAAAACAAATATCATTTATATTAAAAATTAAAAGTGTTATTCACCAATTTCTAGAGCTAATAGACTTGCATAATTGGAAGCTCAAATATTTACCTCTCCACTATAAATCAACCAAAATATACTTTGTTCTAGAATTTGGATACATATGTGGGAACCAAAAGTCATATTTAATATAAAATGTGTAGATATTGAAAATGTTCACTCGATAAAGAATGCCCATTTAACATCCACTTTGGCATGGGTTTAGTTCATCTTCCATTGGACTTTATGTCCACATGAAAAACATATTGCCTCCTTTTCCTTACCATACCAATTGATATTTCTCTTCTTGGAAGAACGGTCCTCGAGAGATTTGGACTTGTTATAAGTCTTGGGCCCCATCACCCTATTATTACATTTCTTACTCACCTTAAATACCATGGGTTTTTCATTCCCCATGTCCTTAACCACTAGATGAATCAATGTTAAATTTTATAAAAGTCTATCCTCAATATTTGTCATGTTATAATTAATAATAAAATTTTATGAGTTATGGGATAGTTTGGAGAGTATGAGATCTGTACATAATTCATCTATGAATTTAATCCCTAAGATGATTAAGAATTCAATGTATCTAATAATCTGGAATACATGAGGCTGAGTTGGTGTAGATTCTCCGCGTTTAGTTGTAAAAAATCATTATAAATCTCGTATCTCTCTTTTCTCTCCTTCTCTTGATATAGATCTCGAAGGTGATATATCATGCTATACATATCCATGGCCTCATGTTTCCTATAAATCTTTTTGGTAATGGGTGATATCATAAAACAATAAAAATATGTGTAATCATTGAATTTTCTATCATATATAATTAAATCTTCATCGCTATCCTCATTACTGGGCGCATCATGAATAGGTTCATATAGTATAGAAAATTTCATTTCATGAAGTATCATAACATATAAGTGCCTTTTCTCCTCTTGGAAAATTATGTGAGGGAGAAGGTTTCCCTTCTCAAGTATGTATCGTAGTGATATATTTAATGTAATTTTAATTATTATTTCTACCAATAAGATAATCATATTAGTTTACTTTATCTAGTAAAGTTTATAAATATTAATAAATATTATATTATTAGTCTCCCGCTATTTTATCATAACCTGATAGCCCTCGTAGTTGGCTTTGGAATATCATTTTTTATTGACCATTATAGTGGAAAGGATCTATATTCCCCTTATAATTACCACTACATTGGTTATTCATGAAATTTGTTGGGATTTAGGTGGTAATTCCAAATTCTTACTAAATTAACTCATAGATTGTTGATCTGTTGAGTGGACTCCCCAATCCCGAAAACATTAATTTTGATTTCCTCAAATTTTCCATCTAAGTTACACCAATTCATTCTTAAGAAATTAGAAGATGATGTGAACTAATTTTAGTTCATCAAAAAATTTCATGTTATAATTTACTGATAATTGAAATCACCCCAACTTTGGTTGGTCAATCACTTTAAACAATGGTTTTATTTTAACTAAATTAGTGAAAGGTTATACCAACTTACTAGATATAATTTATGTATTTCAAAATTATTCATAAATTTCCAATTACTAACTTTGTCACATTCTTGTTAATACTAAGTGGATTTATATAAGTTATTAACCATGTCTTAGATAATATTTATGCATAAAAATGTTTTTTGTTATAACATGCATTATTTTTAATTAATAAGTTAATGTGGTTGTAAAAAAACAATCATAATGAAATAACCATGAAACATGAAAAAAAAATTAGTACGATTAGGATCTTTTACTAATGTTTTATTTATCTAGTGGATGATATACTAACCATTCACCTTTGGGAAAACCCCTTGAACCATTTATGGGTCATGTTATAGTTTCCCACCTTTCCACCTATGTATCTCTCTTAAATTAGTTTTTCCTTAGTTTTAAACTTGAACCAAATCCATTAGCTAGGGATTTCCATCCATTACATATGATTTTACTCTTACACAGGTGAGGGGATGGGGTCACTAGTATAAAATTTGTCTTAAACATCATCATATTAACATCGGTTCATGAGAAACAGAATATAAAAGTCTCTTTTGAAATCATTTTTTCAAAAAAAATGATTTTATAAATAAATAATAAATTGTACTTAATTTACCAAGCTTCAGTTTTACTAGTAGTAGAGAAACAACAAACATAAAAAAATAGTTATGAAGGTCAGAATTTGAACTTTAGAAGACTTTTAATGTCATTTGTTTCAAGAAATGATTTTAAAAGTAACTTTTAACATCATATTCTAAAATAATGATGGAAAAAAACATTTACCAAGTTTTAGATGATTTCATATTATTATAGTTTACTGGTCATGGATCCCAAATGGATTTATGGATCAAAAGATATAGTCTTTATAAGTTATACTTCTCTAAGACATATCTTAGAGAAGTTCAACCTCTGACGTCCACATATTTTGACCCGTACATCCCTTTTAGCTCCACAACCAGCCCAATTGATTCTTGAGAAAATATATATAACTTTTGAATGATTTCTAATTTCATACTTTTGAAAAAAATATTTCAATAGAGACTTGTAACATCGGTTCATGAAATAACTATTGTTAAAAGTCTTCTATGAGGAATTTTAATGCAGATTATTCATGAACTGACATTAAAAGAAGGATTTTAATGTAGGTTACTAAATAATGGATGATAAAATAATGGAAGTGATCCTTTAACATTGTTTTTTTAAAACTAATGTCAAAACCCAAATAGATGATGGTTTTTAAATTCAGTTATATATTTACCTCATATTAAAAGTAAAATTTCAAATATGTGGAATTGTATTTTAATTTTTTTTCACAATACGTGATTAATTTTTTACAGTACCACCTATGTTTTAATAAAATGCCACTAAAAATAATTTCATTTACTATATATAAGTCCATATTTTATTTCTTTTATCATTTTTATCTTTTTTTATTCAATTAAATTTTCAACATGTCTTAAATCAATGATTTGAACACTTTATCTATTTTGATCATGTAATTTCATTATTATTTTTTCTTCAATGATACAAATATTTATAATTTTCCTTATAATGATGATGTTTTATTCATGTTTATTTACGAAGATAAAACATCTGTAGAGAGATTTACTAACTAAGGTGTAAAATTAATTATCAATCTCTACATTCATTATCACATGATTTTTACCCAAAAAAGGTGAAATGGTGATAAAAACATTTCAATTTTAAGGAAACTCCAAAAAAAATTGAAATATGTTCTATTCCTTAAGTCATTTTTTTCATTTGGTAACAGTATTTTATATTCATTTTTCTCATTTTTCATTTGAAATAGGTTGTATCTATAGAAACATAGAGAATTCTAACTTCCAATGGCCTTAACTTTTGATATGTAACTCCATTTTATCTCCATGACCAATAAAATTGAATCTTGTGAAACAAAATAATACTTCATAAACATTTTTCATGTTAGTTGTTTAAAAAATCGATGTTAGAAATATATTTTAACATCTATTCCTAAAAAAATAGATATTAAAAGTCTTATATGAGGACTTTTAGCATCATTTTTTCTTGAACCAACATTAAAAGAAGTATTTAAACGTTATTTAATGAATAAAATACATTAAATTCCTTCCTTAAGGACTTTTACCATCGTTTTTATCAAAAAATGTTCTTAAAAACCTTATGGAATAAGACTTTCAGTGTCAGTTTTAAAAAACATTTTTGTAAAAAGTTCTACTTTTTACTTGGTATATCTTTTTATAAAAACCAACATTTAAAGTTCAACTTTTATAATGATTGGAAACAAAATTTGGTTAAAAACTAACATTGAATAATAAATTAAATGAAAAAAATTTACACTCAATTTTCTAGTATAGGATTGTGATCATCCATATGCATGAAATAAATTACCCATTTAATGAAATTAGTATTCAATTCATAATCATTATTATTTAAGATAAATATTACTCAAATCAAATAATTATCTTCTTTATCTAATCAATTATTTTATCTTAATTCTCCTCTTAATTTCCCTAATATTATCAACAATCATACATTTTAATAAATTAAAATATTTTGTTTAATATTAACATGGTATATAAATGTACATTGCTTGAAACACGGTGATTACCAATATGAACTACCTGACTTGTATAATACTCATATATTATTTACTCTTGCAACATATTGAATACCCGGATTATCAAGTACTTTCAGGGAATTTACTAACAACATAATGATTACAAATATTATATAATTTTAATTTCATGTGTTAGGCTACAATTCACATAGTTTAACAATTATAATACGACTCATACATGATATGCATATAGGAAAATTACGTATAAATTAACTAAAAATTAATATATATTAAAACTCATCATATGGAATGTACTATCCAATTAATGACCACAAGAATTACATGTTGATAATGTTTTGGTATTATACTAAATTAATTATTAATTCTATGATATTTTGTATAAGTACACATAATGCACATGCTAGCTACCCTGCATGTACTATTTTCACCATATATCTGAGGCTCATGCATAAGGACTCAATATATAAACTATTCCATGTAAAATATCGTATTATTCTACATGTAAAAGGGCTACATGGTGTGTGGTTTCTGAGTTATTTTGTCACCAATCAGGAAGGTCGTGTACAAATATACACAGCCCATTTGTGACTAAAGGACTACATGTCATATACGGTAGTTATACAACACCTACTCAAGCTAACAGTTGGCTAGGTTAGTCTGGTAAACAAATGGTGTATGGTTAAATTCACCTTGTGTAATAAATGAAAATTCCTTGAATAAATTATGAATTAATTATTATTATGTTGAACACTAGTTCACGGTGTGTACCTCCAGGTTGCATGAAGTTTATTCTTGTGTTGTCCATCTAGATTCCTCAAGACATACAAATGAGATCTTTGAATTTATTTCTTTCATAAAATTAATGTATTTTTTATATTTATAAGAAACTAATAATAACAATTATATCTCAAAGTTCATATTAAAGAACGATTGAACTAGAATATAAAACCAATTAATTATGTGTAAATCCATCAATGATATTTAAATAATTATAAATAATTATTTTATCCCTTTGATACCACTTAAAGGATCCAAGCACAATGAAATCATTTAATGGGTGATGTCCATGTTTAATTGTTTTCATGATTGATGGTCAGTCTAAGATTTACAAAATGATAAACAGTGTGACAAATGGAATTGAATCAAAGAATATAGACAATGAATAAAATTTAATAACTATAGCACAAAATATTCTCATATTATATATAATTAATTTATAAATTAAATAATTATCTTGTAAAAATTATTTCATCATTGGTTGGATCTGAAAATGGATTTACATTGTACCATAATTTTATTTTTGGAATCAAGAGAAGATTCCCTCTAGAAATTATCCACATTCTCTCCACAAATCTCAGAACGTCTTTGTAGGAATATCCATATTCTTGAATGATAGATATTATTTCTGGCATCGATCTGTTTTTATCACCATGATAATTTCATCTAAAGTATTCTTCTTTATCACTCTAGAATTGAGAGTGGAAGGAGGAGGAAGATCTTACTCCATTCTAGAAAGAATTATTAACTAAGGGAGATATATAGAGCTTCGAGATAATTCTATGGATTCGTTTTTCACAATAAAACAATTGAATTGGCTCTCTTGGGAAATAATATAATTGGGTTTTTATACTTCTAGGGTTAGAAATCAATAATTTTACATGTTCCCTTTAATATTTATTTAATCCCAATGGAACCCCATGCCTATAATAATAACATTTTTATTATTTCTCAACATATGCTAAACTCAATAATTAAAACAAAATATTATTTATTCAAATAATATCTAACATGTATTATTTCTCACTAGACCATTAAACTAGGCCCTCCATTCCTACATAATATTTATCAGGCCTTGAATAATGACTACTTATATAATAAATAAATATTATATTCACTAAACAAAAAATAAGTATTTATTATATATTTATTTTACATTATATTCTCTTAAATAACTAGTGAAAAATATATGGGATCAAGAAAAAATAAAAAATTATTAAACCATGTGCAATAATAATATTTATTCAACTTGTTAAATAATAAATAAATAATATATTATTTATCTAATATTTTAGATACACTTAGCATGTGGGCCTCTTGGACTTTTTCTCAGTGGAATTAGATAAAGCAGACTAAAGTATATGGTTAGTATCTAGAATCACAACATAGAACTCATAGAGAAATAATTTGATGTCTTAATGACCCAATACTTCATATAGATTCTCACTGTGTAATATAATCCCTTCATCATGGAATCTCTAATCAAGGAGGTTGCATGTTGGGGCCATCACCCTATGTGCTCGATGTATCTTTCTTTGACTTTATGAAAATAATACTTTCAAATAAAACACCATGGGAATTAATTTATTTAAGCTATATAATTTCCATAAAAGTTCCTAAAAAATAAACTTTTGGTAAATAACATGTGGGAAAAATCATTTCTCACATTATTCAGCAATGCAATATTACTCTTGACACATCCAACACATCTTATCTAATTGCAAACATTTTTTGTCACAATTTTATCAATACATAAAATTAAATGACTTATAATAATAACTAGTAATAATTTTAATTTCTAAGGATCAATAAACACATCCATAGATTGGAATATCCAATGAAACATATAAATGTGGATTTAATAATAGAGGATCTAATTCTTATCATATCCTAGAATGGATATTACCAAGGGTGCACACCATGAGAAGATGCCTCAATATCCTATGATTATCCACCCATGATATCTTAAATAAATTTTTATAGCTTAAACTTTCTTCAAGATATAGAACATATATTTACGAATACTATTCTGGCACTTCTGGGTTCTCATCATATCGGGGAATTGGTATGACCTTTTATTGTGATAGATACTCTTAAGAAATTATAACGTAATAAGTTACATAAAATAACAATCATTATTTGATAATGAGTTTATTAATATTAAAAAATACAAATATATTTTATCATAATGTACACAGAAGTTCATTCTAGGGTACCAATGCCAAAAAAATATTACTAGGCTTAGGTGTGTACTGCTGATGTTTTATCTAGTGCATCTCTTAACTATCAAAATCTTTTATTGTGTTAAAAATGAAGGGAGTAAAGTTCCATTAGTCGGACTGGTGTAAAGATAAGTTTCTTGAGATGAAGAGAAGGTTAAATACAACTCCAATACTAATACTCCATAATCATATGATCAATTATATAGTGTAGTCTAATGTATTATATGTTGATTTTTGAGTAGTGATAATTCATAGAGAATAGGTAGTTGCTTCTGGTTCATGATATTTATAACTCCAATAAGACGAACTACCCAACTCATGACATGTATATAGCATCCCTGGTCCAAACTCAAAAGTTTTGGTGGAACTATCTCTTTTGTGAGAGGTTTATTCCCTATGTGAACCATAAAATATTTTCTTATATATCTTTACTACAAGGAATGAATTTAAAGTAGTGGCTCTAGGTAGAGTATCTTGAGACATCTTGCATTGAGATGACTTATGCACCAGGAAAAGGTAATGTCATGCATAATCTATTTATTGTAAGACGTATGATGACAAGGATCTAGGTGAATATCCATTAGGGGATAAGTGATGCTTGATGTATTTGTTGGTTGAATAAATTATGGATGATTTTGAAGATAAGGGATTGATATAATATTCTCCCTTAGTAGTTATGGCTTCACTACTATACTGGGTAAAACAAGGAAAGGCTCAAACTAGAGTTTGTTGTGATACTAGAACAACTTGCTAGTGGTGAACCATTATTGAGGTGGTATTTGGATGATGATGATGTGATCCTTATGTATAAGATAAAAGTATTATGTGATTACATTATAGGTAAATTTATTAGGGACTTCCATATCTCTAGATGGGAAGTACATCATGGTTCATCAAATATGTACCATGACTTCTGGTGAGAGTTCTAATAGAAATGGATTTATATGGACATAACAAGGTCTGTTGACTAATTACTTACCTAAAAGAGGGTAAATATTGACCAATAGTATCTTAGTGGGTTTCTCCGACCACTTATAGTGCCTATGTGAAAGTGTGAGGATGCGAAGATGGTATTTCTTATGGGGTTATAGGGGACTGTGAGGAATACTGATGTTTTCCATGCGATTTTTGAATGGATGAAAAATATTTCCCACTTCAAATTAATCTAACTCGCTCACTCAGTTTATAGGATGGGTAATACTTATGTGTGTGGGATCATACACTTATGTGGAGTTACCTTGATAATTGTATCGAACATAGAATCATGTTTCACATCTTACTTTTTGTAAGGGTTGTAGAAATCCCTAGGGACTAAGTTGATATTGATCACTGTGTGAAATCAATAGATAGATTGATTGATTGATTTGAGGTTTTTAATTGTCTAGGATATTCTATGATCTTCTGTTCTAGATATCAGGGGATCATGGGATGATCATCTAGGTTTGATAGAGATTACATACAATAATAGTTACTTTTATTTAATTCAGATGGTACCTTACGAGGATCATTATGGGAATTAATTTCATTCACTACTTTTTCATTACCCCCTCCCTCAATTCATAAACCATAGGTATTTTAATAAATAAAGGGATAAAATGACCCCTATGTTCCACCTCCAGTAGTGTCTAGATTGGTGACTAGAACCGTGGGTGTAAAAATATTACAACTAGAATTCATTATCCTCTATAACAATATGAACACGAGATAAAACAAATTATCCTCAAGTAACTCCATGAAATAATAAAAAATGAAAAATAAAACCAACCCAAAATTCATTTAAAAATATGATAGACAGAGATAAAATTATTCAAATAAGTACCTGAAATAAATAGCAAAGGAATGGAGATAGTAATTGTTCCAAGGCCCAAGATATAAATGTATAACACAACCCATGAAGTTCCCATAGATACCTGAGAATAGATTTATATACATACAGTGAGAATAAAAGTATACTAAGTAGTTTAATACCAAAGTATCTCATGAAAATGTGAAAAAGGTCACACTAATGCACCCATTATAAAATAGTACAACAAACAGAACCTACGAAGATCAACTAATAAATCTCATCCTCATTATCTCATGTTCACTAAATAGTACACCCAAGTATATTAACATAAAAAGAATTATATCAGTAAAAAGTTACCCCACAAAGCTTTCCCATCGATTTTCAACTCTCACACCCAAACATCATATGTCATGTAACTCCCATGTCATCCATATAACATCACATTAGATCTCACTTATAGACACTTTGGAAATAACATCACATATCTCCCAAAAAAAACTAGGACGTCAGATCACATATCACCAACAAACACATGGTCCATCGCATCACATTAAATCTCATATCACCCACTGAAACCTATCCTATCACATCACAACTCATCACATAATTAGAGTAGTAGGGTTTAATTGACACGAAGGACCTCAATGTTGTGACCTCCTCCTACCATACATGGCCCACACCATAATCTATCTCATCATCTAATTAAACATCACCATAGATAAATTTTTACTTCTTCCCATCATATCACATTTTTATCAACATCTGTTATAAGAGAGAGTGAGGAAGACTGTGTAGCTATCCATCAATACACACCACCAGGATGTTGGAAAAAACACCCTGAAGACATTTAGTTTTCATCTTGATATATATATATATATATATATATATATATATATCTCTCTCAAAAAATAATACAACCATGGATATATAATAAGTCACTATCCTAGAAAAAAACCTCCCCACCAACCTCACAAGATTTGATACTTTCACTACCACCACGAAATACACACCACCATACAAGAAATCCATAGGCCACTTTCCACATTTCATTACAAATCATATCGATTTCAACATTTCTAATTATAATACCATTTAATTAGTTAATAATATTCATTAAACATCCCATTCATTTATTCATTTCATCCTTTTTAATTCAAAATTAAGCATTATCCATTTAAATCATATATCCAACATTAATTCAATGTCTAATAGCCATTACAACCCATTATCCAAAAAATCCCATTCCATTTATATTTACTCATATTCAATTGAATTACATTACTACATATACATATATTACAACAAAACACATTATAATATATCATCCTCTTTTCCCATTACAACAATCTCTACACTCCAACCATTCATAACCGCAACTACTACTTTATCACAATAGCGACAAATCATGCCCACATCTCAACACATTCACCCAAAAATCATTGTACCATAACATAACCACACATCACATCCATGTATCACCACTATAATTTAAAACCACTTACCACACTTTTCCTACACATCTTGAATCACACATTCAAAATCATATTTTAGATTTACGAAGGGACATTCATATCTCGTTTCACATTGTTTTCAAGGGTATTATCACACAAGAAATAATTTACCAAGGAAAAAATTAAATTAATTGGATATAATTGGTTATAATATTTCCATTTTAGGTTATATAAAACAACCACACATTAAGGGTTTCACAACCTATAACCATTTCAGCACCAAAAAATCCCATGATGACCAGGATTTTTAGAAAGGAATTAATCGCGTATGATCACAATATAAATAATATCTAAAAGTCAAAAAGAATATGGTTTCATTCCACTTCCCCATATAATTTTAAATTACTAATTCATTATCTTTATTAATATAGTTTGAACTATATTACTAAATATAAAAATGATAATAAACACTCCTACATGGTATAACTAGATATGAAACAATGGATACCCTATCTCCAATGTTGATTTCTGATTTGATACCCAAGGGTGAAGCAAGATGGAGATCACCACTAAAAAAATAAATATAGGATAACACCTTGATCACTCTAAAAAAACACCCCATGACCTCTTTAAATAAAAACATCACCTAAAACCATAGGCTTCCTTGATATAAACCTTTCCTAATTAAAGACATTGGGGAAACAAGGTAGGGGAGGGGGTGAATTATATAAAACCACCACAGATCGATCCCCTAAGGCTAGGAGGAAAATTATTTTAAAGGGGACTAAAATATCTCACTTTTATGAACTGGAGTTACCCAAGAAACAATAAATTGGATAGATAAAATGTTGGGTTAAGGGGATTTTGGTATTTCTACAATAACTGAAAAACATAGGATCATGGAGAAATTCCTAGAATAATGATATAGAACTAATAAAAATAGAAGGGACTACGGAATAGGACCCCTCATCTTAATGAGGACATGATGGTAAAATATTATTTGATATCTGATTCTATATCCTTGTGGTAGATTCAAAAAATAGGCGAAGACACCATGATGAAACCATGTCCAGTATGTCATAAACCCCCCACAACCAAGAAAGGACTAGGGCATAGCCAATGTCATTACACCATAAAACCTGAGAACCAAGAAGGGTGATGTTCCATAGCCCATGTTCCATGGTTTATCTACCCAATAAAATTTCATCACCTACAAAATCCACCTTTTATCCCTTCAATTCCAAAACAAGATACTTCATGCCTCCATGGATCCCCCTATCGAGAAACCCCATGCTTTACACTGTATTTCTATCAAATTTTTATGTTTATCAAAAAATCATTTTTAGGGTCCAAATACTTCAAAGGGAACCTCTAAAAAATAGAAACTAACCCTTATGGTTTAGAACCCATATCCACACCAAAGAAATCCTCCTTGGCTAGATTTTTCAGCTGCAACCTCTCTTCCACTCTCCAACTATACATGAAACCCCCATGAACCTCTGTCACCATAATTACTAGAAATTAGTAGTCTATAAAGTCCAGGATATTACCTATTTATTGTCATAAAAACTGTGAGGTGGTATTTGTTGGACCAGTTTTGTATAGGAAACTTTTTAGAAAGTGAAATTTATTCATAATATGATGATGACTACTTAGAGTAGGCATAGATCAAATGTTGACCATAGGAGGAGACCTTTGGAGTTCACTATGCCTGATTGTATTTTATTGATATTTATCCTTTTGTTATTTCACTAACATCTATAGAAGAATGGATGGATATAAACACATTTTTTGGACCCTTTCAGATCACTGGTATGGTTGGGATAATGGTATACCACCTGGATCTTCATTCTCGCTACTGAGGTATGCATGATGTGTTTCATGTGTCACATCTTTGACAGTACACGGATGATCCTACACATTTCATTGATAATTTGGATGTTCAGTTTCATCCAAATGATCTTATGAGGATCACCCTATGTGGATGATGGACCTGATTGAGAAAGTCCTATAAAGGAAGAATGATCCACTGATTCATATTTTGCAACTGTATGGATGGATCCAAGAGAAGATATGGGAGTGAGAGTTAGATGTTTGAGAATAAAGACCTAGTTTTTTCAATAAAAACATTAGAGATAATTCTTGAGCATGAGAATTTATTCTATGAGGAGAATTTTAATATTCTCAATTTTATTTACTTTTTAAATCCCCTTTATTTTGTAATTTATATGTTTTTTTACAAGGAAATATAAATTCTATTAAATAAAAATTACAATATATTAGTTTTATGGTGTTTTTAGGGTTAAATATCTGTCAAAAGGCCTTATGAAAAGGAAAATAGTATTTTTACATGGTTATGTAAAGGTAAGTGTATTATTAATGCACTATATAAGATTGGAATTGACCCTAAATAAGGGGGAAATCCTTTTTATATGGGATACATAAGGGTAAATAGAATTCTATGTAAGGGTAACCCCTAGCTCAAGTGTTGTGTAAGGGTATGTTTTAAATTATGTAATGGTAGTTATGAAATGTATAAGGGTCATCCCAATGTGGTGTATAAGTAAGGTTCTCATGTAAGGGTACTGCATAAGGGTACTAGTGTGTTTTGTATGGGTTACCACTCATATAAGGGTGGTGCATAAGGGTAAATCAAGGATTTTTTAAAGGTACCAAATCACATAAGTTTGGTTCATAATGGTAATTTAGATGCTAGAGAAGGGTATATATGGTTGGGTAAGGGTATGTTTAGCATTGTGTAATTATAAAAGGGGCTTTCCTAAGTTGGTGTAAGGGTACTTTGTATTTTCCAAATCCTATATAAGGGTAACTAGATGTGTACGTGTAAAATCATGTTACCCATTCACATCACATACCCCATATTCAAGGGTAACATTTTGCCATTTTTCTCCCAAATTAATTAATAGAACAACCTTGTATTGCATATTTTATTATTTCAAATGATAAAAATCATGGATTTAAATCCTTAGAATCATTTAAATCCATAAAACATATTTATGGATAATATAAATTTCTCCACTTTTATGAATTGATTGAAATACAAATTAAATTATGATATTTAATTTATGGTATTAATATTACGATCCAATATGTGATTCTTTATTAAAATAACACTCAAGCCTTCCTCTACCTATTTTTATGTAATAATTAAAGTTTGGGCATTTCGGAAACACAATTACACATGATTTATAATGCCTTCCCTGAAAAAACTGAGTTTTCCTTCCATGCTTTCAGGTGTGGTAGAATATCTCTATCTTTATCACCTATATTATGATTATTGTGCTTCCAAATGATAAAGAAATAAAATAATTCAATGAAATTTTTAATAATAGTTTTATTAAACTAAACTTTGGAAGATTTCTGGATAAATGATAAGAGGATAATAAAATGATTACAAAACAATATTATAAAAAATAATTATTATTATTATTTTAATTTTATCTTGATTTATTCTATAGTGAGAGTTATTATCACATATGAAATCATAATTATTATCTAAGAAAAAATTTAGAATTATCAAGAAGTGAACTATTCATAATTATTATGTATTATCTTATATAGATAGTAATATTACCACATGGAAAATTTAATTTATTTTGAAATAAAATGATATAATTGTTTCTATGAAAAACATTGAAAATTAAAATTTAAATAACTAAGGTTAAGGAGTAAGTGTTCTTGGATATAAAGGTTTTTAATCAAGATTTATAATAAGATTTGGTGGTTTATCCATGTGGTTGGCTTCAATAACATGAGGTAGGAATCTCATTACATTCATGGGGATATTGTGTACACTTATTTCCATTATAGAACACTTTTGTTGTAATTCTATATTATTGTTAATGATAATGATCACATGTGGGTGTGTGTGTGTGTATCCCATTAGAACCTTATGTGATTCTTGATTACATGAGTATATTTTTAGATTTTTTATTCATTTATTTTATTGATAACATGTATCATATATTTACATTTTACATATGATGATTCTTTAGTCATTCTTGTGTTATATTCTCTATTATGTGTGAGTTAGGGGTATGTTTTTATTGCCAAAGGTTTGTGGACCATCGTAACTTGTTTATCATTTAGTGGCGGAGTTTTTATTAATTTTAATGATGATAATGATGGACCTATGCATAGGGTAAGTATATGAATATTTCTCATGGATTTCATGTGATACACTAGATTCCTAGTGGATTCCATAGAACTTGTTACTTGATTACTAGGGACTGATGAGTTTCTTTATATTCCTTATGGATACCAAGAGAATGACTCACATAATTCCCAATAAGTGTTGAGTAGTATGAAAAATTGATGACCAATAAAAATGATTATTTACCATGGGTCTAGTTCTTAATTAATTCTAATATCGTGGAATTAATTCAATCATGGTGTTTAAATAGTTATGACAAGGTATTTTTGTGGCTTGGTGAGCTCATGTGTGATTTATTTTTGATAATATTATTGTTATTTTATTTTACTATTTATTATTTCAGAAACTAGTATCCTTAAGAAACATTATTTAGGAAGCATTGGTGGTGTCCTACTATGTCTTTTACTCACATGCTACTCTAGAATTTCTATGTTTTTTTTATTTCATAAATAAAGATCTGGTAAAGGGAAAGGGACAGATGGTGGATGGCTAAGTAGAAGAGTATTTAGAAGACTAGGATAGACTCTAGAGGACCCCACTGTTTATTTATTATATATATCTAAATTATGCTCTAGTTTGGATTTCCATATTGGATCCATTTATACCTTTGTGACAGGTATTGTAACGACTTGTATTATTGTAAATAAAATTCTGCTTTTGATTTAATTAAATGTCCTATTATGTAATATTGTTTTCAAAAATTCATGAACATATATTATTTATTATTATATCCAGTTATATTAAAAATACCATTAAGTATCATTAACATTGATAATATATCCATTGAACATTGATCATGTGATTAGTATAAATATAGTGTTTTAACAAATCCAATTGTCGCAGACAAATGATGTGATGCCATCAACCAGTAGGATTGTACCCTATGAATCCCATTTATCAGAGTATTTGAGCGAGCAATCATTTCTATTATTTTCCCTTGACCAATACCAAGATTAGATCAAATAACTTAAGCATGAGAAAAACCATTTACGGGAGAATTTCAAGCTCATCGAGACTGAGACCGAACCCATATTCACCGAAATTCCCAATGATATTCATACCATCACACTCCTTACACGTAAAGAATTTTCTACTACATTAAAGGGATATGTAAAAAGATCCTAAGAATATGATTATGTATATTGTTTTTTATGGTATAATGAGTATAATTCCATCTTATTATTATTACTTTATAATTAATTTTTATTTTGATTAAAAAAACAAATATTATTTTTGGTTAATATTTAAATTCAATTAAGAAATATATTTTGATGAGTTAATGGATATTTGAAATAAATAAAATATTAATAAAATATTATTATTAAATAAATATTTTTTAAATATAAATGATCATATAATTTTTTTGATTTCAAATGTAATTTTTTTAATGGTTCAAAAAATGTTATTGTTAAAAATCATTTCATTGTCAATAAATATCAATTTATATTTGAAAATTGAAAATTAAAATATTTAGAAAACTATTCATAAAAAATGAATATTATTTTTTTAATCAGTATGTTTATATTATAAAATAATGAATTTTTTATACTATTCTAAGATGAACAAATTTTCGAGTAAAAATTAAATACCGTATAAATATACTTTGTGTTTTATGACATCACAGTAACCCAAAGGTGATGTAATAAGTATAAAAATAGAATAAATGAGAAATTATATGTTTTTATTTTAGAATAATTTTATTTTAAGTTTATTTTATTTATTTTTTCAAAGCCATTATGAATCCTCCAAGACATATAATATATTTTACTATTTTAAAATCATTTTTGTATGAGTGTGACTCATCTCCACATCACCAAGGGTAATATTTTAATAATTTTGTACATTGAACATATAAAATAATAAAAACTACTCCAATTTGGTAGAAACCATGGTCAAAACCTTGGTTTGGTTTTTGGTATTCGATATTTTATTATGTAGAAGCCAAAAACCAAAATAACAAGAAAATATCCCTCTTTTCCTATATAAACCCACCCCAGATCACATTTCCCTTTAGTAAAACTCAATGTAGAACATCCATAATATGAAATAAACTTTCTAGAGTCCTCCAAATTCACCTTAATAATTTCAAGAATCCCCTCCTAATCCTTGGGTTTCACACACTCAAGTAAAGGATCCACACCATCTTATCCTTCTTTCAATCCAAGCACCTCCTTTGAAATGTTTCTTCTTAATTACAAATATTTATTGTGTAATTTATTTTTAAAAATATCTTACCATAAAATTTATTCTCTTTAATTATTTCTCATTTATTATTTCTCATTTTTAAATTTACCTAACCTGTTATTGTGCTGAAATTCATTAAGTGATAATCATCTTCCTCTCCTCTTTTCAATTTAAGCACATTCGTTGAAATTGGTCTTCTTAATTTCAAATTTTTATATTTTAATTCATTCATAATAATTACTTTACCATCAAATTTATTTTATATGAAGGATATAGCATTTATCCCCTCTCATTTATACCCTTACTTAAGTTATTACTATGCCAGAATTCTGTAAGTGATCTTCAACTTTCCTCTTTTATCAAGCACTCTTTTTTATGTTATGTCTCTTAATTTTAATTTTGGTATGATGGGATATGTTATTCCATAATAACCATACTGTTCATTTTGTGTATAAATTATGAGATCTTCCTTACACTCTCATTAATCCTCCCATCATCCTTTATGTACACCCATTACCATGCCAAAATTTCAAATGGATTCCTTTTATATTCATGTTTTTTCATTAAATTAATCTTTATATTTCCAATTTTCTAACGTTGGGATATGATTTCCCTTGTACCTATTACTTTCCATTTCTTCTAGATAATTATATACCCATTTCTCTCCAATTAACTATTTTTATTAATTTTTAAGTAACTCTATTATGCTGTCAAACTTTCTCTATGATTTTTCATGTCAAAATTATTGTGTCGTGAATACAATACACATTATTCTATAAAAGGTATTAACGTTAATTCACATATACATATTAACATAGGACTTACATGTATATAATAAACATTCTTTTATCATGGAATAAATAATTATGATGAATTAATTCTTGTTATATGATCTATGTGGCACACTTAAGCATGAGAATGAAATGATTATGAAGGGTTCACCTTGATCGAACTATAATGTAATGGGTAATGTTTAGTATCATGATATGTTATGTTGTGAAAGGGATATACCTAATTTTTTTACGATAATTTTTTCACCATGAATTCTTGGAGGTTTATCATTAACCTATGTTCATGATTAAGTGTTTCATGTTGTTTCCACATTTCCCATGTTATGATTATCATGTTACAGCATGTATTATTATTCATGTTATGTTTAGACTCATTGATTTTTCCATTGTCTAACATGTTTTATTAATTCCATATTTATTCCCTTACTAGTCTTTATATCTCATCCATTTCTTATATATGTCCCTAGGTTATCCATTACAAGTTTAAGCTCGTAGTTTTTAAATCATGTTAAACATATTTTTAATAAAGATGTCTTATTCCATGGTTTATGTTGTTATATAATGTACCTAATTCCCAAAGACACTATAATTCTCAATAATCCTAACTAGATTAAGTGTAGTCTTATGTAATAAATCAATTATTAATTTCAAATAAAGATTAGGGTCATTATAGTTTGTATCGTAGGAAAATTTTATTTCTTTTGGGATTAAGATTGGAGAACTCTAGTTAAAGACCTTGGGATATGACTAAGTATAAGAAAAATACCAATAATTTTGGTAAGTATAGAGTAAGTGGTTTATCAAGAAAATATATCACTGTATAGATACTACAACTAGATATGGTTTTGGAAAAAATGTACCTAGGAGTAGGAACTCCAACAAGGTTTTCCAGGCCTGACTCGAGGTAACCTGGTATACGATAATGAGCCTTACTGCACGCCTAGTTTGACACTCCCAGGGAATTATTCTTGGTAAAAATTTATAATCTCATTACAAGACATTATTAATGTAATAAAATAATTCAAATAATAATATATATCAAGAAATAGAGAAGGGATAACATATATTGAATCCTAGATACTCATAAGTAAATGAAATACATGTAATTTATAAGTTATCCCTATAATGACAATGGATTCCCACTTATGTGTTTAATAGTTATCATCCCTAAGTCTGTTTTAGGTAAAGTTAATTAGTAGAACCAAAATATTAAGTTTAAAGGTAGGGTTATCATACATAGTTCTATTCATTCCATCATATCATGAAATTTTAGTAGAACTATTCAAACACCACCACAAATCATGGATGTAGAGATGTCAGTGAAAATTGAAAATGATGAAATTATTACATACCATGTATATAAATCCTAAACTATCATAGTTTGTGGGTTGAACTTACCATACAACCTTTTCATACCTCCTTTTGTTGAATTTCAAATAATTCCATCAAAGTATTGTAATTATATATATAGAGCCAACATAAATTTGTGTGAGAATGAAATCACTCTCCGAAAAGAAAATTGATTCGTGATTCTGTAAAAGTGAAAGGAGGAAGATGAATCTTAATTAACACCATCATCTCAAGAATGGATATTATTTACTCATGAGAAAGAATATCTAGATCAAATGATATATTTTAAGGAAAGGATCATTCTCAAATACATGCCAATTGTGATAGAATACGTTGATGTGTTTCTTGAGGAACTGCATGGTATTCCTCCAATAAGGGAGGTTGAATTTTCAATAGATATTATACCTAGAACGTTTCCAATATCTAAGACACTATATAGGATGAATATTTTCTAACTTTAGGAGCTAATGAAACAACTACAGAATAATCTAGATAAAGGGTTTATATATTCAAGTGCTTTACCATTAGGTGAACTAGTTCTTTTATTCAGGAAGAATGATGGGTCAATACGCCTTTGCATTGATTATCGTTAACTCAATAAGATCACGATAAAGAAAAAGTATCTTATACCATGGATTGACGACTTATTCTATTATCTAAGTGGGGAAAAGTACTTCTATATAGAGTATCTTCGGTTGGGATATTATCAATTAAGGTTGAATAAGGAAGATATCCCCATGAATTCTTTTTGTGCATTGTACGGGCACTATGAGTTCATTGTGATTCCATTAGGACTCATTAATGATCTTGTAATCTTCATGGATTTGATAAATAGAGACTTTTGAGATTACCTGGACAATTTTTTGGAAGTCTTTATAGATGATATCCTAAAATAATCTAAAATAATGGAGGAGAATGAGGATTATTTGAATATTGTGATAAAGACCTTATGAAAGGCTAAGCTTTATGACAAGTACAACAAGTGTGATTTCTGGTTAAAGTAAGTCTCATTCTTGGATAATATCATCAAAATAAATGGGATATCTTTGGATACATTAAATAAAAATGCAATCAAAGGATAGATGAGGACAATATTTGGGACAGATATATGTATTTTCCTTGTTTTAGCTATGTATTATCACCAATTTATGAGAAATTTCTCATGATTGTCAAACCCTATTACCATGAAAACTCAAAAGGAAGTCATGTTTTCTTGTAATTATGAATGTGAAGAAAGAATAAATGAGATAAATAGAGGATTATCACTGAACCTATTACCATAAGTGGAGACCTCTTCACTTTTTTCAGTGATGCTTCGATGAAGGGATTTGGTTGTGTGCTGATTCAAAATGAAAAATTTATAGCCTATGATTAATGGTAGTTGAAAGTTCCAAAACAAAACTATCCCACACATGATCCAGAGTTGGATTTAGTGATAATATCTTAATAAATATGTTAGCATTATCTATTTGGGGATAAATATAAAATGTATACTCATCACTAGAGCCTAAAATATATAATCACACAAAAAGAGTTTAATATGAAGCATTGAAGATGGTTATATATTATCTATTAATATGATGGATCATTTCACTACCATCCAAGTAAATCGTATAAAGTGGCAGATTTTTTATGTAGAAAGGATCCAAAAATTTTATCATTGATGAGAATTTCAAAGGATCCTATCTTCTTAAAATTGAATATTATGTACATGGGAATCAAAAAGGAACATCATAAATACTTTCACAAAATATTTCTCTATCATATATTCTTGAAAGGTTAAAGGATATCAAAAAGATGATGT
Organism: Viscum album; assembly: GCA_963277665.1. Classification (NCBI taxonomy): domain Eukaryota; kingdom Viridiplantae; phylum Streptophyta; class Magnoliopsida; order Santalales; family Viscaceae; genus Viscum; species Viscum album. Next base: position 1,379,449,515 of record OY728129.1, on the reverse strand, counting down.
GGTAATTTAGATGAAAGTGGAAACTGTAAGAAATGAGAAATCCTCAGAGTTAAATGTTAATGAAGAATGAATTTTTATATTTGGGTTAGGACTATTTCTTCCATCAAATCATAAGTTAAAGAAGGAATTATTAGATGATGCACATTGTTCAAATTTCTCTATTCTCCTAGGAAATAGAAATATGTATCAAGATCTCTGAGACAACTATTTTTATGAAAACATGAAGAAGGACATCACTGAATATACATCAAAGTTCCTTCTATGTCATCAAGTGAAGGATGAAAGGAAGAATCCTAAGGGTATGATGAAACCATTACCCATACCAACATGGAAATGGGAAAACATCACCATGGACAATGTCATCAGACTTCCGAATACACTCAATGGAAACAATGCTATTTGCGTTTTTTTGGATTTTCTTTGAAATATTTCATGCTTTATATCAATTCTATAGGATTTATCCCTAAATAAACCTGCATAGATATACATTAAATAAGTGGTGTAGCTAAACGGAGTACCACTATCAATTCTATCTTATCTAAATCCAATAATCACCTCTATGTTTTGAAAAAGTCTCCATCATGCTTTAAATACTGATATGAACTACAGTATGGCTTATATCCCTAAAACTAATGGCCAATCTGAGTAAACTATCCAAACACTTTAATAGGTTTTGATAGCATTCTCATTTTACATGAATGGAGGATGGGACCAAAATCTTCCTCTGTTTGAGTTCTCTTAAAATAATTGTTTCCACTTGAGCATCCAAATGAATCCTTATGAATCCCTTTATGGTAAGATTTGAAAAACACATGCATGTTGGGATGAATTTGTGGAACGCAAAATAATAGGTCTTGAAATGGTTGAGAAAATCGTGGAGAAGGTTAAAACCATTTATCTTCACATAAAACCTTCTAAGAGTCGATAGAAGATCTACATTGACAATCATCAATAAGACCTAGAGTTAGATGTTGGAGACATGGTATTCCTCTATATATCTCCATGGAAGAATGTGATGTTATTTGTGAAGAAGGGAACACTTAGTCCAAGGTACATCGACCTCTTTGAGATCTTTGATCGCATCAGATCAGTGTCAGATCGACTAGCACTCCCACCAGACCTATCTCAATTAAATGATGTATTCCAAGTATCCCTCTTCATAAATTACATACCAGAACCCTCACATGTACTAAATATAGTGGTGGTACAATTATGGAATTACCTTTTTTGTAGGGGAAGTTGGTGAAGATATTATATCATAAAGAAAAATTTCTATGAAATGATACAATTCCCCTAGTAAAAGTGTTGTGGAGAAACCAAAATTCTGAAGAAGCGACATGGGAACCAAAAAAAGTTATGAAGATAAGTTAGCCTCATTTTTTTAGTATGGGAAATAAAAATTTCAAGTGTGAAATTTATTTAGGGGGGATATTGTAGTGACCTAAACTGTTATAAATAAAATTTCCATTTTGATTTAATTAAATGTATTATTATGTAATAGGGTTATAGAAAACAGACTTACTTATTTTGTAATATTATTTCCAAATGTATTTAAAATATCACTAAGTATCATTATTGTTGATAATATAACTGTTGAATAGTGATCATGTGATTAGTAAAAATATAAGTTTTTAACGAATCCAAGTACTAGAGACAAATGAAGTGATAAACTCAACCAGTAGGATCATACCCTATGAATCCCATTTATCAGAGCTTATAAGGGAGATAGATTTCATGGAATTTCTCCTTAACCAATACCAATATTATATTTAATAACTAAAGAATGAGCAAAACCATTTATGGGAAAATTTCAATATTATCAAGATCATGACCCCAACCATGTTTACTGAACCCCCCCATGAAATTCAAAACATCGTACACCTTACCCTTAGGGTGATTGTTGGTGTATTAAATGGATATGAAACAATATACTAGAAATATGAGTATGTATATAATTTTTTATTGAATAATGAATATATTTCCATTCTATTACTGTTACGTTAGAAATTATTTTTATTTTTGTTCAATAAAGGACAAATAGTATTTTTGGTTTATATTCAAATTCGATTAAGAAATCTATTTTTATGAATTAATGGGTGTTTTGAATAAAAAAAATTTATAATTTTTTTATTAAATAACCCTTACTAAATATAAATTATCATATAATTTTTATGAAGTCAAATGTATTTTTATAAGTGTTTAAAAAACATTATCGTCAAAAATCCCGCCATTTTCAATAAATGTTGGTTTATAATTTAAAATTGAAAATTTAAATAATTATAGCATTATTTAGATAAAATTAATATTTTTTGTAATTAGGACATAGATATTAAACAATGGTGATTTTTTCATAATTTTTTGAGACAATCAAATTTTTTGGTGAAAACTAAATACTGTATAGATATACTTTGTGTTTTATGACATCACAATAACTCAAAAGTGATGTACTAAGAAATATAAATTGGATTCATGACCAAATATATGTTTTAAATTAAAAAATGTTATTTTAAATTTTATTTATTTATTTTTTAAATCCATTATGAGTCATCCAATACTTATAATATATTTAAATATTTTAAAATCATTTCTTAAAGAGTGTGGCCCACCTCCACCTCACCAAGGGTATTATTATAATAATTTAGGCCCTTGGAATTATAAAATAATAAAAACCAATCACCTTTGATATAAAAAATGGTCAAAACCATGTAATGGTTTATGGTTGTGTATATTTTATTATATAAGAAGCCAAAACCAAAATAATAACGAAATCTATTCCTTTTCCTATATAAACCCAAACGAACTCCCCTTTAACATCACTCAAACTCCTTGGATAACATCCTTAAAATTATATCCACTCCCTAAAGTCTTTACATGGCCCCCCGTTATTTCAATAATCCCCTCCTAAGCCTTTGGGGTCACACACTCATGTAAGGGATCCACACCTTCCTCTCCATCTTTCAATTCAAGCACCTCCTTTGGAATTTTTCTTATTAATTGCAATTATTTAAGATTTAATTTATTTATAAAAATAATATACTACAAAATGGATGTTATTTTAATGATATATCATTTATTTTCTCTCATTTTGACCTTTACCTAAGTTATTACTATGCTGAAATTTCGTAAGGGGTCATCACCTTCCTCTCCTCCTTTCAATTCAAGCACATTATTTGAAATTAAACTTCTTCATTTGAATTTTTTTTGATTTAATTTATTTATAATCACCAACTTAATGTCTCATTGATTTTATATTAATGATATAACATTTTTTATCTCTCATTTTGACCCTTATCTAAGTCATTACTATGTCGAAATTTCATAAGGGATCTTCTGCTCTCCTCTTTTATCAAGAACTCCTTTTATGTAATTTATTTTACATTTAATTTTCTTATGATGGGATAGGATATTAAATATTAAAATTATTATTCCTTGTATTTATAAATTATTATAGCTTCCTTTAACTCTCAATAAGCCTCCCATGATCTTTTATGTACACCCATTACCATGCCTAAATGTCTTAAGGATCCTTTTCTCTACTCATGTTTATTCATTACCTTATTCCTTCTATTTAAAAATTTCTAATATTGGGATATTATTTTCTAGGTCCCTATTACTTCCAATTTTGTTTTGAAATAATTATATACCTCTTTCTCACTCATCATCCATTTTATGAATTTTTAAGTAACATTGTTATGCTGCTGAAAATTCACAACGATTTTCCATGCCAAAACAACTGTGTGGTAAATACCATAACCATTATTATATCAAAGGTATTCACCTTTTAAAATACATAATTATTTAATAGGTAATCACATGTATTTAATCTATATTCCATGATTTTGGAATAAATTATGGTTGTGAATGAATCCTTGTCATATGATCTGTGTGGCACACTTATGCATGAGAATGAAAAGATTATAATGGGTGCACCCATATAATGCTCTAATAAATTGGGTAAGGTTTAGTATTTTGATACATCATTTTGGTAAAGGTTTATACTTGATTCTATTATGGGAATTTTTCCACCATGAAGTCTTGTTGGTTTATCCTTGATATATGTTCATGATTCAGTGTTTTATGTTGATTCAACATTTCCTATGTTATGATTATCATGTTATATCATGCCTTATTATTCATGTTCCATTTACTCTTCATTTATATTCATATTTTCTAACTTGTATCACTTATTCCATTTTTATTCCCTTACTGGGATTTATAGCTCAACCCATTTTTATGTATGTCCCCAGGTTATCCCATGCAGTTTTAAGTTTGAAGGAGTATTTAGAGCAAGTTAAGGATGTTTTCAATAAAGATGTTGTATTCCCTATTTTATGTTTTTATATAATGTACTGAGTTCCAAAAGGCACTTGAATTCTTGATCATGGGGGTTGTATTAATTGTAGTATTATGTAATAAATCAATTACTGACATGAAATAATGAGTTGGATCATTATATGTATTCCCTTTAAATTACTTAGTTTCATTTTGATGATCGGATCAATATATTTTTTTTATTTGGGATATGACATGATGTTTATGTTCGAGTCTCCCCACGGATGGACTTAAACACTTATTGTTAGTCAGAAGCCTCTTGAGTACCGTGGGTGAATGAGATAATGGAACCCTTTGGTTTGGACCTAATGGTTCTGGTCTGGGTGTTATAGTATGACTGATTTTTCCCACCATCATAGTCATTATTCATTATCGTCATTTACAACTTTATATTATTTTTAAAGAAGATAATTTCCCCATTTTTATAAGAATTTTTAGTTTTAAAACATTTATAGAATAAAATTATATTTCCTCTGACCTTTAAAAAAACTTTGAAATGTATTTATAATTTTATATTAATCTATTTCAGAATTCTTTATAGTATTTTTTAATTAATTAGGAATATTATTTAATGATACCATCTATATTTTTTTGGTTTTCATATTCATGATATTTTATTGACTAGGAAATATTTTCATTCTGTATACTATATAAAATAAGGATATTCGTTGATTGATAAAAAATATTGATTATGTATTGTATTTATTACTCTATATTTGAGTAATGAACATGACATGTTTATGTGATATGTGGGACAAGTTATAGCCCCTTGATTCTCAATAGGTCTCATGAGACTAACTATATTGGGTATTATCCATTGGCCATACCAATTTATTTATGAAATCATGGTTGTGAGGCCCTGATGGTATGTATTATGTCTTGGTTTAGTGGCCTTATCAATATTTATGATTTCATGGTTTAGAGGCCTAGACTGTAAGATTAATATGTTTGAAATTATTCATTTCATTATTATAAAATAATTTACTATTTTACACATGACTGTTATGTTTTTCACATGGATATATATCATGTTAATGTTATTTATTATATGTCAAATTATTAATTATTTACCCATTCATATTGTCTATTCCATATTTATTCCTAATATATTAAATTATTTTTTCCCTATTAATGATCATTTTCGCTCCCCTTTTATTATTTTTTCTATCCCCAAGGGTTCTTAGAAGGAATCACTGAATGATTTCAATAATTTACTAAAGGAAAAAAAAATATTTTTTATAAATTTTAAGAGATATTATTTATGTTTCCAATGTATTATAGGGATTTGGTATGTATCTAGTCTCCTAGGGGCATAAAATTTTTTTACCCTTTGAGATGTGATCACATGTATCTTATACCAATATAATAAAGAAAACCATGGATCTAGGTTATTGGAGTCAAGGTTGTTACAATTAATAGTCTAGTTAAATTTCATATAAATGATTTCAATATTCACATAGTTAACATATATTACATCCTATAAAATATATTGATATATATGAAATCATGTTATAATGTTCATTAGTTACAATATCTCACTAAAAAAGGATTTTTGGTATTTACTTCAAACATTGAAAATCAATAGGTTTTAAATCTAAGATATTTTCAAAATGTATATATAACATTATAATATATATCAATACAATTTAATCCCATATTTATCACCAATGTAAGGCCTCAGATTATATCATGTAATATATTACTTAATATAAAAACATGGATCCACCTTTTTTAAAACATCCCAAACCACAAATCATGGCATTATAATATGGATTAGTTTTCAATTGATAACAAAAAACTAAACACCTTTCACATTATGAATTCATGTTGAAACATAAATAATAAAACATAAAAAATTATAAACTTAACCCTTAATCATGGGGTAATATATATTTTTTATTTTTTAATATTTCTTTCACCATAAAAAAATATCCAAACAAATTACAGAGTGACCATTAAAATTATGGGATAAGTTTTATCTATCTCAAAAAAATGACTATAAAACTCTTTATAATTTCTATAAAATTAATCAATGATATATCATAGTAAATTTCCATCTAATAGATATATTTTAAATAAACTTAATCATTTTTTAAGTTTGTTTCATCATACTATTATTTTAATGAACTTTGGTTTTAACATTATTCCTTGTTGTATTTTTTGGAAACCCCAAGTTAATTTCTATGTTTCAAAATAGTTTTGACAATCTAAAATACATTAAAAATTAAAATTGAAAAGAAATTTGTAATATAATATTATATGTATACATGACCCCTTCTTACTATATAAAATAATATTTATATAAATACTATTATTCTTACCATGGACCTTCATCCATATAAAATACTAAATTGATAATACTCACCCTGTTGTTAGAATTACATAATTTTATTCCCAATGTATTTTTTCACACCTACTTAATTTTAAAAAAAATAACACCCCCAAAAGAGTATGATTATACCCCTTGAGAACACTTGTATAACTCATTTTGAGCCCATTATTAAAAATATCTAATAAAACCAATTTCACCAACATATTATTCATTTAAAACAAACCTAATAGGTATAATAATTTCCATATATGTGAACCAGAGTTATAAATTAAATAAATATGTGCGTAGAGGATAGTCCAAACCACCGTAATTATTAATAGGTAATAGATTACCAATATTTATTTAATATTACTCAAATAATGGTGTGGACAATGGTTTAATGAATATAATTTCCACTTATTGACTTATTCCAAAGTTCTCCACCTTCAAAATTCCACATTTCACTTTTTATTTGATAAAGTGAGACTGGAATCAATATGTTTATTGTGAGAGTATTATACAAAAAAATTATAAGCTCAGTATATAATTTATTATCACATAATATCTACATATAATACTTTAAAATTTTACCAAGATCCTTAAATTATCATTCTATCCATAATAAGCTCAATACAATTCTATGTTGGTGGGATTTAGGCCACTTTAGCTATCATGGGTAATTTAATTTATTTATTATTTATAAACCATATAACATATTTACATCAAATGTATAATATTTCTTCACCTATGTATTTTCTTTCCCAAATATCACATTTATATTCTTTATGAAAATATGATACCAATTCCTTCTCCTTTATTAAGCCATATATAAATCAATAATAAATTGTACCCGAAACATACCTTGTGATTTATTTTACTACAAAGAGATTTTCTTCATTTAGGTTTCCTTGAAACCATGTTTCCAAACATATTATATAATATACTTCTATAATTTTATTTATAAAATAAATAATCTTCCAATAATTATTTATTATAATGTTTGATCTATATCCTTTATATCTCCATGATTTCTCAGTTATGTTCCAACAATGATAAGTAAGGAAGATGATTTTTAAATATACAAATAAATCTTCTTCAATAACATGTTTTATTTTACTTTAATTAAGTGATACAGGTATAATATAATTTTTTATTTACTTAAAACTCTTTAAAATGATTGAGTTATTTAATCATTGGAATTTAAAACTTGTATTTCATCAATTTCATGAACAATTTTACTAATTCTTTCTAGATAACTTTAAAAATGATACCGCTCGTATAAAAAACCCAATTAATTGTTCTTTCTTTGATGAAATCACATAGAAGTTATACTCGACACTACCTCTCTTAAACTCCGTATTTTTCCAGTATGGATTTATGTGTTTATACCATGATCTTGATGGATTATTGAATCCATAAAAGGATTTAATAAAAATGAAAAACCTTTTATTTATATTAGTATATTGAAAACATAAAAAAACGTGTATAGACATCCTCTTTAAGTAGTACATTTAAATACATCATATTTATATCCATTTAATATACCTTGAAACCACTTTCCATTACATTATCTAAGAATGGTTAAATTGAATACTATATAATCCCCAGTACAAATAAAACATCAACATCTATGGATTATTATTTTTTAATATACTTTCCAATCCAATTGATATTTATTTTAAATCACATTCCCATGCTAATTTGTTTTTTCCTAAAACAATAATTTCCTTATAAAGACATTTTGATGACTATAATCCATAACAAGAACCCAACTTTGATTCTTAACTATTCGATTTAAATTCTTATCCATTAAAATACCCTTGAATCATTATTTATAAAGTTTTTAAATGAGTCAGGATCTTCTTAGAATAACATGTTTTTATTCTTGATACTCCTCTTCTATAACTAATATTTTATGGTGGTTTATAGCCGATGATATTAACTCATAAATTTCAAATATTACATTTCTTCATTGTGTCTATGATTTACTCACATTAGTATTTATTCCCAATTATAATTTATCACCATAGACATTATTATGATATGTTATTTTAGTTTAACTGAGATTTGTGTCGTGGTCATCCTATCCTTCCAATGTTCCCACTAAATTTGAGATTTTATATTTGATTCTAGTATTTCTAGCAATAAATTTTTTTTCATCTCTCGAAAATGATCTTTCATAAATATTAAATAATTTTTCTATTTTAGTGGGAACCTTAATAGATTTTATATAGTTTCTAGAAACCATGAAGTGGTTTCTTATATCTCGACTCTAATATCTACTCTCATTTATTTTCCAGACCATAATAAGAAACTATAAACTTTTTATATCGACCATAATGTGTTTCTAAAAACTATTAAATTTTTTATTACACATTTTAGTAAAATATAACTCATTATATTTTTTTAAATATTTAGAGATCCATTAGGATCATCCAAAATCACTTTATATGGAGGTTGAATCAGGTGTTGTGAAAATACATTACCAAAATCCAATTTTTTCTTTTAAGACTTTTCTGCCCCTTTGGTATTTAGAAACTATATGGTTATTTGATGAACAATTGGATCTCATTTTGTTCACCCAACCCAAATAAACCACTTTTATGAAACTAAATTTGGAAAAGAAAGTGATGGTACTTCTAAAAGATTCATCTCTAATGTCGGAATCCTACTCCCTTCTATGAACATTGTTATCCAAGTCACATATATCACACTATAAAATATTTATCAATTACAAGTGGAAGTATTTTTATCCTATCCAAATTTCTCACCATATTAATAAAATGTGGAGTTTACAATATTACTCATGTGACTAAAGCCTCCATTATATAACATAAGTGAATATATTGTTACACTGCATTACATGATCTTCAAACTATTATCATACCAGCTACTCATGTGACTAAAGCCTCCATTATATAACATAAGTGAATATATTGTTACACTACATTACATGATCTTCAAACTATTATCATACCAGCTAGTCCTCTAGTTTTCCATTCTCCTCTTAAATAATATTATCTAGTTTTACATTGATATATTTTCACCTTGAAAATATGTAATTATTCGTCACAAAAAAAGTGACTCCAACTTCTTAAATTTCTTTAACAAGTACTCAAGATACTCAAACTCAATTTTACAACTTAACATCTAAAATATTTATGGAAAAATAAATATTGTCCACTACCTTCTCAAAATAGTGATAATGAACAATACCTAAAGAATATATAATGATATGCATCAATCCTCAATATATTTCATGGTTATTGAAAACCTGAATTTATTGGTCTACTTTTTTGGATCACCAACAAAATCGTTATAGGGGAAAAAATCATCATACTTAGAATTATCTTCCTATCCTTCTCTTTATTTGAATTATAATAGGTAGTATCACTTAGTCAATGGTTTAGATAACTATACTTATCTTATTCCTTGAGAGACATTGTTCTCTCATATTCTTAGTTTTTTCTTCTTCAATATGGTCTTCTACCCCCTTAAATTCTCTTTTCCATCATATATTCCCCTGATCTCTTCCTTTTTTTGTTTTTGAGTGCCTCTTTTTTTTCAATAGTACCATCTCACTTTTTTGTGGGTCATATTCAAATTCCAAAAAATAAAAATATGAGTATATTAATAAATCCATGAACACACACAATCTCCCTACACAATTTCATATATCATAATTTTTCAAAATTTCACAAAGGTGTTACTACAGTTTCTTTTTGAAATAGTTGTCCTCAATAAATGACAAAACTAGAAATTATTTTACTTTTCTTCTTATTCCTGAAACTCATTCGAATATATATTCACCTTAACTCTCCAATATACTTAGGTTCCTTAATAATTAAACTCATATCATAGTATCCAAATATAAAACCATCCTTAAAGGCTATAAATAATATTTATAAAAATATTCTCAAGGATGTGTAATTTTATTCTCATTCTATGTATATCTCATAAAGGCCTATACAAATTCTAGTTGAATGAGTACATAATAAAAGAGACTCAAATTTATATTTTTTTATTATACCACTGATAATTTATGATATTTAATACATTGAGAAAACACAATTACATCAATTGATTTTACATTAAATTTTGACCAAAATATTGGATTTCAAATATTCCCTTTTGAAATTCTAGATCATATAAATTAGTGATTTTCCCCCTCTTCTTCTAATTTAAACTTCATCACAAGATTTTATCATGGATAAAATTAGAATTATGATTATTTAAATCCAAGAAAAAACTTCATCATCTTCGTATTTTATATTCATTTAAATAATTAAATTCTGAAAAATTAATATTAGATAATATAATGTATATAAAATAAATCTATTTAACTAATAATATCCTCCAATATTGATGATAAGTTTCTAAAATTTACCAGGATTGAAAGATATGGCATTTTATTTGTTTTTGATATTTTGATTCATGAATAATATATTTTTTATCATCACAATTGAATTCATTTATTATATATTATATTTGAAAAAATCACTTTTTATTAGAACCAAGGCTATTATTTGAGAGAAATAGATTTTGGTTAGTGGTTATTATCAATCCAAAATGAGTTTATAAAGGAGTTTTCAAGATAGGATAACTTCTAATATATGTTAAAAAAATGTTTAAGATGGCATTGTTTCCCATTTTTTTCCAAATTTTTGGGGTTAAAAATTTAGAAGAAGGAATAGCATCATGAAGGGTTATTTTATGGAATAAAATATTTATAAATATGGTAAAGGAATGAGTTTCACAATGTTTGGGATTATCTTAGTGAATATATGGAGCATATCAATTTCTGATGATGTTCTTCATTATTACTAGAATTAATAAATCACAAGTATGTGATGGATTGATGGAAAGCTTCATGACAATGTCAAATCTCAATAGAAACTTGTGAACGGAGGAGCAATGTGAATATGTTTTTGAAAGATCTGAAAAATTAATTAGTGGTGGTGGAGCATTCTGAATGGATTATTCTATAAATATAAGGCTCCCTAATTGATATTTTGTAAGAACCTGGGTTTTTAGAATGTGGAAAAATCCCAACCCAGTTGGAATTTTTGACTTGTTTCTATGAGAACTGGAGAAAATGAGTAGTTTCTAGAAAATTCCAAATTACACTATGCATACCTTTAGTACAAGTCATGTACTCAGGACCATGTGTGAAGGCCAGATATGGCGGGAAGGCCTATTATCCAGGTAGAAGGATTTTAGCAAGTACACTTCGTGTACTATTTGTAAACGCTGTGTAGAGGGGCCATGTATGGGGATATAAATGGTGTGTTGGGGATGTCAGTTGGGTAGAGAAGTACACATCGTGTACCCCCTAATTACACATCATGTAGTCATTCGGAAAGCCCTTGGTTAAACATCAGCAGTCGTATGAAAAATAAAATGATACACACAACATGTAGTCCTAAGTACATGTTGTGTGTTTTATTTTCATTTTTTCTAAAATTGAAAGTAGCCTCATTTTGAGGTATAAATCTAAACCCTCGATGGGTTTGAGTGAGGAGAGTTGGTCGAAGTTCATTTTTTTTCCTGGATCTTCTTCTAAAATCTTTGTTGATCACTGTCAGATGTGTTGAACCCCCTTGGTAAGGCCTTCGTTCCCCTTGATCCATTATTCTTGATTTCTATTCTACACCTTATTGTAGGTGTTTGAGCATTTTTTATTCTTTTGTATATCTACATTGTTTATATAGGAGGATTTTATCGGAGGTGTATCATTGTACTAGTATGAGGTAGGTGGTGCATACATTCTTTCATGTTTTTGCATACTTTTAGGTGGCGCAACCATTAGCATGTATTTGGGTATCTTGGAAAAGTCTATCTCATACCTATTTTAATATGTTAAATTGATTATGAGACTCTTTGGATGACTATAGGTAATCCCTTTACTTTTTTTACATGAGCGGGGCTGGGTGAGGGGTCGTTGCTCAGTAGGGAATTTTAGCCAGGGGTGCCACAATTGTTATAATTGAACTGTATTGTTTTAAACCATTGAGTTTGGTTTGTTAAACCTTGATATGACTCGTTAGAGTCTTTTGAGAACATAGTGCTAGTATGGGACAACACCTGCCTTGTAAAATTCAGCTATTTAGTTTGGTTTCCATTTTTAAGTATTTCTTTTGATATATATGTGTGTGATTTGTGATATTGCATATGCTGAAACATTTGGGTTGTGTAGGGAGTGGCCCAGATATTCTTGAGTGATGCTGATCAAAGGATGGGATTGGCCTGGGTTACATTAGGTAACCACAGGATTGAGCGTTATGGACAACATCTTAGGCAGTGTGACTGTCAGGTTGGGTATGGCCCGGGTTACATGGATGACGAGGCCATCAGACATGAGCGACATGGTAACAGGTACACGAAGTGTTAGAGATGTTGTGTCATGGGTACTATTTGGGTTATTACCGCTCACCTAGAAACATTGAGTAGTGTACACATAGAGAGACTCAGTAATAGGGTGTTTTTGAAAACTTTTGTGGGTAGAGGCCCCTATTATTTGTGGTTTAGGAACTATTGGTTTTGGGGGTTCTTGTCATAGAAAGCCACGTGGAAGGTGAGGAGCCTTCAGGGCATAGCGTTGAGTCTATTGGGTTGGGGGCTGATGCTCACCGTGGTTTGGGGGAAGATATTTTTGTCCCTCTGGTTACTAATTTGAGGGAAGACATCATTGTCCATATAGTAACTTTGTTTAGGGAAGACATCTTTTTCCCTCTGGTTACTTATTTGAGGACAGAATTCGTTGTTAGTCTGAGTTACTACTTCTTGGGCGTGCCTTCGAGATGTTGGTACTTGAGACACGTAGTGTCAGGTGGCACATGGTTTATGGTTACTTGACTGAGATTCTAGCATTGGATGAAGCAGGTGACACTCCATGGTGGATGCCGAGAACTAGTGGAGTTCATGTTTTTTTTATGCATTGTATTTTTTACCACTTTCCTTATAAATGCATGTCTGCTTAAACACTTATATTAGGTATGAACATTTGGGTGGTATCCTACTAAGATTCGTCTCACAACCTACAGAGGCCCTTCAGAACGCATGTAGACTTTATGGATTTACGTGCAGGAAATAGGTCAGATTTAGGATCTGGACTATATTAGTTTTTGCATAGAGATGGTATGGACCTTGAGTTCATTCCTATATACAGTTTACTTTGATTAGTTTCCATTTTTTATCAGCATGCATACATGTTATTGTAGCTACTATTGGTTAGATATTTTTGTCCCTTTTATATATTAACTTGCTATAGATGCAAGACTTGTCTGTTCTAGTAGTTGATACAAGTGGTCAGAATGTTGTTTTGTTTACTTTCCACTACACTTGTTTATGTATTGCTTCCACTTCTTATTTATATTGATTGTACTTCTACTATGCAGGTCTGGTTCAAGTTTGATGAGTGGTTTAATTCTGCTACATGTTATATATTATTACTCAGTCCAGTATAATTATTTTTCCTCCTCTGAGATGGTATAGCCTCCCCACTATATCTATCATACCCTCTCTACTAGTCGATAGCCTTTGGCATTTGGATAGGTTCCCCTAAGGTAGTAACACCTGACCCATTTAGCACTATTAATGTAGTTGTTCAGGGTCGGGTCATTACAAAGTGGTATCATAGGTGTTCTTAAGAGGGATTTAGTAGTAGTATTTTCCTAGATACAAATAAAATTGTGACTTCTCTTTTTATTTCTACTGGTTTTACTATTTGGGATATGGTATACTAGAGATACGTTGTTACTGGAACTGGATTTCAAACTTGTGTTTGGGTACCTGTAGCCCCATGTGCGAGGGATGGACCATGTTACCTTGGGTGTAAATTGTTGTTTTTATTTTTCTCAGATTACAGTTTTTATGATTTCCACCTCATTGGCTAACTTGGAGTGTTATGTTATTGATTGTGATATGTGACCCTTGACCCAGTCAGGGAAGGGAAGAACTGTACCTTGTCCTGGTATAGAAAGGTTTATTTTCTTGGATTTTGATAGTCACATTTTTAGTGTATTTCAATTTGATAACTGCACTTATGCTATTTTAAGTGATAGTTCCTTGTATATAATATCAATTTCCAAGCTTTGTATGCTATGAAATGTGAAAAAGGTGAAATTACTGCTAGAATTTTTTATTTTTTAAAATGATTTATGTCATGCTTTATATATTTGTAGAATTCTATGTGGTAGGGTTTTTGGGTATGGCTCTTATAAGAGAAGGCTGATACTATGGTTGAGGTGATATTGATCATCAAGATTGGGAGACTCGGTCATCGGTTTGAGCCAATTTTGGTTGCCAGGATGGGCATGGCTCGAGGTACATTTGGTATGTGGCTCTGTTGAGGGTGGGTAAGGAGGCCATGAGGCCAGGATGTTATGGGCATGGGTTGCAGTGGGGGAGTAAGGGTATTAGTTATGCACTACATTTTACTTCTTTCCTTATCTACGTTATATATATATCGTTTTATATGTTGGTAGTCTGAGCATTTATGGTATTCAGTAGGTTCCTCTTAGACGATTCAGATGGAACATTAAGCGGCTGATGGTAAGGTGCTGTAGGAGCATGATCAGGTTCAGAATCCTGAGGGATAGGCAGAGCATGAGCCACTGGTACAGACTCATGGACATGGTCAGGTTTAGGATCCAATGTTGCAAGATGACAGTCGAGTTTGGCAGCATTCGGACTGTGGATCGATGAGAAGATTCGGTCTAGTCAGGTATGTGTCTTGCAGGATCGACAGAGGTGCATAGGGTACAAATCCATCTATGACATATCTAACATGGGAGTTCCAGTCATAGAACCCACCACTTTTTAATGGTGAGGGTGGTCCACAAGCGGCTTAGAACTAGAGATAGAGAATGTAGATGATCTTAGAGCATCTCGAGACGCCTTTAGGGCTGAGGGTCAAGCTAGTGAAGTACATACTGCAAATACTGGCAAAGCATTGGTGGGATGTGCAGGTTCAGGCTCACAGACATGAAGTACTAGCACGGAAGGACTTCGAGGACAGGTTCTTCGAGCACATTTACCCATAGACACTGAGGGAAGATAGCTCAAGAGTTCATGATCCTTTAGTAATAATACATGTTTTTCATGGACTATGCAGATATATTCACTGAGCTATCTCACTTTTCACCTGGTATGGTAAGTGATGAATCATCAAGGGTGAGGAGAATCGTGGATTTCTTGAGACACACCATTAAGATCAAGTTAAATATATTCAGGATGAGTTCTTTCTTATAATACATGAATTATTTTCTCCTAGTAGTGGGAAACTAGAGGTATATTCCCTAGGTTGGCGAGGCGATAGCTTCAAGTGATGGTTCTAATAGTAAGAAGTGAAGACGTTATGAGTTCCAGCAGGGCAGTCAGGCCAAGGAATTAGCTAGACCACCATGTAGTAGTTCTTCAGTGGTTTTCTTTTAGTGTGGAAATCCAGGGCATGTTCAGACTCAGTGTGATAGACTTCCAAAAGAGTTCCAATCATGTGGACAGGTCGGGCATCTTGAGAGGTTCTGCAGGCAACCTTCTTAGATTGACAGTAGGTAGGGATGAAGAAAGACGATGGTATCTGGAGTTTTTTCAGGTTCTGTACCAGGAAAGGGTGGCTGAAATTCAGCTGCACATGGAGGACACAGTAGAGACAGTGGCACCCAAATGAGGGGTTAGTGGCATGTAACTAGAGTAGCACCATAGGGAGTTCAGGAATCAGGAATTCATACATCAGGCTAAGTGCATGTCGTGTAGCTTCCAGAGTTTGAGCAGGTTGGAGAGCCAATGACGGTTACTGGTACACCATGACTGTGGCCTTGACTTTCTAGTTTTTTTTGCATGGCCTGTTAGGGCATTTTTGCTTTGAGTGCACGAGGTGCACATGATTTATGTGGACTAACTAGATTTTCTTCAGTGGGATTGGTTCCATATTGGGTGCCTGATATATTTATATATATGAGATTTGTATCATCATAAGGATCGAGGATGCAGGTTACTTGAGGTGATGTGGGCATCAGAGCATCGAGGATGTAGCTTACTTGAATTTCTAGGCACCATGTTTTTTTGAGCATCCATGGATTGTAGGACCTCGTACAGGCAGACACTGATGTGGTGTAGGATACGTTTGGGTGTCAGAAACAACATAGGAGCACCAAATAGGCGCAAGGGTGATGATGCATCACGAGAGGAGCATTGGTCTGGAAATAAGTTAGAGAACCATTGCTTTATTTGAGTTTGGTCGGGTTGAGACCGAGTTAAAAAAATCATAAGTTGGGGATCCCCTTAAGGAATTTATCCAGAACCCTTAAGATTAGGGTATTTTAGGTTAATTTGATCATGGTGGTATGTTCTGTGCGATATCTGGGTTTTGTTTGATATCTCGATGATAGTCTATGTTAAGGTGGGGAGATTGTAAAAACTCGGGTTTTTAGAACAGGTCAAAATCCTGACCTTGTTTGAATTTTTTATTAGTTTCTAAGAAAATTGGATAAACTGGGTAGTTTCTGGAAAATAACAGATTACACACCTATTAGATTTAGTACACGCTATATAATCTTAACTGTGTGTGAAGGATATACATGGCGTGTAGGCCTGTTGGCTGGGTAGAATTATTTTAGCAAGTACACACAGTGTATTTTTATTACATGTCGCGTAGAGAGGTCATGTATGGGGATATACATGGCTTGTTGGGAATGTCAGTCGGGTAGAGAAGTACACGTCGTGTACCCCCAAGTTACACGTCGTGTTGTCAGTCGGTAAGTCCTAGGTGAAATATCATCCATTATATGAATAGTAAATGATAAACACGACATGTTGTCCTAAGTACACGTAGTGTATTTTATTTTTTTTGTTAAAATGAGAAGTAGCCTATTTTTGAGGCAAAAACCCAAACCCTCGAGGGGTTTTAACAAGGAGAGCCAGTCGTACTTTATTTTTTTCTCCAGGATCTTCGTCCAAACTCTATTTTGATCGTCTTCAGATGCATTGGAACCCCCTCTGTAAGGCCTTGATTCCAGTGGATCCATTTTTATTGAGTTCTCTTCTAAACCAAGTTATAGGGATTTAAGTGTTTTTTATTATTTTTTAGATTGTGTTAGACCTAATTGGAGGCTATTACCGGAGGAGTATCATTTTTATAGTACAAGGTAGGTGGTGCATACATTATTTCGTGTTTTTGAGGACTTTTGGGTGGCGTGTACATTGGCGTGTATTTGGGTATTTTGGGGAAGACAATTTCATACCTATTTAAATATGCTAAATTGATTATGAGAATCTTGTTATGCTTTTGGGTAATCCCTTTACCTATTTTACTAGAGAGGGGTCGGGCGAGCGTTGTTGCATAGGAGGGAATTTTTGCTGGGGGTGCCCAAATATTTATAATTGAAGTCTGTTGTTTTAAATTGTTGATTTCGGTTTATTAATCCTTGATATGACTCATTAGAGTATTTCAAGACCACTGCGATGGTATGGGACAACACCTGCCTAGTGCAATTCAACTGTTTAGTTTGGTTGCCTATTTAATGTATTTCTTTTGATTATATATATATGTGTGTGTGTGTGTGTGTGTGATATTACATATGCTGGAACCTTCGAGTTGTGTTGGGAGTGGCCTGGATACTCTTGAGTGATGTTGATCACAGGTTGGGCTTGGCCCAAGTTACATTGTGTGGTTCTGAACACTGGATTGGGCGATATGGACGTCATCTTAATGCAATGTGACTATTAGGTTGGGCATGGCCCGGGTTACTTGGAATGTGAGGCCATCATACTTGAGCTAAATTGTCACAGGGGACATGAGGTGTCATAGACATTGTGTCTTGGGTATTCTTTTGGTGATTACTACTCACTCATAAACTTTGAGTAGTGTGCACACAGAGACTCTGTGATGAGGTGGTTTTGACCACTTGTGTGGGTATAGTCCCCCGTTAGTTTCATTTTAGGTACTATTGGTTTGGGGTGCTTGTCGTATGAAACCACATGAAAGGAGAGGATCCATCAGGGGATAGCGTTGAGGCTATCTGGTTGGGAGAAGAGGCTCGCTGTGGTTTGAGGGCCAACATTGTTGTCCCTCCAGTTACTGATTTGAGGGAATACATCACTATACCTCCAGTTACATTGTTGAGGGAAGACATTTTTGTCCTTATGGTTACTAATTTGAAGACATACATCGTTGTTCCTTAGAGTTACTACTTCTTGGGTGAGCCTTCTAGACATTGGTACTTGAGAGACATAGTTTCAGGTGGCACATGGTACCAGGTTACTGGACTGAGATTCCGGCATTAGCCGAAGCATGTGAAACTGCATGGTGGTTGCTGAGAACCAGTGTATTTTATGTTTATTTGTGAATCGTATTGTTTACTACATTCTTTATAAGTGCATGTCTGCATAAACACTTATATTAGGTATGCACAATTGGGTGGTATCCTACTATGATTTGTCTCACACCCTGCACGGGCCATTCAGGACACATGTAGACTTTATGGATTTACGTATAGGAAAGAGGTCAGCTTCCAGAGCTGGACTATATTAGTTATTTCATAGAGATGGTATGGACCATAAGGTCATTCATGAATGGAGTTTACTTTGTTTATTTTCTATTCTGTATTAGCATGCTTACTAGTTATTGTAGCAACTATTGATTAGATATTGTCACCCCTTTTTATATATTGACTTGTTTTGGATGCATGACTTGTCTATTCTAGTAGTTGTAACAAGTGGTCATCATGTTGTTGTGTTTACATTCCACAACACTTGCTTATGTATTGCTTCCTCTGTTTATTTCTATTGACTTAGCTTCCACTATACGGGTCTAGTTCGATCCTAAAGAGTCGTTTATTTTCGCTGCATGTTATATATTATTACTCGGACTAGGACCATTATTTTTTCCACCTCTAAGAGGTTATATCCTCTCCACTAAACCTATCAGACCCTCGCTGCTAGCCGGAAGCCTTTGGAATTTGGGAAGGTGCGCCTAAGATAGTAACACCCGACCTGTTTATCACTATTTGGGTGGCTGTTTGGGTCTAGGTCATTACATATTTCATGAAATTATTTAGGGATAATATGGAATCTCTCTGATTTAGTGAAGCTAGTGGAGCTCTAAAATTATGGATATCTATGTGATCATGATCATTGTAAAAAGGATAGTCTGGTCTTGATTAATGCCAATGTTTTTTATTAATGGTTAATTTGTGATGATGGTGTATTCTGTGAAGGCTTAGTGTGTTTCGTGAATATAGTTTTTTCTGTGAAGGATTTTTTCTTTGTGAAGGTAGTGAGTATCATGAATGACCTTCATGAATGGATGTATTGAACAAATGGATTAATTTAACCATTATTTCAAAGTTCATGAACTTAGAACATCAATATAAGATGAATCTGATTCTATTTAGGGACAAATACTTTAATTTCAATCCACTAAAGTGACCATCAAGTTGATAAACTAAGTTGGACATCTCCCAAAGAAGTGGGCCCGGGGCAGTCGACGGAAGTGTTCTGAGGGAAGTAGTGTGATATTTATAAAATCTTGTAAATAAAGTGTGCTAGGAATAAAGTGATTGTGTATGAAATATTTTATTCTAAAAATAGTGAGTATTAATGGATTTTAGTATGACTGAAACATTGTGGGCATATGCTCCTTGGACAAGACATTAGTGCCGAACCAAGTAAATATTTGTGTTTCCTTTCTACATGTGAATGTTTGATTTCTGATCAATTCCATTTTACAGGTTTAATGTGTTCTTACAAACATGGTAACATTATTCTTTATATTAAAAGAAAAAATATGAAAACCCGATTCACCCCTCCACTCTCCCAAGGTGTTCCGGGGTCCTACACATTTTTTATACTACATAACTCTCAAATATTTAATAAGTATTAACATTATATAAGGTACATTAGAACACATTTTTTTAAGACTTTTGGAATTATTATGAATAATTAAAACCTATTTAATATGTTTTTAGAAGTATTAGGGTTTCATGGATTTTATTGTTTTTGAGAAAACTAGTATTTTATAATAGTTGAGAAGTTATACAGAATCTCCATGAAGTCATACGAAATGGAAAGAAGACTTATGATTTCTATATGAAGTCATATGAAATATTCAATGTATTTTGAGACTCTCCTAAATTATTATGATATATGAAATGTCATATCAAATCCTTTAGAAGTCATACAAAAATTTCAATGTCAGCTAAAATCAACAAGAATTTTCGAAATTTTAATTTCGAACCACCAATGCCATGTAATTTCCATAATTATCCAAATTTAAACTTCAACTCCAAAATCCATAATTTGGTAAATAAATATAGAATATCATCCAATGATTATTGGTATCATTAAAACTTCTAAAATCATCATCTAAATTATTTCAACAATAATTTTAGTAAACTTTAATCTCCAACACCTCTAGATGGTTTCTCATAACTCCTCACGACTTCAACTAATATTATTCCTTGAATAAATACACTTCAATATCCCCACCATCTGCATTCTTTCAAATAATTTACCAAGTATTTTAGATTTTATTTCCACATCCTTGTTACTTAACATTTATATTTGGATCATATCTTCATTAAATTGATGTTATATACTTTTTCTATGTATTCACCATGGAAGAAACACTTTTCTAGTTTACCCAAATGTAGATGAAACTTGTTAATATTTTCTAATATGGGATGAAACATCCTTTCTGTGTATGTTGGAAATTACCCCAATATTATTTCACATAAATTGACGTATTTTATATTTTTTAAAAACCTTAAGCTTTCTTAAATGAAACTTCAATCCATTATACCCCTCTAGATTTGTGGTCAATATGATTAACTTCCAAAGTCAATTCATTTTAACTCCCCTTATTTAAAATATATAAAAATGAGGGAAATTTATACTTTCCCATATTAACATTATGGGGAATGAAATTTTCTTCCCATGTTATTAATACCACAACTCCATGGGCATGTTTTCTTACCTCAAAATAACTCTTCTAAATTTAAGAACATCATCTTCTCCCTATGTGTTCGTTCATTTTAAAATTATTCATTATTTTCATCAGAGAAGTATAATTCAACATTCTTCCTAGAAAATTGATATCAATAAAAAATCTATAGGTTTACTTGTGATAACCTGGTGTAGAAAATAAGAGTGATATGTTTAGAAAATAAAGTTGTAAATTAACCAACCACAATTTGATACCAATTATGAAACACACTACTTTATTGATATCTATATATATATAAAATAATTTGAATGAAAATAGTCATCACTTGAATAGATACATCAAAAAATTTCAAGTAAAATGTATTTCTACTAATTTATTTAGATAACCACTCCCCCTTGAAGAACATAATAATTTTATAGAAAAATAGTGAGGTGAGAATGAAAAATATACCTCATACTTAAATTTTTAATAGCTTTTCTAGATTCCCATATTCTAGAATAATTTTCAGAATTATAGAAACATAACACATTTTGGTTTCTCCCCATAAAGGGAGTATCTCCTCATATGTTCATAGATATTTTGATACATGTATGTTACCATTGTCATGTATGGTACCAATTGTTATTTGAATTCTAGTTTCATTGGTTGATAATGAATAATCTTCCCAAGAAGTCTTGAAATTACAGATTTGATCATTTCTCCACTTTTTAATGCATCGCCTTTAATTCCATCTTCAATAATGCATATCTAATAAAATTTTAGAATATAGGGGATCTTCTAATAGCACTTTAATATTTGAAACATGGATAATTTTACTTTATAAATAAAGTGATTGGTATCTTTAAAGGTCTAAAGTAAATTGACCTCTTCATCCTTGCTTCCTCATCAATAATTTAGGTATGATAAGATTTTAGTAACCCTTTTTGAGAGTCCTCTCAAAACCCTCACTAAGTGTGTCAATGAGTAATACAATTAAATTATATCTCCCTTAGATGGATTCCTTTTTAGACTTTTCATTCCTTAATTTTTTTTTATTGAGGTTAATGGACATCCTGTAATGATCCATGATGTGGCCTATATTTCCACAATTGAGGTAACTCTTACCTTTATATTGACCTTTCTTCATACATTTCTTCACTATATTATTTGGTCTATTTTTCTTAGGAATTTTATTCTTTTCATTATTTCCTTAGAATGTATTTTTTATTTATTTGTTTCCTAACCTATTTCTAAGTCATTCTATTTATATTAGTATGAGGATTTTTTTGGACAGGTACATACAAATACATTTCATAAAACTATTGGTATATGTTTCAAAACTCATAGAAGTTCTTAAGTGATTCAAATATGTTTCCTTTGAAATGGTAATTCTTTTTTTTACTTTTTGTTTTCAAGTTGTCTTCTTATTTCATCATTTTTCACTTAACTTTAGGGATTGTATAATATTCACTTGTGAAAATTATATGCAAATATTCAATATCCCTATTCCTTGATTTATAATAGGACTAATATCAACCAATTAATCTATTTTATTTTAATGTGGGAATAAACTTTCTATATTTTTTAACTTGTTGATTTTATGTTCGAAAACTAATCTTTTAGGCTCTATTTGGAGTGACACATTTATCAAAAAAAAATTCATTCATCCATGATGATGTGTTGAATTTTTTTAATTTTTATCTATTCAAATTTATATAGGATTACATTTTTACCAATACATTTCAAAAAAATAGATTCAAAATAAGCAGATTTATTTGTATAAAGGGTTGTCCTTTCATTGATCCGAAGGTGGAGCATTACCTAGATGTTCACTACCTCAATTTACCACTAATGTGACTCCCTCTTGATGGAAATTATATATCAAATACTTTTGTGGAGACACTTTTCATCTTATAAGATTGGAATGACCCAAATTTTGTAGTTTATTGATTTTTTAATTTCACTTATATCCCTTAAAGAATCATGTTTAGAGTAAATTTATTAGCCAAAAATAAACTCAATATATATAAAAAATCTATTTTCTTTATTCGAACTCCATCATCATGCCTTTCCCTTATTTTTACAAGAAAAATGTCAATCCCTTTCACTTTCACCAAATTATCTTCAAGATGGGAATAATAAATATCCATAGAGATTCTATAAAACTTATCTAAAGAATGAGACACTTCTTTGAAAACCATATCAAGAACATATTAATCACATAATCATATTTTCAATTTTTCGTCATCTATATAATATATTTAATTAAAAATTGTGATGGTTTCTTATTTGAATTTAACTACAATTGTGAGAGTGTTTTAGTAGATCATCTTCATTTCTAATGATTCTTCTATGGAATCAACTTCTTCTTCCAAGTATAACATATAATCATGTATCCAAATAATATACAAAAAATAGATAAGTGATAACATTAATTCTTATTTTCATTAGGTTGTAGTTAACATAGGAATAATAATCACTAAGTGGTTCATTAAATTCATTGTCATAACATGTTATGATTTTCTCACAAGATAAATTATTGATAACTGATTTGTTAAAACATTTACCATGTAATTATAGATCCATTTATTAAAAAGAATAAAAAGATTCAATAAGGAATGCAGATGGGGAAGAAAACCTTTTCTCGTATCTAGAAAAAGAAAATTTACATATCATAACAAGATATTTCATTCTCATAACAATACTCATCAGCAGTTTACCATTCTAATTGAGAGTTACCTTGAATTATGATAATGAGGATATCAGAATTGGTCTTTTTGACACCTTAGAGGAAGATTGGGTAGTCATGGTCTTTTTCATATAAGAGTAGTCATTCCTCGTCTGTCTCTTTGGGGGGCGATGAAACCCTCATTGTCAATGATATTCTTCTTTACATTTGTCACAATATATTTTAAAGAATTTCTACCACTACCCACATGCATATGGTGGTGTTTTACTTCACTTTTCCATCATCAGATACGTTTTCACACTTTTTTATAGTTGTATAGGAGATATAAAATTTCTAGATATCCTCCTAAAATTTATTGTTTTTTACCAGGACTGAATTCACCATTGGGATCTTATACCAAAACAATAAAACCTATCGATTGAGTGAAATCACACCCCATAATATGAATATATTTTTTACTATCCATCATGGACACATACTCTGTATCTTTACAAGCATTGTGATCAATAGGATTTGTTGCATTCACTTTATAAACATTAGATAATTAGGCCTCCTATACACCAGTTCCGACACAATTAGTCTAAGATAGCCTTATGTTTAGATCAGTATAAAAGGAATCCCATACTGCCTCATTAAAGATATATTTCACCTCACCTTCATTATCATAACAACCCCTTCAAAACCATCACCCAATGCCTCTGCAATACCCTGAATCACCAAAAACTCTAGAGAACTCTCCACTCCCAGATTACATTTCAATCTATCATAAATTTTAGTGACATTTGGGTCAGTAGACATAGCCATTGATTTTTTTGAAACATATTTTCCTGCCTCATACATAGTCATGGATCCATCATACTGATTTTGAGGTCAATCAATAACAACCTACTCACGACCTGAAATTGGTCCATTGAAATTCAAATCCAAGGTGCTACCAAGAATAGTAGGCACCTCACTTGGGACCAGATTCATCTAATTTTCACTCAATCCTGGCTCTTTCATTGTTGATTTACAATTCCTTCATACCTCTAATCTATGCCTCATTTTCTTGGACAAGGGAAAGAAGTCACCCCATTATTCAAAAAAAATTATTGTTTATATTGGAATTTTTCACCAATAGCGACCCAGAAATACTCAACATGAGGCTTAGAAACTTCAACCTCAACAAATATTCTAAGTGAAATAAGATGACATGCCAACCTTTCCTATCTATTCACAGAGAATTAAAGACTTATGATATTTACAAACATAAAAATTATTGAACGATTATTAGAAGGAATTAGAGTTTCGAGAATCCTAACCCATATCACCATAGTTGGTGAATGACGTTTCATATGAAAATTATATGTCTATTTCATGAGAAGAAATTGATACCCATTATAGGTATGAGGCGCAGTCGACCAATACTAGATTAAATCATCCTCATAAGAAAATATGATCATGATGTTCTTAGAGTCGAGGATCCCAATTATCGCATGCTCTTGTAAACCCTAAGATCCAAAAATGAGGTGGTCAAAGGAATCCACTAATGGAAAATTATTATTAAAACATGAAATAAACATCAGGTGTAGGAAATAAGTATCATTGGTGAAATCCATGTTCAAAATCAAAAATTGTGGGGCTCCAAAGAATAAATCTGGAACCTTTGAATGAAGAGTGATCTAAGGGAAGGGAGCGAATTAATCAAGGTTCAAGAAAGGGTAGAATGGTTGTGGTATACCTCTTTCATGGAAAATAGGAGGACCATACCCCACTAGGGAGGAGGGTCTAGCACTACGACAAAAAAGGCATTTAGCAGCGGTTTGATTTTACGTTTCGTGGCGATTTAAACCGACGCTAAATAGATTGGCGGCTGTTTTGAAAAACCGCCGCGAAATCGTTCATCAGGAAACTATTCACGGCGGTTTTCAAAACAGTCGCAGAACGTTTCGCGGTGGTTTTTTAGCGGCGGTTTAAACCACCTCTAAATGATTTAGCGGTGGTTTTTTTAATTTTTTTTAATTTTTACTAATTTTTTATTTATTTTTTAATTTTTTTAATTATTTTATTTATTTATTTATTTACTTATTTATTTATTTACTTATTTATTTATTTATTATATTTGGTATTTATATTATTTATTTATTTTTCGTATTTATTTATTTATTTATTTATTTTATTTATTTATTTTATTTATTTTATTTATTTTATTTATTTTATTTATTTTATTTATTTTATTTATTTTATTTATTTTATTTATTTATTTTATTTATTTATTTTCTTTATTTTCTTTATTTTCTTTATTTTATTTATTTTATTTATTTTATTTATTTTATTTATTTTATTTATTTTATTTATTTTATTTTATTTTTATTTTATTTATTTCGTATTTATTTTATTTATTTATTTATTTACTTTATTTATTTATTTCGTATTTATTTTTTATTTTATTTATTTCATATTTATTTTATTTATTTGTTTAATTTATTTACCTTATTTATTTAATTTATTTACCTTATTTATTTATTTCATATTTATTTTATTTATTTCGTATAAATTTATTTACTTTATTTAATTTATTTATCCATGCATGCACATCCCATGCACATGCAAATGCATGTGCCCAAGCACATGCAAATGCACGTGCCCATGCAATATAAAGAAATACTGTGTTCGTTGAGATTTGATCCTCTAACCTCTTGCATATTTTCCAAAGACATTACCACTCTAGCAAATTCGTCATGTGGTTAATAAACAGAATTTAATATGCTAATATATATTAATTGAAAAAACAAATAATACATAACTAATAGATATAAATAATAATAATAATAATAATAATAAATAATAATAAATAATAATAAACAAATAATAATAAACCAATAATAATAAATAATAATAAATAATAATAAATATTAAATAATAATAAATAATAAATAATAAATAACAAATAATTAATAATTAATAATTAATAATTAATAATTAATAATAAATAATAATAAATAATATATAATAAATAATAAACAATAAACAATAATAAATAATAAATAATAAATAAATAAATAAATAAATAATAATAAATAATAAATAATAATAAATAATAAATAATAAAAATAAATAATAATAAATAATAAATAATAATAAGTATTAAATAATAATAAACGAATAATAAATAATAATAAACAAATAATAAATAATTATAAACAAATAATCAATAATCAATAATCAATAATCAATAATCAATAATCAATAATCAATAATAAATAATAAATAATAAATAATAATAAATAATAAATAATAAATACGAAATAAAAAATATTTAATAATAAATATTAAACAATAAAAAATACATAATAAATAAAATATTATTATTAATAAATAATAAATAATAAATAATAAATAATAAATAATAAATAATAAATAATAAGTAATAAATAATAAATAATAAATAATAAATAATAAATAATAAATAATAAATAATAAATAATAAATACTAAATAATAAATAATAATTAATAATTAATAATTAATAATTAATAATTAATAATTAATAAATAATATATAATAAATAATAAATAAATAATAAATAATAAGTAATAAATAATAAATAATAATAAACAATAAATAATAAAAACAAATAATAAACAATAAATAATAATAAATAAATAATAAATAATAATAAACAAATAATAAATATAAATAATAAATATAAATAATAAATAATAAATAATAAATATAAATACAAATAACAAATAATAAATAATAAATAATAAATAACAAATAATAAATAATAAATAATAAATAATAAGTAATAAATAAATATAAATAATAAATAACCAGACATAAATATTATTAATAATATTATTATTATATTATTATTAATAAGAAATAATAAATAATAAATAATAAATAATAAATAAATATAAATAATAAATAATAAATGAATATAAATAATAAATAACCAGTAACAAATAATAGATAATAAATAAATTAAAGTATATAATAAATAATAAATAATAAATAATAAATAACAAATAATAAATAATAAATAATAAATAATAAATAATAAATGAAACACATGAAAAAGTATGAAAAAACGTGATAAGGGAAGAAAAATCATGAAAACGCATGAAAACGGATGGAGAAACATGAAGAATGAGGCATTAGAAAGAATGAGAAAGCATGAAAACTCATGAAAACTCTGCAAAACCTCTTAAGAATTCAACATAATCATCATAATAACCCACAAAAAAACTTTGATAAAGATAACAAGTCATGGAAACCCAAATAAACAGTAATAAATGCAGCAACTGTTAAAACCCATCAAAACGGTTATAAAGTGACAAAAACATTGGACTCACATTAACGGAGATAACTTATGATCCGAGAGTCCATTCCATATCCGCGACCAGTCAAATCAAAGATCCTAAAACGATCTTCGAGCTGATATGTGAAAGAGACCGAATGGACCGACAGATCGGAAGTTACGACTGTTTAAAAAAAGCTAATGGGGAACAAGTGCTAGAAACGAGGCATCGAAAAACATAACAAACATGATACCCACTAAAAAGGCCATAACTTATGATCCAGGAGTCCATGTGGGCACCGCAACTAGTCAAACCGAAGCTTATGGAACGACCTATGATCTGGCAGGTGGAGGAGTCCGAACTGACACGCGAATCGAAAGTTAGGTCCGTATGAAGATAAGTTTGACGAGACACCGGTGACAGAAATGGGGTTCTGGGGCCCTTTAGAGGGGATTTTGGGGTTGAAAAACGCAACAAAAGCTTTCTTGTGTCGATCTGGTGCATATCTCTCTTCGCTGGTTTCTATTTGATATGTGGTAGAGCCCAAACGGACACCCGGAGCGAAAGTTATGGCAGTTTGAAGTTGGAGAACATTTTTTAACTTTCTTACAACTCTCATATCTTCCACACCTTAGATCGTCTCATGGTTTTGATTATACATGTTTCTAGATCTCTTCATAATCTTCGATTTGACTGGTAGTGGTGCTCTAACGGACGCCCGAATCAAAAGTTATGGTCTTTTTAGTGATTTCGCGGTTTCTTATGTTTTTTTATTTTTTTTTTCATTTCATTTCGCGGCGATTTTACCAAAACCACCGCTATTTCGTGGCAGCTTCTTAAAAAAACTGCCTCTAATCCTCGAAAAAATTAAAAAAAATTAAAAAAAATTAAAAAAATTTTTTAACATTTCGCAGCGGTTTTAAAAACCTTCGGGAAACCCCTGTTTTCTTGTAGTGTAGTGTGATTCCCATCAGCACCTATGGTATGGACGCAGTCGTCCGAGCAGAGCTCTCTCCCCCTCTATCATCTGAATAATTGATACTGGTGGTTCCTCTATCTTTTTTTGAACTATTTATCTTATTTTTTTATATTTTTTATTTTCATTTATCAATCTCTTATCTAATACCTCCAAATATATCTTGATTGGGATGGAGATAGATCCTTCCATCTGAGGTAGTTCTAATAGCTCTTTAAATCTGCACTTTATTCATATTAATTAAAAACATATAAGAAATAAAAAATATCCAATCAAAGATATAATATATGATATAATTTCAGTTATGATAGAAATATAGATCCAATCATAAGGAACTAATTTTTTGATACCAATTGATAGTCTTAGTAGGACCGTAAAGACACACCTATGAGGGGGAATGAATCAAGTGTTGTAAAATTATTTTAGCAAAAAATATTTTTTTGATTTTAATTATTTCCCACCCATTTGGATTTTAGAACCTCTATAGTTGGTGAAGACTAAATAGGATATTTTTTGTTTACTTAACCCATATAAAGAACATGAAATAAAGTAATGAATGAAATTAAATCATGTGGTCCTTTTATGAGGTTCATCCCCATTGTGGGTAATCGACTCCTTTTTTGTATTTGTTATCTAAGTCATAGATTTTAAATTAAAAAGTTTAACATATATAATAGGATGTGGTATGTTGTTATACTAACCTACTCTCTCACTCTATTACATAGGATATGGGTTTACAATATTATAGATGTGAAAAAATCTTGTACCATATAACACAATTTATGTAATATTTATATCGCATCCCACAGTATTTAAACTAGAATTGCACCAGTTGGTCCTCTCAACATTTATCTTCCAATTTATGTAAATTATTAAGATATTTAGGGATTCTTATAAACCATTAAAGTATAATAGATTTCCTTAAAATTTTGTGTATTCATCATTCTAGATAAATATATAATGACATTTTTAGATAATCAATATCTTTATTGGTGACTAACACACTGAATTCATTAGTATACTCTTTTTATTATCCTCAAATAAATCTGGATAGAAGAAAATAATACACCTACTCAACATTATCTTCCACTTACTATTCTTCTTCAAAAAATAGATGGTAATATCTCTTCTACTCTGTTTCAGATAACTTCACATATCTTATTCCTTGAGATTCTCAATTCTCTCCACTTATCATTTTTCTCTTCCTTGAGATGATTTTTATCTCTCTTGGCATTTCTTTTTCAAAATAAACTTGATCAATCACCTTAGTTTTTTTAAAATAAACTCTCCTGTTTTTGTCATAATTACTAGTTAGTTTTTGTGTGTTCATCTTCATATTATCAAAAATAGAAATATGTGTAAATTAATAACTCTATGCAAAAACACAAGGTCACCCATGATATCTTTTATATTCATTTTTCAATGTGGCACATGGGGTATTTCCACTTTTTATTTTTTAAAATTCATTTCCTCGATAAATGAAAGAATTTCCCTTAATGTTTATATTCTAATTTTTGAAAATCACAAGAATATATATTCTCCTTAATTCTCTAACAGGCTCCAGATACTTGTTACTCAATCTAGATACACGGAAACCACACATAACTCTGTTTATATTGGTAAATAATATATAATAGAAATAAATCATGGACATTGAGAAACCATCTTACTCCGAGTGCATCTCATGAATACATATACCTATTCCAATTTAATCATTACATACTATTTGAAACATAGATTTACCTTCTTCTCATGCTGATTCATGAATAATATGTCATATTAATACACTAAGAGAAAATTATAGGCATCAAATAATTTTATCTAATATTATAACCACAATATTGAATTTTATATATTCTAATTTGAGAATCTAGATTATATAAAGCAGTTATATTCAACTTATTCATAACATTAAATATTTATCTTAAGATTTAATATTAGTCAATATTATCATCTTGATGTTTTTAATACCAAGACATTACTTCAGTATCTCTATATTTTATTTTCATCCCAATAATTAAATTACAAAGACTGTGTTTTAGAACTTAAAAAGCTTCTCAAATTATTCTATTATATTGAAATTATTACCAAATCATGAAGATAACTTATCACATTTTTATAGCTTGAATAATAGACACTTTTTGGTGATTTTTATGTTTATAAACATGCAGAATAGTTTTATAATCCTCAGAATTGTATTCCTTCTATATATATTAAATTTGGAAAACTCACATTTTTTATTCTACATCACCCATATAAAAATATTATGTTTTCAATACATAAAGATCATAGTATAAAATATTTTATAAGACATTGGATGTCTTATAATATAAAAATCATTTCTTAAGGATTCAGAGTTTTTATAGTTTTATACCTTTGTAGATGTTTTGGTAAAATAGTATTAGTAAGAATTGTAAATCCATAAAAAATAACTATAAATTCAAATGAAATTTCATGAAATCTTGTAATTTTAATTAATGTAATATGTAGTATTTTAATTCCTATGAGATTCCCCTAATGTATTTTGAAATTTGAAATGTCATGTCAAACCCTTTATAAGTCATATGAGATTTTCATAGCAATAATAAATCTCCAATACTTTTCCAAATTTAAGTTTTAGACCACCCGAGTCATTTGATTTCTAAACTAATCCCAATTTTAACATAAACTCCAAAATCTCGAATTTATCAAATAATTTAAGAATATATTCCAATGATTCATGGTCTTCTCAAAAAAAATTTAAAACTTAATACAAAGTATTTTCACACTAATTTCAGTAAACATCAATCTCCAATAACTTTGGATGGTTTCTCATAATTTCTAAAAACATCATCTATTATTCTTCTTTGAATAATTAAACTTTAATATCCCCACTGGAAGGATTCTTGAAAAAATAATTTAAGAATTATCATAGACATAAAATACAAATCCTTGGTACATTTATTTGATATTAGAATCAGTTCTCCAATCATATAATGTTTTATTTATTTTCTTAAAGATTATGAAAAATATACTATAAGATAGGGTTAATTTTAGTCTTATAAACTATTAAAAA
This sequence comes from Viscum album, assembly GCA_963277665.1. Lineage (NCBI taxonomy): Eukaryota > Viridiplantae > Streptophyta > Magnoliopsida > Santalales > Viscaceae > Viscum > Viscum album. The sequence continues at coordinate 1,379,416,944 of OY728129.1, read as the reverse complement.
ACTCACACTCTACTATATATAATTAAAAATAATAACATTATAGAAACCCTTCTAAAAAATATTCTAAATTAAATACTTCTGATAATTTTAATAAACATTTGGAGTCATTTTATTTTGATAAGAAAAATCATATTAACTAAAGAATGGTTTGTATAAAAAAACCTGTTTAAGAAAATTGGAATGAAAAACTAACAACAGTTTTATTTACTAAAGTGAAAATATATATGAAAACTTAAAACTATATTTTTATAAAATAATATATAAAACATAAATAACTTCAATAAATTGGGGTCTTTTCTTTCACCTAAAGAGATAAGTAATTCTATAGACCCATCTTTAGTAATCCCAAATTATAAATTTATCATTAGATATTTCTTTTACAAATTGTTAGCTTACAATCAACCTATTCAAAACAAGATTTATCTTCTTTCTAGAATCCCTCGATAAAAAAGTATCAAAATGACTATGGTCACACTTTTCCTAATATCCCTTCATCAATATGTTCAGAGTAATAATGAAAAATAAAAAATCTTATATTATTTACAAGAGGATTATTGTACATGTATACTCTAATAATATCCTTCTAATGAAAATAAAAATGGATGTTCTCAAAGAAATAAGTTATTACAAATTTAAAAAATACCATCAATAATTAGATCACATAAAAAAGAGAACTAATTCATCTAAACCTCATGGTTCTATTTATACATGAAGTTTTAATGGATCTAAAATCTAGATTCCACATTTTATGGGTTTGTTTATAATTGTATTGACATCATTATATGTTATTATAATTGATTTACTATTATAATTCTTCAACCATTAAATGTTTTTCATTGTCGCTACAACACTTCTTCTAGAAATCATCAACACAAAAAAACTGATCAATAAAATTTATTTAATGATAAAATAATAATTAATTAATAATAGTGTCCTTGAAAACATTCCTATATTTTCATTTCATTATTATAGTTAATGTAATTTATATAAATATGAGGGTTTAATAAACCTCAAAACAAAACTTATAAAATGATATAATATAATGTATAGATAACAATGATATAATATATGTGTATTTTAATTTTTGGAAGAAGTGAATAAATAAGTTTTTATACAAAAAATTATCCATTTTTTTGAAAATCAAAAGTCACAAAAACAAATATAATGACTTTTAAATACAAGATTATAAACAACAATATCCCCCTTTCTAAAAATATTTTCTTATCTACTTCTTTTTTGTTCAAATTTTCTTCCACTTTTTGTTTTTCAAAAGAATTTCAAGAGTAATATAAAATATAAGTAAAAACACTTCCAAAAAAATAAGATGTTTTTTTAATAAAATAATTACTAAAATAGACATATTAAAAATAATTCAGAAAAACCATTCATTCGTATGTTAATAAAAGAATAATGTTTTACATGTTCTAAAGGTATACACATTTTATTATTTTTATAAATTTTATTAACATTATGATTCAACTAATTTGAATCCTTATCCAATATTTTACCTTTATTTTTTTTGACATCTGTTTATTCTTAAGATATCTTATCTTCTTATCTTACTGAATTGTGAGAGTTTTTAGATCATATATAGACCTAGAATGATCTCTAACTTCTAACTTGACACTTTCAGTCATCACAAAAAAACATTTATATGAATTTCTTATTCTAATTATCTATTCATCAAATAATCTCATGTCTCTCTGCAATTAATTACCCACTGTTATAAAACTACTCATATTCTTAAAATCTTCAAAAAACAACCATTAAGGTTTCTTAAACCATATTTTATTTCTACCATATAATTAACATCTTTTTTAATCCATTTAGCATCCTAAACATGAATAATCTATAGATGAATGGGCATGAATCTCCCTTGAACCTCTAGGAAGATATCTAATATTCCATATATCTTTTTGAAAACTTCATTAAAATCAATTAACATCATCTTAATTCTCTTTGAAGTATCAGAATGTGTATTTTTATAGGAATCAGATAAATCTAGAATATGAATATTTCCAAGTTTTTTATGTTGATACTCTTTTTGACTCTTCAATTTAAAAAGAAAAAAATTATTATATATAAACCATAGCATATTTTATTTCTTGATCTTATTCCTCTCATCTAGTTTCAATATTCTTTGATCTTCCTTCCATTGAAATATCTGAAAATTATTCCTACTCTTACTTGGAATAAGGTGTTTTGTGGATAAACAAATGTTCAAGGAATATTATATTGACAAAGGTGTTATTTGAGTAACTTCTTCATTAAACTTAGGTACTTAAAAGTTTTCAATTTATTCTTTTTGGGAACCATCAATAATAACTTCAGTTCTTTTATTGTATAGTTCCTTCTAATTATTAGTTTTTTGAGGTTCAACATACACTTTAATAGTATTTCCTTTTAGGAATTATAGATTAATTAGAGCCGTCTTTTATTTTTCTGCCTATTTTTTCTTAATCTATTACTCTTATAAAAATTTAAGTTTATTAACAAGATTTTCCAAAGCCTCAGCCTTGTCAAGACCAAACAGAGGTTATTCTACCTTTTTCTCTTTCTTTTTTCTCATAAATTCTCAAAATAATTTATTAAACATAAAAATTACATTCTTCTTTGGAGGATCCTGTAATTTTTCTGATTCTTTATTTCCCTTACTTAGTATTAATTTTTATATATTCTAGATGTTCTTATGAAATATCCTTAGCTGAATTTTCAAAAACTTAATTTGAAGATAAATCATAAACCAATAAAATCTTCTTTATAATTTCAACTCCAAAAAGAGATTCTTTTTCCCTCATAGGTATATCTATGTTCATTATACTCTGCACTTAAATAACATTTACTATAAAATTTATAAGAATATTTATTATAGAAGGAATTTAACTTCACAAAATTATAATGGATGAACTCAAAATAATTACAAAATACTTTACTAGATTGAACTTTCTCATTTTATATGATAAATATAGAATAAAAATGTCTAGAATATTTACAGTGTTATTTTCCCCATTCCTTAGAAGGAAAAAATCATGTATCCACTAGAACAATATTATTCCTTCTAATAAAATATGATTCATTTTTTAAACCTATTATTAAAAATAACGTGTTCTGTAAACTCTTGCCTCTAGAGAATATCCTGAACCATCAGATAACATATATGGTATAAAAATATATTTTACATCTAGAGTTAACATATAAAGTTGATCTTCTGATTTTATGAATTGAAAAATAATATCTCCTTCTTATGTGTGATCCTAATGGAAATAGTGACTTATTTCTATGTGTTTTATTCATTATTTATTTTATAGGTAATTATGAAAACAATGTGTACTTATGTTATCACCAAAATTTGTATTTTTAGAAAAAATCATTCCAAAATCAGTGAATTTGTGTTACATCTATAACACATGGTTGAAGTAACTTCTAGCTACTTCATATTAAATTTAGTGGTATAAAGTTATATCGAGTGTTATTTATTAAACTACCAAGATACTAAATCATTTATTAAGAAGTTAAATGTTCCAAAAGTAATTTTTCTATTCATTTTACATCCAATAAAGTTATTATATTAAAAACATTTATATTTAAAATCACTTCTAGAGGGATAATAAAATCATGATCTAAAATTAATTTAAGATAATGAGAAATAAATTTATAGATTTGAAATGAGATTATTTCAAATTTTCTTAAAATCCCACACACGAGAACACAATAAAGATTAAATTCAACATTCTAACAATAAGATAAATAACCTTCCAATCATCCCTCTAAAAAAATCATAATCAACTAATTTCTTAGATTTATCAAGATTAAGAGTTTTAGATGTTTTGATAGTAGTAATTATATCTTAATCATTTAAAAACCCACATCATTTGAGTTAGTCATTAATATACTTTTCATAAGATGGTAATTTTCCTTTGGGTTTTTTGAGAAATTTTGAATCCAATAAATAAAATTCACCCAACATGCTAATTTAAAACATAGATTTAATAAGTTCTTAAAAGGAATCAAAAATATAATTTCATGTTCAAATAAAGATAATATCAATGACATAAATTTTAATAATGATGGTATCATCATAAATTTTCTTTTAAAAAATTGGATCATTTTATCCCTTAAAAAAAATTATGTACAAATCTAGTAAGCCAGTCATACTAGGATCTTAGAGCTTGATTAAGTCTATAAAGTGTCATAGTATGCTTACATAAATGTTCCAAAAAAATTTAAACTAAGTTTTTTTCTATATAGTATTCCTCTGAAACATATACATTGATAAAATCAGACATTATATCAACTTGATAAAGAGTAATATTTAAATATAATAAAATGGTTTTATTTATTTGAATATATTCAATTCATTCTACTGGTGCAAAATATTCTTTATAATCTATACCATTATGATGATTAGAACCTTTAACAATAAGCCTTTATTTATTTCTAACAATAATTCCATTTTCATCATTTTTATTTTTTAAATAATATTTCACTATAATTTCCATAACATATTTAGGTCATTCTACTAATGTCAGAACTTTTTCTGTTCAAATTCATTATGTTCTTCTTGTATTTACCTTATCCAATCTTTATCACCAACATCTATTTCAGAAGACTTTTGTTCAAACTAATAGAGGAATGAAAAATTTACACATTTATTTCTTATGTATCTATGATTTTTTATTGGTTTATATACAAATATAATGATATTTCTAGTGGGATGAATTCTTAAAATTGACTAATTTGTAAACTAAATAAAATATCATTCTTTAATAAAAGTTGGATGTTTTTCTAAAACTCTAACATTTGAAATTGTTTCTTCCATTAATATTCCATATTAATAATTTTATTATTTTTATTGAAGATAATTTTAACAACATCATCTTAATTCATTTATTTTAGAAGTTTTATAACAAATTAATTAGCTTCATAAAATTAAATTTTCATCATTTCCTCAAAATGTTTTGTTCATTTTTTTAAAAACATGATATGTATTAATAGTTGTATAATAGACAAGTAACAACCCCTAAATAGTTTTGGGATCAATTTTATGTAAATGGTTTTTTATATTCTAAATAAAAAAATTACATCCAAAAACACTAATGTAAGAATGTTTTGGATTTCATCCAATTAAAAACTCATAAATAGTCTTATTAAGAAAATTTCAAAGAAAAACAAGATTTATAATCTATAAAGTAGTACAAATAGCTTTATCCCAAAAAAAGTTAAATATTTTATATTCACACAATATGGTTATATAATTTTCTTAAATAATTCTATTTATTCATTCAACTAAACCATTTTTCTAAGGGTTTCATGGTGTTGAGAAGTTTTGTGCAATCTCATTACTAAAAACATTTCAGAGTCAAAATTTTCAAATTCACCACCATGTTCACTTAGAATATTATCCAAATCTAGTTTTTTTAACATTTATAACCTGATATAGAAGAAATCTGAATTATAAAATATATTTCAACTTCATTTATATAAAATAGACTCATTTATATTGAGTGTAATAATCCACCATGACATACACATATTGTTTTCATCCCACACATTCAATTTTTTAGGAACAAATAAGTCGATGTTCAATAATAATAAATATTCAAAATTTTATATTTCACTAATAAGTTTATATATGTATATATTATTATTATCATAATGACAAGGGTCACATAATTTTGAATAATTAAACATAAGCGCTAATAAATCTATCACATGTCCTTTATTAGAATTTTTATCTAAATTTGAAACATTCCAGTGTCCTAACATTCAATTCAATAACTAATATTGATCATTAATTCACTAAATAAAGGTATATCATGGTTTATAAGGTATTATTTATTTATGGTGTAACAATTCTTATGCCTATTATCAGAAAAAATGAACATACCTTTTGGAATTTGAACAGTGTATTTATTATTCCTAGTGTTTGAAAGGTTACCTTCATCACAAAATTAAATTTTTTATGATGGGATAGTCATTATGTCCTAAAACATATAAAACATTATAAATTTAAGGAATAAAAAATCATAATCATAAATTATAAAGATTTATCCTTGATCATAGTCACTAAATGTAACTTTTCGACTTTTCATCTTCTCAATTTTCAAAATAAAATTTTTGTTTCTTATTATATTCCTTAGACATCTATAATCTTTGTATAATTTTTTCTAAATTTTGGTACTTATCCTTTCATCCTAAAATAAAAAATTAAGTTTTTATTGAAAAAATTTATTGGGTCTAAAAGTATTAGAAAAAAAACCTTATGGAATCCACATATGGTGAACATTATTATGATTTAAGGAAAATGAATCTTTAAAAATATAGGTTTTATGAAGGCCCAATTATTTACAATGATTTAATGAACTTTTATTTTTCCAATATCCTCCTCTTTGAATCTTTTTATAGAATGTGCACTCTTGAGAAAAAAATAATTTTACTGATAATGGTACTTTCTTAAGATAAATCAAATACTGGACTTGTTCTATGTGGGCTCAAATGTCTGTAACAATTATCAAAATTATAATTCCAAAAATTAAAATTTGAGTGAATTTTTTTCTGGAATTAGATCACATAATTAGGATTTGAAACTGAATTCTTATCTTTAGGTGTTGAAAAAGAATTGTATTTATTGTTTAAACCCAATGAATGCATATAATTTTCAGAATTAAGTATTGAAATATTATTATTGGATTTATCAATATTTTGTTTAGAAAAATCATAGACATAAAATATTTTATATTCTTTTTTAATGTAAATTTTTTTATCTAGTCATTCATTTAAAACAAAGAAAACTATCCTTATCTTCCAATGTGTAAAAGTCTTCTTCATCCAATAAAGATGAACTAAATTCAACATTAGAAGTATTTGGGTAATTCCCATTTAATGTAAAAATTTTAATATATCAAGTTGATACCTTATCTATGTACAATTGATTACCCTTCAGAATATCATCATAAGATCCCAAAACCTTCTAATTATCACTAAACCCATAAGAAAAACTATTTGAACATTTTTCTTCACCACTTTAAATTTGTGTGTCTAAATCATAAAACAATTTCTTATGTGTACTTGTATTGTATTTATTTGACCTTATTTCCCTTATTTTAATCCTTATAAAATCAGGTTTAATATGCCTATATTTCTTTACTCAAAGAAAATAAGCCCATAAGAATATTTTTTCTCACTTTTATAATTATAATTATTTATATATTTGTAATAAAACTATTTCTTGATAATAATATTTTTTATCCTTTTCACCATGTTATAAATTTCATTTTCATTTTCTACATAAGAAATTCCCTCTAATTTATCTTTAACTTTACCCTTAGACATTGATGATTTTGGAACATTTTCACTATTTTTATATTTTCTAGTCATAACGGATCTAGATATTGATGAAAAAGCTACCATATTATTTTTATTTTTATTATTCTACTTCTCTTTTAAATATTACTCTTATTAATCAAATTATAATAATATTATCTAGAATCATATTTTTATATTTTTTATTACCTACATCATTTTTCACATAGATTTCCACTCTTTGGGAATATTCTCAATAATGTTCATAATAGTTTTTTTATTTGAAAATTCCTTCTATAAAAGATATTATAATCTAGTTAAAATAGTCAAAAGTCATCAATGCATCGGTGAAATAGATTCACAAGGTAATAAATCAAAAAGCCGACTAGTTATCAAGGAGGATTACTCTAGTAGTTTCTAAAAGTACATAAGTTCTGAAATGTGTTACTTCATTATTTATAAAAATATTATTTTATTTATCACAAAAATATATTTAAATATATATATTAATTATCATTGAACACAAAATATTATTTTTGACTCTCAAATTCGTCTAATATTAAGTCTTTTATTGTTTGGAAAAATTTATAACTTCCTTATCAAGAATATTATTAATACTTGTCAAAATAATAAAAAAAATATTTTCTATAGAATTAATTAAAAAACTATTCATGAAATATATATGTTACTCATATCCAAAACCATAAAATATTGGAGTTATGTTAGTATTTGGATTATCTAAGGTTCCCACAGATAAACCCACCATCACAAAAATACCCTTTTCTCAACCAACATGGATAGTATGATAAAAATATATGATGATACCTCAAACTAATAAACAATGTTTCCTTAGAATGTATGAAAGATATAATAAAAGTGGGGGTGGATTTTTGTTATAAAAATATTAAAAAAATTACACTATTTATATGTAAATAAATGAAATAATGATATTTAAAACATTATTTCAACCGTTAAGAATGAAATCATTTTGATAAGTTTAATATAAAATTTGAATAATGATCATATAGTAAGTTAAAATAGTGTATCTAAAGTATAGTTTATATAAAAGAAATGTTTAAGCATTGTGGAATGAAAAATTTATTACAACTATATTTACTAAAGAGATAAAATATAAAAAGAATACAACAATAATTTTATAATGGAATATGAAAAACATACAAAAACCTCAACCAAATGAGGTATTCACTTTCTCCCAAAGTGATAAGTATGCCTATTGAACTTCTTTTATGTATCACCAATTATAAACTTATGGGTAGGTCTGTCTTCCAAAACCTTGGAAACCCTCGATAAACCTGATCGAAATAAGATATGACTTCCTCCCAAAAGCCCCTAATCATACCTGATTAGAAAAACATTTTCCTACCTAGCCTTGGTATCCCTTGATAAACACAATTGGAACAATAATTACCATGTGAAAAAACTCAGATTATTTATAAGAGCCTCACACAAATATACTATGTGAAAACCTCTATAATGAAAATATAGATAGAAGAACTCTCAGCAACATAATTTTATTAATATTTAAAATGTATGTAATATTTTGATCACTTCACTATGTTTAAATCTTCACATTGAGCCAGAAGATCTATTTATATACAAAAATTGAAACATATCCACTGTTTGGATTTTGTATTTCTCAAGTTTAGTTGTAATATTTTGGAAAAAATATTCTCTCCTAAAATATCTATTATTACTTCTACTACTGATATAGTTTTCTAAGTTATACTACAGTTATCCTTTTGTAATACATCAATTAAAATAAAAAAACTCATTTTTCATCATTTATATAAATATAAAATAATAAATACATACAAACAGTGTCCTTCTAGTAAAATTACATAAATTTTCCTTCTATTCTTCTTTTTGAAGTTATTTAAATTGAAATTACTATTTAAGAAACATTGAAACATTAACATAAATAGATTTATAAGATATAGTAAAGATAAAAAGGATAAAAAATTTGGGTATTGTGGTTTTCAAAATAATTATATAAAGAAATATATCAACCCAAAAATATCCTATGTAATATATTTTCTATGAAAATAAATTTATTCTCTTATACCAAATGGTATGTGCATATTATCCAATTTCTTTTTCCAACATGATATTAAATATAATTTTAATTAAAATTAATAATTTCTTCATGATTCTTTAGCACCCATAGACTTACTACCTATACATATCAAAATTTAAGGGTTCTTAAAATCTCTCAAAAACTATTATTCCTCTAGAAGTCACCTTTCAAAACCATAGAACTAAACATGATGTTTTTTAATGTTTTTATTGATATCATCTTAATTATTCTTCAATTGTTTCATAAAAATATTTAAATAAATCCCTTTAGAAATAATCATGACGTGTATTAATTCAACCACACTAATTTTTTAATTGAAATTTTCATAACTTTTTAACTATTTAAATTGTAATCAAACTAAAATTAATCCATGATTATATTGATATTAAATAAAAAATGAAAACATTTATAACTAATGATCATTAGAGAAAAAAAGAATTCTACAACATGCTCCAAATTTAAGAGTTATCTAAATAACACAACATCATATAGATTAATTTTTATGGTGGAATTTCATATTTTGATGTAAATGACATAACTACACAGATAGTCATTCTATTTCATTATCATGTTCAATCTTCTAATCGTATTCAAAAAAATTCATTTTAAAAAGTTCAAACATTAAAATTTATGAAATTTAAATTCAACATGCCAATGTAGAATCATCAAACTATTAAATTAATAAATAAATGATTTGATGTCATATTTGAATAGATATAAATTTTTATATATCATCATTCCATACAAATCTTACTTATTTATAAGTAAAACTTATAATATATATTTTACCATTAATTGGGATAACAGATACTAAATTTGATGATTTAATCATATAGGCATGTGATATATTTAAAATAATGGTAAATAGTTCAAATTTCACAAATATAGATTTTGTTCAAAAATGAATAAACTATTTTTTTCATATGGATGTTCCAAACATTATTTGAAAAATTTCTAATTATTAAATTTCTACATTTAAAAGATAATATTTATAGGAAATAAATACTTAAACTTGATTTTTATAAATTATTGTTTGGTAAATTAAAATCTCAAAGAATATAAGGATTTAGAAAATATATTATATATATTATTTATGTCCATATAAAATCAAGTGTGATATTTCTTTTAACTATATGATCTATAATAATTTGATGACTTATATCTATTTTATTGTGACCTATATGAACATGAGAGTAATTTAATCTAAAATCATACAGTATGTTCTTCATCTTTAATAACCGAAGATAAAAAATTATTAGTAAAAAATATTTAGTTTCATCTATGGTAATTTCTAAAAAGTATATATCCTTTAACAAATAATAAAAAAATCATAAGTTGTAATGCATGTCAGATATGTTTTTTTATCTACCCTTAATTTTCATCATTAGATTATATGTATATTATAGAATGAAATTAATGTCTTGGATTTAATTTAGTTTTGTATACTTTTTACATTTAATTAGTTTAATTAATTTTTATATATTATAGATCTATTAATATTTATATTGCAACTTCATTATAGATTTAAAATGATAATTTTAGTGTCTTTAAATTATTAGTTTTAATTATTATGTTTTGACAACTTTTTATTTTTTATTTTTATAGGATTTGGAAAATCATGTATTAGTGGGAAATCTTTATGAAATAATTCTTACATAACAATGAAAATTGATTATTTTAGAGGAAATTATGATGTAATGAATCCAGTAGTAAAGAAAAAAAGTGAAGCAATTTTTAAAAAATAAACCAAATTAGAGGACTATGACATGGTCTAAAAGTCATGGTATACGTTGATGATTACTTGTAGTTACAATCATAGACTATGATGTAATGGAGATATCATTGTCCTATATATTGGATTTTTTGAAAATTCATTATCTTTCATAAAAAGTATAGTAATTTATTTTAGATATGAAGATGTGATATTAGAAACCATTTATAGAAACATTGGAACTATGTTATGGTTTTTATAAATTAAAAACTAAATATATGGGGATGTATATATTATGTCATGGTTATAGGATTTATTCAATGAATTAATTTCAATCATAACTTAAATTAAAAAGAAAAGAGTGAAACATATAGAGATCATAAATAACTTATAGGACTTCAACTGGGAATTTCAAGGGCTTGAAGAGTATTCTCTTTTCATGGTAGAATTAAATTATAACCTAATTATATTTCTAAAGTAGATATATTCTAGGGACCTTATAAAAACATAGAGTTTTACACACTTTTATTATCAAAATTTATAATGATAGTGGGATGAATTATTACGTTCTTAAATTATTATGTTAATTTTTTCGAATTAAAATATTAATTCATATTTATATATGATTTATCTTTTATTATTTTTTATTACCATCTATTGATTGGGGTGTCTCTGTTTAATGTATGAATTAGTTTTCTTGAATTTATTCATGATCATGGAATTATTTTATGTAACCCATTTTAAAATATGTTTTGAAATACTTAATTACTGAATGAATCTATGTACTTGATCAAAATAATTGTTGAATTTAATAATTAGAGAGAAATTTTTAGACTATAATTCTGTTTAAAATGGATTCCATCAATAAAATTATTATTCATTAAATATATTGTAATCAAAATTACCTCAAAAACTTATATTTATAATTTTTAGAATGTTTTATTTATTTTAATTTCTTTAAAATTATTCTAGTTAAAACTCTCTCATTCATAGAGAATATTATTACTTTTGTATTACATACTCAATTTAGGGATAAATTGTCATTGTTTGTTTCAAATTATAAAAACCACATATTATTCTTTTTTAGTTAGTGAATATGAAGTGTTATTATAAATTTTTAATCTTCATCCATGCTTTTAATTAATGATACCACATGTGTGGATAAAGTTTTTGGAATTATCTTCAGGGACTGGTGAACTTATAAAAAACATATATTCAATATATTATGATAATTATTTTCATTAACTATTTTTATTTATTTTTTTATTTTTTTTATTCTTATCATGACCATACTAAGGGTTTGAGGATAAATTTGGATACTCATGAAAAAATAACATAGGGAAAATATTAAACTGGAGAAGAAACTTTTTAACTATGATCCAAATATTTATATGATCTTGTGGAATTATAAAAACAAATAAATCACATTAAAATTTATTTAATTAAATAAGTTTAATATTTTTTAATAAGGGAAACAATAACAAAAAAATTAATAGAATACAATATACCTTTATATATAGGTGTATAAACATGTATCCTTAAATTATTTTTATTTGAAAAAATTGAGATAAAGTTAGTGATTATAAAAATGGTATTTAATTTAATTCAATTCACTAGTATGAGACATAAAAAAATCAAATACACACTTAAGATGTTTCCTTAAAAATTTTAAAACATTAAAATTCTTTTGTTCTTATGATGATACAATAAGGTTGTGAATATTTAAATTCTCCCTAATAAAAACTGAAAAGAATGGATTCAAAACTTTATACCACAAAATATTATATCATAGAATAATATTACAAAAATATTCTTGAAAGAATTATTTCCTTCCTGTAAAACTATTAATTTATCTTTGGATATTTTAAATTTTAGATAATTTGAAAAATAGTCAATTTAAAACAATTAGGATATATTAAAGAAATTATAATCAATGTATCCTAATAATTGTTAATATATGTGGTTAATCACTTGAAAAAATTATATGAAATTCTATAAATGTATAATTTCAATAATTAATTCTTCAAATGAAGCTTGTTTATTAAAGAAATTATTTTATGAATCATAATATTTGTCGGATAAGATGCACCAAATTAGTTTTCAATAGAAAATAAAGAAATTATAAAAAAATGAAATCATTCCAAATGGTGGTTTTCTATGTAATAAATAGTATAATTTTCATAAATTCTTCTTTGGTCTTGTAACTCGTGTAAAAAGGAAAATGGTCACCTGCATCACATTTAAATTGTGTTGGTTTTAATTTTTAATATTATTTTCTTGGATATAACCAATAAGTTAACCAAATAAGTAGTGGAAAACTTTTTCAGTCAAGAAGAGTTTTTCAGGGTTTGTATAAAAATAACAAATCATTAAAAACTAAATAAGATCATTTGAGGAAGCCTCGTCCTCATTCATGACTATTATTAGTGTTTTAATAATGTATTTCAGAGATAATTCAAAATTATTTCATTGATGTTAAAAAAAATAGGTTAAATAAATAGGGAATTAACTTATGGAAGGAATAACATGATAGATTATGGGTGTCATAGAGGTAAACCCAAGAGTATACAAAAAGAATGTCACACTATGGAGTAAAAAACAAAGAGTTGAGTTTTGAAAAAAGGAGTAGAAAACAATAAAAAAATAAATAAAAATTTCATAAACATGAGAAACAATTAGGAAATAAAAAATGAGTTTATAAAAGAAGATAGATATGAAGCGCTACCACCATATAAACCAACAATACCATTCCTAGAAATAGTTTAGTAAGAGTTAATTGAGAATAAAATAAAATGTTTCATACATTTTAAAAAACATCACATTAACGTTCTATTTAGAGGATAATTTCTTAACATTACCACTTATGAATTTTCATCATGGAATTGGATAAAAACAAGAGGAAGAGTGAGGAGATGAGTATAATAACTCTTACATGGGAATATTAAGTTGTTGATTCAATAATTATATCAAGGAAGTAATAATATCTGAATAGTATTTTAATTCTTATTAATATTAGATATTTTAAAATTTTAAAATCCATGATTGAATCAAGTATGAGTTTGAGAATTATATTGTGGTAAATAATTAAAAGCTTGGGATTGTAGGAGATAAATCGAAAAAAGGTTTCTCTTCAATTTATAGATATACTAATGATATATCCATGGGTTAATACTTATTATATTTGGTTAAAGTGTATATAATTTAATTTCTAGGGGATTGGATATTCATATAGATGAATAGAAAAAAAGTATTTATACTTACAATTGAATTTTTAGAAATTTGGGCCTAGATTAATATTTAATGTGGGGGGTTATCTTTGAGATTTGGTTATGATCATATGAAATTTAATATTCATAAAGAATTGGAATTCATTAATGAGTAAGAATATGTCTGGAATGAAGATAGAAATTTTGAAATTAAGATTATTACTAAAATATATGAGATTAATGAATAAGTTACTATGTGTAATAAATAAATATATATACATAGTAAATTGAAGGAGAGAGTAAGGACGGATGAGAAGATAAAGAATGTTGTAAAGGTTACTTTGAAATATGAGATAAATTGTGGTCCATTATGTTTGTTTACATCATGAGTTAGTGTTTTTTAGGATTAATTAAACATTTGAATATTTTCTAATTGAAGTGCAGAAATTGTTACCTCAAGGAATAATAGTTTGTATTTTAGAGAATAAAAAAGGAGACATATAATTGGATGAGACTCATATCAGATTATTCATTAATTCATATCGGATAAATTATTACCATTATTTTGTTACATGAAATGGTAAGTTCATGTATGGATAGATTAATTTAAATAGTTTTATTATAAGAGGAAACCCATATTTTAATTTATTTTACATGAATTTTTTTAGGAATTTATTTTAATGATATTTTTGGATATATGAATTAAATCACTTTATCATTTAGAGAGTTAATGAAATGTATCTTTCACTCCCAATTTATATTTTGATTTTATATGTCCATTTTGATCAATAATGTCACAATTTGATAAGATAAAAATGAAGAAATTAAATTAAAATGTGGGTGTTGTTTTTAATTCTTCATATTTTTTACATTAACTGTATTTGAATTAATTTATAGTTGTTAGCACAATAAAATAAAATTACATGCTCAGATCCTTGAAATAGGTTTTATCTTGGATATAAATAGTTTTTTTATAATACCATCATAACTTATTTTGAATTTTATTTTTGATTAAGATCAATCGTAAATATGATTGATGAATAATAAAGATAATCATGAGAAAGATATTTTATAAATCATGATTTACGGAGATTATTTTATTTATGTATACGAAATTTAATAAAAAAATTAAAACAATTGTGATATGAGCATTATTTATAGTAGATTAGTATGGATTACATATTTTAAATTTAAATATATTCTTGGGATTATTATTTTTAAATAAAAAAGAAAAAATAAATAAGTAATGGAAATAAAATAATTGGATTACCTTGGATTGACCAATAAATGGTGCATTCCCCCTTTTTATCTGAATTACTATAATTAATATTGGGAGGATATTAATTGTGGTGATTGCGGATCTAATTTTTGTTTGACATATCAAGAGTTTTTTGTTACATTAATGCTCATTCACACACAATCCATGATCATTTTCAAACTACTTCTATAAAGAAATTATTCTTCTTGAGCCTTCCTTTCAGTTTTGTGGTCATCAGAGGTATCTAGAAAATGATTGAAGACTATAAGTATAGGTATAACCATAATGTTATCTCGATTATGTTCATTGAGGCATGCCTTTGACCTCTATTTTGTGAAGCCTCGATTAATCAATTTACTAGATCTTTCATTTTAAATACCCCTACACTATGGTGTTGGAGCTACACCATAGATCTAAAAGGGTTAAGTTTCTTTAATATATCGTATTAAGGGTCCATAAAGCATGTTTAATGGGGTCTTACATGGATTTATAATGTTTTGGACCCTTATCATTGTCAATTTGTGGACAATTGGAGTCCCGTGACTCAACTACATCATGGAATTTCCTCAGGTATATCTAATGAGGGTGTTTAACTGAATTAAAATGAGGGATATATGGGAGGTTTCATACTATGATTTTGTTATGAATGTGTTATTTGATCCCATTATAGCCTAAAAACCTATACTTCACTATGGTGTTTTTGAAAATAAAATATTGTATTATTCTTAAGGAAGTTATGCCAACGATTAATTATAGTTTCTTATTTCATAAATTTATAGGTCCTTTCAAATTTATCTCATTTCCCTAGCCCATGTTACATAGAAACCTAGGAGGACATAGATAATTTGATAAACACTCTTGAACATTGTCTCTCAATTTTGTCTCCCGGAATTGCTATGATTGATTCATTTATGATCCAAGGTGAGTTTCCTTCATCCATATTGGTTCTTTCTCTCTCAGGTTCCCTCATGTAATGCAATGGTATATTTTTTCCGTTCAATTATTATGATTTTATATTAATGATTAATCGGGGGTTATTCTTAATATGACATCCTTTGGAAATATGGTTTCTTAATGAATGAGTTGATTAGATATCTAAGTCTATTATCCTTTGAAATATTCATATCAAGTTAGGGGTTCAATACATTTATTTTATTATATAATTGTGTGGGATTAACATGATTTATCATATATGAGTAGTTGGAAAATGTTAACATAATTAATATAATAATATAAAGTTTATTAATAGAATAATGTTGGAAGTGGTGATCTAATTATGGATCACAAATAATTGTTTGTCTCATGTGATTTTCTAGATAGTGTTATTTATAATTCTTGTGCTTTTTATTGTTATTTAGAATGAATGATGTGTTGAAACTAGTTAAGTAAGTTACAGATAATAAGAAGAATTGATTAATGATTGAGGCATATTCTTTGAGTTTGTTATTATTTCTTACAACTGCTGAATAAGAAAGGTGTTTCTATCATTAGTTGATTATATTTATTATCTACAGACTATTATGTTTCTCCTCCTTGAAAACTGGTTATGAATTAGTTAAATTAAGTCGATAATGGGTAATAGTTATTTATGAAATTAATGTTTTTCGGGTTATTATGAGCCCATATTTTCCTGCTTATTTTTTTCTTCGTGGGATGGCCTTAATTAGCCCAAAAATTTATTATGTTGAAAATATGTTTTTCTCCAAGGTTTTTTTATTAGGATAGTAGAGACCTTACTATGAATTATTTTGAACCCTATTATTATTGGGATAATATTTTATGGATAATATTTTATCCTTTTTTGTTGAATTATTTTAATATAAAAGAGGCTAAGATATATGTAATTGGTTAATATATAGGGTTTCCTATATTTCATATCATTGTATTGGGGTTGCTGACCGATTGGATGACATAGTTTGAGAGTAAAGAATTCTAATTTTTTCTTTTTATTTTTTTGTTAATCCATTGTGATTATTTCCTATTTGGTATTGATTTTTTATTCCATTGGTAATTATATCTATATAAATTTGATTTGGTTGTGTACTAATATAATTGAGAATATGAAATGGTAAATATATTTTAAATAGATCATGGGGGTGGGTGTTGATGTTTGTAATAATTAAATAAATATACCAATGGATTTGGTTTGGATAAATTCTTTAATATCATGGATTGGCTGACTATTAATTATAATTTTGAACCAAATCACTTTTTATTTTTGATGATATGAAAAAATTAAACTAAAATTAATTATGGGGTAAATAAATGATTGTAATTTACTGAATTACTATATGATTTATTATATGCTAAAACATGATGCTTGTATATAGATTTATAGAAAATAGTGGTGGAAATTAGGTTTTCATGCGGGATAATATATGTAGTTTCAGTCTAAACCTAGATAGTTTTTACTAATTTTGTTGTGTGTGATATATCATTATGTTTCTAATTTCATAAGCTCCACCATATGAGTTGATAGGGAAACCACTATTCAATTGTTTTGGGGTATGAGTGTTTTTTCCAATATCTGGGTTTGTGAGGGAATAAACCAATGACTAGTTCCTTTTAATCACTCTCAGACAAATGTTACATGATGTGTAGACATACATGGGGTATGATAGCTCAATGAATAGTTTATTTTCTCTCATGGGTTGTTATATATATCAGTTTTACCATATATATATACGAGACTATGTTAATATTGATCTCATTTAAATATTAAATTTTGAGGTAATTTAAATTTTTATATGTTTCAGGCAAGATATTTTATTTTTTTGGGTTTTTTCTCTATTTCATTATTTCTGAATGATCACATCAATTTTTGTAAGACCAAACCAATGATACTTCTATATGGGTTACTTCTTTGCACTATTAGAGAACATAGTTTTACTCGACCATATAGGTCCCTTTATGTATAGATATTTTGAGTTCATTTTGAACAAGCATGACTATGGGTTCATGATTATTTCATGATTTATGTAAAACAATGAAATACATAGGGTAATCATGTTTGTGACCATTATATAAGGGTTTTTCGGTGCACATATTGAACATGGTTAGTAGAAACCATGCGATATGAATGAATTTGTATTTATATCTAGATATTTATATTTCAAATGAATCTTACATATATTTTTAAATCATACATCCTAACAATATGATCTACCCAATCTAGTTAAAATTTCATTTTCCATTTTCCCCCAATTAAAATTAAGGGTTTTCTCCCCATATTTCCACTTTTTTTCTTGACCAAATTTATGTGCTTGAGAGGGAGTTTCTCCCCTCTATCTTCTAATATTCAAAAATTCCCCCACCTAGTTTTCACTTGATCGGTCAAGGTATTCTTCTCCTTTATAATTTTTTCTTCTTTCTCATCCTTCCCCCACAACTTTCCATTGGTATCCCTTTCTCCCATGAATCTTATAGTCTGATAGGTTTTTTTTTAGTTTTTTTTTGTGTCTTAATATTGAGTATTTTCTTTTCTAGTGTTTTTGAAGGGCCTCATATTTCTTGTTTGGGTGTTCACTATTAAAGGATATGACTTCTAAATAAATCGCTATTTCATTGAGGTGTTTTTTTTCATGTGTTCCCTTTTTTACATGTCAGTTTTTTTAGATTTCTCAAAGTTATATTCGATAAATTATTCCTATATATGATAGTTATATAGATCTTATAAATATTATTTAATGGGTTTTTACTGGGGATAAAAAAATTTCTAA
The DNA here is from genome assembly GCA_963277665.1 of Viscum album. NCBI lineage: Eukaryota > Viridiplantae > Streptophyta > Magnoliopsida > Santalales > Viscaceae > Viscum > Viscum album. The sequence goes on along the minus strand of OY728129.1, from coordinate 1,379,397,653 downwards.
AGGTGTTTGATTTTTGAAATATATTTTGAGTTTTTATTGATATGATATGGTTTCCCATAATTTTTTATATAAATGTGATGTTTAATAATGAATTTGACCTAGTTTGGGTCCTACAAAAGAAATTTTTTATTCTTGTAAAATTGATGCTAAAAGTTGGGATATGGGTTTATGTTTTATATTATTTTTAGAATGTCATAAAAATGATATTTTTTCCTTAAATAAAGATTTGAAATGTAATTTCAAATGAATACGAAAGAATGAAAATCATGATTATGTATTTTAAGAAGTTCTTGTTGGAACTGTTAAGTTGTTTTCATATTATGAACCTATATATCTCTCTTAATACCATTTAATTTGATTTACTTAATATAGATAGTGAACCATGGAAATTTGATTATTAATTTCATGATAATGAAATTAAATGGTGATGTTCCTTCTGAGGGAGTTAAACATGAGGTAAAATTTGTATTCTGCTTTTATATTAATTATGGGACATGATTGATCGATGACATAATTTAGTGATTTTATGGGTAACCTAGGAACTTAGTGAGAGTTATAGATTTATTTTGCACTAAATAATTCCATGTTAGTCGTGTCACCTAATGGTGTTCATGTATGGGGATAAAGGGGTTTTCCTCAGATCATTCTAGATATTGGAAAAATAGATATCTTGTGTGTAGGACATGTCATATGTTAGTAGTTGGTCCCTTATCTGGTAATGTATATGATCATAATAATTTAAGACTAGTTTTTATACACATGATACTAGATAATAATCATTATGTAACTTCTTTCCTTTTTGTTATCTAGTTTTCGGGTCATTCATAGCACTGTAGATTTATTTTTTCCTTATTTATTCAAGTCTCTTTAATTTCGGGGCACCTTGATACTCTATTTTATACCCTATAAACTTTTTTTATTGAAATATTTTCTAATTTTCTTTAAATTTTTATTTTTACGAAATTATTTTAAAATATGAACTTTAAATGGGTATTTTAGTAAGAGAGTTTTGGGTCGACATAATTTTTTCAAAATGATTGTTTTCATTTGAAGAAAATAATGACTGAAAGTTTATATAAGGTTCAGGGAAATGGTATTGTTTTTTCTATAATTAAAAATGAAGATTAATGTTTATATTTATATTTCAAACTTCCATAAATGAAATTTTACTTGAATAGAATAATAGAAATTCCTTGGTGGGATCTTATAGTGTTTTTATCTCATGCCTTATATAAATTATTCAGTGTATATAGCTCATGTGGTTTCATTTCTGGTTCTTTATCTTTGTTCTCCCTAATGTGGGTTGATAAGGTTGTTTAGAATCAATTGAATAAAGAAATGTTATGTGAATAAGGGTAACATGGAGGTGGTGGCTAATATTGGTTCCTATTTTTGTTTTTGGGAAGCTTTTGTATCAGTCTCTTGGTATTTGGTTTTCAAAGTATATGAAATAGTGGTTGTATTTTATGTATAAATTATGTTATAGACTTATTATTTTGATTTTATCTTATTATTTACTAGTGTGTTATCTATAATTAGACAAGTTTATTTATATTATTGGTTAAAATTATTCCCAAATGATTTTTCTATAAATACCCCGGCACTAATTTCCATCTTGGGGAGATGGGGAATGAACCTCAGTCTTTTCCACATCCCAGCTCTCCTGACCAATTTAGGGGTGACATGGGTTGGTTCATGAAAAAATGGTATCAAAGTTCCCTATTTTAGTTTGGGTTGATTCATTATATTAATAATAACTAGGAATGTGTCGGGACTCTAGTAGAGGGGGGCAGAGAAGTGCTTGGCCAACTCTTCATTGTGAAAAACCTTTAGTTGTAATTGGTGTATGGTATTTAAGTCTTGATTTCAATTTTTTTACTTGAGTATATTTGATGGATTTTTATTTTTGATGATGATATAAGAATCCCTAAAGATAATTACAATTATTATGGTGGGTAACCTCATGTTTTTAAGGAAAAAGTGATGAACAGACTAGAGTTATACAATTAGCTCATACGGTCTAGTTAAATTTGAAAATTTCAAAAATAATGGTTCAAGAACCACTCTAGATCATGTTTCACTATTGGAATATGGTATACCAGCCCATGCAAATAAACCATTCAACTAAATATTTGTCTTTCTGGATTATTGTTTCACTTACCCCACTTTCTGAAATAATCCCAATTGTGTGTATAATTGGTGTGATGATGTTTGATAGAGGTTTGGTTATATAATTGATGATGTTGTATGTGGTATTTAATTGTAATTATGATGTCTTACTAGTTTTGAATTTTGGATTTCTTTGGAAACTGGTTTTGGGATAAAAAACATTAAATGGGTGGTTTGACTATAAAATAAAATTTGAAATGGTTTTTATATAATCTCAATACCCATTAAATATTTCTTTTTTGAAATACCATTGGGTAGACTATTTTGATATTGATATTTTCTTGAAAATTTAAATTAAAATGGAATTTTTTTAAAGTGGTTTTTTAATGTATATTAGTTCTAGAAAAGATGAGTTTTTTAGAATTTCTTTTTTATAATTATGATTTTGAAGGAAAGATTTTATATGTTTCTTGTGTGAAATTAGGTTTATGAATTTTTTTAATTTTATTTTTAGAGGTGTTTTGAGATTATATTTATAGAACATGTACTGATTAATGTAATTATTTTGTGCATTTAAAGTATGCTACTAGATATAATTTGAAGAAAAGTTGAAATTTTGTTCATTGGGTCATCTTTATCATGCCACTTATCATAATTTAGGAATGGTTTTTTCTCTCATCAACACTACCCAAACTCAAGATCAAGAGGTGGTGATTACGTACTATTTTTACTTGAATCCCATATAGGTGTTCCTAAACCATTTTTCACATTATTTACATAGTTACCATGGTTATTTTAAGGTGATGGTGTTAGCATAAATTATTCAAGGAGTATTTAATTATCTTGTAACTCTTGAAGTCTCAAGATTGAAAAATATTTTCTCTCTATTTCAAGGACCTAGTATAGTTTTTTAGAAATCTATAGTTTATTCATGACTACAAGAAGGAATGTCTTGGGAGTTCTTTAAATAAATATTTATTTAGATTTTTATACCTTAGGAATTTATCCTAATAGATTTTTCTATTGAAAATGATTAAAAATGTTTCCCTTGGTGAGAGAGACTTTAACATTTAACCCAAAGTCACACTAACATTTTATGATATATAGAAATTAAACTTGAATTAAATATTAGGAATATAAATTATTTGAAATTTAATAAATTAAAAAATGAATTTCTATATAATAAATATTTATTCTTACATTCTCATAGAATATCTATCTCCATAGACCTTAGTGGTGGCATTTTGGTAATTATATGGGACGATAGTTATAGTTCAATTATAAATCTAGATAGTTTCCCCTAATATTATTCTGTGTGGTATATTGATAAATTAATTTTTTATGTATAATATTAGGTATTTTATTAATGAATTTTCAATGTTTATTAGTGAATAATCCTATGGAATGTAATTTTTTTATAAAATATCATAAATTTAAAAGAAATAAGCAAAAATGGTTTTAAATGGTTTATAGGTTTTTTAATGTTCTATTTAAATTAATATTTTTTATTTTGATTCACATTGTATTTATTTATTTTTAAGTTAAAAATTATTAAAATAAGCTAGACCTCAACCACAAGGCTCAAAGTCACTTAGCTAGGACCAAGTGAGACTAGCAGGCCATGAAAGCCCCATGGTAAGGCCTACTAAGTGGTATAATGCCGTATAGGAACACAAATTTCTTACATCAGGAGGACTATGGGGATTATAGGCGGGATGATGCATGATAGTGCCTTTGTGTGGTGGTCAAGCCCACACGGAGAAGGGAGGAACAACTCATTGGGATCGGGTGGTCGACGGTGGAGGTAGGGGTCTCTGGCCCGAGACCAACATCAATATTGTATCTGTGTAATGATTTTGGTTATAAAAATGTTCCTCAGCTAGGTGCATGTATGATACGGGACTAAACAATATAGTTATTATTCACCTTTTAAATTAAATTATGTCATCATGTTCCACTCTACTCACTTTCTCGCTCACCAAACTCAGACACATGCCACCATCGGCCTCTTCTGCCGCTGCCACTCAACACCAGCCTACAGCTGCTAGTATAAGTTGAAGAATGGCATGGATGCTAGCAATGAAGATGGAGCTCGAGCCACATGCCACTTATAATTTCTTCCACCGCCATGGATCACTCCCAAACCCTCATACAACAATCCGGAAAAACATATCAATGATATAAATCCATGGAGGCCTAATCAATTCACTTTAAATTCCAGTTTACTTGAAGTGATATATAAAGACCACTTCCACCACTTCTTCACCTATAAAACCACTATAGATGGATTACAAATTTTACCACATTGCATTCCATGCACATTAAAAGGAATATATGGCTTGTAATACCCCGAGATTTTATAAAAAATATTCTTTTAATTTCATTAATGTCGTGTGTTGTATGCTACACCAAGATTACCTTGCGCTATACACAACACCGTATTAGCTTGTAGTATACGCAACACTATTCTTGGATCGTGTTACACACAATTATGATAATAGTTATTCTACACAAAATTGAGTATATATATATATATATATATATTCAATGTATAAATGAAATATGGTTGGATTCTGTTATACAAAACAATGAAGGATTCTTGCACAACACGCAACCCTGTCTTGGCTTGCCTTACACGCAATCGCGACCTTCCTCGATAGCGTGTGTTGTACGCAATATCGGGTTTTACTAAACAACGATATATTATTATAATATTATTATGAACTAGCCGTTATGAATAGTATTAACTAAATTTTGAATTTTATAATATTATTATTCATCTTACACATTTTCTAGAACATGGTATAAGAACAAAATAAATTTTTCGGGTAAAATAAGTATTTTTCAAAAAATGCAGTTTTGCAGCCTTTTGATGGCGTAACCACATTAAATCTAGTATTTGAAATGTTTATAAGTTCAATTTTACAAAATAAAATTATTCTTTGGAATCAAGATATAAAATTTTACCTTGGATAAATTTTTCATATTATTCTGATAACTTTCATATTTTAATGAATAGTAAAAACACGCTATATTTTAATCAAAAACAACTTTTTTATCACAATAATTTATATGGTTAAATGATAATATTGAATGGTTTTAAAGTATATATAGAATATATTTTTACCTTTGAATATAATGTATGTCATTTTCATTGATTTTACATTAAATTCGTAGGTTAAATCAATTCATTCTTTTGCAATGTTTTAAAGAAAACTCATTTTCTTTCAACAACGTGATTAATTTTAATTTAATTTCTGCAACTTTTTTGTATTGAATTTGGAAAAATGGATTCCGTATTTGGAATCAGTAGGTCCAAATTATGTTAGGTAATTATGAATAGTAACTACGGTAAATTTTATTTACCATAGTTAAAGGTAAATCGGGTAATTAAGGGTGAATATAATATTATAAAATTACCCTAACACATGCCAAAATTCTATTGGATGGATACAAGTAGACCCATATAACATAAGGGTCGTATTAGATTCATTTTATGGACTTTTGACCATGAAAATAATTTAATTATTATTAAAACCAAAGAAAGTGACAACATGTCACTCTCTTAAATATTATAAGTATAATAATTTTAATTTAGTGATAAACAATAAAAAACTTAGAACATGAATAGTATCCAGAAATCTCATAAAATTAGCTACATCATAATAATTTATTTAGAATTTTTAGGTATTAAATAATTGTCATTAAAGGTGATACATTAATGATACAGAAATTATTTATTATGTGAAAAATAAGTAATATAGTTTTTATTGAAATAATAATACCCATTAAAAGGCCCAAAAACCTGACCAAAACTTATTGGTAGTGTATATATACACCTTAATCATCCAATTACTTAATATATAACCGTTTGGATCCTTATAAAAGTGATTATGACACTTATATTATTTTATTTTAAATGATTCCAAATTTGTCACCTTCATAATTTAATAAATATAACAATTTAAATATTGTAATTTTAAGATACTAAATTAGATTAAAAGTATTATTGTGAAAGTTAATAGATTTATCTTTATCATAGAATTTTATTTTTAATTTTTATGCAAAAATCAGTATATTAAATAATTATACAAAAATGTTATAGTAATTATTTTATTAAGAGCTAAACCAAATAAATGGTTTTAAAAATAATAAAATAAATATTATATTAACTATTTCATGTGATCCACTAATTTTATAGATACATATGACCTTTTATAAATCTATTAAAGCTTTTAGTTCTAACATATCTTCTGTATATATTTTATTTAAATTCAAATAAATGAATAGTGTCAAAATTGACACTATTGTTATTTTATAAAAATAACATATTATAAAATTGTTTGAAAATCACAAAAATATTTAAAAATTATAAATTTAAATTTATATGATCTATAATGTTATAAAGTATCCAATTATGGAAATTTCACAATAAATAAGTAATTATTTGTTATAATTTAAAATTTAGAATTTTATTACCACAAATAAACTTAAATAGATTAAATAAGGATAAATCAAAATGATAAGGTTTAAAATAAGATCCAAATATGTCTAAATTTGATTGGTTGATGCGATTACAACCCTATCTCATCTAATATTTGAATATGAGTCATTTTGGGAGGTTTTTAAGGGGGGTTAGATTTATTATAAATTAATATTTTTTAAGAATTCCAAAGGTTCCCCTCTCCTCCCTTATAAAAGGGCACCTCCTCCCTCTCTTTCACACACCACTTTTAGCCTTCAAGCTCGGCCAACCCCTGCCCAATTCTCTTCTCCACTTCCCTGGAAACGTCCTAGAGGTCCTTGTCTTCTTCAAAGACCAATTTTAGTGCCCTAAGAGGATGTCTCAAAGAGGCGCTTCAAAGAAGAGGTAATTTTCGTTACCGATTCTTTCACCTTTATTTCTTCTTCCACTTCTTCTTCTTAGGTTGTTTCATTATGAAGTAATAACATCAGTATCACTAATATACTTATATGTTATTATAACTATGAAACAACCCTATTTCACCAACTATCCATCCTACGGAAAACAAAATCACCGCACGTGCGTACGTACGGAATACCGTCTCCACGCCGTGGTGTAATCTATTTTCCACCACCACCTTACATGGATGGGTATAATGGTGTAAATAATAACAATTATTGTAAAGTGATATTTATTCTGTAATAGTATACATACACTCCAATAAAATTCCATGATCATGGGAACGATATCATCGCTTGTGCGTACGTACGGAATACCGTCTCCACGACGCGATGAGATTCATTCTCAATGATTAACCATTCATAAATGATTTTAAAGTATATATAATAAATAATCATGAAATATATGACATAATAATGATACTGGATTTATGTATATATATATATATTTCATCCAATTAATTCCATTCAATTCAATGAGGAAACGAAAACAACGTTCATGCGTACGTACGGCCTACCGTCTCTATGAACGGTGTATTTCATTCCATTTATCGATCTATTATATATATATATATATATGTATATTCTGAATATATATTATATAAAAATCAGGTTTTACATTCTGGATGTAAGTAATCATGATCTAAGTAATCATATGAATAATTACAAGTCAAAACATGGACGACAAATGAAACGATTTTACCCAAAACGCCTTTTAACATGGAATTTACAAAAGAACGGGTAATATAAAGTCATAAGTGAACCATATATGATATCATAACAATTAATATGATTCTGTAATAAGTCAATAACATTATTTAAATCATTATAAAGGAGGTTTGGATACGTACGAAGCATATCGGACCTAAGGTAAGGGATAATTTTGCAAATCTCATTTTTATCCGAGATTTCTTATTCGTAAGTATTTACAGGGGTTATATTTATCATCCATGTCCAAATTTTATAAAAATGTTTTCATGAATTTTCAAAATCGTTTTTACCCATTTTTGAGTTTTACTACATGGTATGTAAGGAATCTTTCATTTCTTTACGTTACGGGGTACTTTTTGACTTTTCCGACCAAAGTAGGAGAAAAATGTTATTTTTAACTTATACGGTGTGAATGGATTTTTACGGTTTCATAATGCCTCATTTTCATAAAGTATCCTCTACAAGTTTTCATGGTTATTTTCAAAAAACGCTTTTCTTTTAAAATTGCATGACATTTTTTGAAAAGAAAATGATTTTGAAGAACAAAGGATATTTTCCTCAAGAATTCATTTCAAGTGTTTTATCAAAACCATTTTCCATCTAAGATGACATTATTTCATATGTGTATGTTTCAAGTATAATGTCTCTATGATTTACATTTTTTCACTTTTCTTATTATGAAATTATATCCATTTCTTTCATATGGATTATGTGATGATGGGATGATGTTTATGAAACCCATTTTATTTATTGGGTTATTATGAATGATGTATGTTTATTTTGTGGCACAAGTAAGAATGATTTCATTATGAGATGGGTGGGACCTATATCGCCCTCTAATGCATTGGGTAAAGATTTATATCTCATGAGATAAACATGTATGGAACGGCAAGTTAAACCGGTTCAGTAATACAGGACTGGAACGAGGAGTGAACTCGATTCAGAAAGGGACTTTGTCCACTAAGATGGTCTTGGCAGCAATGCCTTGGCTAATATGGAAATCATATCATGTGCTTAATGGTTTCCACAATTACATGTTTTATTTCCATTCTATTTTATCATTCTTAATGTTTCTTTATGATCTATGCCTTACGTACTTCCATGTTTTATGTCATTTCTCATGCTTTTGAAGTTTAAACATTATGTTCATGTTTTTAAGATCAAATGTATATGGTATGTTTTATTTTATCCATGCTTACCCTTACTGATCATTTTAGCTCATCCTTTTTATGTTTTCTTTTCCCCAGGATATAAAGAAAGTTTTTAGGTAAGAAAAAAAAGTGGAAGATCTTTATGGGGGATGTTGAAGATCTTTCACCATGATTGAAAGATTACGTTCCAAGTTTCCAAAGACACTAAACTATTACGGTCCTTGTGTTTCTATTTTTGTTATGTATTAAGTATTCTGATAAGTAATGTAATGTCCATGTACGTCAATATTTGGGTCTCTACAGTTGGTATCAGAGGAAAGGTTTAGTCAACCTTTGGAAACTAGGATGCGAAAACATTAGTGAGATCCCTAGAGATATTTCTAAGGTATGTCTAGAGATGTCCCTAAGGATAAGTACACGTATAGGATATAGTCCTAGAACTATGGTAATGATCATAGAATTTAACTAAAGATGTTAGATAATGAGGATACTTTCCCTATACTATGTTGTTTTCCCTAGCATGATTTTTGCCTCTCGCACTATTATTTTTGGGTTTTAGAAAATGGCTGGAAATAGGAAGATTCATGATAATGGAGGATATGACGGACAATGGAATGATATTATTCTTCAGAAACCAAATGAAAATGGATTTGGAAGTCCAAACATCGTTTTTATCCCTAATCAGAAATATCATAATATGATCAATAATCTCAACTTTGGTAAGTTTCCAGACTCAGATAATAAGAGAAAGATGGAGTTTCATGATGATCATAGAGGAAATAAAGTTCAATTTCCCTCATGTAAATCATGTGGGAACAGACATCAGGGAGATTGTTTTAAAGGAACTGGAAGATTCTTTGGGTGTGGAAAAGAAGGACACAAATCTAGTAAGTGCAAAGGAAAAGGTTCAGTTAACACCATGGACAAGGATAATCATATTTCTACGACATCAACAATGATTAGATGTTTTAAATGTGGAATGTACGGGCATTATGCAAACTAATTCCCTAATGGAAAATCTCATAAAGAGAATCAGCATGGTCATATGGGTAGTATTTATGTGGATAATGATGAGGAGACTACAAATGATATATGAGCTGAAAGAAGGGTTGAAGCTCAGTCAGTTGTTTTAGAAGGTAGTAGAATGATTGTATGTTTATCGAGAGTTATGTTGTATAGTAAATGGTACTATGGAATAAAGAATCATCTAAGGATTGTTACACTTTTGTTTTTCCTAAAATTATCTGAAAGTATATGTTGAATGGTACCAGTAACCATGGAAGGTTATTCAGATATTTTTGTAAAGTAGATGATATGTGCATAATGAAGGAATAAGAAGAAAATGAGATGTCTGATTGTATTCATGAGCTCATGATTGATATAAGGACTAATTGATATCATGGTTTGAGTATATAGAATTTTTAGGATTTTGGTATGTGGAAAGTGTTAAATTTTAACTGCATTCATTTCTTCACTAAGGTTCAATGGGTATTCATTTTTTCAAGAGAATACATGATTAAGGCCTTCGAATGTTTGGAATGTGACCAACAAGACATATCTTATGATATATGGGGATCAACGATGGTATTAAATATCTGGTAATCATTTTCACTATATTATGAGAGTGGACTGAAGTATAATGGATAAGCCTAAATATTGGAATGGATTATGTTGGAAATAAGTTAGTATTGTTTAAGGATATAAGTTTTTTCGATATTATTGATGGGATGTTATAGTAATATAGTTTTAGAAAAAGGAAAACATGCAGGACGGGCGACAGCCCATCGCGTCAGACAAGGCTGTGGGAATCGAACCCACAACCGAAGTGCGACTGGCCTTTATCGCCTACCACTGGCCTACAGGAATTCCCTGGTTAGTAGAAACTAGTTTTATTTTATTAAGCGGTATAATATATGAAGTATAACTTCATTTTTGGAACCATATAAGATTAATATAACCATAATATGGACTTATAACTTTTTCTAACATTTTGTTTGAAAGAGATGGAATGACCCATCATTCTATCACATGATCTGCTAACACATCACAAATTAAAAATTCAACTTCATTTCTTTAAGGGATGAAGTGGAAATTGTTCAATTCACGAACAACAGTGAGATTGTACCAAAATCATGTAAGTATTTCTTTTAAATCATCAACTTTAGTGAAATGATCTTGAAAACCAAAAAAGTTGTCCATGTTCCCTTATATCCGATGAATCAGATGGTACCTTAGATCATCACAAATCAATAGCTTTGTGATTGTTGGCTTTTTCATAGCCATGTTCTCTACCACTCTCCATCAGAACTTGATGGTTAGATTTTTCTTCCATATCCATATTTTCACCTATGTTCTCCTACGTGGAAACCCAGTGATGAGTTAATTTGGGTAACCGTTACATTTCATACTTTAGTTTTTAAAGCCATGTTTTGGTATTCCTTTTTACGATGTGGGTTTCTATTAAACAAACTTTCGAGTAGTAAACCATTTATAACCCCGAAGAATTTCGAGGTCGAAATTCATTTTAAGGGGGGTAGAATGTAACACCCCGAAATTTTATAAAAAATATTCTTTTAATTTCATTAATGTCTTGTGTTGTATACTACACCATGATTACATTGCGCTATACGCAACACCGTATTAGCTTGCAGTATACGCAACACTATTCTTGGATCGTGTTACACACAATTTTGATAATAGTTATTCTACGCAACATTGAGTATATATATATATATATTCAATGTATAAATGAAATATGGTTGGATTATGTTATACTAAACAACGAAGGATTCTTTCACAACACGCAACCCTGACTTGACTTGCATTACAGGCAATCACGACCTTCCTCGATAGCGTGTGTTATACGCAATACCGAGTTTTACTAAACAACGATATATTATTATAATATTATTATGAACTAGCCATTATGAATAGTATTAAATAAATTTTAAATTTTATAACATTATTATTCATCTTACACATTTTCTAGAACTTGGTATGAGAACAAAATAATTTTTTCGGGTAAAATAAGTATTTTTCAAAAAATGCAGTTTTGTAGCCTTATGATGGAGCACCCACCTTAAATCTAGTTTTTCAAATGTTTATAATTTCAATTTTACAAAATAAAATTATTCTTTGGAATCAGGATATAAAATTTTACCTTGGATAAAATTTTCATATTATTCTGATAACTTTCATATTTTAATGAATAGTAAAAACACGCTATATTTTAATTAAAAACAACTTTTTTCATCAAAATAATTTATATGGTTAAATTATAATATTTAATGGTTTTAAAGTATAAATAGAATATATTTTTACCATTTAATATAATGTATGTCATTATCATTGATTTTACATTAAATTTTTAGGTTAAATCAATTCAATCTTTTGAAATGTTTTAAAGAAAACCCCATTTTCTTTCGACAACGGGATTAATTTTAATTTAATTTCTGAAACTTTTGTGTATTGAATTTGGAAAAATGGAGTCCATATTTGGAATCAGTGGGTCCAAATTATATTAATAAGCTACTTTTTATTTTTCGGAATTATGAATAGTAACTACGGTAAATTTTATTTACCATAGTTAAAGGTAAATCAGGTAATTAAGGGTGAATATAATATTATAAAATTACCATAACACATGACAAAATTCTATTGGATGGATAAAAGTATACCCATATAACCTAAGGGTCGTATTAGATTCATTTTATGGACTTTTGACTATGAAAATAATTTAATTATTATTAAAACCAAAGAAAGTGACAACATGTCACTCTCTTAAATTTTATATTTATAATAATTTTAATTTACTGATAAACATCATAAAACTTAGAAAATTAACATTATACAGAAATCTAATATAATTATCTACATCATCATAATTTATTTATAATTTTTAGGGATTAAATAGTTGTCATTAATGGTGATACATTAATGATACAGAAATTATGTGTTAAGTGAAAAATAAGTAATATAGTTTTTATTGAAATAATAATACCCATTAAAAGGCCCACAATCCTGACCAAAAATTATTGGTAGTGTATATATACACCGTAATCATCCAATGACCTAATATATAACCGTTTGGAGCCTTATAAAAGTGATTATGACACTTATATTATTTTATTTTAAATGATGCCAAAGTTGTCACCTTCATAATTTAATAAATATAACAATTTAAATACTGTTATTTTAATATGATAAATTAGATTAAAAGTATTATTGTGAAAGGTAATAGATTTATCTTCATCATAGGATTTTATTTTTAATTTTTATGAAAAAATAAGTATATTAAATAATTATACAAAAATGTTGTAGTAATTATTTTATTAAGATCTAAACCAAATAAATGGTTTTAAAAATAACAAAATAAATATTATATGAACTATTTAATGTGATCCACTAATTTTATAGATACATATGACCTTTTTTGAATCTATTAAATCTTTTAGTTCGAACATATATTTGTATATATTTTATTTAAATTCAAATAAATGAATAGTTTCAAAATTGACACTATTGTTATTTTATAAAAATAACATATTATAAAATTGTTTAAAAATCAAAAAAATATTTAAAAATTATAAATTTAAATTTATATGGTCTATAATGTTATAAAGTATCCAATTATGGAAAATTCACAACAAATAAGTAATTATTTGTTATAATTTAAAATTTAGAATTTTATTACCACAAATAAACTTAAATAGATTAAATAAGGATAAATCAAAATGATAAGCTTTAAAATAAGATCCAAACATTTCTAAATTTGATTGGTTGATGCGATTACAAACCTATATCATCTAATATTTGAATATGAGTCATTTTTGGAGGTTTTTAAGTGTTGTTAAATTTATTATAAATTAATATTTTTTAAGAATTCCAAAGGTGCCCCTCTCCTCCCTTATAAAAGGGCACCTCCTCCATCTCTTCCACACACCACTTTGAGCCTTCATTCTCGGCCAACCCCTGCCCAATTCTCTTCTCCACTTCCCTGGAAACATCTTAGAGGTCCTGGTCTTCTTCAAAGACCAATTTTAGTGCCCTAAGTGGAGGTCTCAAAGAGGCGCTTCAAAGAAGAGGTAATTTCTGTTACCGATTCTTTCACCTTTATTTATTCTTCCAATTATTCTTCTTAGGTTTTTTCATTATGAAGTAATAACATAAGTATCACTAATATACTGATATGTTATTATAAGTATGAAACAACCCTATTTCACCATCTATCCATCCTACAGAAAATGAAATCACCGCGCGTGCGTACATACGGAATACCGTCTCCACGCCATGGTGTAATCTATTTTTCCCCACCACCTTACATGGATGGGTATAATGGTGTAAATAATAACTATTATTGTAAAGTGATATTGATTCTATAATAGTATACATACACTCCAACAAAATTCCATGATCATGGGAACGATATCATCGCTCGTGCGTACGTACGGAATACCGTCTCCACGACGCGATGAGATTCATTCTCAATGATTAACCATTCATAAATGATTATAAAGTATATATAATAAGTAATCATGAAATATATGACATAATAATGATACTGGATTTATGTATATATATATATATATATATATATTTCATCCAATTAATTCCATTCTATTCAATGAGGAAACGAAAACATAGTTCATGCATACGTACGGCCTACCGTCTCCATGAACGGTGTATTTCTTTCCATTTATAGATCTATTATATATATATATATGTATATTCTGAATATATATTATATATAAATAATGTTTTACATTCTGGATGTAAGTAATCATGATCTAAGTAATCATATGAATAATTACAAGTCAAAACACGGACGACAAATGAAACGATTTTACCCAAAACGCCTTTTAAAATGGAATTTACAAAAGAACGGGTAATATAAAGTCATAAGTGAACCATATATGATATCATAACAATTAATATGATTATGTAATAAGTCAATAACATTATTTAAATCATTATACAGGAGGTTCAGATATGTACGAAGCAAATCGGACCTAAGGTAAGGGATAATTTTGCAAATCTCATTTTTATCCGAGATTGCTTATTCGTAAGTATTTACTGGGGTTATATTTATCATCCATGTACAAATTTTATAAAACTGTTTTCATGAATTTTTAAACTCATTTTTACCCATTTTTGAGTTTTACTACATGGTATGTAAGGAAACATTCTTTTGTTTACGTTACGCGGTACTTTTTTGACTTTTCCGACCAATGTAAGAGAAAAATGTTATTTTTAACTTATACAGCGTAAATGGATTTTTACGGATTCATAATGCCTCATTTTCATAAAGCATCATCTACAATTTTGCATGATTATTTTCAAAAAACCCTCTTCTTTTAACAGTGCATGACATTTTTTGAAAAGAAAATGATTTTGAAGAAGAGAGGATATTTTCCTCAAGAATTCATTTCAAGTGTTTTATCAAAACCATTTTCTATCTAAGATGACATTATTTCATATGTGTATCTTTCAAGTATAATGTCTCTATGATTTACATGTTTTCACTTTTATTATTATGAAATGATATCCATTTCTTTCATATGGATTATGTGATGATGGGATGATGTTTATGAAACCCATTTTATTTATTGGGTTATTATGAATGATGTATGTTTATTTTGTGGAACAAGTAAGAATGATTTCATTATGAGATGGGTGGGACCTATATCTCCCTCCAATGCGTTGGGTAAAGATTTATATCTCATGAGATAGACATGGATGGAACGGCAAGTTAATCTGGTTCAGTAATACAGGACTGGAACGAGGAGTGAACTCGATTCAGAAAGGGACTTTGTCCACTAAGATGGTCTTGGCAGCAATGCCTTGGCTACTATGGAAATCATATCATGTGATTAATGGATGCCACAATTACATGTTTTATTTCCATGCTATTTTATCACTCTTAATGTTTATTTATGATCTATTCCTTACGTACTTCCATGTTTTATGTCATTTCTCAAGCTTTTTATGTTTAAAAATTGTGTTCATGTTTTTAAGTTCAAATGTATATGGTATGTTTTATTTTATCCATGCTTACCCTTAATGAGCATTTGAGCTCACCCTTTTTATGTTTTCTTTTCCCCAGGATATAAAGAAAGGTTTTAGGTAAGAAAAAAAAGGGGGAGATCTTTATGGGAGATGTTGAAGATCTTTCACCACAATTAGAAGATTACGTTCCAAGTTTCCAAAGACACTAAACTATTATGGTCCTTGTGTGTCTATTTTTGTTATGTATTAAGTATTCCGCTAAAGTAATGTAATGTTCATGTACGTCAAGATTTGGGTCTCTACAAGGCTTCAGTGTGATTTATTCCTTAATGAAAAATTCAGAACCCCTATTATCCATGGGACTATTCTAAAAATCTATATTCAAATGCGGTATATTTAAAACATTAAATATTTGAAACAAGTTATCGGATAATGGAGATGACCAATGATCACTTTTTTCAAATAAAGTAATGAGGGATCACCAATTCTAATGGAGTTTACACATGTAGGAGGAGAGGACTCAAGTTACTATATAATTTTCATTATTTTTATTTTATTCTTATGTTTTTGTATTCTTTTTTTAGTTTTTATTTTTCTGAGATTTTAAATTAGTTTATCAATATATATAACACATGTATTTTTTTGTTCTTGTTAAACACAAATTATTTTTCTCTTCATATTCTTCTTATTATTCTATTTTATTCTACTAGTTTTTGGAAAAATATGTGTTCTCTATTTTATTATATATATATATATCATTATTTAATATCTTATTCTCTTTATCCTCCACTTCTATCTTTATTTTACTGATTTTATGTGTTCTTATTTTCTCATTCTCTTTTATTTTATTTTCAATCCATCTCTCTTATTTTATTTTATTTTATTATCTTCTATATCATTTTCCCATAGTGACCTATTTCCCCTAATAATAAGGGGATGACATGAGGCTTGACTTGGGGGAGGTTAGGTGTTATTTAATTATTTTTTAATGTTTTTTTGGTTTTGTGGGAGATGTAATGCATGTGTGTCTCATTTTTTTACAACGACATGTAACTCAATTCTATATCAATTATTTGGTTCTTTATCTTTTCCACCCATTCCATTGATTATAATCTCTTCAAACAGGGGATTTTATTTTTTTAATGAATGAAATATAATATGATGGAGTAAGATCCCTGAAGATTCCACACTCTCCATTGAGGTGTTACATCACCCTTAATTGCAGGAGGAGTTGGAATTTATATTTCTTAGGAATTAGATAATTCACAACTTTAAAATAAAAGGATATTAATTCAATCTTGAGATTTCATAATTTTATTTTCAAAATAAACTTAAATATATAAAGAATTGTAATGATAGTGATCAAAAACCTAGGGTTATTCCCATTATTTGTAATATCATTTTGTTTATAACTACATGGGAAGGTATAATTATAAGTTTTTTAATTATTTTATAAAATTAAAAAACCCAAAAATAACATTATTTTCATAAAAATAATAAAAATAATAAACTAACCATGATGATATAAAGTGAATTGTTGATGAGTAAGACATACTTGCTACGAAACATTTGGGTGATCAACGTGATCTGAACAACCAATGGAATGAATATGAGATACAATATGATATCCCCATTCATTAAAAGTAGAGTATCTAGCACCATTTCATATCTCTGAAACATTGGAGGATAAAAACAGCACCCATGTGGTGGAATTTGAAGAACAGATGGAGGAGCTCGACTAGAGCCTCCATCTACTAAGATCCACCTTCAAGGGTCCCATAAGACAAAAGAAGTGATTGAATTAGAACCAACTTAGGGAAATGATATTACTATAGAATATTTTTTCTGATTTTATTCAATATAATTTTAGTATACCCCTTATTTAGTTTAATTTTCAAATTCAATCAATCTTTACTATGACTTAGAGGAAGATGAAGAAACAGAACTTGAACCTATTAAGGAACACATATAGGTCCCTAATTGTTGTGAACATACATTATAGTAGCTCATGAAGAATTGAAAGTAGATTATATTAATGAAAATAGGACATATGATGCTCATATTGAATTGGATAATTTTAATTTTAATTTAGTTTTTTTAAATGTTTTCCAAACAAGAAAAAAATTTCTAATTTCCCATCTAAAAATATAATTCTTGTAGCCCATATAGATAAACTATTAGAAATGTAAGAGGTGGTTGCACAAGTAAAAACCAATAAAGATGATGATTCATACGTCATCCTACCCCTAACCTGAAAGCATTTACTAATTGTGAGGGGGTTAGATCTGGTATACTCTATCCATGGATAATTCCTCAGCAACAAAGAATAAATGCAATATGGGAAAATCCAAAGGCAGTTGTCAAAAAACAATAAGATCCACGCACTGTCAAACTATGGATAATAGTTGTTACTTCCCTTTTGTAGGTAGAAAAAACTCAGGGCCCACATGGGAGATCATACTAAGATTTATCTTTACATATTTTCAAGAAATTTAAATTTCATTATTAATAATTATTCAAGTATGCAACCCACTCCCTCTATTATTTTTTAACATTAATGGAATGTTCCATTATTTTTAATTATTGGTTATATTTTTTAGGACCTTGATGTAATATAAAATTCCTAAAACATTAAAGTAATGAGGACTATTCTTTAGGGGGTGGGAGGTTTATTCCATTATTTATTATTTATTTAAAACTCCCTATATTTTCTTCTTACCAATCTGTTTTTATCTTTAAATTGTAAATTACATTCCCATGCTTTAATTCTTTCCTTAACATATAAAAGACACATGATTTTATTAGGGATCTTATGATTCAATTTTTTAGACTTCAAGGATAATGATATTTAAGGATTTTTTGGAAAATATAAGTATTATATTTAAGTATGGATACTAAAATAAGGACTCATGATTTGAGGGAATTAGTATATTCATGTTAATGAATTTTACCTACTATTTTTCAGGGTTTGAATTTATGAAATTCATCTGAATTGATTTTTAATTGTTAGTCATGCCATGACTGAATTTTAAATTGTATATATCCCACTACCAATAGGGTTTCTAGAAAAAATTATTCTTATTTTATCCTGATCATATTTCTTGAGTGATCTTGGGACATGCCACCTACTCGAAATTTCATTGAAACTTATCAAAGAAATGACTATGCAAAGACACATTTAAAATGATTTATGAATATTTTGATAAGATATTATCCTTAAGAACAAATTATACCATGATAATTTATTAACAAATGGATAAAATGAATTAACATGTTATAAATGAACCTTTTTTCAATCCATTTTTATCCATTCCCTACTTTGAGTATTTTCATGATATTTTAATGTTGAAGTTTTGGGGTGAGGAAATTCATAGTAAAAGGGATAAAATTAAATTTAAGGAGAAAGTTTGGGGGAGTTATTTTTTTTATTCATAATGGTTTTATATTCATTCATTAAACTATATTTTCTGGTATTATTTAAAAAAATGAAAAATGAAAAATAAAAATAAAAATAAAAATAAAAATATTTAAATTGGTAATGACTTGGAAGAATAAAAAATCAAAATCACTAGGCCTATAATTTTTTATATTTTGTTAAGTGGGGGATATAAGGATTGTTTCAAGAATTTATTTTAAAAAAATCTTAAATAGTAGTTTGAAAAAAAAATTATAAAAGTTGATAAAAATTAAAAAAGAATCAATTTATTCATTATTATTCTATTGATAATACCCTTAGTTTTTGATTGGGAAGAGGGAGTTATTATATTTAAGTGGAAAATTTAATTTATCTTTTAATTTTGATATAATGATTAATACATTATAGATTAACAACCTCTTTGATCTTTACTTTTTAATAATCAATTCCTACCAAACATACGCCTCAGAGTCATTATAACCTTAATTACAAATTCCTTATGATTTTATGTTGCATTTATCTTTACAAAGTGGAGAAACTAGTTCCTTTACAAACATATGGATAATGATTATTTTTTCATGATATGAGAAAAACTCTACTTGAAATTTCATCATGATTAGTGAGAGAAAATATCCAAAGGTAAGGAAAATCATGATTTTGTATGTTTAATAATAATAAATTAAGGATCTTTAATGAATGAAAAGAGAAGTTCCATCATTTTTAATGGGAGAACGAATAATTATTTGAATCATTTTCCTTTTGAAAGTTATGAAATTAAACTGATATTTTATTTTGAAGTTTCATTTAAAATTTTAAATAATTTTATTGAACAATTTTAATATTTTAATTAAGGTAACATTTGCTCCATCGAAATTTGATTTTGAGGTTTCATGATTGAGTAAAAACATAGTCTATGTGTGGGGGTATTTAACACACTCATTTTTTCCTGGAAATTTTTTAATATTTAATTAATTAATTTTCAATGGTTTTCAATAAATAAACCCATGGAATTTAGTTTTTTATGAAAATATGGTAAATTTGATAGAAATAACCTAAATTGGTTTTAATGTGTTTAAAATGTTCATTTTTAATGTTATATTTAAATAAATAACTGTTATTGGAATTTCATATTTTTTTATGAATTTGTAAGGAAAAAAATCACCAACTTATCTAACACTCAACCACAAGTAACCAAGCCACTTATCTTGGGCCAAGTGAGCCTAGCCACAAAAGAGGCCCCATGGGAAGGCCTTATAAGAGGTATGGTGTTGCATGGGGACACCAGGATCATGTGTCATGTGGATTGAGGAAAGTATCAGTGGGTCGAGTCTTGAGAGAGCATACATTTGGTGGTCAAGACCACAAAGAGTTGGGAGAAGAGGCCCACCAGGATGGGGAGATACACTGTGTTGGTGGAGGTCCTATGACCCTATACCGAATTCCCTATTACATTAGTGTCATGTGTTTTTCCTATAAATGAGAGCCTATGTGAGGAACATATGAAATGTGGGACACAAAACATAGTTATTGTTCACTTTTTAAATCAAACGACCTCATCCCATGCCACACCGTATGCTCGTTTGCTCACAAAACTCAGACCTAATCCATCACTACCCTCTCCAACTATCATTGTTCGACACTAGATTATTGTATCAAATACTCTACGGATAATGTCATGGAATCCATAAAAGAATATGGATATTGTTCCTCCTTCCACTTTTTTGTTTTCACCACTATAGATACCTCTCAAACCCTCATATATCCACCATGAATCCATTATCAAAGAGATAAATCCATTAAGGCTTTATCTACTCACTTTGAAGGATAAATAACTCATAAGGATCGGTAAAGACTGCTACCTCTAGGTCCACACCAAAAAATCCACCATTGATATATTCCATATTTCACAACCATATATTCCATGCACATTTACTGAAAGAGAAGTATTCAATGTGATTTATTATTTACTATAAAATTAAAAACCCTCATTATACCAAAAATTATTCTAAAACAATCTGTTAAAAAGTGGTTAATTTAAAACATTAAAACTTTGAATCAATATATAGAAGATTGGAGAAATATTTGGATAATTTTTTCTTATAAAATTAGGAGGGATCACCACTACCAAAGTAGGTCACCCCTATAAGAGGGGAGGCTTCAAGATGCTATTTCTTTTTATTTCTTTTTATTTTTTTATTCTATTTTAATTTTAATTTTTTTAGTTCTCACTCTACTATAATTTTAACTTAATGTATTTAATAGTATAACATTTTCATTTTTGTTATTATTATTCCACTAAAATTCTTCTCTTACTGTTCTTCTTATTCTTTTCATCATATATATTTTTACAATATTTCGTTCAATGTTTTAAATATATATATATATATCTTATTTAATATCTTTTTCTCTTTCTCTTACTCTTCTATTTTTATTTTTTTGATTTTATGTGTTCTTTATATTTTCTCATTCCCTTTTATTTTATTTTATTCTCACTCTCTCTATTATTCCCTTTTATTTTATTTTATTCCTTCTCAAATTTTGATAGTGAACTCTTACCTATGATAATGAGTGGTTGGACTAAGGATTTATCTAGGGGAGGTTAGGTGTCCTTTAATTATTTATTAAATTTTATTTTTTGTTAATGGTTGATAAGAATGACATGCACGGGTGAGTCACTTTTCTACCATGACATTAAAAAAATTATATTTATATTCTTTTACTTTTATATTTTTGATCCCTTACATTTATCATAATCTATTCACACGGTGGACCTGATCAGTTCAATGGATGAAATGACATATGATGGATTTGGGTCCGGGAGGATGTCACACTCTGAATTAAAGTGCGCCATCAACCTTGATTAAAGAAGTATGTAGAATTTATATTTCTTAGGAATTTTAGGTTTTAGAACATCTAAATAAAAGGATAATAATTCATACATGATATTTCATAATTGGGTTTTCAAATCAAATTTAATCATATAATTAAGAATAATGATAGTGCTCAAAACCAAACCCATGACTAAGTTTATTATTTATAATATCATTCTATTTAGCATTGCATTATAAGGTAGAATTACATATCTTTTAATTATTTTAGAAAATATAAAAAACCCAAAAAATATAATTTTATATAAACTAATAAAAACAAAAAAAAAGTAATTATTAGGTGAGTTATAATTATTAAGTGAACAAACTGTGAAGCTTCTCATGTGAGATGACCCTGGTTAGCCACTATGCTACACTAAGGGAAAATAGAAAAAAAAATTCCACACCCCAAGATAGGCATGAATCATATATCATTATTTTTTATAATTATATACACACTATCACCTAAGTTTATATGGTTAAAAATCCAAAATGTAATGGGTTATTCGTGTTTTTTCCACTATCAATATTGGTTACCGAACAGATGGTTGACTACTCCATTTACCCCACTCTGAGTTAAATTTTTTTATAATATGTGGACATACCTAGGAAATAATGGATTAATAAATAGGGTATATTCTCACATAGAAAGTGATGGATCTCAGTTTTTTCATACCTGTATGGACCCATGTTACTATTGATCTTATTTATTTATTTCACTTGGTGGTAATTTAAAGTATTATAAGTTTTGGGCTTTTGTTTTGAATTTTATATAATTTTTTCTCTATTTCACAGTTTCTACATGATCACTACATGGAATGTAAAACCCTAAAGATGATCATTATATATGGGTTCCTTATATTTATGATTAGGTATAATATTTTGCATCCAACCATGTCGGTACCCTTATGGAGGAAGATTTATAATTCATTTTTAAGTTGAGAGGTTAAGGGTGCATGGGTAGTGAATTGTTTAGAAAGAACTATGAGATATTTAATGGATCCATGTTAGTAAAATTTATGTGCGGGTAGTTTGGTGAATATCTTTTTCATGGTTAGGGGAAACTGTGTGATAAGTGTGTGTTTGGATGTATATCTTGACAGTGTTTTGTTAAACTTTTGTTTGCCTTAACCATTTGGCCAACCTATTTTAGTACAAATTTTATTTTCACTTTTTATCTTATTCATATTTGATGGTATTACACCCATTTTAACTCTTATTTTTCACAATCAATGTTGTTTTCTTGAGAGGGAGTTCCTCCCTCCCTTCTTCTTGGATTTTAAGATTCTCCAACCACATATCCAAGTGATATCTGAAGTTATTATCCTTCTTTACACAATTTTATCCTTTGTCCTTCTTCCTCCACATCTTTCTCAGGGTATCCCTTTCTCCCCCAAACCCTAGAAGCTTATAGGGTTGGTTTTATGGTTTTGGGTGGATTTCACTTGGGGTTTTGGGCTCTCATTGATTTTTTATGAATTATCCATCTAAGGGGATGACTTTTGGATCAGTCTCCATTTTATTGAGTTTAGTTTTTGTATGTGTTTACTTTATTTTACATTTAATTTGATTCTTGAGATTTATAAATTTTATATTAAATAAATTATGTCAATATCTAATAGTCAAATAGATTTTGTAAATATTTTAGAGTTATTTTCAATTGGCATGATCGGTGTTCCAAATGGGATTGATTTATAAAATATATTTGGATTACCGAGTGATATTAAATGTTTTCTAGTAACTTTTTTTAATTAAATTTGATATTTTATAATGGATTTAACCTTATTTGGTCTTATAAATGAAACAATTTAGGTTTTTTTAAATTTTTATTAGAAGGTGGGAAGTGTGTTATTTTCATTAAGTTTAAGAATGGATTCCCAATCATATTTTATTTATTATGAAAATGACTTTAAATGGAATTTAAATTAAAAAAAAATTAATTGGTATCTTGAGTTGCTTTTATAGAAGTCCCCACTAGTGGTTTAAATGGATTTCATATTATGAACTCGTATATCCCAAATTTAGACATTTTCCATGATATTACTGATATATATAGTGACGTTGGGGTGTTTTATTATTATTGTGATTTGAATTAAATTAAAAGGGGAAGTTCCTTTTGAGGGAGTTAGAGGTGATGTGCGATTTTTATTATGCTTTTATACTGATTATATGAATTTTTTGATTCCACACCTCCTTTATTACTTTCATGGGTACACTACGTAGTGAGTTGGTTGTACTGATTTATAAAAAACTAGATCGTCTCACTCTATTAGTGTCCCCCTAATTTTTCACTAGTACAGAGACAAAGGGGTGTTCCCCCAATCATGCTTTTTATAGGCTATTCAGGTGAATTGATTGTTGGATACAACATATATTGGAAGCTAGTACCTTGTTTGGTGAGGTCTAAGATTATATTAATTTAGGACCTAGTGTGGCTCCCCACGGTACTAGAAAATAATATATAGGGTTATTATTTCTTTTGTGTTACCAAGTTTGATTAACATTCTTATCACCATGGATGACATGTATGGTTTTTTTATTCATGTCTCTTTAGTGATGGGGAACTTTGATACTCTATTTTATCACATTTAAACTTGGTTTATTGATGTTTCTCCTATTTTTTATATAATAGTGTTTTTATAAAATGATTTTAGGAAGTGTATTTAAAATTAGTATTTCAGTAAGATATAATTTAGTCGACGGAATGTTTTTAAAGTGAGAATTATCATTTAAATATGATAAAAAGGGATGTTCATAAAATGGTAATCAAAATGATATTGTCTTTTAGGTACTTACTAATGAAAATGTATCTTTATACTCTTAATTAAAAATATTATAAATAAAATTTTACTTATAATAAATATCATAAAATTTTTATTAGGATCATACTTGGATTGGTTTTTCTCAAACCCTATATACACTATCCCATGTATGAAGCTATTTTGGTTTCCTTTTAGGTGACATGGCTTCGGTCTTCATTTTGAGAGGTGATTAGGATGTTCAAAATCAATTAATGTGAGATATGGTGGGTTATTGAGGGTCAAACAGAGTGTTTGGTATATTTTGGTTCCTTTTTTTATTTTTCGGAAGCTTTTGTATTGGTCTCTTGTGTTGGATTTTATATTTAGTTTACTTTTTATATGAGGGTTTGTTAATATTTTATGTTTAGTTTATGTTATTTCTTTATTCTTATGAGTTTATTTTATTATTTCCTATTTTTTTATCCATATTTATATGAGGTTATTTATATTCAATGGTAAAAATGTTCCCAATTAGTTTCTCTGTTGATATCATATCACTAGTTACCTACATGGGGAGATTAGGAACATGCCTTGTGCCTTTCTAGAGCCTAGCTCTAGTGACCAGGTCAGAGGTGACCTAGGTTGGTTAATTAAAAAATGATATTAGATAACCATATTTAAATTTTTTGTGAGTAAATTTATAAAGTAAAAGTAATAATGTGGCGGGACTTGAGTAGAGGGTGCGAGGTAAATTCTAAACCATCTCTTATTCAAACTGAACCTCAAGTTTACATTGGTGTGTAGAATTTGAGTCCTTATTTTGAATTCATATTTGAGTATATTTGATTTATTTTGATATTTTGGGATGATATCTATATCCTCAATTAGAATTATTAGGAGTTGGGGTCACCAAAGGAAAAATCAAAGAATGAAATAGGGATACACAATTATCCCAAAAAGTCTTGTAAACAGCGTGATTCCCATATTAAATGGTTTGGGATCCATTTCAAAGCCCAAATAGTGGTTGGAACATGTTTTACCCTCCGATGTAGAAAAACTATTCACAATTTTATTTCTCTTATAGGATTTTTGCTTCTCCTAACTTATATTCTCAAATAATCCTGATGGTGTATACCATTGGTGTAATTGTGATTGATATAGTTTTGGTTATATAACTTATGATGATGGGTGTAGTTTTGAATGATATTTATGATTTCATACTATTTTTTCATTTAGGAATATTTATTTATGTGTTATAAACTAATCATTGAGTGGAATAAAAATTCTTTTGGGTTGTTTTCCAATAACATTATATTTTTAAATAGTTTTGAAAGGATTTGTATTCCCATGAAATTTTTTTGATTCAAAACAAAATTAGGGGGAGTCTTTTGAAACTAATGTTTATTAGTAAATTTATACTAAAAATAATTTATTTTAATTGGTTTTCTTAATATATATATATATATATATTTTTTAGAAAATTATTTTTAAAAAAATATATTTTGTAGAGATTTGGTTTTGAATAAAAGTTTTATATATGATTCTTGGGTGAAATTGGGTTTTGGAATTGTTTTGATTTATGGTGGAATTTTATGATTAGATTTATATAACATGGTATGATTAAAGTTCATGATTTCTTTATTTTGAGTATGCCTCCATGAGAATATTTGAATAAAAGTAAAAATCACATTCATTGTTCTTATCTTCATGATGGCCCTTCTCATCGTTTAGGAATTATTTCTTCATTTCTTGACTCTACTCAAAATTATGATAGAGTGTTGTTTTCATAAACATTATTTCCCATGGACCCCATATAAGTCTTCTTAAATAATTATTAACCATATCTTTATGGTGACCATGGTTTTTTTGAGGATATGGAGTGGATGGAAATGATTTAGGGAGTCCTTAATTCTCTTTGAACTCTCAAATATTTAAGAGTGAAAGTATTTGTTTCTCTATTAGAATGGACTAGTAACATTTTTTAGAAAGCGATGGATCCTTCTCAAATGAGTAAAGGTAAATATTGGGAATTCTTAAAGGATTATTTTTTTCAATGTTTCAGTCATGAGGAAGTTATCTTGAGGGAATTATCTATTTATGTTGATCAATAAAGGATTCCCTTGGTGAGATATTCTCTAGTTTAGTTGAATCGATTAGTGATGCTCAGTTTGGTGGGGTTCATTGGAGGGTTGAGCATGAGATTGAATAGCATGACCATGAGGTCCATTATTATATGAATAATAAAAGAATGAATCAAATGTTTTCTAATTTGAAGCTCTTAAACATTATAAGTCATATTATGATAAAATTACAAGAGATTTCATCTGGTGTGGATATCTGGGCTCCCTTCAGTAATTTTGTAACAGAAATTATAAAAAAGGGTAGTTTTGGTTATTGTCAATTTTTTTTCTTATAAATTTGTGGATTTTATCTGGAATGTATTTAATATGTAAAAATTGTTATATTTTTTATTGCAATAGATTATGGAACTGTGTGTGTCTCATATATCAGGTTTTATTTTCTTAGTATGTACTCATTATGGTGGTTGTTTCAGGAAAATGAACATGTATGTATTATAGGTTTTCTGAATATCTATGTTTTGAATGGAAGTAAATTATGATTTTTATGATAGAATCTTGATGGCTTGAGAATGGAGAGATATTGGTTCATTTTTAGTTACTAGGACAATATTGTTCTTTGAGTGTTTGATCACTTATTATTTCTTGATTCATTCCATTATTTTTTCCATGAGATGGTGTCCCATGTTTCTTATCTAAATTAACCCATTGAGTATTTTCAACTAGGTACATAACCCATGTTTGGGATTGTTAGTGCTTGGTTCCTTGATTTTTTTCTTTTTATATGAGGGTGATCATTTTTATAGTTCTCGATTAATGGGTTTTGATTTCTATTTGGGTTATGTTTTCTTTAGGAGAGAGAGTTGGTTCCTTAGGGTTTTCTCATAGTCTATGGAATTAATTTTATAACTGGGAGAATTATGGAAGTTTATTCTCATTATCAGTGTTTTTTAGTGGTGTGTTCATTCTTCTTCTCACCATTTAAAGACATTATAAATGTTGGGGAGACCCTTTACCTCTTTATTTAGGTCATTTAACATCAATAGTGAGTGAGTTATTCTTGGATATTTTTCATGATATTCATTGATTTATATTTTCATTAGTCAAATATTCATTCACTTTGGTGGAATGTTCATTAGGATTTTCTCTAGGCAGTTTCTCCTCCTTCCCACCTCATGCATCAAGGTGCGGGATTATCTTATTTTCTAACATATTTCTCTCTTATTATGGACTTTCTAATTGTAAAAAGTTTATAGTGAATATATTATAACTCCTCATGTAACTATTGATCTTATAAAATTATTTAATTTTGGTTAATATAAATTTTTATATATATTTCTAAATAGAGTTTCAAATTTTATAAAAAATTTCCTAGGTTGCAAGGTTTTCCCACGGTCACTGCATTGTTTTGAAAATTATATGGAAGGACATTACATAGGGGTTATTTCTTTACATGGTTAGTGTTCATAGTTTGATTCAAACCATATATCTACAACAACATATATATACTTACAGTGAATTTTTTATGTACAAGATTAAGGGTTCACATTCTGTTCATGTTTTTGTAAGAACCATGCAAGCCTTAAGGGGGCCATGGTTGGGACCTTTACACAGGGTTTGTCTAGCATATAGATTACACAGGGTTAGAATATATAATGGAAAACATGTTTTTTGTTCTATATATTAATAGTTTTTTTTTACAAAATTATCACATGGTTTTTTAAACCGCGCGTCCTACATAGTTTATTAAAAAAATCCATTTCTCATATATTCATATTTTAGGTTATTTATCCCCTTCTTTTCACATATTTTTCATAACAGAATATTTTCCCTCTAGAGGGAGTTCTTACTCCCTTTCTTATATGATTACAATCTTCTAAAAACTCATTTTAAATTGATCTCTATGCTAATATCCTTATTTCCTCAGTTTTCTTCTTTACGCTTTCCCACACCACTTCTCTCTAGTATCCCATTCTCATAAGATTCATATAGGCTACTAAGGATGTTTTTTCGTTTTTATGTGGATTAATTTTAAGGGTTTCTATTAATATATATCTCAAATGGATTTTTCTTAATTATTTTGGACGTTCTTATCAAAGGCAATGAAATCCAGATTGATTTCTATTTTAATAAGGTAGGTTTTTTGTGATATTTATTTATTTGATATGACATTTGTTTCATTATATTTATAATAGATATAGTCAATATATTATACCTAACTGTGATAGTCAAATATATTTTAAAAATATCTCAATATGTATTTTTAATTATCATAAATGGTGTTATAAAGGGATTTTATTTATATAATATATTTTGAGTGCCAAGTAATGTGAAATTATTTCTAAAAACTTCTTTATTTAAATTTTATATTTTAGAGTTTATTAGACCCCATTTTAATCAATTGAAGAAAAAATATATTTTTTAAAAAGTAATCTTGAAAGGTGGTAAGTGGGTTGGTGTTTTAATTTATTTTAAGGATGTGATCATAATAATTTTTTTCCAATAATAGATTGATTTTAAAAGTAATTTCAAAATAATATAAAGGACATGGAAACTTGAGTCAGTTTTTCAAGAAGTAATGTTTATAAATTTTAAACGGTTTTTATATTATCAATGTGTATAACCCTATTTAGTTCCTTTTACTTATTGTGATTAATTTAGATAGTAACCTTATGGGGATTATTATTATGATTATTCGAATAAAATGAAAATGTTTTATTAATTTAAATGGTGTTTTAGTTGAGGTTAGGATTTTATTATTATTTTTTATTGATTAAATTACTTAATTGAAAATTCACCTAAATTTTTTCATTCATGTGTACAATAAGAACTGAGTGAAATGTATGTATTTATGATGCAATACATATCCAGACACTACTATGTCCCCCCTCCCTACGTTTTATGATATGATTGGGATAGAGAGGTTTTCCCCTAATCAAGATAGGTGCAAGTGGGTCAGGTGGATTGTGTGTAAAATTTAATGTATACCAAACAATAGTCCCCTTTTTCGTACGGTCTAGAACCTTTTTAATTTAGTACATAGTGTGTTTTCTCATGATTATTGATAATAGTCTATAAGGTAATATTTTCTTTTTGTTATATATTTTTACTGATGTAATTATAACCATTTCATAATTATATTGTTTGTTTAGTCATGTCTCTTTAGTGTTATCGAACCTGTATACAATCTTTTATCACCTATAAATTTGTTCTATTTACATTTTTTCCAATTTTTTTAGAAGATTGTGTTCATAAAAAGATTTTATAATGTTAATTTGAAATGGGTATTCTAGTAAGAGAGGCATCAGTCGATGATATTTTTTAAAAGTTTTTTTGAAAAGAAAATAAAAACATATGGTTTGTAAAATGGTTATAGATATGATAATGGATAGTATGAACTTACCAATGAAAACCTATTTTTTAATTGTATTTATAATCAACATAAATGAAATTTCTCCTAAAAGGAGTATCACAAAATCCAAGGTGGGATCCTACTATGATTGGTTTCAATCACACCCTACATATACCATTTAGTGTATGAAACTATTTTGGTTTCTTTTCAGGTTCCGTGGATTTCATCATCCTCTTGTTTGATTACTAGGTTATTCAGTATCAGTTGAATCAAGATATATAAGTTGAATATGGTTCATATAGAGTTGATGGTAGAGGTTGGTTAATGTTTTTATTTTAGGGAATATTTTTTATTAATCTATTAGTTTAGATTTTATATTTTGAATACTTTGTATATGAGATATTGGTTGTGATTAATGTATAGTTTGTGTTATGGAATCATTATTTTGAGTTAATTTTATTCTTTAATATTGATATATCTTTTATTATATGTGGTTATTTATTTTCAATATTGATGTAGTTTAGAATTGGATTCTATGTTAGTAAGGTCACAAAGGTTTCCCTCTAGCGGTAATCTGGAACACACCTTTGGCCATGCCACAACCCAACTCAGGTTCCCAATTAAAGGGAAACCTAGGTTGTTTTGTGATACTACATGCATGTAAAGGATTTAGAGACTTGATATTATAGAAGATTCATATATTATACCTATAGTTATTTTACTCACAACAGGACCAGTTGTGTATTCTATAGTATCTTAAGGTATACTACATGGAAAATGGGATGCGATGGCATTTAGACTTCTACTTGGTTTTGGGATATGATGGTGAGGTTGTGATGTGTGCACTAGGTACCATATGAGATCATTATATGGATTTTATATGGTTTCATAGATGGTTGAGGTGAGTTATAAAATGGGTTAAATATCAAAACATTTTGTTTTTGGGCTTGAGAGTGAAAAATAGTGGATAAGTGGACGTGGCATAACTTTTCTATGTACACTATTTTTATAGAGAATTTCTTACTTTTACATGTTACTTGGTGAGTGTTTCATGGGGATGATGGGATATAGTGTTTTCACATTAGGTAATTAGTTGGTTTCCTCTATCAATTAATCCGGCTTTAGTATGTTTCCTTCACTTTTAAACATGTGGTTTCGGGGAGGATCTTACGGAGTATTCTTTTATGCTCATCCCATGTATATATAAATATATTTTATAGGTCTATAAGTGATTTTGGTGCCCCTGGTCACTGATTAGGATTGTATCATTTCTTATATTTAGTTGTCTCCTAAAACATACCACTCCAGTTCACTCAAAAATATTAACTAGAATAGTTATCCACAAGACCTCAAGTGGACCTCCCCGTATTCTAGAGGTCATCGACTTAAAATTTAGGTTTATAAAGTACTATTTATAGTCTTTACTCTCTATTTTTTTGTGAAATAATGAAGAAAATACCCAAGTATCAAATAAAAATGATAAGTTTCCAAGTACAAAAGAAAAATAAATACCAACATCTCAAGAAAATAAGAAAACATACAAAGATACATATAACATTACTAAAATACTGATAAAATTCTATAGGGGACCTATGTAATGTCTTAAAACCTTATAACTAACTCCTCTATACAATTTCAAGGTATGTGGTGCTTAGAGGAAGCCTAAGTAGGGTCAGTATATTTTGAGAGGTGGAATATGTAACAATGATTAGTTCATGACATAAAGTGTAGTTCATGATGTGAGATTTCATTTCACATATTGAATAGGAAATCATGACCTGAGAAGATATGTTTGTGGGATTTTATTCCCAAAATTTATTGTATATTCATAGTGTGAATGGATTAGGATTTGGTATCTATAAATCTATTTCTGAAAACACATGATGTCAGAATTTGTTTCATGATTTGGACTAAACCTAAGTTTATTGGATCTGGTAAAACCATTTTTATGGGTCTTAATATTGGGACATTTATAACCTCAATTACCTATTAATTCAATTAAATTATTTCTCAAATAATTCCTATAAATCCTCTTGTATCCTTTGATTTTATCAAAATCATATATATATTATCCCAACTCTAGGTGGCTAGAAGATTCTCTAAAATAATTTTGAATCCCTTAGAAAGGGATTGATCCTTGGATTCTCATGTTCAATCATTGGTGGTTTGAGGTTATTTTTTTCACATTCCTATTTTTATTCTATAATTGATCTTGTTTATTCTTGTTAAATCTTGACATTATATTATAGTTGATATCATTTGTTCTTATATATTTATTTTTTATATTTGTTGGTGTGGTTTTGGTGTGTATTTCTTGGAGGGCTATAGTTTCCTTGCGGGAGAGGTGATTGTAGTTCTAAATTATTTTTTTGTTGTCATTTAATATGATGTACTACTATTGGTATGGGATTCAATAAATATTCATGTTTTTTATTTTTAGCTATATATTTATTTTTCATTAACTCATTAGGTGACATTGGAATTAAACTTAATAAAGATAAATTAAATTAAAAAAATAAATTCTTGATGTTTGTAGTGATTTCATTTTTTTCTGTTGGGATAATGGTTTGTTTCTTGATTTACTATATAGTGTGATATATATGTTTATTATTTTTTTAGAATATTTTTTATTCCATTGTTTTTCAGGTTTAATTTTATGAAATTTTTAGATAACAAAAAGCTATTATTTTTAGTTGGATAAAGAATTAAAGTGGGATGTTTATTAAATATTCTAGTTAATATAATTCCATGGTAATAAAATGATTCTAAATTCATGTTTAATTGGAATTTTTTTTCAAGTATTAATGGAATTGGAAAAAGAACATTATGTGGAAAAAATATTGATAATAATTATCATGTATGTTAATGAAAATGTTTATCACTTAAGTTTAATGAAACTGGAAGTTATTATTGGAATCGTGTTTAAATATTTAAAAGATTTTAATATAGGATGTATTTTTTTACCCATGTTTGTAACCTGTGATAAATGAATAAGATAATCTAATATGGTAATAAAACTAGTTTTTTGATGAAGATAAATGTCTTGTTTGAGAGAGCCCATTTGTATGTGAATGCTAGATGTCTTGATTTTAGCACTTAGATCCCATAATGACTCAATTTATTGTTCTAACTTATGTGTTTTATCGAAATGTGAGCATTTATATGTGATGTATTACGGTACTAGGATGGCTAATGGTTTGATGAGATATGGACAGGGAGACCTGGGTTTGTAGAAGTAGTTGACCCCTGTGATAGTGAGATTCATGGTGATGTGGATGGTGATATGTATGGTGGTGTTGAGGATGGAATTGGGATTGATAAAACAAATTAATGTTATGATTACCCATTGATATGTTGAAATATGGATTTCTTCATTATAATTTTCTTCTATAAAGGCCATATGGGTGTGTTTCTTGTTTACATGCTTTCTTTTCCCCACTACTTGAGGTAGTTTTTTGTACTTGGTTATGGATTTATTTTATGGTAGAATAGGTTTTCTCTAAGGTTAACTAGAATTATGGAATAATAATGATTAATAAATTTCATTACCCATGGGTTTGGTTCTTAAATTGATGGAAAATGTTGATAATATTTTGAAACTGCGGAATCCGTTAAATTTTTATTGAAGAGAATAGACTTTACATAGTAGTTAATAAAATTTGAGTGGACTTACTTTAGTTAAAGGATAATTAATTACATAATATAAGTGGTAAATGTTAAATGGGAATAATTAATTAAAAGAATCTTTTTGAATGCATGTGTGCTTATAAGATATCAAGTTCATAGCATAGGTAGTTAGGTTTCCAAGAGAAGATAATTGTAGTTTATCATAATAATAGGATAATTATTATTGTGTAGTTTTTATCAATATTATATCATGTATGCTATGTTATTTAATATTCTACCCCACCCATGTTAGTTGGGATAATAAAATACAGTGGACTCTGGGACAGTTTTTTACTTAACAATCGGGCTGATAAAAGAAAGGAACAAATGATTTACTACCCTTTATAATTCCACTCTCTTCTCTTGGTATTGTTATGTGCAAGTATGCATGGTTTTAATGTTTCCCTATATATGTGTGTAGAGTGTTGTAATGTATTGTGGTTATTCCACACACATTTCTCTTTATAATTTCTTCATATATGTTATTATAGGTATGGTGTGTGTGGTAAGTGAAAGCATGAGGAATAATACACAATATATGGGCTATGGTGGCTCCTAAAAACTACTCTATTGATATCTAGATATGTGGCATGGGATGGCGTGATGATTTTATGAATAGATTTAATTATAGGATACATTATCCCATGTTTCTTTAGGATATATTTTTTTGGCAGAGATGGCTCGAGATGTTCGACATTGGGGTGGAGTGAGAAACTAGTGGGGAAGTGATAGTGGGGTATCTTCTTTTGATATTATATTATATGATCTTTGGTATTCAATATTTTGTTATAGATATACATAGGGAGATTTGGAACTTAGCATAATTTTTTAGGTTATGAGTTAGATTTATATATTGTTCAATGTGATTTAGCATGATTTTTTTCTTTGGCGCAATAGGATTCAGAATTGATTTTACTGAGTAAACTCATTATACTCACCCAATGTATTTATAAAAAAATAATTTTATCAAGAATAGGTTGGTTATTGAGAATTTTTTAACATTTATGATTTTTTCATTTTTTAGTTACAGTTCCCTTTTTTACATTTATTCATATATATGAAATTCCATGCATCTATTTTGGATATTCCTTTTCCTTAATCATAAGAAGAAGTTTTTGGGTATATCTATCATATCTCTCTCATGTCTCTTATCATAGAGGGTATTACCTTCTATTTCCTAGTATGATATACCTTTAGTGTTTTCTGTTAACTTATAGCCTATTGAAGGTTGTAGATAATGATAGAGTGATATTAGAGGTTTAGTTTGAGTTATTGGATAGATTATATAGGTATACATGGGTTAGGACTACTTGGGTTGGTAAGGAAATGGTGTTAGCTAAGTTTAGTAAGCAGTGTAAAAAATGGAGACCGTCTGAGACACATGTATTTATAAACCCTTATGATCGGATGTAAGGACCTTTAAATTTATTATTCTTACTAAATGAAGTATAGTGGTTATGGGGAAAAAGCCTTAAATATATCAAGAATCATTCTTTTTTACAATTGTGTTCAAAATTTGTAGACAATGGTAATAAGTAAAAACTTAAATAATAAATGAATTTATTTCTCTTAAACATTCCATATTCATAGTTTTAGATTCCCTGATGGTTTTTTATTTTTAAAATATGGATCTTGGTAAACATCCATGTTAGGTTTCTAGGAAATATGTTCATCAGGATGTTATAGAAGATTCCTGTAAAATAGAGGTTGATGATAATGACACATGGAGGAGGTCACTCCAAGAATTTCTATATCTGAGTCTATATAATTATGAGGGAGTTGTATCATACTTAGTGATGTAGGACTAGTTGGATGGGGTAGAGAGAGCCGTTATATCTATCTATACTCATAAGGAGAAATGGGTTTCGTTGGTGACAATGATGTTCTGTGGTGCAGAAAGGTAGTGGTGGTTCTTGTTCCTCAAGGATCTTGAGGAGGTGAATTTATTGCTGGAGAAGTTCCATGTCTAGTTTTTAGAATGTTTTCATTATTAGACCATAAATTTCAACAATATGTATGATCTTTCTACCCATGAATAGGGGAGTTCCAACATGCAGGGGTTTGGGATCCATTTTTTGGACCTCATCTTCTCTATGCTTTATACCCATTTCCATATGAAAAATCCATGGAGATGGATTTCAAGTAGGAATCATGTATATATATCTATAACAAATCCACATTGTTTATGCTACCAATGTATCTAGATTCATTGGAAAAAATAGATTGCTAAGAGAATGATTTCCATAACCAGATCTTCATGGGAGGGGAGTCATTAGAATTCATCATGTAGCAAGGCTATGGTCTAGGGTTCTCAGTTTCCCTGATAGAAAATCTTTTAGAATGTTTTTGGTAGGTATAATCCCTCATCAACTTGTATCTTTGGTCATTATGTCACTTTGTACCTTACTAATATATCATATGTGTGTTTCTCATATAGAGGCCAAGGTCATCTGTGGTGAGAATTCCTATCCATTCTGAGTAGGAGGTAAGTGGAAGGTGTTTTTCTTCAGGTTTCATAATTGTGGTGATTTTAGTATAGGAAGTAGTAGCATGGAGGTCCATATTTGTATCAGTATAGAAGAGACATGGAAGGTAGAGGATGGATGTGAGATTCTCCTTATTATTGTATAGTAGTTCATGGATAAGGTGGTGGTCTTTATAAGTGTCAAAGAGGTTGTGTGGTAGGTCGTGCTTAGATGCATGATCTATTGTTTCCAGTTCTATGATTTCATAACATCATTTTGATGTACTCTATGGTTGTTTTATACTTTATTGCATGTTTTTTTATTCATGCGTTATGTACTCCTTCATATCATTTTTCTAATTCCATGTTCATTTAATTAAGGTGGAGCGGCTTCTAGTTCCCTTGGTGTTGACTATGCTAGTTGGAGTTAGAACTTTTGATGAATTATGTAGAGACAATGAGAAAGTGCTAGGGAAGAACCACTATTGGGGATACTTCTTATGTTTATAGATGTATCCATATGTTATCTTCCTTAGTATATAATATTTGTGTTCAGTGCAGGACATTATGTATTGATTTAGGAGACAGGTTGTATTCTATAATTACGATGGAGGGAATGTAGTGTTTTTTGGTGAGTGACACCATCAAATGGTCTAGTGAAATGTTCCTTTCTTATATTCTGTGATGCATGATTAGATTATTAGTTTTTCATAGGCATGGAATGAGGTGTTTCTTACGGTTTCATAAGATTACCCTGATGTCTTTCTTAATGAGGTTGCATCATTTCCCCCTCGATGGTTTATCAATTTTGGGATAGATCTACAACTAGAACTTATTTTATATCAATGTATTGACATAGGATATTGCCATATAAGTTACAAGATTTTTGTGTATAGATCAATGATATATTATAGAAATATTTCATTCCACCATGTTTTTAACTTGGGGTGATCCAGTTCTACTTGTGAAAAAGGCTTGTGTAAGTTCTTGTATCTATATCAATTATTATTACTTTAACCAGATGTAAATGAAGAATATATATTATAATTTGAGAATTTATGACTTTTTAATTTAGTCAAAAGGGGATAATTGGTTCTTAAACATTGATATTTGTTTTGGATTTCATGAGATACTGGTGAAGGATGAAGATATATCGAAGTCTAAATTTCAGTGGTTTTATATCCATTATGAGTTCATTGTGATCTTATTAAATGTGTTGATTTCTCCAGTACTGTTAATTGGTTTGAAGAATGTAGTGTTTAGAGAGTTCCTGGATTAGTTCATGGTTTTATTATCATTTAAATCCTTGTGTATAGATCACTTATAATTTCTTCCATTTTGGGAGTTCTTCATCATCTTCATCATTTAGAGAATCTTTCAAAGTGTAAGTTTTGGGCTCATGAAGTTCATTTCATAGGGCATTCCATGTCCTAATGAGGTGTAGTTGTGGATAATTTTAATATTTCATCATTTTTTTCTTGGGCATCCTGTAATACAACTACAGAGGAGTGGATTTTCCTTGGTATTGATGGCTATTAAAAAAGATTTATGGATGATTTATCTTATTTTTTGACTCCTCTAGCATCCTTGACCAAGAAGTACCATGATCGCTTGTAGAATAATCAGTGTTAGGAAGATTTCATGTACCTAAAGAAGAAGTTTTTTAGTGCTCTATTTATTCATTTCCAAAATAGAGAGTATGGCTTGAGGTTTTCCATGACACATACAATATTGGGGTAGGTTTTGTTATAATGCATTAGAGAATAGTTGTTTCTTATGGGTCTCTATAGTCATTTACCCATGAGTGTAACTATGTCACCCTTTATCTTGATTTGGAAACATTATTATTTTCCTAAAAGTTGTTGTGAAATTAACTTATCAACAACTGCTTTGTGGTTTTTATAGACCAAAATATCCTATAGTATTTCTTCCCTCATCATGAACTAAACATGTGACAATGATGATGGATTAAATTCATTCATGAATATGACTTTGATATTTCATATACACAATACAATGATAATGTTATAGCTTATTTATTATGTAGAAATTCATGAAGTGATTCCATATGTGAATCTATAGATTCCTAGTGATTGGTTAAAGATCTCTTGGTGATGCATCTTGATATAGGATATGATGGTTGTAGAGGTTTAATTTTACAGATGAAAGTGCTTTTTCTCTAGTATAGTGGGTAAAGGAGACCTAGCTATGATATTACCAAGTGAAGGTTTATAGAGACAAAGTTGTCTTTGAGGATTCCCATAATGGTTGGTTTGGGGATAAACAACACTAGGTTTTGTCCCAGGGGAGGCTTTTCATCCATTTAATAATGTATGAGATAGTTCTCAACAAGTTACATAAATCACCCTTAGATGTATATCCTTCCATGGAAAAGATTTAATGATATCTGAGAGGTCATTATTGGTATCTTGGGATGAATAGTTGAGATATAGAGTTTATGTCTTGAGGTTTCGTGTGCAAGGAGTTAAAGTCTAAGAACCATGTTATATGTGTTTTTCTTTAGTTTTGGGATGTTACTTAACATAGGTAGGTGGACATTTCAATGGAATTCATCACTAGTTCACCTCAATATCATGGAGTATTTGATGTTATATTGGTGTTGGTGGAATGTATGATTAAATCATCCCACTTTATAGTGATAAGGGATTCAATCCCAATAGAGGTTTTGGCGAGGTTGTACCTTAAGAAGGTGTTGATATTTTTAAGAGTCCTATGGTTCATCTTCTTTGATCATGATCATCATTTTACCTATAGGGTACATAGAGGTCTCCAACACTTTTTTTCTCTCTTTTATGCAATAAAACTACTTTTTATCCACATAGGGATGGTCAAATAGAGCAGACAATCCATACATTTGAAAACATGTTGTGGGATTATGACCTATATTTTTGAGTTCCATGAATGAAGAACCTACCCTTGGTTGAGTTTTCTTACAATAATTATTTTCACTACACCATTAGTATAGAATCATTTAAAGATTTTTATGGATGGCCTTGTCATTCTCCTTTATGGTGAACTATTGTTAGGAAGTAAGGAATTCATAGACTAAAACTAATTTAGAGGATGATATAAATGTCTAAGGAAATTCATGAGGGGATGAAGGAAGGTTAGTATCATTATATGTTCTATATAGGTCATAATAGCAGACCTCTAGAGTTCAATATTGTAGACTATGATTTTATGATGGTGTCTCCTCATCATGGGAAATGATGGCTGGATCCTGGGAGTAATCATTCTCTCCAGTATATTGGGTCTTTCAAGGTGTTTTCTTCTATTAGAGACATGGTATATCATATAGACTTTCCATTACTGATCAGCTAGATAGAAGATGTCTTCAAATTGTCACATCTTCATCATTGTCATCATGTTAACTCTAAAATCATTGAATAAGGTGACATTGATGTTTATGATTATGTGACCATCATATAGAAGCCTATACAGATCCAATATCACTAAGAGAAGGTGTATCTTAGGAATGATATTCCTTTGGATCATTTTATTTGGTGATATGATAGCATGGAAGAGATAAATTAGGAATTTTAGTCATAGATCCACACCCAGTATCCCAAGTTGTCTTTGTTTATATCTTCTTATGTATTGATATTTATTTTTGTTTTATACCTTTATTTACTATATAATATAGTTTTATATTCTTTGATTCCTTGTTTTTTCCTGTATCTTTATTGAGTTGAATCTCCCCCAAAATATTTTTTAAGATTTGATTGTTGGTGTTGTGAGGTTTTTTACATTTCTCTTCTAAGTGAGGATGTTGAGATCCTTTAATTGAGATATTCTTGATAGGTATTTCATAGGTTGGCTATTCAAAATAACCATTTCTGTTTCATTATTTTTTTAGATGGTTTTAAATTCTTGAGGATGGTATTTTTTTGAGAGGTATCTTGTATAAGGGGAAAGATCCTTCTATACAATTCCTTTCAATGTTTCTATGTTCCATGGTGTTTGTAGAAATTTTTGAGTGGGATTAGTGGATTTTAGAAGATGGAATCTTGGAGTAAGAGAATTTTACAATGTGAATTATAGTTCATGACATTAGAGTTTGGTTCACAACATGAATAGGAACTCCTAGCTTGAGAAGAGAACGTTGTGGGGTGTGATAAATAGTTTTTATGGTGTGTATGTGATGTGAATGGATTATGATTTTTAATAAATGTATTTATTTCTAAAAACTCATTATGTGAGGTTTTTTTCATGATGTGAATTAATCCCATGTTAGTTGGATCTAGGAAACATGTTTTTTGTGTGACTTAAACTCGGGACATTCAAATGTGAATAACATATTCACATTGAGATACTTTATCTATAATAATGACTATAAATCCTATTGCACACTTGAATTTTCTCAAAACCTATAAATTTATCTAAAATAAAAGAGTCCAAATGAGTTCTCTGAATGATTTTTGAATACCTTACAAAATGGATTGATCCATGGATACCCATGTTCAATATATAGTGATATAAGGTTATTTATTTTATGTTTTATTCTCCAATAATTCTTTATTT
Source organism: Viscum album (assembly GCA_963277665.1). Lineage (NCBI taxonomy): Eukaryota > Viridiplantae > Streptophyta > Magnoliopsida > Santalales > Viscaceae > Viscum > Viscum album. Next base: position 1,379,356,629 of record OY728129.1, on the reverse strand, counting down.
ACAATAAGTATTTCTTATAATGCTATGGAGGTTGATTTATATTTTTCTTATTGAGTTATTTTTGATGATTTTTGTCACGGTTGTGGTGTTGCGTTCTTATATAGTTATAGCTTCCTTGTGAGAGAGGTGACTAGAGTTATATTTTATGTTTTATTCACAATCAGGAACATTGAAAGCCTTGAGCTTGGGGATTCATTTCTTCTCCTTGTTTTTATCTACAATCATAATGTTATAATGATTTAACACTTTGGGTAATGGTGGAGTTAACCTTAATAAAGGTAAAATATATTGATGAAATAAATTTTTTGTGGTAGTAGAAATCCCATGATTATCCACCATGATATTGTTTTTCCTCTTTATTTTCTGGATAAAATCCTATCTATGATTTTGAATTATTTATGATGTTTATTATGTTTTGGTTTAGCCTGATTAATTTCATTAAATGGTTTAAGAATATAAAGAAAATACTTTTGGTTTTATAAGGAATTAAAAATTATTATTTATTTAATATTATGGTCCTTATAATTTTATAATAATCTAATGATGATTAATGTATGTTTAATTAGAACTTTTATTCTATATTTTAATGGAAGTTTCTAAAAAAATATGGAAATTCTTGTAGTTGATAATACTTATCATGCATGTTGACGAAAATTTTCTTCCTCTATGTTTAATGAAACATGATGTTATTCTTAGAAGCATGTAAAATAATTAATATCTTATAATAGTTTATGTTTTAGGTCACCAATGATTGTAAACTAGGATAAATCAAATGGTAATCTAAGATGGTAATAAAACTATTTGTTTGATAAAGATAAATTGTTGGGGATGAACAATCCCAATTTTATATGAAGTCTGAATACCTTACTTTTATGCCCTTGATCCCCATTTGAATATGTTTTTTTTCTACCTTCTATGTTTTCTCTATATGTGATTATTGAAATGTGAGGTGATGTGAGCCTAAGATGGATGATGATTTGAAATGATATGGGAAAGAAGGATAAATTTTATGGTATCATTTGATTCATGTGATGGTGGTATGTATGATGATAATCATGGTTTTGTCATGGATAACATTGATATTTATGGAATAGGTTGAATCCAGGCATTCCCATTGATGTTCAGGAAGTTTTATGCTTTCTTAATAATAGTCTTTTTTAAAGGGTGGTCGGTTTTTTCATTTGCCTTCATTCCTATCCCTGATTCTTTAGGAAATAGGTAACTCTTGGTTATGAATCCATTTTATGATATCTTATGATGTTTCATTGAGTAAAAATATCATGTAATGATAATGATTGATAAAGTTTTTAACCCATGGGGTTGGTGCTTGAATGGAATGAAAATGATGATTATCTTGGGGAACCATGGAATCTATTAGACTATGCCTGTATGGAATTGGTTTCACTTGTTGGAAAACAAAATATGAATTAAAAATTTTTAATTAATGGATAATTAATTTATTAACATAATTTGAAAAGTTAATAGAAGGAATAAATTAGATTAAGATCCTTGAATTCTTGTGTTTTATAGGATATCTAGTTCTTAGTGGTGGCATCCAGATATCTGAGAGACAATAGTTGCAGTTGATCCTAAGACAAGGTTAATTCCCATATTTTGGTTATGATCTATATTATATATTTTATTTTATGTGATATAATATGTTATCCCACCAATTTTGGTAGGGTGACTAATAACTAATAGACTCTAGGACGGTGTTTTCTCTAATATCCAGGTTAGTGAGGAACAGATGGATAACTATCTCTTATGAACCCTCTCTCTTCTCCTTGTATTATTATGGGATGGTATTCGTTATGGTTATATTTCCTTATATATGTGTATAGAGGGATGTAATGTATTATGGTTATTTCACACACATGTATCTATGTATATAGTATCATATATATTATTATAGGTGTGAAGTGTATGGTATGTGATGGATTTAGGTATAATACATGACATACATGGATTTTCCTGGAAACTATGATGTTACTATATGGTTATGTGTTGGGTGATGATGTGATCACATGATTCACAAAGTGTGTGTTATGATATTTTATCATGTATATCTTTGGACTTTCTTCTTTTGGAGAGACATGGATTAGGACATGTGACATTGGGGTAGAGAGGAAAACCAGTCTGAAATTTATTTTAGGGTACCTTCTTTTGATATTATATTATATGATCTATAGTATGTGATATTTCTTTTATAGATAAACATAGTGAGGATGGGAAACTAGAATACATATTTAGTTAATTAGATATCTTCAATTGTATTTTAGTGATCTTTATCATTATTTCATTATGTTTTGGAGGATAGGATATAGGGAGGATCCTATTGAGTATACAATTTATTCATTCCCTATGTATTAATAATATTTTTTAGGTTATCATGATTAGGTTGGTGATTGAGTTAGATTTTACTAGCACATGGGTTGTTTAGGAGAAGTTAGAGATTTCATGTTCCCTTTTTTATTGTTCAATTTTGTGAAATTACATGCATATATTTTGGATATTTACTTACTTTTATCTTAACAAGTGTTTGTTTTGTGTTTCCATTTATATCTCTTGTTTCTCTTATATTAGAGGGTAATACCTTCTATTTGTTTGTATGATATATTGTTAGTTATTTTCACAATCATGTGTCCTATTAGAGGAGTTCTTCAGGTGTCATTATCTATCATCACTCATTTTTTGGACCAAGAGGTGTAGGTTTAGGGAATTGGGGTCATGAAACCCTAATATTCCTACCATCCATACAAGTTACACTCACTAGGCTGGTTACATACCCATACCAAAATAAAAAAAAAATCAATGGGAAACACTGCATTTTTTATACGAATATCATCCAATCTCTTAATACCATCTGAGCTTACAAGATCGTTCATATAAAGAACAACTCGTGTATTATCTCAATCTGATTTTTTCAATAAACATGTGAGAGCTTCTCTGGTACCCATGTGTAGTGGAAACCTAGGTAGGGTGTGAGTACAATGCATTATGCCACTCGAAATGGTTTCTAAAGAAATATCCATTATAAGCATATTGTATATATATATACCAAGGAATAATAAAAAATACATAGAATAATATGTGTATTTCCACAACCATTCACTAATCAGGTTTTTGGCCCTCATGTTCTAAAGTGAAACTTAAAAAATCAGACCTGCATCCACTGAAGATTCTTGTCTAATTTGTAGATCATAGGGTGATACATACATAGAATAAATAAAATGGATTATAATTTATTATATTGTTAATGGAAACTAGAATCAGTATTACAAGGTTTATGTACCATAAGTAAATAATACTAGCACCTAGAGAGTCAGTTTGACATCAAAACCATGTATCAAAACAAGTGTCAGGAGCCTCAGTCTAGCACCTAGACCATGAACATGGAGCCACGTGTCCAACACTCTAAAACATGGATACCAAGTTCCATGTCCCATTTTCAAACCAGATACACAATGTTCCATGTCCTATACCCTAAACCAATGATGCAAAGCTTTATGTCTCATACCTTAAATCAGGGTTCTGTACCTTCATGTCCATCATCCCGATAATAAAACATGTTATCAGTGATGAAAGTGCCAATCCGACAACTAAATCAAGGATTTTAAGTTTCTATTCTTATAATAATCCACACAAAAAAATACTCTATTGAACGGAAAATTAGTTTGGTATCTAAACCATTATGTTATTTACTCAAATACCAAGGATCAAAACATTGAACATTTAAAACATTCAAAAACCAAGAACAAACACTTTTAAACCATTACCATTTACCAAAGTCCAAGATTTTCTTTAACAATAACATGGCTCAAATTTACAAACCATTTTCACATATCAAAACACCATTTCTAAACCTATTTTCAAAATTATGGATATCAAACATCAATTATAAAACATTTAAAATCCACCCAAAAAGCATTGGTCTTCTTCTTTAACATCCAAAACAAGGCTGATGCCTTCATTTCCATTGAAATCATTAATAAATTAATTAAGTAATTTTTTTCAATGGGAAATGCATATAAATATTTCAAATCAACATTTTAAATCCACTTAAAATCCCATTTTTTAAATCACTTGGTGTTCAATACCTCATTTTAATTCAAAATACACTTTAAACATTGTTTTCACCCATTAAAACCCAAAACATGATTAAAATACAACTAAATTGATTTTTACCATTTTAAAAGCCTCATATGAATTTCAAAAAACATAGAAGATAAAAAAATCCCATTTTCAAGGTCTTCCACACCCCATGGGTGGTTGTAGATCTAATCTTATAACAACCAATGGATCTAATGGGACTTGTGGAAGGTCTAAGGCATCAATCAAACGTCTAAGATTATTTCCTTAAGACATGAACACAAACACACCACAAAATGATTCTATTTCACATGCTAGATACGGGAGTATATAAATTACATGACTATGGGTAAATCTTCTAGACTACCTACCTCAATTGAAGCTCTTTGATTAAATTCCCTAAAGGCTAGAATCTTTCTAAGCCCCATCCAAGTATTTTCTTCCTCATCCAAGACATACACTGTACTATCTCACAACCAAACCACCATAATTAAATAATTTTAATCACAATATAATTAATTAATTAACACCATAAATATAAAATTAATAAAATAATTTTATTTAAATTGTAAAAAATCCCAAACACTAACTAGCTGATATTATCATGACAAATATACAACTAAAAACTATCAAGAAACCCACAGCAGAACCCCAACCACATTCTAGGATAAAACTATACAAGATTAAACAATTATAAGAATTAATTAATTTAACTTATAATGAAAAAACAAAAAAAATATCTTGGCTGTATACCTTAAATAAACACCAAGAAATGGTGTGAGGAAGTCATCCTGGGATATCCTTTAAGAAATCCAACTGAAAAAACCCATGATAAATAAGAAATTCCACCATGATCTGGTGAAATCGCTTACAAAACCCTAACTAGAAAACTTAGAAATTGGAGAGGAGGAAGAATGAGGAGAAGGGAACCCACTATAGTAGGAAGACTCACCAAAAACATTGAAAAAATTATCTAAAATCACCCAAAAATTGAAGGAGGAATGAAGCGGCAAGAGATGTGGATACCCTCCTAGTCCATGCATGCAAAATGGAAAAAGAGGTGTGGGTTATCAAATAGTCCAAGGGGTGATTTCTATAAAATCAATATTTTAATGAAATTTTGGGCACTCTCACGATTTTCCCACATGGTTTTCCAAACAACGTGTCAACCATGTAATTGGGACTGTCCAAAACCAACTCCATTAGCATGATTTTGTTGCACATTTTTTTAACCACGCACCAACCATGAAACACCACACTAGATTCCTCTATAGTAAAGCATGTGATTTGTCTACAACTATGTATAGACCATGCACTGTGTCTCAATATCCTACAACCTTGCACAATTTCTCTTTACGTTTTCATGATTTACCCTATATTGTGTACTGACCATGTGACTCAATCATGATCATTTCAAAATGAAGTAAAAATTCTATGATCATCAGGGTGTCACACAGTTTTATAGAAACCATGAACACCAAAATATGAACCTATTTAAAATGGATCAAAACTACCCAAAACATTATTGAATGCCTCTAAATCTCACCCAATAACCCGAGAAACCTCATGATCCTCATTCCTCATTAAAAAAAACTATTTGAATAATTCCACTATCATAATTCCATTTCGAGCCTCACTACAAAAATAAATCATTCCATTAAACAAGGAATTAAAATTCCTTCTAGAATATTCAACTTGTACAAACATAGGATCTTACAACCTCTACACTATAGTTCTCCAAATCCCTATAAATTCATAGAGGTCAAACATTTTCATCTATTGTTCTATGTTGTTCAATTTCCAAGTAAAATAGCCGCATACCATTCTTGAATGCCTAAAACTAATCCAAGGAATAACCTCCAACCCAAGGTGATTAACTGTTAAAAAACCTAATGCAATACCAATTATCAAAATAGAAACACCAATATGGAACTTACATATACCCATCCATCCTAAAAAACTAATTAGGCTATCATCCATTTACCAATTGGAGCTATGGTGCTCCCCACCAAACTTTCATCACACAACCACAATATCTAGATGGTTGGAACCTATTAAATTATAAATACCATTGAAAACATTAACCCCCCCCCCCCCCATAATTCACCCAAAATGGTTCCCAACATACTGATCTTGAACATCTATAAAAACTCCAATGAAATAACAGATGTCATCCTCATCAGTAAGAACCATCAATAAAGGATGTATACCTACCATCTATGCATAAACTAAGAAAAAACTAGATTTTACTCAAAGTACTATTTAAATTTATATGGAGCACCTATCATTTATATAAGGACATGTCTGATGTAGTTCAAAACATACCATATCCATTCCATACATTTCCCCAACTCAAACTATCCTTGGCCGACACATCCTAGAAACGCTTGGATCCCACTACCACTATGTCTACAACTCACCAGATAATGATTCCTTAATTCATGGAGGTATGAAGATATAACCCAAAACACCCACCAAATCCCATACCTTAATTTCGACACCATTCTAGGGTTAATCCACCACTTATCAATTTCCAATATTATACCAAACTACAAACAATGATAGATTATCAACTTGACCATGATCGTTTCACCACAAACCATCCTAGCATGATACCAACACTCAAAACCCATACAATAACATTTCTAAGTCATAACCTATCGTTCAATGAGGGATCCTAAGGTAATCAGATCCACTTATTTCCCACAAAAATAATGACATAGTGGTCGTTTTATTAATTGATCTTAGGCCTTTCTGACACCACTCACATGAGGGTTTCATTACCATGATCGAAACCCCTCTCCCCACCATTATATATTAATTCTCATCATATCCCACAAAAAGTTTACAATATTTATGTACCATACTCCATCAAATATTTAATATAATGGTCATGTTGGTCTATAACCTCTCACCCCTGAGCATCTCACCAAAAAAATACCCCATAGGAAAATAACTCATCATACCCAATATAAATCCAACCAAAAACAAGGTTCAAACAATTAAAAACCCAATGTTTTACTCCACACCACCAAGTTCATCCTTAACCACTTCTCATTTCATTGACCTTGATAGGTCTCACCAAAAAAAATGTGTGTCGCTCCTCCTGAGATAAGATTCTTTACCCGACACATTAACCTATGATGCCCTCATTGAGGTTAAACATGGATTGGTCCACTAAAAAATATTTTACTTTTTCTAACATGGACATATCTATTGGTAAAAGAGTATTATTTGTTGTTAAAACGTTTTACCAACATATATGTCCTTGTTACTAAACTGTTGGTAAAAAAATTGTCGCCAAATGTTTTTATGATAGATAAAATAGTTCTGTTGCAATGATAATAATACCAACAGATAATATATATGATGGTTAAATTGTTTAGCAACAGGTTTTGGTGACAAAATTATTTGTTGGTAATAATATTACCAATAAATAATATTTTATTATAAATTACATTTAAATAAAAAATTTAATTTTTTATTGCTAGTAAAATTTCATATTACATTTATTAATTTATCATATATAATATATATGTATTAATTATTAAACCGAAGAGGATTTTAACACGTTCAAAATGAGACAAGTTTTAATTATATTAATAATGAAATTCACTACAGACATAACCTATTGGGTCCCCACCCTTCCACAATTATGTCACCCCCCCAATTTTGTTGCTAGACAACCATGTCCCCCTCAACATTGGATCAACCACCCCTGTAGCTCCATCCCATTGTCTCCAACAACTCTAGCACCAATATCTCTAGCCCATACATGAAATGTCCAACCCTAGAAGCTTCGTCCATCCATGTCATCTCTAGCTCCATCCCATTCATGCCAGCTCCAGCCCCATCCATGCCAGCTATAGTCTATGACAACTCTAGCTCCAACCCTATACATTTCATCTCCAGCCCCATCAATGTTAGCTTGATCCTATGAACAAATAGATGAGCAAACAGATGAGAAAAGACCTCATATAGAATTGAGGGATGTATACAAAAAATGTGACAGCAATACACTTACACCATAGGGAATGGAGGGAGGTACACAGACAAGTAATAGTGCATCATACATATTCAAAATATGGAATTAAAACTCATAAATGTGAATCCACAAGCCTCAAGAAGATAGATCAACAGAAAATGTGAGGACCATCAAATGCCTTGATTACAAAATCCATGTGAAAGATGTTGTGTCTTAATCTCAGAAAGAATTTTCTTGAGAGATCAAAAACACATTAGCAAAGGTAGAACCGCCTTCATGTAGCCTTCATGTAGGCTCAGACTATGATTTAGGAAGCCCATCCAATCTCATGACCACCAAATCCAGAAGAAACTGAAATGCATCAATTGAAATATGTATGAATCCCATCCAATTCTGTGACCACAAAATCCATAAGAAATTGAATTGCATCAATTGAAATATGTAGTATCAGAAGATCCATTGGATAGAAAAAACTCTCATCATACATGACACAAAACCCAAAAAATCCACACATCAATGAAAATTCAGAAGAAAACATAACTGAAACCCAAGACCACAAAACAGGCTAATACTAGTAGAAATACATGTAAAAAAAATTCAAATGAAACCTTCAAGGAAATATAACCTCAAATACAAGACTCATACAATTAACATTTTATAAAATGAGAAATTTAATTTCTACTATTGAATTCATTATAACTACTGTAAAAAATAGATCAAACATCTCTAAGAAAGACATCAAGACTACCAAATAGATTCCTTCAAGAGCTTCCAGCATCAAAAAAATTATTCCTCACACAAATAGATGAGAAAAAACATCATTTTTTTTTAAAACCTAGTGATATGTGCTGGTTTTCCATCCCAGATCCTCAAAAATTTATTAAAGAAAAATAAGGATAAAGTGTAAACATTAGGTGTAAAGAGCTTACGCCATCTCAAAATAAAATGAAATAAAAACTTCAATGCATAAAGTTCAAAACTAAAAATCATAAATCCAACCTCAAGATGTGCGCACTGTACTTAGCTGAAATCTTGAAGAAGTTATCTTCTTGCCATCCACCCCATAAACAATTGGTAGTATCCTCTATAGAAAGCCTTTCCACCCACAATAAACATCCTTCAAATTCACCTTCCATTTGACCTTTAAAACACCAATCAATATCAACAGCTCAATGCCATGGGAAATGAGCAAAGTGTGAAGGAGAAAACCCCTGGAGATGGTTATCTAGAATCTGATCACATCACATTTTGAAATATTATCCCAATAAAACCATCCCAAAGTTAATAATGTAGAAAAAAAGAGGAGAGAATGCCATAAAATGAAATCCTTAAAAGTAAATAATCTTTAGGTGTAAGACATCACATTCCCATTATAAGTGCACAACCGACTTTATAAAATGAAGGATACACCATTCAAATAGGAAGATGATGCTGATAATCCAATGAACCAATCACCAGATGTAGGTGATCAAGTACTGACCAAGCCAGATTAAACAAGGAACTCTCAATCATTATAGTGCATAAAGAGACTGCTTTCAAAAAGTTAAGCAACAACAATCATCAGGTTCTCAATAAATCCCAAAACTACTCAAGCCTCAAAAAAACATTGACAAATGTGTGGTCAAGAATCTCCTAAATACTTCCAGAATTTTTACCAAGTCATAAGAATATAAAAAAACAAAAAACAGAGAGTTCCAAGAGCTACAACCATCAACTACAGACTTCAATTTGAAAATTTTGAACCAATGATTCTTCTGAAAACTCGGAGAATGTCCTCTCAAAATCACATCAATTGAATATGTAGCTTCCCTTAAAGGTGATCCAAATAACATCATATATATCAAAATACAGTATATTGTATAATCAAATCATCAACCAACACCCAAAAAAACATTCCAAAGCACACTAAAATTCACAGAAGTAGTCAACTCAATTGTGCAGTCTGGTAACCCACTTTATACGTGTTAAATAACACAACTACATGACAATGCTTCAATGTAACTATGTAAAATTTTACTGTTTTTCAAAGTCTTGGTAATGTTTTCTTGATGATCATATTTAATTTTAAACTATTTTAAAAAAATAATTGGTTGTAATATGTGTTATAATTTCTAAAATCTACTCAAAAGGAGTGGTTATTTATTATTGAAAGTAACATGATTTCTGTTGTGAAAAAAAAAGAAAATTGTTATGAATTTAAACTTTTACATGCGTTTAAATACTATGTTAGAAATTTTAAAAGACTTGGTAATGATTTATTGATGATCGTATTGAATTTTAAACCATTTTAAGCAAATAATTGGTTGTAATAAGTGTTATAATTTCTGATAACTACACAGAAGGGGTTGTTTGGTTAAAAAATTAGAGTGTTTGGTTTGTTAAATGTTAAGGTGATATTTTGATGAGTTTAAGGAGAATAATAAATATTCAAGGAATGATAATGTTTAAACTAAACAAAAGCTAGATGAGTCTGCATAAACATCAAAATAAAAAGGAATATAACCCATGGGACCAAGATCCTAAATCATATAAGACAAAAAAGAATTATAAAAGATAATTTCTATAGTTTATGTAATAAAAATAATTATTAGAATCAAAATATATGTTATCAAATATATTTTGAATCTAAAGAGAGAACATAATGATGTATAATGTAGATTGAATATAGTTATAATCAACCATAAAATATTACAACTTTATAGTGATTTTAATTTTTTACACATTGCACAGAGAAACTCTAGCCTTTAATTATGCTTCACACTTACTCTCAATGTATGAATTCTAAGCAACCAATTCTACAATGTAGAACAAGATTTCAATAAAAAATAACAAAAAACATTCATATATTATACAAGATCAACACCTAATTCTAGACCAATTACATACCAAAACAGTACCAAGAATTTCCTCAAAATAACACTCCCTTAGTGAAGATATCAACTGCTACCTCCAATCCCGAGAAGACAAATCCAACCTAGAATCACTTCCATCTTCATTTTTCAGTGCCTTATTTGATTCAAAAGCTTGTGAATCAGATGCAGTCAAAGAATGACTATACATTGTCATGCATTCTCACCAAAAGTACAATTGAAAACCATGAAATTCAACACAGATCGAAACCAAACCAGTACAAACTTCAACAAGTACACCATCATAAATTCTACCTGAATCAGCTCTTTCAAGATACATGCTTATAGTACCCATTAGATCAAGATGGATAGACCAATACTGTTCTGGGCTAGAAGTACTTCCTTCAAGACCTAGTGGGGCCACCAAAGATGATAATTGAAGCCACCATTAACATCAACCGTCGTTCAGATATTGTGGCCAAAACAAGATATGAAACCAGGATATCAAAACTAGTTGAAGCATAAATCGACATACCTCAAAATATAGAAGCAGAATATAAAATCCATTTGAGAGTTAATCTAAAATGATGGGGAATAAACCCAAAATAGAAAACACCAAATGAAATATAAACGAACCAAAATCACTATATGGGAATGACACCACACAAAATCATGAGAAAGAAGAAGAACATAGGTAGTGAGGGAGGAAAGGCCGAACATAGACAGGGGGCGGGCGGTGATGGAGGTGAGGTCGGAGCAAGGAAAGGTGGGATGTGGGCCGGAGCTGGGCAGGATATGAGGCGGGTAGTGGGAGGCGAGGTCAAACACGGATAGGGGGAGTTCATGGAGGCATGGCCGAACACAGATTGGGGGCGGGCGGTGATAAAGGGGAGGCTGATAACAGATAGGGGGTGGCGATGGAGTCGACTCCGAACACAGGTAGGGGGAGGTCGGCGAAGGAGGCGAGGTCGAACAAAGACGGGCGACGATGGAGGTGATCAAGAGTCAAATTGGGGTTTTTGGTGTTATTATTTTTATAAAAATATTTAAATATTTATTAAATAAATAATATTGAAAAATATAAAAATAGTTAATGTTTCTAGAGAAATTAATAAACAATATTAAAAAATATAAAAACATTTAATATTTGGAGAAAAATAAAAATTAAAATCAATTATGTGATGTTTTTAGTAAAACACTAAGAAATAAAAATTTACATTGGTCACAAAAATAATATATATATATATATAAACTATGTTTCTCTTAATTTGATATTGGTAAAATCATTTTTTGTGATTTAATGGTTTATTGTAACTTTTTTTTCGACAAAATATTTTTTGGTAATAGCGATATTAATAACATACTCACGTGTTAGAAAAAAACATTGTTAGTAGTAGTATGATAAAGCAATAGATTAAATTGTTGTTAAATGATATGTTGGTATTGAATGATCAATATCAATAGATATATCTGTTGGTAAAAAAATGTTGCTATTAAAAATTAATAGCAATAATACTTAATATCTGTTGGAATTGCTCATTTTTACCAAAAGATATATTATCTGTCAATAAATTTCTGTTGGTATAATCTATTTTATTTGTAGTGGTCATGCCTTCACATATAATCCCACCACATTCTCATTCCTAATCCCAAAACATCATGATTCTCAACAAATATTCCTAGGCCATCATGCCTTCAAGCCATTCATCATACCCACAATGGTTCTCAACCCAATCATGGATCCCATTTTTAATTCATGAACTATAGTTATAGGTTTCTATAATTATTGATCCATTAGTAAAAATATATATCATGTAACCATGTTATCCTTACTCTAAGATCCCATCAATGCTTATCCATTACACTACCTTACATAACCCAAATAAAAAACATTTTTTTGACTCTAGCGAGTCAAGTCTCATGAAAAATTTCTTCCAAACCATGCCACGGGCCATACCTTCCCTACATGCACATAAAATACAAGGAATATGACTATTGGTTCTTCCAAAAAGAAAAGATAAATTATTTATCCAAAACAACTTGTATGAAAACTAAATACCTTATTTTCATTAAGAAAATGCACTTGGTTTACGTACACTCTCACGATTTTCCTGATGAAGCATCCAAAGATGATCAGGCCAGACACCTAACTATCCCTTCCCTTGAAAATTGTCTATACTGTTGAAATATTCACACACCAAGTGATTTTTATCTTAGAGAAAATAAGTCATTTCCATGCCCCTCACACCAAAACCCTCATTAAGGATGTTCATATCCCGTGGAATCACTGATTCACTCCTCCTATAGTACACTAGGTCTACCCCAACTTTATGATCACTACCCAAAGAAAACCCCATATTCTGAAAACCACATAACCTCAAGCACCTATTCTTCTCTTGATCGATCTCATTACCACTAGAAAAATTATACATATAGATATGTTACCTGTTCTAGGAACCCAAAAAATCTTTCCTATCAAGAATCCGTCCAATAAGAAAAATCTCTAGCACATGTATGATTCTTTTAAAAAATAAAATGATCCCTATGCACCCAAATCCCATTCTCGGAAACATCATTCATGTTTCACTATGAAAATCTAATAGAATCTCTATATTCCTCTTGTTCCAAGTGTAACCCCTCTCATGGTTTAACATTCAATTTCACATAGCACTAACACCCAAAACATGAGTAATGTAAAAGAAGTTCATAAGGCTATCCCACCTAGACCTATATGTCATGTCGGATAATAATTTATTAGGTCTAATAACGTAGGTCTAGTACAACTCATAAAATTTTATAGCTCATAGGGTGTCAAGAATATTCAAATACCAATGTCACATGATATAAAAATAACAAAACTCCCATATCTAGGGTATCATATACAAAAGGATTCATATTCCAAACTTCCCACCCACAACTAGGGTGACCATCCTCTCCAATAATCTACACATTATACTTCTCCCTAGAGGATCATGAAACACAACAAAACCCAGATAATAATCACCCACAATGGGTACAATAGTTATGAACTTATACCATGTTGTCCCACTAGGTTAACTGAACTTATTGTGTTTGAGGACCGTGTCATATTCATCCTCCTTATGGATCATCTCACCATAGATTCACATAACCTATTGATACTAAAAAAATCCATAAATAAGTCACCTCAACTGGTTATAATTATACCAAGTTCTTATATAGGTAAATACCATATGATATATTTTTGAAACTTTAATAAACAATGCCTTAGTAGTTAGTGAAATCAAAAACTAGAAGTCTTGTATGTCATATGAATCCTAAATATATGTCATCGTGAATGAGATTCCACTAGAAACTAAATACCAATATTAAAAACTATATCATTGGCCTCTTAACTATGGGAAAATGAATATAAATACATCACATGTAAGAACATAGAAACCACATGTGTTTATCCCATGGAAAAATCCTATAAAATTATAAAATCAAATAATAAGAACATTAATCATAATCTATAGTAACCTAAACTTATTACCGGAACATGATTTATAAACACAACAACCTGATACCCATCACAGGATCTAATACATTCTTAAATATATGGTCTATCAGATATAAAACTGTAATAAAAAATAAAAATAATTCTCAAATACCAGTTTTTAATATCCCACCATTATTCAATATAAAACACTAACTAGGCCAATTCACCACAAGACCTCAGGTGCACCCCCCCCCCCCCATATTCTAGAGGTTACTGACTAGAAATTAGGGTCTATGAAATTACTATGGGGAGACAATACCCCCACATCATACTGTGAAATAACAAATAAAATAAGAATATATCAAATACCTATGATAACAATCATACTACACGAGAAAAAATAAATACCAATAACTGAAAAGAAACAAGAAAATAGAAGTAGATAAATATAACATGAATGAACTATTAACTAATTATTGTAGTGTCCCAAACACCCATGTCATATATATAATGGTACGTCTACTAGTCCACCTAAATTCACATAAAAAATAAAATAAATCAATTAAAGGTGCCCCACTACATATCCAAGATGAATCTTAACGAGTATTTTAATACCATTTGAGCTGAGATGCTTGATCATGAAAAACTCAACTAAAGTCTAAATTAGACATGTTCCTATAATAAACATGTGAGTTCTTATCAAGTACCCATGTGTAGTGGTGGTTCAGGTAGGGTGGGATTACAACTCAGTTGGCCACCACCAATGGTGTATAAAGTAATATCCAATTTGATACCATTGTAAGTAGTTATATAAAAGTATAAAAAAAATAAAAAAAATATGATTTCTAAAAACCTAATCAACCCATTGGCCCTTGGGTTCAATAGTGACATTAGGCCAACCAAACCTATTTAAAAAAAATCTTGTTATTTGGGTCATAGAATGTCGGAGGATATATAATTAGAATAAAGAAAATGTATTATCATTGATTCTCTTGTTCTTGGAACCTAGAAGCACTAGTACCAGGCACCCATACCATGTTTACATACTACCAGTACCCAAAGCATTAGTTGGGAATCAAACCCATATGTCAAAACAAAAGTTTCCAAAGCCTTAGCCCTTCACCTAAACCATGAATATGGAGTTCCATGTTCAATAATCTAAACCAAGTATGTGTAGTGGCATATCCTATACCCTTAATTGCGGATTCAGATCACCATGTCCCATACCATAAACTAGGGATGTTTAGTTCCATGTCCCTAACCCTAAACTAGATATGTAGATCTCAATGTCTAATGAACCAATATTATAATATTATATCGTTGCCCAGAGCCCCAGTATAGAACCTAAATCTTGGATTTCGATCCACATATCCCATCCAAATCTAACCAAAATTACTTTTGTCCCCAGAACATCATTCCATCATCTAAACCATTTTATCATTTACTTGAATACCAATCTACAATATCTTGACCTCTAACAAACAAAACCTGATGTACATGGACATTAAATTTATTTTGAGTAAAACATAATGCATTAAACAAATAGATGCCCAAAGTCAATATTATTTTAGTGTCTTTGGAAACTAAGAACACATTATTCTATCTTGGTGAAAGATCATCAAAATATCTCATAAATATCTTCCCATATAGCTCTCCCACCTAAAACCATTTTTTAAATCATTGGGGAAGAAAAACATAAATAGAGAGAGGTAAAATTCTTTGTAAGGGTAAACATGGAAAACATAACATAATAATGTAAAAACATTAACATATATTTTTAATATCAAAATATTGAGTTATAAAATAAATCTTGGTAGTACGTAAGGCATAAATCATAAGAAAACTTTAACCATGATAACATAGCATTGGAATAGAACATGAACTTTTGGAAATGAAAAAAAATATAAAATCATTTCCATATTATCCAAGGAACATTTATAACACCATAACTGTGGGAAAACACCATTATTGAATTGGGTTTACTTACCGTTTTAGTCCTATATTACTGAACCATATTTACTTTTTATTTTATCCCTGTATTACTGAAACAGATTTACTTGTCATTCTAGCCATGTATTCATAAACATAACTTACATATAGATACATTCATTTCTATATCATTAGATATAAATGTTTATCCAACACATTGTAGAGATATATAGGTCACATACATCACATAATAAAAACCATACATTTTTTTTCACAAAAACATAAATCATTCATCATAACATAACCCAAAGAATAAAATGGGTGTCTTAAACATCATTACATCATAACATAATCCATTTATAACAAATAGATTTCATAAATGTCATTCCTTCATAATCATAATCAACTATAAGAATAATATGGATAGTATACTTGAAAAAAATCCTTAATCTTAGATGGAAAATAATTCTGATAAAACACTTGAAATTAATTCTTGAGGAAAATATCTTTTCTTATTTAAATTTTTTTTACAACACCACACAATTTTAAATAAAAATAATTTATTTTAAAATAACCTTGAAAACTTGTGAGGTATTATTCATGGAAAAAATATGTTATGAAAGTGTAAAATTCCATCCATACTGTATAAGTTAAAAAACATTCTCCTCGTACTTTTTTCAGACAAGTCCAAAAGTACCTCATATAGATAACGAAAGAAATATCCCTTCTAAACCATTTATTAAATGTAAAAAATAGGTAAAAATGACTTTAAAAATCCATAGGATAATTGTAACCATTTTATGAAAAAAAATAGAAAGAGAAGACATGGATGATAAATATACCCGAGTAAATAATTACATATAATCAATCTCAGATAATAATGTGATTGGGAAATTATCCCTTACTAGCTATAATTAGTTGAATCATATAAGTAAAAAGATAATGAAATTATATGAATATTTAAATATAATATCATTCATAATAATACTCCTAAAATATTCATATGATGCATAAACACCGCACAAAAGAAATAGGTGGTGTATAAGGTAGATGTCCCACAGAAATAAAAGTGAGACAAAATAATCCCTTACCTTAGGTCTGTTATCCTTTGTGTGTATTAAAAACTACTGTATAATGATTTAAATTATTACATTAACTTATTATAGAATAAATTTCATTTTTATGATATAATATATGATCATATTTTCATCTGTTTGGTAATAATATTTCATTATTACTCATTATTCGGGTATAAGAAACTGCATTTTCTTATGCATGTTTTTCCAAATAAGTTCAGGTTCGCCTTCATATATCATATTTATATCATTTAAAGATTATATTATAATAATAAATATCATATTTATACATTATTTAAATTTATATAATCATCGTTTAGTGGATATCATATAGAATGAATCACATCACATCATGGAGACGGTAGGTCGTACGTGTGCATGAGCGACGATATCATTCTGATAATTGTGAAATGGGATGGAACTCGATGGTACGTATGTTTTTTATAATTTATATAATTTTATAATAATAATATAATGTTATTATTTACATAATTATATTCATCTAATGAAGGTGGTGGTGAAAAACAAATTACACCATGTCGTGGAGACGGTAAGCCATACATATGCACGCGTTGTGATTTCATTTTTTGTAGGATGGACGGAAGGTGGAATACATTTGTTTCATAATTATAATAACATATAAATATTTTAGTGATACTAATGTTATTAATTTATAATGAAACAACTTATTAAGAGGAATTATAAGAACAAATAAGTTTTAAATAAACGATAGAAGATGTTACTTCTTCCTCGACATACTTCCTATAAATTTCCTCTTAAAGGCACTAGAGTTCGTGTTTTGAAAATATCAAAACCTCTATAAGGTGACTAAGGAAGTTTATAAGGAAAAATTTTTGGGTATTTCCGAGATTGATGGCTCAAATGGAAGTGAAGAGGTGAGGAAGAAGATTCCCTTTTATAATTGAGGTGAGGGTCACCCTTGGAAATTCTCAAAATATTAAATTAATATAAAATAAATTTTTTAAAAGAAAAGATTCTAAATTGAAATATGTCAAATATATGATGGGGATATTTTAAAATCCTCTCATAAAATAATTTTTAGACATATAATTATTTTATTTTAAATTTTACCTTTTCTGTTTACCCTTAATTATTCTGTTTTAATTTTAATTGTGGTAACAACATTTTAAGTATTAAGAGTTTATTAGTTTTACTTATATGGGATAAATTCCCCATAATTCCCCATAAGATTTTATTATTTTTGAACTTATCATAGTGACTTTTTTATTTTAATATATTTTTAAATAGTTTAATAAAATATTATTTTTATAAAATATCAATAGTGTCAATTTTTACACTATTCATTTCATTGAATTTAATTAAAATTAATAAAGAGTGATAACATAGAAAAAACAATTTAATCATCTTATAAAATTTCATATTAACTTATAAAATTTATTTATGGAATAAATTATGTCATATAATATTTATTTTAATATGTATAATATTATTTATTTGATATTTTTATTAGTAAAACAATCACAGTGTCATGGTTCTGTCAGTGTTTTTTGTAATTATATAATCACTAAAAATAATAATAAAAATCCCATGATTTGAAAATTTTCATTTTATTTATTTAGACTACTGTTTTCATAGTTTCATCAATTTTATCACTACATTTAAATTTTTATACTTATAAGAGATAATAGAGTGGCAGATTGTCACATTATTTTGTTTAGATAATAATTACATCACTTTCAGGGACAGAAGTTCATTAAAATAATAAAGTTTGATCCTTAGGTATTAAGGATAAACTTCTATTCATAAAATATGATTTTTTTAGGTTTTAGGGTATTTTTATTGTCCTTATCATATTATTTGTTACCCTGATTTACCTGATTTACCTTTAACTGTGGAAAATAAACATTACCGAAGTTACTATTCATAATGTCCAAAAAAAATAAAAGGGACCTATTTACATAATTTGGAACTAATGATTCCTAATTTATAATATATTTTTTCAAATTCAAAACATAAAAATTTTTAATTTATTTAAAATAAATTCCCGTTGTTAAAGAAAGAGAATGGGTTTTTTAAGTAAAAACCATCAAAGGATTGACTTTTTTATATATCAAATTTCAATGTGAAATTACTTCCATTGACCAACATTTGATTAAATTATAAAAACATGATATAAATATACTTTAAAACCAAATATAACAATAATCTATCAATACAAATAAATAAGATTAAAATACAGTTTTGAATTAAATTGCTGTGTTTTTCAAAATTCATTAAAATATTAATTTTTTCAGAAAAAACACCAAAATTTTAACCAAAATAAATTTTGATGTCCTTATTCAAAATAAGAAGTTTATTTTGTCAAAACTAACTTATAAAATACTAAAAATCTATATTTTAAATGGGTTCTCCATCAACAGGTGGTAAAAATTTATTTTTTTGAAAAATACTTCTTTTATCTGAAAAAAAAATGAATTTGTTTTTATATCATGTGTATAAAAAATATATGAAGAATTTTAAACATTAAATTGAATATATTATATATACATTTAATTAATAAAGTCCATAAAGTGTGATTTTATTATTTTATTAACTCGCTTTTTTGTGTTTAATTAGTTTTTCAGAAAACTATTTCCTTTTAATTTAAAAAGGTTTTATTTTTATTTTAAAATAATTAATCCAAAAAGAATTAATTAAATACATGTGTAAAAAATATTTTCAAAAATAAATTAATACAGTGTATTCCAACCATTTTAACATCTAGGGTATATGGTAACATAATAATATTTAGTTGTTCACTTATACTCGGTCATACATGAAATGAATTATATCAAAAGAAAATGAACTTGTGTGTAACACAATCCAAACATAGTATTGTGTATACCATAAGCTAAGAATATATTTCATATGCGTAATATTATCTTGGTGTGGCATACAACACAAGACATCAATGAAATTAAGAAAAACTCTATCTCATAAAAATATTGGCATGTTACATTATACCCCTATTAAAATGGATTTTGGACTCAAAATTTGATGGGGTTAAACAAGTTTTATTACTTGAAAGTTTCTTTCATAGAAACCCACATCATAAAAATGAATACTAAAACATCATTTTTAACATAAAATTTAGAAACATAAGGGTTACCCAATGTAACTCATCATTGGGATTCCACATAAGAGAACATAGGTGGGAAGTGAAAACATGGATATTGAAGAAAAAATAAAAACATCATGTTCTGATGGAGAGTGATAGAGAACCAGGTTAGGAGAAAGTTAAAAATCTGAAATCCATAAATCTGTGATGATTTAAGGGTCTATTTGATTCATCAGATAAGAAGGTACTAGGATAACATTTTTGGTTTTCAATATCCTTTTCTTGAAGTTAAATAAATGAGAAGAAATACTTACTTGATTTCAATACAATCTCATCATTAGTTGTGCGTTCAAAAATTTCCAATTCATCTATTATTAAATAAAATTAAATTAAAATTTTCATTATTGAAGTGTTAGGAGATCATGAGATCCCTAAATTAAATGATAGGTCATTCCATCTATCATTATCATAAAAAGGTTGGAAAAAATTATCAAACATGCATAATTCCATATAACATGAGATAATACTTTACTCTAACAAACTTAATCTGATGTTTAACATGAACATTAAAAAAATTAAAAACCTTATAATCCTTCTGAAAGATGAAAATATAAAACTATAGAAAAAGGATCAAAAAATAGGCTTAACATTTATCCCCCATATATCATAAGATATCTCTAGTTGTTAACATTCCAGAAATGTGAACACCTTCATCATGTATTCTCTTGAGTCACCGTAACAACAAAAATTATCATATATCCAAATTGAAAACATGTATGTTTCCTTATTCCAAAACTTATTGGATATATTCTGTAAGTCAAAAAAAGTGGTATACTTCATCCATGATAGCATAACCCTCTTTTCAACAACTCCATAATTAGTTCCCGAGAGACTAGCATCATCCAATTTACTTATTCAAATCCAACATATCTTTATCAATAAATCATTATCTTAATATAAGGTGCATATTAAGGGTTATATTTTCCTTAATCATGTGTTCCCTAAGTATATCTCCTTACCCTTAAAACACTTTTTTGGCTCCTTAAAACTATTTTATATATCCTTTATGATCCATAATGAAAAAATGATAATGAAAACACTTATATATTTCATGATTCATATAACATAATCTTTTAATTATGAAACATATACACCACAATCATAAAACATTATTCTTAAACCATTAATTTGGATCAATCATCTTCATCTTTCCTAAAATATTAAACACGTCTTATGGTATCTCAATATTAATCTTCTATGTATTAATGTAAACCATACTATAAGAACATCACATAACTTTCATATGTCATTTACAATTTATTTATCCTCAGCAGTATAACCAATACTCATACCATCTTCATTACTCTCTTCATGATATTTCCAATTAGGAAATCAATCTTCATAATTCCCAAAATTTCCACATCTAAAACATTCAATGGTTAACTATATTCGATGTGTTTTTAGCTATTTTCTAACACTAGACAGCAGATTGTGATAAATACATACCAGAGATTAGAAACACATAAGTAAGGTAAATTACATATAATATTTGAATCTAATATATCCTCAGTTTAAACCTATGTTAGTCATAATTATCACAACGATCATATGATTGTAAACTATACTTAGAATTATCCATAGGACATCCCTAGACATATCTTTAGAAATATCTCTAGGTATTTCTCTAAAGTTTTCATATCATAGTTTCCAATGTTTGAATAAACCTTTACTCTAATACCAACTCTAACAACCCAAATCCTAGTGTATATGGACATTACATTTCTTTTGTTGAATACATAATACATTACACAAATAGACACCCAAAGACTATATTATTTTAGTGTATTTGTAAAATCAGACCACATTCTTCTAGCTTGGTTAAAGATCTTCATCATATCCCATAAATATCTTCACTTTTAGTTTTCCTACGTAAAACCGTTATTTATATCCTGGGGGAAAGAAAACCTAAATAGAGTGAACTCAACTTCTCAGTAAGGGAAGACATAGAAAACATAAACATAATAATTTAAAAACATGATCACAAATTTTTAATAACAAAATATTGAGTCATAAAATAAATATTGGCAGTACGTAAGGCATAAATCATAAAGGATCATTAACATAATAACATCGCATTGGCATAAAACATGAACTTGTGGAAGACACATAAACATAGAAAATCATTTCTATTCATTCCAAGGATTATTTCCAAGATCATTATTGTGTAAACAATTCAATTACTGAACTAGTTCTACTTAATGTTTCATCCATGTATTACTGAACTGAATTTACTTTCCATTCCAGCCCTATATTACGAAACCAGATTTACTTTTCGTCTCAGCCTTGTATTACTGACCCTGGATTACTTTCCATTCTATTCATTTATATCTCATGAGATATAAATATTTTCCCAAGTCATTGGAGGGAGATATAGGTCTCACTCAACGCATAATGAAAACCATACATATTTGTTCCATAAAAATGTAAATCCTTTATCACAACATAACCCAAAGAATAAAATGGGATTCTTAAACATTGTTCTAACATAACATAATCCATGTAAAAAATGGATTTCATAAATAGCATTCCATCTTAAAAATAATTAACCATATTAATAATATGGATAGTAAACTTGAAAAAATATTCTTCATCTTAGATGGAAAATAGTTTTGATAAATCACTTGAAATTTATTCTAGAGGAAAATATCATTTCTTCTTCAAAAATGGTTTATTTTCTTAAAACACTGCGCAATTTTAAAAGAAAATAATTTATTGAAAATAACCTGAAAAATATCGAGGAAATATTTATGGAAACAAGGTGTTAATAAATAATAATATTCCATCAATTCTATATAAGATAAAAAAATATTGTCCTCATACGTTTTCCAAAAAAGTCAAAAAGTACCTCGTATGGAAAATGAAAGAAATATTCTGCCCTGTACTAAAAGTAAAAAATGGGTAAAGGTGACTTTAAACATCCATATGAGAATATTAAATGTTTTATGAAAACTTTTTTTTATAAATCATGGACAAGGATGATAAATATACCCCTGTAAAAAATTACATATATAATATCTTTGATAATAATGAGATTACAAAATTATCCCTTACCAATTATAATCAGTCAAATTTTATGCCTCATAAAATAAAGATAATTATATTCGTATGTAAATAAAATAACCTTGATAATAAGAATCATAAAACCTTAATGTGAAGCATAAACACTCCTCCTCCAATGGCCCGAAGGCCTTCATTTTTTATTGATTTTGATAATCAACCTTTCAAGGGATGAGGTGGAACCCTTACGAGGCCCGTAGGCATAAGAATTACATGGCCCATAGGCCTTAGAGGAATTCATTTCCCATAGTCTTAAAACATTAAATACAACCCAAACTAACTACTTCGAACTGCTCCTCCCCAGCATCTTCATCATGAAATCAGCTCTCTACCATCGCATTGCTGTTCGGCTAGGCATTCTTGTGCATGCACTGGATTTTCCCGATGGCAGGTGTCATACCCTTTCATTATTGCAATCCGTTTAGCTCTGCTGTGGTGAAATCTCCTTGCTCATCCTCCTTGTAGAGCTGGTTCCTTGTAGTTGTCTGGTTTGTATATGCATTAAAGGTAGCCCGAAGGCCTTGAGGTGGCCCTAAGGCCTTACTAACCCGAAGGCCTGGGTGGCCCAAAGCCCTTAAAAGACTCAAGGACCAAATCAGTGTCCCAAAGGCCCAAACTGGGGAATATTCCTTGTAATAATATTTTTATGATATTATATTATCGTATTATCATCCGTTTGGTAATAATATTTCATTATTACTCATTATTCTGGTATAAACTTCTTCGTTTTCTTATGCATGTTTTGTTGAATGAGTTATTGTTCTCCTTCTTAGGTCATATTTATATCACTAAATAATTATATTAACATAATAAATATCATATTTATTCATTCTTTGCATTTATTTAATCTTTTTTAATGGATATCTTATAAAATTAATTGTATCTCATCGTGGAGATGGTAGGTCGTACGTACACACGAGCGACGATATCATTATGATAATTGTGAAATGTTATGGAAGTGGATAGTATATATGTTGTTCAATAATATCTATAATTATATAATAATTATATATAGCTATTATTTAAATCATTATATCTATCCAATCAAGGTGGTGGTGAAAACAAAATTACACCACGACGTAGAGACGGTAAGTCATACGTACGGACACGTGGTGATTTCATTTTTTGTAGGGTGGAAAGAAGGTGGAATATAGTTGTTTAATAATTATAATTACATATAAGAATATTAATGATACTTATGTTATTATTTTATAATTAAACAATTAATAAAGAGTAATTAGAAAAATAATTAAGTATGGAAGAATTGGTAGAAGGGATTACCACTTCTTTGGCGTGCTTCCTTTAAATCTCTTATTAAAGGCACTAGAGTTGGTCTTTTGAGAAACCAAAAACGTATATAATGTGACTAATTATGTTTTTAAAGTAAAGTATCAGGGTATGGCCAAGATCTAAGGATAAAATAAATGTGAATAGGTGAGGGAGGGGGTTCCCTTTTATAATTGAAGTGAGGAGCACCCTTGGAAATTTTTAAAATATTAAATTAACATAAATTACATTTTTTTAATAAAAAAGATAATAAATTAAAATATTTATAATATAAGATGATTATAGTTCAAAATAATCTCATAAAATAATTTTTAATCATGTTTTTATTTTATTTTAAACTGTATCTTTTTGGTTTACCCTTAATTATTCTCTTTTAATTTCAATTGTTGTGGCAACATTTTAAGTATTACGAGGCTATAAATTTTACTTATGTGGGTTAAAGTTCACATAACTTGGAATTAATGAATATTTTTACCTTATAATAGTCACTTTAAGATTTTAAAAGATTTTAAATAATTTTAAATAAATTAATAAAATATTATTTTTATAAAATATCAATAATGTCAATTTTTACACAATTGATTTTATTGAATTTAAATAAACATTATATAGAGATATAACTTAGAAAAAAACAATTTAATAGTATTATAACTTGCCATATTCACCTATAAAAGTAGTTTATGACCTAAATTATGTCATATATTATTTATTTTTATATTTATAATATCATTTATTTTATTTCTGTTTTAATAAAACCATTATTTTATAATTGTTGGGGAAATATTTATGGTAATTATTTAATATATAAAAATTATAAATAAATTCACATGATTTATATAATTTAATTATATTTATTGAGACTAATTATTTTTACAGATGAATTAATTTTATCTCTACATTAAAATTTTTATACTTGTAAAAGAAAATAAAGTGACATGTTGTCACTTTCTTTTCTTTAAATAATAATTACATCAATTTCATGAAAAAGGTCTATTAAACGAATAAATTTTGATCCTTGGTGTTATGGTTATAATTTTATTCATATAATAGGATTTTGGAAGGTTTTAGGTTAATTTTATTGTCCTTATCATATTATTTGTTACCCCAATTTACCTGATTTACCTTTAACTGTGGTAAATAAAAATTACCAAAGTTATTATTCATAATCTCAAAAAAAAATAGGATGTATTTAAATAATTTGTACATATTGATTCAAAATATGGAATCCATTTTTCCATATTCAAAACACCAAAATTACAATAATAAATTTAAAATTAATTCTCTTTGTTAAAGCGTGGAACAGGTTTTTTTAAGAAAACACCATCAAAAGATTGACATGTGTTTTTATCATATTTCAATGTAAAATTGCTTTCAATGAAATAAATAGGGTTAAATTATAAAAACTAATATTAATATAATTTAAAATTAGTTAAAATGATAATCTATGAATACAAATAAATTAGATGAAAAGGGAGATTGGAATTAAAAGGAAGTATTTTTCTTTATTTATTAAAATATGAATTTTCTTAGAAAAATATTAAATATTTAACCAAAGTAAATTTTGGTGTCCTTCTTCCAAATAATAGGTTCTTTTTTTAAAAAAAATATCTGATAAAATTTATAAAAACTACATTTAAAATGGGTTCTCCATCAAAAGGTCATAAAACAGTATTTTTTAAATGATTCTTTTATCTGAAAAATTAAATTTGTTCTTATACCAGGCATAGAAAAAATATATGATGAATTTTAAATATTACCTTGAATATATTAAATATATATTTCATTAATAAAATCCATAAAGAGTGATTTTATTATTTTATATACTTAATTAATATATGTTTAAATAGTTTTTCAGAAAAATATTTCTTTTTAATTAAAAATGGATTTATTTTCATTTATAAATAATTATTTCAAAAATTATTTAATTAAATACATATGTAAAATAATAATTTCATAAATCAATTAATATTGTTTATTCCGACCATTTTAAATCTAGGTTATAAGGTGACATAATAATATTTAGTTTTTCACTTATACTCGAACTTATGTGAAAGGATTTATATCAAAAGAACATAAACTTGTGGGTAACACAAGACAAGCATAGTGTTTCGTATGCCGTAAGATAAGACAATGTTCCATATTATGAATGCTTATCTTGGTGTGGAATATAACACAACACATCAAATAAATTACGAAAAACTATATCTCATAAAAATCATGGGGTGTTACATGACCTTTCAAAACATTAAAACCCAAAAACCCTTTTAAACCATTATCATTTTGCAAGGCAGCAACAGACTATTAACACAAAAACATGACTTGGAAAACCAATACATATTTAACAAATCTAAACACCATTTATAACCACATTTTGGTAATTATTGATATCACACATCCATTTTAAAATAGTTTTAATTCATACTTAAAACATTGGCCTTGCTTTCTAACATCTAAAATATGGGTAAAGCCTTCATTTCCATAAAAACCATTAAGATATCCCTTAATTAATTCTCACGAAAGTGGAATCCACACACCAATTTCAAATCAATTTTTTAAATCCACTTAAAACACAATTTTTAAATCAATTGGAGTTCAACACCACATTTTAATAAAAAACCCACTTTAGAGCATTGTTTTCACTTATTGAAGCCCAAAACTGGATGAAAATCAAACTCACGTGATTTTAACCATTTAAAAAGCCACATTTTAATTTAAAAAATATTAGCCCAAAAAATTTCATTTTCAATGGTCAAAACAACCCATGGGTGGTCATAGTTTCAGTCATATAATAACCAACGGATCCGACCAGACTCATGGAAGGTATAAGGCATAAAACTAAGGTCTAAAACTATTTCTTGAATCCATGGAAGAAAATGACCAACATAATAGGTTTATCTTACGTACTGGAAACAGATTTGAATAAATTAACAAGGCTATAGGTACTTAGACCATCTACCTCAATTGAAGATTTCAGATTAAATTCACCAAGGGTCAGTAGCTTTCCAAGGCCTATACAAGGACATCTAGACTTATCCAAGACATATGATGACTTTTATCATCACTAAACCACTATAATTAATTAATTATAATCACATTATAATTAATTAATTAATATCATCAAATCAAAATTAATAAAATCATTTCATTTAAATTATAAAAATTCCCAAACACACACCGGTTGATCCTGTCATGTCAGAACTGTAACTGAAAACTCAAAAACAAACCATGCTAAATCTTTGACCACATTATATAAAAAATCCATAATATCTGAAACCATTATGAAGTTAAATTAATTTAATTCATTAATAAAAAGAAAATAAAAAATTCCATGGATGTATACCCTATTGAAACGCCAAGCGATGACATGCAAAGATTGTATTAGGATCTATTCTTTATTGGCTAAGAAAAAGACACATGTAAAACTAGAGACTTTTTCATGATTAGTGGTATCACTAATAAAACCCTAACCAGATAAGTTATAAATTGAAGAATATGATGATATAGGGGAAATAAAACCACCGGATGTAAAATTATCATGTATATTGATGAAGAAACGAGATAAAATCCCCCATGAATTTTAGGAGGGAATGAGGATCAAGAGAAGAGAATATCATCCTAGTCCATGTGTGCGCAATGTAAGATGATGGGTGGGGGAACCAAATAGTTCAGGGGGGAACTTTTATAAAATTACACTTTTAATAAAATTATAGGATGTTGAAAAT
Organism: Viscum album; assembly: GCA_963277665.1. NCBI lineage: Eukaryota > Viridiplantae > Streptophyta > Magnoliopsida > Santalales > Viscaceae > Viscum > Viscum album. Next base: position 1,379,328,036 of record OY728129.1, on the reverse strand, counting down.
TTTTTCCTTATAGTTTTTGAAAACGTGCACCAATATTGTGGTTAGTGATATCAAAAACCAACACCACTCACATGGTGTGGACACACTATTTTCTAACCATATACTAACAATAAAACACCACACTAGAACCATCTATATTAAGGTACATGGTTTGTCTAAAACTGTTTACATTGTGCGCTATGTCATAGACTCCTACCACTGGGCATGGGTTATCCTTACAATCACATGGTTTACTATAAACCATGTGATAACCATGTGACTAATCTTTTCTTAGTTCAATAATAATTTTGAACAACCAGATCATCTAGGTTTATAATGGTTTTTTCTAAAGCATTAAAATAGGTAAAATAGATCAAAACATCCAAAAATAAACCTTGAAGCTATTTAATCTCACATGAAAACCTGATCTACCTTCTATGCATCATTCCTCATATAGACATAGGATCATGCATTTATATTTTTTATGAAATTTTATTCTTGTGTTGGGATTGATTATATATTTTTGGAGTTTATTTTTGTGTCTTAATTTTTAACCCATAATTTATATATTGAGGTTAATTCCTACCATTTATTTAAATTCTATACACTCAAGAATAGCTTCTAACCCTTGGACTATTGAAGGTTGTATTTGGGGGTTATATCTATCATTACTTTTGACCCAAGGGGTACCAGTGGAGGGTTGGTCCTGACCCAGTAGTATATGAGATGATTTTTAAAAGTAATACAGAGCTTGGGGAGAAGCATTGGTGAGGATAATATGGGTTGGTAGGGAAATAGGATTAGATGTACTTATAAAATGATGTATTCAGGGGAGAACATAGAGGAAATATTATTTTATGGGGTCCTGTGATTCGATGAAAAGACATTATTCTTAAAGAATGTACTTAGTGAAGTGATGTTTCTTGTAGGGTCGAGACCAAGGTAAGGATCATAAATCATGATTGTTTGTTCCTATGTGTGAATTAGTTATAGAATGGGAATTATTTTTAATATTAATTATTTTATCTAAATCAAGATTATTACACTTGGAAATAGATGATTTTATTGTTTCAAATCCATATTTTTTAGATGTATGGTGTCTCTGTTTCAAATCTGGAGGCCAAGGCTTGGTTAGAGGAATTAGAAATCACCTTTATCTTGATCCATTCTTGGAGGTAGACCGGGATTCCATTAGTTGTTAGTATACTGTATGTATATTCTTGAAAGTAGTGTTTTTTCCTTAGGGTTTGTGGGGAGTTGGTTGTTTCATGGAAGAAGTTTCAAGATTAGATTTAGTTCGAGTTTATTTCATCTATTGTTTAAGTGGTTTTTCTATAGATTATTATTACTCTCCTCTAGAGTATTTTCACCATAGAGAAGTTTGTAATTTGGTGAAAAAACCCTATTTTGTTATAAATTATACCTTCTACTAGATGATAATTATAGGTATAGATATTTATAGTAGGATTTTCATCAACACTTCCAACACCTGGTCACAACATTCAAGTTGTGGGCATAAAATAGGGTGATATATAAGGAGAATGACTTTAAGAGGGTATTGGGTTGGACTATATTATCATGGTTGGGGATCTTTTAGGACTCTCTGTGGATTAGTTTGATCCTAGAATTTCTCATTTTTCAGATCATTTTATGTCATAGACAGTATGGAGTTTGTTCCATCCTTCTTTATTCTATTTTAATGGATCTGGTAATTTTAGGACCCCTATCATTGGATTAGTCATGGTATATTTTCGTGTTGAGGTCATAGAGATCAAAATATTGACTATTAGACTATACATGAGAATTAGAAAGGAGTTGGAGCCCCTATTTAAGATTAATAGTTACAAAAAAATTCTATAAGGTGGAAAAAGTAGGGTTCCATAACTTTCGATCAGTGATGAGGGGATTCGGTGGGTAGATGATATCCCTAGGTTTACCCTGTTAATAATGGATAAAGAGAGGATCACAACCATGGAGTTTGTCACTATCAAGGCCAAAGTGTCCATGGAGTGGTATATGTTCATATGCAAGTTTTGGAGTTTCTACTTCTTGGTGATCCATATATTGTACAATACAATATAATATGGTTAAATGGTGTATTTATTTTTGGATTCAATATATATGCACTACTTTATTTCACCCACCATAGTCCATGATTTTATACTTTAGGTGGATAGTATTTCAATTCTCTTGGTGTTGACTACACTAGTTATAGGTTGGTGAAGATTACATGGTGTGTGAAAATATTTTGAACTAATTCTACGGAAGCATCAGTTTAATGGATATTTTTAATGGTTTTGGATACAAATATACATCACAATTCTTGATATGGAATTCCTGTATTCCATGTATGATATTATTTATTGTTTATAGAGGAGTGTAACATTTTATGATACTCATAAAGATAATTTTGTTTCTTGGAACGTGAGACTCTCAGATAGGATAAAGGTATGTTGAGTGCCTGTATTCATTTATGGGTGAAGGAATATGTTTAGTTCTATGGAAGATAAGTCAGTAGTGTTTTACAAGGTTATATATGAGTACATTGATGTCTTTCCATAACAGGTTGTGACACCACCCCCTCAATATGATATTGAGTTTGGGATAGATTTACATCAGTTTGTCTCTCTAATATTTATATCCCCATACAAGATGTTTCCTTGTGAGTTGTGGGGGTTATGGATTTAATTTGATTATATTATATAGTATGGTTTAATTCGTCCAACTATATCACCTTGGACTACTCCAGTTTTGTTTTCAACGAATGTGGATCGTATTCTACATATTTGTATAGGTTATTATCCCTTAAACAAGGTGAATGTGATGAAATATTATCCCCTCCCATGGATTTATGATTTTTTTAATAAGATGAATGAAGATAGTTTTTTTTCAATAAATTTTTATTAGATGGGATATAATCATATTTGGGTGATAGATGATGACATTTTTAAACACTACCATGGGGTATTGTTATAGCATTATGAGTTCTTAGTGAATTACATTTGGTTTCAAAAACTCTCTATCCATATTCATAGGGCTAATGATTTCTATTATTCCAAGAATCTTGTTATCGGTTCATTGTGGTATTCATTAATTCCATATTAGTGTATTCTGAGTCATAGGAATAATATGAACAGTATATTTGAGCTATGTTGGGGATTCTCTAACATCATCAGTTATTCAAAAAGTTATCAAATTTTATGTTCATTTAATGTGGGGTTAATTTCATGGTATGTTTCATTTAATGATGTAGAGTATCTATGATTCATTTAAAGATTAGGGAAGTTGATTTGTGGGTCTCCACAAAAATATTGTAAAGGTGTGAGGTTTCCTTAGTATTAAAGGTTATTGATAGAGTTTCATATTCAAATTCTCTAGGATTGTGAACCTTTTTCTATCTTTGACAATAAAGTAATAGGATTTTGTGTGGAATGGATAGTGTAGAGATTCTTTTTAGTATTTTAAAGAGTGATTGTTCTTTTCTATTGTTATTAATTTTTTATAGGGTTATATATCTGAGGTTTATTAGGAAACTACATATCTTGTCTTGGGTTGTATATTTATTTAATAAAGAGTGGTTATATCTTATGGGATTAGTATTTACAACCCCATGAATGTAACTATGCCCCTGACGGTCATTATCTTGATACAATTTTTTTTCAATAATTTTTTGGAGACATTACCTCACTGATGAACACTACATGGTCTTCACATATCACAAGATCTTGAGGTATATATTCTCCCAACATTATTTTAACTTTCAGTAGGGTTGGGGATGGAATTACTTTAGGGTTATGACTTTATGATTTTTTATATTCTAGTGAAAGGTAATGTTGATGATGCTTCCCTAAGAAGGAATTCATGTGGTGATGTGATGCATAATTTTTTGATTCATTGAGAATAATATAGGTGGTATCTATGATACATATTGAAATGGGAGATGTTTATGGAAGATTATCTCTCTATCAGATGATGGTGCAGTCAGCCTTGATGTAGTGGGGGGAGGAATATCAAATAGTGGATTATGAGATGGAGGATTATTGAGATTGAGTTGTTTGTGGAGGTTACCCTAAGTCATGGTATAAGGATGATAAAATTTTATTAGTGTTCTTGGTAAGGATCCTTATTCTTTCAGTGATGTGTGATGTGGTCTTCTATGTGTTCCACAGTTCTTCTTTTTCGTATATCCTAGTATGGTGAAGATATATCATTCCATGTGAGATCATTTTGGTGGTTTGGGATAATGATATAATTAATAGTTCATGTGTCTCGATGTTTAGTGTATAATAGGACGAATATAGTGTCCTGATATTCTCATACATGGATATTACATCTTTCTATATGAATATTCATTTACATACCACAAACACATACATGTGGACTATAATAGTTTAGTGCCTTTGGAAACATGGTACATAATATTATAATTTTCTAAAGGTTATTTAGTGTTTCCCCCAAAGATTGTTCCATCTACTTCTCTTCATATACATACCCTACATAAAACATTTCTTTATAACTTGGGGAAGGGAAACATAAGAAATGGTGACCACAGATTCTCAGTAAGGGTAAACATAAGAGATGTCAATCTATAATCATATGAAAGAATAAGATAATATTAAGGTTACGTGACCACAAATATGACTTATTAATTTCATACCCAACCTATCATAGATCATAATAAATTATTAAAGGAATAAAACATTATTATTTTTAAAAACATGGCCCATATGGGTGATAAATCATCATAAATCAATCATAGACTATAAGCTCGTGTAATAAAAGTGTAACACCATAATTAATATTGAAACCCAGTTAATAATTTGTGGTTAACTACCAAGACCATCGACATAGTGGATTATGACTCATAACCTATTTCCCATTTTGGATTAAGACACTCATGTTTCCCATAGAGGATCAGGGCATGCAAATTGATCATAGTGAATCAAGATACACATGTTTCCCATAGTGTATTAGGACACACATATTTCCCTAGTGGATCAAAACCATCTACTTCTTTACCATTATTATATAATGATAAGAAACCTTTACCCAATTCATTTAAGGTGGATATAGGACAAACCCATCACATATTGAAAATCATGCGTATGTGTTCCACAAGATCATACAAAATTCATCATATTAAACCATCAAATGAAATGAGTTTCATAAAAATTTCATCTTATCATAACCTATCTAAATATACAGGTCTCATAATCATTTCATCATTTCCTCATAGTATAACCTATGAAAATAATTAGGTCTCATAAGTGATTTATCATGGTATAACTCGTGGAATAGAAATCAGATTCATAAAAATTACATCATCATGAACATAAACCATTCAAAAAAAGAATAATAATTGTATCCTAGGACTATATCCCCAGTGAAGCATAAGTAACCTCAAATAATTTCATCTTGTATGGATAATTATTTTGAATGAAAATCCACTTGGAAAATTTCATGATAAAAATAACATTTTTTGGAAATCACTTTTTAAAACCAAACTTTATAAAATATTTTGTAAATCATATTCCTTAAAAATAAACATGAAATTTTTTAATTAATATTTAAAAATAATTTCAAACATATTCTGTAATAACCCTTTTAACATTGAAAGACATTTTTTAAGACATAAAAATTTTTGAAAAAACATTTCATTTTTAAATCATTTATTTAAAATATAAAAATTTCTAAAATATTAATGAAATAATTTCTTTTAAAATATCCATCAAAATATGTAAAGGATTCTTGAAATCATTGAGTGGTAATGATAGAGATAAATAATATTCTTGTAGTACATGTTAAAAACTAGAGTCCTTTCAACTGTTTAGTAAAATCCAAACAAGCATTGATTAGAAAACAAAACGAGGATTCCTGTCAAAAAAAATTTAAAATTCAATCATGGGTAGAAATTTCTTGAATAAAAAATTTTAACAATGTTAATAACCCTTTTGAAAACATTTTTTCTAATAAATTTTTTGGGATGAAAAAGGGATTTCGATCAAAGAGAAAAATAAAGATGATTTTTCCTAAAAACATTCTTTTAAAATATTGATTACATAAAGAGAGTAAAATTAAGTTAAAACATGTATTCTCATGATATAACTATGATAGAAGGAAATTAAATATTTTCATAAGATAATGACTTTTATATTTCATATTGTAATCATAATCATAAATAATCTCAATAAATAATGAGACTGTAACATAAAATCATACCACTTTGGTAACATTAAATCATAATAACAATGAAAGAATATAATTAAATGAAAATTATATTATCATTATGTCATGACCCATCCCCCAGGGCCTGTTCCATGACTACCCCAAGCCCGCCTTCCATAGGTCAGGGGCTGGTGACTATCACTAGAAAGGCGTATCCCTAAAACATGAAGGAATTTCCTTTAAACCTGTACATACACACATAGCAGAACACAACAATAAGAAACCACTAAGTAAACTACTGTAGTAAAAAGAGTGCTGAAAGTAAAGGGGCTGGAATACAAGCCCAACTAAAAGTACGAGTACAACTCAAAAGTAAAAATACAACTGAAAAGTGAAAAGCATCTCCTGGATCATCCACCACGAATCCTACCTAAAGGATATGTACAACTCACGATCAGTAGTCCCTGTGTCACATCACACCAAATGGTCCACCTATGAGTACCATCTAGTCATGGATCCCTTGGCCTCGATCAATTTTGTATGTTGACTACACAAGACACAACAAGGTACGGGTGAAGCCCATGCAGGAGTGAGTATAACGATACTCAATAGGGACCCTGAGACCCCGTAGGTATCTTAAAGTTCCTCAAAGGAAAACCACAAACCAAGACATCAACTCTACTTAGGTATATACCCATACATACACCTAATTTATCAAGATATACACATCTCATACATGAAGGATGAATACCAGAATGGTAACACCGTGAAGGTAACACCATGAAGGTAAAAGTACCACACATGTAACACCACTAAGGTTACACCATGAAGGTAAAAGTACCACACATGTATCACCATGGATATAGTACCACAATGGTAAAAGTACCACATAGGTATCACCACAAAGATAGTACCATGAAGGTAACAGTACTACACAGGTATCACCGTGAAGATAGTACCACGAAGGTAAAATTACCACACAGGTATCACCACAAAGATAGTACCATGGAGGTAAAAGTACCACACAGGTATCACCATGAAGATAGTACCACGAAGCTATAAGTCTTAGTTCAAATAGAGTCTCAGCTCAAACCATGTTTTCAGTGAAGTATAGAATTGAAAATGATTAGTCATGAAGCAAGATCATCTTATTCTGTCAAGAGGCACTGTTGTAAACCATACGAAGTCTGACCCACATAGGATCGATAGGTACTAAACCCCCGCAATGACCCGCATAGGATCAAACTCGCCAAGAGTAGATAGGTAACTAAACTCTGCTAACCCACATAGGATCTGAACCACAAAGGGTTGGTATGCGCTGACCCACATAGGATCGCTGAGCGCTGTCCCACACAAGATCGGTATGCGCTGACCCACACAGGATCGTTGAGCACTGACCCACACAAGATCTGACCCACACAGGATCGGTATGTGCTGACCCATACAGGATCTTTGAATGATGACCCACACAAGATCGATAGGTACTAAACCCCTCAATGACCCACACAGGATCCGACCTACCCAGAGTGGATAGGTAACTAACCTTCATATGATCCTTCTCTTACCTCCGCCTCACTACTAGCCACCGGATTCCCACTAATCGCACATTTGGGAGAACCACTCCTAAATCCATCAGTCATACCTCAACCCCCACGAAGTTCCATGAAGAAGTATCACAAACTTCTATTATGTCATAAGGGACCCAACGCAAGAGACGTCATTTCATTTGGACGTCCGATCAGTAATTTATTAGCATTTCCGTTCTGAGGGCCCGGTTGGATTCGGGGTTCAATCCAACCCGGACATACTCCAACTTTATCCAAAACTCAATTGGAGTACACCAAAAAGACCGTATCAATCCTAGGATTCCAGTGTCGTAGATGTTTTGTTAAACGGATGTCTGGTTCTTATGATATGGCCAAAAAGGATAAACTAGGTCCAAATAGGCCCGAGTCCGGTCCAACCCGATCGAACCAACCTGGCCTGCTGGCATGGTCTGCTCGAGCTGGCATCGAAGGGGGAGCACCCCCCTTCCATTCAGAACACCAAAGGACAGCGCCTTAGGGAGCTTCCACATCACCCGTGGGAATCAAGAGTGTCCGGCCAATCCACAATGGCCGGTTGGGTGCTTCGGTCAGTCCTCCTCCCAGGGGCGCGGTCGCGTGCTGCTGATCCAGCATAGTCGGCTGGGTTCCGGCCACCCTTTGGCCTCCGCCGCAGCCAAGTGGTCACAGTCTCCTGCTCATCCGACAGCGCGGATTTGCACCGCCCTACCTTCATGTGGTCGATTGGTGTTTCAGCCCTTCTCTTCTTCCGTGGGTCACTGCATCTCTATTCTTACATTGAAAAATGAAATGATCACATATTCATGATCCTCAGGTTGAGGGATTCACGTCCATATGTTCTTCTCTAAAAAATATTGTGTTTTTAGCGTCATTAAATATTTTTCTTTGAAGAACGCGCGAAGAATGTGCAGATAATCAAAATATAAGAAGAAAGTTATATGCACAGGATGATGACCATGTTAGTTTTTTCATCATCGTTGAGAAACCAGAATATAAAGAATTATCAAATAAATTCAATTATATTAAAAAAAAACCCTACCATGTTTGTTCGTTTGAGGTTTCTTGAGGAAGAGGATGAAGTTAGTGAAGGGGATGACGATGTTCATTGCATTCGCAACACATTTCTGATCTTGGCTCATGTTTCATGCTCATTATTCATTGGGGGTTGTTCTTTATTGGAGGATTCTCTAGCCCATGCCTTCTCTCCCTTTCTCCAATGGGAATACAACCCACAAGAAGAGTTAATAAGATAACTATTCATTAACAAGTTAATTTATTAATTCAAGATTAACGTATCCTAATAGTTAAAGAGGAAATTGGTTAAATTTTTTGTGTAACCAGGCATTTAATGCCCAGCATTAAATGTCTGACCACCCTCATGTGGTCCCTACCTTTATGATTCAAATTGGAGGCTTTAAAAATAAAATAAAAGTTAGTTATTTTATTTTATTTTTTTTCCAACCCTCCCATGAAAATCTGAAAAAACTTACACCAACCCTCGACCTACTGCAATCGAGGTGAAGGTCTCATTAAGCGTAAATCGGCACTACGAGTTCAACAGTGTCCTCAGATTTCAATTCCGAGCATCAGTTCAAAAGTTACAAATTGCTTCTCGTGCGTTTACTGAACATACCCGAAAAAAAGTTCGGAAAATTATTAACAGTCACCCTTGACCCACGCAGCTGGAGGTTAGGCTCTGCGTAAGTGAAACACGTCCCAACAAACCCAACTGTACTCTAGGAATTTCCAATCTAAGTTACCATTTAAATGTTATAGATTTTATAATAAAATAATTGTCACTTAAATATTTTATTTACAATCAAAAACTATCTTTCACTGGTGGCCCGTGCCAGCCAATGTTAGTACCTACATAAAAAGATCATACCCTCATGTGTTCAGCGGTGGTCTTGGATTTTTAATCTGAGTTACCGTTCATGGGTTATAAGCATTTAAAAAATAAAATAATTTTATTTAATTACGTTATTAACGGTTATTCCATTTTTGGGTTTTCTCATAGGAGGCTCGATCCGACAAAACTTAAGTTTCATCTAGGTTAAACCCTCCATCTTGAGTGCAACAATGCCCTTAGATTTCTGATCTGAGTAACTATTTAAGATTTATTCCACTTTTTAAAGAAAACTTCTTATGCACGCTATTTAAAGCTTAACAAAACTTCAATGGATCATTCCAGGTACTCCAGACCTTAGAATCTTGCGCCGTTATATTTTTCAGTCTCAAAATAATTCCATATAATTAAAAAAATTGTACAGAATTTCCGGGAAATTACATTCTACCCACCTTATGGATTTAAATCATTGAAAGACACAACATATACTAAGGAAAAAAATAGGGGTACTGATCATATATTTGAGCCTCCTGCTCCCATGTGCTCTTTGGGAGGTCTTTGTGCTGCCAGAAAATGTGCACCAGAGGTATCGACCACCCACAAAAGACCTGCTCCTGTCAATACTCAATCTCTACTAGAACCTCTGTAAATGTTTCTATATCATCTAAGTCTATATTTCCATGGTCAATTACTTGAGAAGGTTCATGCACATATTTCCCCATTTGGGATACGTGGAAGACATCGTGCACCCACTCCAACCGTGGTGGTAGTGTCAAGTGGTATGTCGCCTCGCCAATCCTCCGAAGTATCGGGAATGGTCTCATAAACCTCGGTGATAACTTGTCGTCTCAGCTAAATCTATGGCATCCATATTGAGGTGAGACCTATAAAAAGGAATGGCCTCTCTCAATATCTCCTCCTGAAGCATCACTAGTACAATGGTATGTCCTTTTAAGAGGATGATGTGTTCCCCACCTTTAGAAAATCCATCAGGTGCATGCCTTGAGGATATCTGACCACATCGAGCCTCGTAGTCAGTGTTCCCAAACTGCACCTCCCTGACTCTCTGAAGGAGTGGGGTTGTGACTGTCATAGACTGGAGGTATGTTGATTCATCTCTATCAATGAAGGACATCTACAATGTAGCTAGATGCTTTGTTTTTTCACTCAGAAAATGCAGACCAAAACTCTTACTGAGTGCATCTGCTACCACATTCTATTTCCCAGGAGTATAGACTATCTCAGAGTCATAGTCCTGGAGGAACTCTATCTATCCCCACTATCTATGGTTCAAGTCCTTTTGAGAGAAGATATACCTAAGACTATTTTGATCAGAGTAGACTATAAAACATTCACCCTTCTAGTAGTGTCGTAACATCTTTAGAACAAATACCATTGATGCTAACTCTAGGTCATAGGTAGCATAGTTCTACTTGTCAGTCTCTATCTCAGCTCATGAAAGCTCTGCAGACACTTCTCTATCCATAGGAAAGGCTCCCCATTTTTCTTCAATGCTAACAGGGGTTCCACTACCCTATATAAGTTGGGGACAAATATCTCGTAGTACCTAGCCAAAGAAGATGTCCCTCTCCCTTTCAGGAGGTAATCCTAGAAACATCTTTTGAAGAGATTTCACCTTTCTCTGCCACTTCTTTTAGAACTGAAAAATCTAAACACTTTCTACCACGAGGGTAAGTCTGGAAAACTCAAGAGTGATCGGATGCACCCTCTGATGCCTGAGTTTATCTTGTGATACATGGGTTTCCTTTTTCACCAACCAAGGAAAATACCATTCCAACATTTTAGGTAAACCACATCCCTTTTACCTAATACAATCAATCTGAGTATAAACAGTAGATGTCCAGTTCAAACACAAAGTAACATCGTAAGGCCTAGACGCTGCCACCAAGAGGTTCCAATCGAAACTCTCACCTCAAGGGTCAGATCACACTATCGGCATAAGTGTGATTATCGAGTCTCCTCAGAAATGTACCTCTAGATGTGAGGGTAAAGTCAACAGCTTAACTGAAAACTCTTGGTTTTGGAAAATATTCATGGAAGGAAGGAATGATTTGTACTTATTCTTATTAATATGGTTGATAGTAGTAGACACAGACCATTCATCAAATCATTCCTAGAGCCCTTGGGTCACACTCCTTGATCATATGCAGCTACTCCCTTCCCATGTCCTCCAACTCCCTGAACCTGGTGGGGACCACAAAGGGGGGTGGTTGAACATGTCTAAATGTACACCACCTCATGTTTCTCTCCTAGCTCTACTTCCACATCTTAAGCCCTGTAGATTCATCAGTCCCTAACACTTTTTCTTCCCAAATCATTTTTACACGCCCAATTCTCTCAGACTAGCACCAGTTTTCTGCTTTCTCACTACTAACATTCACTGGTTGTATCCGCTCAACCAAAGAACATTCAACTGCAAAGGTTCTCTCTAGGACCCTATCATAGGTAGGAATGCATAGAGGAATAGTGTTGGGTCGGATGTACATAAACACACTGTCCTCAAAATTCTGAGCCTCGAAGCACTGATCGTATCATATTCATCAAGTACCAAGAATGATTGGTATGCCTTGATGAATACTAAGAGATCGACATGTCATCCTGCTGAATCTGTAGATGCTCTAGAGAACTCTCATCCACCTCCCCAAGCCAGTCCTCAGCCACCTATGAGTCAGGATTGCCTCAAAACCTAAGGGGTATCTGATGCTGAAACTCGTGTAAGGAATAAAGCCTAAATGTTTCTTCTACTGGTAATTTCGGTTGTAACTGTTACCCAACGGGTAGTGATATAGCTCACACACTACCCTAAGGTACTGTCTCAGGAAACGGTCCATGTACCAAAGCCTCATCACTATGAACACCATCATCAAGGTCACTCACTAGAAAAGACGAGAAGCTAAGATCTCCATCTTCCCTACTAGTGTCTCAAATAGGCAGAAAACTTTATCCATAGCCTCCAGACAGTCCTCAGCTACTTGGGAATCTATCTTGCCTCAAAACCTTGGAGGCCTCTTCTACTGGAACTTGTGCAGCGTGCTCAGTCAGCGTGCATCCTCTACTGATGGAGATGGTGGTAACGACTGCCCAATGGGTAGAGGTGCTGCTGGTACACCACCCGAAGGTGCTAACGCCATTTGAGGGCCCTGCCTTGAGGCCTCATCACTCAGTGGTCCATCATCACATACTCTCTTAGGAAACCTAGGTGGTTGTCTAAGCGGTGGAATCCTGATAAAGAATAGGTGTTACATGGTCATTAAGTTATACCTGGTGAGCTGACTCCAAATAAATCAAAAAAAAAATTCAAAAAAACACGCAAGCAGTGTTTTCATGCACTGAGTTGGAAATCAAAATTTAGGGTCCTGATGTATGGATATGTCAGCCACCGCACCAAAACTAGACTCCCCAAACTGAAAACTACACTCAAAACGCTTAACACTATTTCTCCACATAGAAAAGATCAGAGTCCTAATTCTTTGGAAGAACCAAACTACTCTGATACCACTTTGTCACAACCCATCCCTCGGGGCCTGTTTTGTGACTACCCCAAGCCCACCTTTCACAAGCCAGGGCCTGGTGACTAGCACCGGAAATGTGTATCCCTAAAATGAGAAGGCATTTCCTATAAACCTGTACATAAACACATAGTGGAACTTAACAAGAAAAAACCACTAAGTAAGCTACTATAGTAAAAAGAGTGCTGAAAGTAATGGTGCTAGAATACAAGCCCAACTGAAAGTACAAGTACAACTCAGAAGTAAAAATACAACTGAAAAAAGAAAATTAGCTCCTAGATCATCCACCATGGAACCTACCTGAATTATAGGTACAACTCATGATCAGTAATCTCCATGTCACATCACACCAAATGGTCCACCTTTGAGTACTGTCCAGTCATGGCTCCCTCAGCCTCGATCAATGTTGTACATCGTCTGCATAAGACGCAACAAGGTGTGGGTGAAGCCCATGTAGGGGTGTGTATAACGATACTCAGTAGGGACCCCAAGACCCCTTAGATATCGTAAAGTTCCACAAAGGAAAACCACAAAGCAATACATTAAATCTACTTAGATATATTCCTATATATACACCTATGTTATCAAGATATACACATATCATACATGAGGGAAGAAAACCACAAAGGTAACACCCTGAAGGTAACACCATGAAGGTAAACGTACCACACAAGTAACACCACGAAGGTTACCCCAAGAAGGTAAAATTACCACACATATATCGCCATGAAGATAGTACCACGAAGGTAAAAGTACCACACAGGTATCACCACGAAGATAGTACCACGAAGGTAAAATTATCACACAGGTATCACCACAAAGATAGTACCACAAAGGTAAAAGTACCACACAAGTATCAACACGAAGATATTTCCTCGAAGGTAAATGTAACACACAGGTTTCACCATGAATATAGTACCATGAAGTTAAAATTATTAGTTCAAATAGAGTCTCAACTCAAACTAGGTTTTTAGTGAAGTATAGAAGTGCAGATGATTAGTCACAAAGTTAGATTATCTTATTATTTCAAGAGGCTCTATTGATAACCATACGGAGTCTGACCCACATAGGATCCGACCCACCTAGAGTCGATAGGAAACAAACCTCTGTATGATCTATCTCCAACCTCTGCCTCACTGACATCCACTGGATTCCCAGTAATAACACATTTGGGAGAACCGCTCCTCAAGTTTTCGGTCATGCCTCAACTGTGAAAAAGTTCCATTAGAAGTATCTCAAAGGTTCGTTGCATCATTAGTTACCCAACACAATAGACAACACGTCAATCGGACCCTCGGTCTGTAAGTTATTAGCGTTTCTGCTCCGAGGGATCGATTGGATTCGGGGTTCGATCCAACCTGGATATACTCCAAATTTATCCAAACCTCAATTGGAGTATATCAAAAGGACCTTCTAGATCCCAAGATTCTGGTTCCATAGACGGTTCGTCAAACGTACGCCCAATTCTCATGATATAGCAAAAAATGTGAAACTGGGTCTGGATAGGCCTGGGTCTGATCCGACCAGGTCGGACAGACCCGGCCCAGCCCATATAGGGGGCAGCCCAAAGGAACGACCCGCCGACATGGCCCGATGGCGCGGTCCTCCTGAGTTGGCACCACCCTTGTAACACCCCAAGCTTCCATAGTACGATTCTCTTTGAATAATACAGTAGCGTGTGTTGTACGCAACTTCGAGATTCTAACACACTACAACCAATCAAAGTAGTTGTTATGAATAGTAATACCCACTTTTTGAAATTTTATAAATTTTATCTCTCAAAATGGACTTCATTTTTGGATTCGGAATATCGAAATTAGCCTAGGGTGAAATTTTGGTACTTTTCGGATAACTTTTATATTTTGATGAATAGTGAAAATTACTAAATTTTAATTAAAAAATTCTTTTTTAATCGAAATAATTAATAGCTATAAATTATGAATTTTAGTAGTTTTAAAGTATATTTATAATATATTTTTACCATTTAATAAAATGTGGTTCATTTGACCTAAATTCACAATAAAACCGGACATAAACAAGTGTCAATATTTTGATAGTTATTATCTCTTAAAAACACGCTTTTTGTTTTAACAACGGCAATTAATTTTAAATTAATTTCTGCCACTAAGTGATAAGGACACTTTATATTAATTAAGTTAAAATAAATACAAAAATGACATAAGCATATATCTTTTAGAAAATTTTTTTAAATAGGGTTATATATGTTGGATTGTCGACTATAATTATTCATTAGAAAGCTAAAACGATTTCCTACATAATGGTATTTTATTTATAATTTCTAGAGATTTAATTGGTAATATTATTTATGACACAATAATGATATAGTATTTTCCTTATCAATGAAAGAATCAAATAATTGGTATTATAAATGTTAAAATAAATATATTTTGAAAGTTTTGATGACATCCATGAATTTTATTGGTTAATATGACATTATAGGATTTCTTAAATGAATTTGTTTCGAAATAAAAAATTTGTTAAGACTTTAACAAAAATCAATTATTGAATAGTGTCAAAATTGACATAAATGAGTTTTTAAAACAAATATTATATTATTAATTGATATTCTATTCCTAAAAATATAAGGTTCGGAAAAAAGACTTATATCATGATAGGTGTGTCATTAATGGACCACTTGGGGGGCTCTTGGATGTATATAGTAAGTTTATTAACTATATAATATAAAAATACAAAGTGACATGGTAAATGTCAACTAATTAACTAAGAGTTAAAACTAATAGATAAGGTTAATATAATGACCCAAACCTGTCTAAATTATATTGGTTGAAATTATTTCGACAGATACCCACCTTATACTTTTAATAATCAACTTTGGAGCCATTAGAAACTGAATATTAATTTATTATAAAATAATATTTCTAGATTTTCCAAAGGTTCCCCTCACCCCTATTATAAAAGGGTACTCCACCTTCTCACTAATTCACACATTCAAAGCCTATTGGCTGGGCCAAACCCTTCCCAAATACTCTCTAAACTTCCCTCACTTAAACCTAGAGGCCTTAGTTTGATCAAAAATCCAACCTAAAGAGCCTTTTTAATCAAGTCAAAATGAAGAACCCGAAGAAGAGATAATTTTTTCACCACCCTCTTTCAAGTTCCTTTCTTATTCAACTTCTTATTTATTTGTTATTTCCATTATAAAATAATAACTCCAGTATCTTATATATAATTTGATGTTATTATAAATATGTTACAACCATATTCATTATTCTATCCATCCTTTGAATGACATGTCATTATACATGCATATGTACGGCCTACCATCTCCACGTCATGGTGTAATTGTTATTCAATACATTATTATTTGGATGGTTATAATACTGAAGTGTAATTCATGTAAATAATAAATATAACATTATAATTATTCTTTATATATGATATACCATCTAATTATATATTATTTTAATATCAAAATAATGATATTATCGCTCGAGCGTACGTACGGACTACCGTCTCCACGAACGCGATGAGATTAATTCCCCATCGTATACATTCAAGTATAATTCTTATTTTATGATTAAAAATAAAGTTTAAGTACTTGATATCATTATTTATATGAATACGATACAACCTACCCATAACAAACATGACTTATGTAACAAAACATATAAAAGAAAATGAGTAAGTTAACACCCAAAACGACGATAATACTAAGATATTATTAACAAAACAATGTTAAAAGATAATATATGATATTAATGTATATAATCCTTGTATAATTAAATAACAATTATTTTACCATTATTCAGGAGGCTAACCTACCCTCAATCAAGGAAAAAGTACGAAGTAAGGGGTTTCTTATATCACTTTTAATTCCATGAGATTTCCATTATTCACCACTTATTTATTGCATGTGGTGTGTGTACTGACCATGATTGTATTCATTGTGTAATATAATTCAATTTATGGATATTTACATCATCATTGTATGATCCTTCTTTCATGGGTGTATGTTTCGTATGTTACCAAATCGATAAGGGAATTTGAAATTTCAATTTCCACTTATTCGGCTTTACTCATACTTCATTGATTTTTTTACTCCAAGATTATGTGTGGAATCACTATTAATTTTATTATGTCATTTTTCCACACCCATTTCTATGGATATAATTTTGATACACATAATCACTCCATTGATAAATTCTCAAGTCATCGGTATGAACTTGATAAGAGTAATTTTTACTCAATCTTGATTTGTTGAGTTAAACATCCAATCCATTGGTGTTGTTTTTACAAGAATATGTCTGAATGTCCATTGATTGTTTTAAACTTAATATCCAATCATATTGAGGGTATTTATATTTTTCACACATAATAATGTAATTGATTTATCCTTATCCTAAGGATACGGTCTTTATGAGAGATTTAATCTCAATTTACATTCCATTGAGACTCCTTTGTTGTTATACACCAAATCTCTTTTATATGGTGTATATAATGTACTTTGACATAGTATATCATGAATCCATTTATTCTCATGATATTAAAAAGTTTTTATTACCTCAATTATTTGTATTCAAGTGTCTCTATTTTGGATAGGAACTCTAACTAAAATATCATTTTAAAATGTTTTAAAGATTTATTATTCTAAATATTTCTCATTAATGTCCATGTTTTAAAAATGGTTTTAAGGATTTATTTATATGAATATTAATGTTTTCAAATCAAAATTCCTTTTAAATGTTTCAAAGTGGTATGGGAAACTTTGATTCAAAAATCTATTTTAAATGGATTCTTGACAAATAGTGTTACTTTTAAATGTTTTCTAGAAAAAGGGTGATATTTTTCTCAATAGTTTGATGATTATTTTAATCTATGTCAATATCCTTCATTGTTCTCGATTGAGGTTAATCTGATATAATAAAATCTCCATATTGTATCTAATGAGTTATGTTTGACTATGGATATGCTATTTTTATACCATTCATGGTTTGTGAATAAAGTATTGACATTTCGTATGTTAGTTTTGATACGAATGTTTATGTTATGTTTCGAAATTTTCATATGAGGAATGAATTAGACTTAGAAAGTGACGGGTGGAGCCCGCTATAGCTCATCGATGCATCGGCAGGTCTCATGAGACAAACTACTGTCTTGGAACGAGGCCTTGACAAAATCTCATTTTTAGTCTTGGTACGAGGCCTTGGCTATGTGGTTATGATAGTCTGGCATTATTCATTTCATCGTTATGAAAGTGGTTATTGATATTTCATGTAATTATTTGACTAGTATAATATCCACATGAATAAGTAAATGGCATCATTTCATTTCATTTTTTCCATATTATGCTGAATTTCATGTTTAAAAGGATTTTGTTTCAGTTATACATTGCCTTAAATGTTTATGCTTATTTATGAAAGTTTCCGCTATATTTTTATCCTTACTGGGAATTTGAGCTCACCCCTTTCTATGTTTTATTTTTCCCAGGATGTGAAGAAGTATTTCATGAATGACCTGCAGGGATAGTATAAGGGGATATGAGTGTGGAGACAAGATGTCATTGTAGTTTTCACTTTATGATGTAATGTAAACTTGATGAATGTATCTAGTTATTCTATGGCTACTAAACTAATAGGTCTTTTAAGACTTGAACTTTTGTGATCATTCCAATGTTATGTAATAATGCACCAACTCTGGGTAACTGGGTTCGGGGCGTTACAGTTGGTATCAGATGAAGTTTAGTACAAACCTTGGAAACTAGATTTAGATAAACTCTGATTAGAGCACATAGCCCTAAGATAGACATTGAGGATTAGTATAGAAGAACTTCCTAGAATTTTGGTATTGTATAGATTTTGTGAGTTTTCCAACAAATACATCCCTGTCTGGATACGAGCAGGTAGAGGTGGCTCTGGCACAGATGTACCTAGGGGTAAAACCCGAAAACACCGCTTTGAGATAGACTTGAACAGGAACTGGTGCACGACAATGGACCTTGCTGCACTCTTGGTTACGACACTCCCGGGGGATATGCTTAGGATAATTTACATTTTATTTACAAACCAATTTAAAGTATTTTAATATGAGATAAGAATAAATGACCTTGGTTAATCCTAAGGTGTTTCAAAATTAAAAATATGGTGTCATGATATTCTCTAAATAATTTTATGACTACTATTACTTACACAATTCTTTCTAGTTTTATCCAATGGATGGAGTCCAAGGAAGTCATACTAACTTTGATAATGATGTACAAGGTGGGAACGGTGGTGGAAATGAGCAACAAAATGGGATGTTGATAGGCGTAAAAGATATTTTGTGCATGCCAAATAAGTTTTCCAAAAATATGATCAACAACATATATATTAACCAACTCCCGGACTCAACGAAGAAGAGAAAGGTGACGAATAATAAGAGCTCCAGTAGTGGAGAATGTGGAGAAAAGAATCCCAAATTTCCATCATGCAGGAAATGTGGAAGGATACACCCAAGAAAGTGTCTCAATGGAACAAATAAATGCTATATGTGTGGGAAAGAAGGACATAAAGTGAATAATTTCCGAAGAAAAATGAAGAGTATTGTGGAAGAAAATAAAAATGGTCTAAAGAATCCATTTACAGTTATTTGCTGTAAATGTAGGGGACCTGGACATTACCCAAGTGAATTCCCTATTCTGTACGATATTTTCTTGGTAAAAGAAGAAACTATGTGGAAATAAATGGTTGGAGAAATGTTTAAAATTATTAGTGCTTCTTGTTGATGGGATTATATTGGAATAATTTTCTCTTGTATTTGTAACCCCGTAGTTTTCCATGTGAGAATGATATTTGAGGAAGTCTTATATTTTCCAATGTGGATATAGTTATAAATAACCATTTGGTTTTATATGATCATTGGGTTTGAGGGAATTACAAGTTATTATATTTTGGGATGAAAATGAAAGGCATGAGATAACATTTCTGGTTAAAATTATGTTATGGTTATTTTCATGAATTTATCTCATTTTGGTAATGTTATAAAATATATTTTTTGAAAATGGACAACACGCAGACCGTGTGACAACCCATCGTGTCATACAAAGCTGTGGGAATCAAACCCACAGACAAAGTGCGATTGGGATTTATCGCCTACCACTTTACTACGTGAAGTCCCTGGTTAGTGTGACTAATTATTTTTAGTTAAATGATTTTATTGTAAATAATAAGTTGATTTGGTTTCTTATGTCTTATCAAATAAATACCCTTAGTATAGGAAAATGATTTGGTGATTAAGTGATAAATGATATTTTGGAAGATGTTCGCTTTGTTGGGAACACTATACGCCCAAGGAAAATAGAATACTATGGGGTTTCATTTGAGGAGTAATGGTGGATTTTTATCTATGTTTTTATTGTGGATTTATAGTGATTTGGGTTATTTATGAAAATGATTAACCTATAATAGAGAATATTTGATTAGGTTAATTACTTTTAAGTATGTGACTTTAAGAGTAGTTGATGTCATTTAGAGATAAAATTTATCATGGAAGACAACAAAACCAAATTCTTCACAGTTTTGGGTTTCAATATTATATTGTATTATATTGAAGGATTTTAAGTACAATTGTTTATTTAATGGTATTTATTTAACTTTGGGGAATTGATTTTAGAGATTAAGATTAGTGTTTCTTTATCTAAAGGAATATCCTTTTGGGGGATCATCTGATCTTGTACTAACCATTTTGGTTTTGTTTAATCTCTAAATTCATGGTAAATATATACATTATCCTTCGTGGATCATGTGATTATATAAGAAGTTTATTCTAGCTCTTACAATTTGACCAAGTCTTCTTGAATACTCATCATTTAAAAAAATAATTTAGTTGTGTAAATTTATTAATAAAAGAAACTCTACATAAAAAGTAAGTATATATCTTTATTTTATTATTCAATCTTAGAAATTAATTCCTCATCTTTATGTAATGTAACTTAAAACAAAAAAAATGTTGTCTGTTTACTTTTCCTGCTGGGAAACTAATGACTGTTTGTCCCATCACAAGTTTGTGGTTTTCTTGTTTTTAACATTCTCCTGATCATGTTTTCTATCCCTCTCTATCAGAACTTGACACTTATTTTATAATCCATATCAATGTTTTTCTACATATAATCCTAGTATAGGTTATCTTGGGAGACCTTTTTACTTCTCTTTCTTTCTTTTAAAGTGATAGTTTTATTGGCTCTTTTTTCGATGTGAGAATTTCCATTATATTCCCAATCCCAATTTTAAAAATTTTGAGGAAGCAATTTATTGAAAGAGGGGAGAATGTAACACCCCAATCTTCCATGGAACGATTCTCTTTGAATAATACAGTAGTGTGTGTTGTACGCAACTTCGAGATTCTAACACACTACGACCAATCAAAGTATCCATTATGAATAGTAATACCCACTTTTTAAAATTTTATAAATTTTATATCCCAAAATGGACTTTATTTTTGGATTCGTAATATCGAAATTATCCTAGGGTAAAATTTTGGTACTTTTCAGATAACTTTTATATTTTGATGAATAGTGAAAATTATTAAATTTTAATTAAAAACAACTTTTTTAATCAAAATAATTAATAGTGATAAATTATGAATATTAGTGGTTTTAAAGTTTATTTAGAATATATTTTTAATATTTAATACAATTTTGGTCATTGGACATAAATTCCCAATTAAAACGGACATAAACAAGTGTCAATCTTTTGATAGTTATTATCTCTTAAAAACGCGCTTTTTGTTTTAACAATGGGAATTAATTTTAAATTAATATATACCACTTCTGTGTTTTGAATTTGGAAAAATGGATTCCATTTTTGGAATCAGGATATCCAAATTGTGTAGATAGGTAACTTTTATTTTTAGACATTTAGAATAATTACTTCGGTAAATATTTTAATTACAATGGTTAAAGGGTAAATCCGGTAAATAAGGGTACAAAATAATATTATAATAATAATAAATTACCCACAAATGTGTCTTAACATTATTGGTTGATACATGTCCGACCATGGGCATATTTGGGCCGATTTTTGGACCCCATGGATCCACTTGTAAGTGATAAGGACACTTTATATTAATTAAGTTAAAATAAATACAAAATTGATATAAGCATATATCTTTTAGAAAACAATTTTTTACATAGAGTTATATATGTTGGATTTTATACTCTAAATATTAATTAGAAAGATAAAAATATTTCCTACATAATTGTGTTTTATTTATAATTTTCAGACATTTAATAGTTAATATTATTTATGACACAATAATAATGCAGCATTTTCCTTATCAATGAAAGAATCAAATAATTGGTATTATAAATGTTAAAATAAATATATTTTGAAAGTTATGATTAAATCCATGAATTTTATTGGTAAATATGAAATTATATGATTTCTTAAACGAATTTTTTCTAATTAATAAAGTTTTTAAGACTTTAACAAAAATCAATTATTAAATAGTGTCAAAATTGACATAAATGAGTTTTTAAAACAAATATTATATTATTAATTGATATTCTATTCCTAAAAATCTAAGGATCAACCAAAGGACTTATATCATGATTTTTGTACCATTAATGGACCACTTTGGGGGGTCTCTTGGATGTATATAGTAATTTTATTAACTATATAATATAAAAATACAAAGTGACATGGTAAATGTCAAACTAATTAACTAAGAGTTAAAAAAAATAGATAAGGTTAATATAATGACCCAAACCTGTCTAAATTATATTGGATGAAAGTATTTAAACCCATACCCACTTTATAATTTTAATAATCTACTTTGGAGCCATTATAAACTGAATATGAATTTATTATAAAATAATATTTCTAACTTCTCCAAAGGTGCCCCTCACCCCTCTAATAAAAGGGAACTCCCCATTCTCACTAATTCACACATTCAAAGCCTTTTGGATCAGACAAACCCTGCCCAAATACTCTCTAAACTTCCCTAAATTCAACCTAAAGTCCTTAGTTTGATCAAAAATCCAACCTAAGGAGCCCTTTTGATCAAGTCAAAAGGAAGAACCCAAAGAAAAGGTAATGTTTTCACCACCCTCTTTCAAGTTCCTTTCTTCTTCAACTTATTCTTTATTTGTTATTTACATTATTAAATAACAACTCTAGTATCTTCTATATACTTTGATGTTATTATAAATATGTTACAACCATATTCAGTATTTTATCCATCCTTTTAATGACATGTCACCATACGTGAGTACGTACGGCCTACCGTCTCCACGTCGAGGTGTAATTGTTATTCAATACATTATTATTTTTATGGGTATAATAATGATGTGTAATTCATGTAAATAATAAATATAACATTATAATGATTCTGTATATATTATATACCATCAAATTATATATTATTTTAATATCAAAATAATGATATTATCGCGCGTGCGTACGTACGGACTATCGTCTCCACTAACGCGATGAGATTCATTCCCCATAGTATCCATTAAAGAATAATTCTCATTTTATGATTAAAAATAATGTTTGAGGACTTGATATCATTTTGTATACAAATAAGATACAACCTACCCATAACAAACTTGACTTATGTAACAAAACATATAAAATAAAATGAGTAAGTTAACACCCTAAATGACGATAATACTAAGATATTATTAACAAAGCAGTGTTAAAAGATGATATATGATATTAATGTATATGATCCTTATATAATTCAATAAGAATTATTTCACCATTATACATGAGGCTAACCTACCCTTGACCAAGGAAAATGTAGGAAGTAAGGGGTTTCTTATCTCACTTTTAATTCCGTGAGATTTCCATTGTTCACCACATATTTATTGCATGTGGTGTGTATACTTCCCATGATTGTATTCATTTTGTAATATAATTTAATTTATGTATATATACATCATCATTTTATGATCCTTCTTTCATGGTTGTATGTTTCGTATGTTACTAAATCGATAAGGGAATTTGAAATTTTAATTTCCACTCATTCGGCTCAACGCATACTTCATTGATTTTTTTACTCTAAGATTATGTGTGGAATCAATATTAATTTTATTATGTCATAATATCCACACCCCTTTCTATGGATATAATGTTGATACACATAATCACTCCATTGATAAATTGTCAATTCATCGTTATGAACTTGATAAGAGTACTTTTTACTCAATCTTGATTTGTTGAGTTAAACATCCAATCCATTGATTTTGTTTTTACAAGAATCTGTGTGAGTGTCCTTTGATTGTTTTACAATGAATATCCAATCATATTGAGTGTATTTATATTTGTCACACATAATTATGTAGTTGATTTATCCATAACCTAAGGATATGGTCTTTATGAGAGATTTCATATCAATTTACATTCCATTGAGAATCCTTTGTTGTTATACACCAAATCACTTTTATATGGTGTATATAGTGTACTTTGACATAGTATATCATGAATCCATTTATTCTCAGGATATTAAAAAGTTTTTATTACCTCAATTATTTTTATTCAAGTCTCTCTCTTTTGGTTAGGAACTCTAACTAAAATATCATTTTAAAATGTTTTAAAGATTTATTATTCTAAATATTTCTCATTAATCTCCATGTTTTAAAAATGTTTTTATGGATTTATTTATATGGACATTAAATTTTTCAAATAAAAATTCATTTTAAAAGTTTCAAAGTGTTATGGGACACTTTGATTCAAAAATCTATTTTAAATGGCTTCTTGACAAATAGTGTG
This sequence comes from Viscum album, assembly GCA_963277665.1. Lineage (NCBI taxonomy): Eukaryota > Viridiplantae > Streptophyta > Magnoliopsida > Santalales > Viscaceae > Viscum > Viscum album. Next base: position 1,379,303,222 of record OY728129.1, on the reverse strand, counting down.
AATTTTAAATGTTTTCAAGAAAAAGGGGGATATTTCTCTCAATAGTTTGATGATTATTTTAATCTATGTCAATATCATTCATTGTTCTCGATTGAGGTTAATTTTATACAATAAAATCTCTATATTGTATCAAATGAGTTATGTTTGACTGTGGACCTGCTATTTTTATACCATTCATGGTTTGTGAATAAAGTATTGACATTTCATATGTTAGTTTTGATACGAATGTTTATGTTATGTTTCAAACTTTTCATATGAGGAATGCATTGGACTTAGTAAGTGATGGGTGGAGCCTGCTATAGCTCCTCAACATATCGGTAGGTCTCATGAGACAAACTAGTGTCTTGGCATGAGACCTTGAACAAATTTTATTTGTAGTCTTGGCAGGAGGCCTTGGCTACGTGGTTATGATAGTCTATAATTATGCATTCCATCATTATGAAAGTGGTTATTTATATTGCATGTGATTATTTGACTTGTAGAATATCCATGTGAATAAGTAAATGGCATCATTTCATTTTATTTTTGCTATATTATGCTGAAGTTCATGTTTAAAAGGATTTTGTTTTAGTTATACATTGTCTTAAATGTTTATTCTTATTTATGAAAGTTTTCGCTATATTGTTATCTTTACTGGACATTTGGGCTCACCCATTTATATGTTTTATTTTTTCCAGGATGTGAAGAAGTATTTTATGAATGACCTGCAGGGATAGTATAAGGGGATATGAGTATGGAGACAAAATGTTGTGGTAGTTTTCACTTTATGATGTAATGTAAACTTGACGAATGCATCTAGTTATTCCAAGGCTACTAAACTAATCGGTCTTTCGATACTTGAACTTTTGTGATCATTCCAATGTTATGTAATAATTCACCGACTATGGGTAACTGGGTTCGGGGTGTTACAAACCTTCTGTTTGGAATATCAAAGGGCAGTGCCTTAGGGCACTTCCACGTCACCAGGGGGACCCAAGTGGGTCCCATAGATCTAAAATGGCTATTCGAGTGCTTCGGCTGGTCCTCCTCCCAGCGGTGTACTCACGTGCCGCTGCTCCACCGTGGATGGTCAGGTGTCGGCCACTCTTCAGCCTCCGATGAGGCCAAGCGACCACGGTTTCCTGCTCATCCGATGGGGAGGACACGCGCAGCCATACATTCATGCGGTCGGCCGATGTATCGGCCCTCCTCCTCTTCTGTGGGTCACTGAATCTCCATTTTTTGCCCGAAAAATAAAATGATCACATATTATCATTCCTTGGGTGGAGGGATCCACATCCATATGTTTTTATCATCAAAATAATGCATTTCCAGAATCATTAAATATTTGGCATTGAAGAACACATGAAGAACGCATGGAGAATCAAAAGATATTAGGAAAGGTATATGTGTGGGATGATGGACATGTTAGTTTGGCCATCATCATTGAGAAACCAGAATATGAAGAATTATCTAATAAATTCAATCATATTAAAAACAAACCCCTACCTCATTAGTTCATTGGAGGTTTCATGAGGAAGAGGATGAAATCGGTGAAGGGGACACTGACGTTCATCGCTTTCAGAACACATTCCTGATCTTGGCTCATGAATCATCCTCATTCTTCATTAGAGTTGGTTCTTCATTGGAGGATTCTCCAGCCCATTCCTCCTCTCCCTTTCTCCAATGGGAATACAACCCCCAAGAAGATTTAATAAGATAACTCTTCATTGACAATTTGGGTTATTAATTCAAGATTAAAGTATCCTATTAATTAAAGAGAAAAGTGGTTACACATTTTGTGTAACCAGGAATTTAATTCCCAACATTAAATGCCCAACCACCCTCATGTGGTCCCCACCTTTAGGATTCAAATGGGAGGTTTTAAAAACATAATAAATGTTAATTATTTTATTTTATTATTTTTCCAACCCTCCCATGAAAATCTGAAAAAAAAACTCCTACCCTAGACCTACTGTAGTCGAGGTGAAGGTCTCCTGAATCATATATCAGTGCTATGAGTTCAAAGGTGTCCTAAGATTTCAATTCCGACCATTGGTTCAAAAGATACAAAATTTCGCTCGTACGTTTACTGAAGGTACCCCCAAAAAAAGTTCGTAAAATTATTAACAGTTACACTTGACCCACGCCGGTCAAGGTTAGGCTCTGCCTAAGTAAAATATGCCTCAATGAACCCAATGGTACTCTTGGATTTCTCATCTAAGTTTCCTTTTAAAAGTAATAGAGTTTACAATAAAATAATTATCACTTAATTATTTTATTTACGGCCAAAAACTAACTTTCACTAGTGGCCCGCATCGGGAAGTGTTAATATCTTCTTAAAGAGAGCATACCATTATGAGTTCAGTGATGGTCTTGGATTTTTAATCTGAGTTACCATTCCTGAGTTATAAGCATTTGAAAAATAAAATAATTTAATTTAATTATTTTATTTATAGTTATGCCATTTTTAGGTTTTCTCACAGGAGGCCCGTGCCGACTAAACTAAAGTCGCGCTTAGGGTAAACCCACCATCCTGAGCGCAACGGTGCATGTGGATTTCTGATCCAAGTAACTATTTAAGATTTATTCCACTTTTTCATGAAAATATCTATTGTGTGCTATTTAAATCTGAACAAAACTTCAACGGATCATTCCGGGCACTCCGGGCCTCGGAATCATGTGTCGTCAGATTTCGTGGTCTCTAAATAATTCTATATAATTAAAAAAATTATATGAAATTCTAGGGACATTACACATTAAAATAACTATATACATGATATCATGTAAAAGGTAAATATATAAACCTCATAGAAGAATATAGGTGCATAATATAACTTATGCCTTAAAAAAAACAAATTGACACAAAAATCCCTTATCGCTTTGGTAACTCTTGAACCGTAAACCCCCATTAAATAGAGATACTCAAATGGATATATAAAAACAGATAATTTTAAGTATAATAATCATAAAATATATTCATTTCTTTTATGTACATCACATAAAAGAAAATAGGTCATGAATATTGTATGTGACTCACTGATGTAAAAAGTGAGATGAGAATCCCTTACCATTTTGGTAATCTTTTGAATAATAATCCCGAATAAAGAATAAAATAAAATGAAACATTAATATCTTGAAAATAAGGATATTTATGATGTAACATGTCAAAGGGGTAGTATTTACACTACACAATATGAATTAGTGGTTATTTTATAAATGTCTCTCAGAAATAAAAAGAGACACTAGAATTTCCTTACCTTAAGTCTTGACTTCCATCATACACGTTCAAATATCCATTAAAATAAATATATGTTTATTATAAATCTATTATAGTACAATATTTATATATATAATACCATATATTATTTCCTTATGAACTTTAATTACCCGTATTAACAAGCCTATGTTAAAGTTATGTTTCGTGCAATAACTGGTTTATTTTCTATATAGCTTTTGATTTTCTATTTTTTGTCATCTTACATTGATCATGATATTATAATCCCCATAATTTTAGTCATATTAAAAATATAATATATATAAATTATATATTTCATTAGAGAAGTCTATAAAATTTAGTGATAGAAAATGTAATACACAATTCATGGATATGGTAGATCATACATACGCATGAATGTGATTTCCATTTTATTTTCATATTTATTGAAAGGTAAATGATATATTATCATTATAAAATAATTTTTATGGTATATATGTAACATATTTTCATCAAATAAATTATTATTAAAATAATTATAAATCACTAATGAATCACATCATGTTGTGAGGTGGTAGTCCTCCATACACATGACCAAAGTTATCGTATTCCCATAAAATGGAGAGTATAAAAGTATGTGTAATTTTATAATTAAATAAGTATAATAATTTAATAAATATAATATATAAATAATAAATCCACAATTATTTACAACCATTATATTTTTTAATTTAAAAATTAATGACATTGTTTATCGAGGGAGTAGTTTATCGTACACACGAATGATGATTTAATACCCATTTAATAGAAGTGGAGATGGTTGCATGTCATACCCTTAACAAAAAAACATATAATTATACATAATATAAAATTTTATTATATCGTAATGGTTTATTTATAATTTAATGACGTCGTAGAAGAAATAAAATAAAACTTATCATTGAAGAGTGTTACCTCTTCTTTAGGTTACCTCCATAGGTTCACACCAAAATCCTTTCTAGGTTGGTTTTTGGCCAAAAATAAGGATTATAGGATGAGAGGAGGTTTTTTGGATTTATTTTGGGTAGGTATTTGGAAAACTATATTTCTTAATAAATTTTAATAAATGAATGGTGGTAGTGGTCTTTTATAAGTGGGGAAAAGGACACAACTTGGAAACAACTTGGAAATTTCCAAAAAGAATCGAAAATGATAAAGACATTCACATGAAGAAAGATTCCAAATAACATTATATTATAAAATATAAAGTAAAAAAATATAAATAGTTACATCCAATATTATTTATACATGTTTTAGGTCAAATTTAATACTTATAATTTTTGTTTAACCCCTCGGTAAACCCATTTTTACCTTAACTACTGTAATAAATTTTTACTATTTTCACTATTAAGTTTCATAAAAAAATTATATTAACATTATTAGATAATATAAATTATTTTGATTCCTAATATGGAATAAATTTTTTCAAATACCATTCATATAATTGTTAAATTTTAATTTAAAATTAATCCTACAGATGTGATGAGAAAGAATGTTTTTAAAAAAGAAAACATTTAAAAGTTTACAAAGTTTGTATAGAAAAATTCAACTTGAAATTGATTAAAATGAAATAAATTGGATTTATATATCTATATGAACTAATTTTACGTTAAAAATAATTTAAAATATAACATATATTTATATATAATTTAAAAAAAATGGTATTTCTTACTTAAAATTCAGTATTTTTCATTATTCATCAAAAAAATAATCTTTTCAGAAAATTATCAAAAATTCACCATAAGATAATTATTATATGAAAATTTGAAAAAATAATTTAATTTTATTAAATTAATTTCCTAAAATTTTAAAAAACTAATTTTATTATAGTTCACAAAAAAGAATAAAAATATTATAAAATAAAATTTTTGAGACATATAAATACTTGAAAAAAAATAAGTAAATTTTCATCAATATATTTTATTTATATAAAATGAATATATTTAATATTTAAAAATTTTCTTTACTATTAATAACATTAATTTTAAAATCTAGATTATATTTTTCATATTTATACAGTGATATTAATAATATATTTTATCTTTTTAAAACTCGGTGTTTCATGTAATCCATGGTAAACTCGGTGTTGCATGTAATGAAAAAAATAAAAATAACTAAATTTATTTGAAACTATATATTTCACAAAATCACAAGGTGTTACATTCTACCCCCTTAAAATTAATTTCATCCTCAAAACTCACTAGTTTAGTAATAATAACTGAAGATATTTTAGCCTCATTGTATCCTTAGGTTCCCATGTAACTTCCTCAAGCTCGTGGTTTCAGTACAAAACATTGAACATGTGAGTGGTATTGTTTTATAGAACATTATCAATATAATATAGAATCTCCACTAATTATTCCTCATAATAAATATCATTCTATAATGGTAATACCTCTAAGTTAGATACATTGGATGGATCAAGTATGTGCATCCTCATGATAGATACATGGAATACATATTAAACCAAAAAGAGGTTAATTGGAAATTCCAATCAAAATGTTACCATCCTTATATGATCTGAAATTTCCGAGGGATCGATATACATATGTATTATTTTTCCTTTGTATCATAATCAAAATTTCATAATTTGGTTATTCTTTGATCAATTTACACTTTATCTCTTACTCTAAGAAATGAAGATAAATTTTTTATCATTTTGTGTGTTTAAGGAACTAAATATTACAATATCTAGAATTGAATGATAAGTTATTCCTTCCATTTATAGAAAAAAGGTTTGCACTAGTTATCAAATATGGATTAATCTTATTATGGTGAAGTAATCTGTTAATCTTTAAAACCACATCTAAAGTTAAACTTAAATCATTTCATAAGTGGCTAACCTTATAACCCTTAAAAATTAAAGAATTATAATTAAGGTCACTAAATTCATAAAAATAAACATAACATTAATCCCCCGTATATCATAAAGTAGCTCTTGATTTCCACATACCAATTATTTAAATATATTAATCATATATTTTCTTAAAAAATGGTAATAACCTAAATTAATATAAAACCTTATTAAAAACATACATGCTTCCTCATTATGTGTATAAAAAACTAATTATTGAACATATTCCTTAAATCAAAAAATATTGTAAACTCCATCAATGATAACATAACCCACTTTTTTAAAAAATAATTAATTATTTCCAAGGTTACAAATACTTTCTAATTTACTTATTCATATCCAAAATCTCATTATCTCAAAATTTGAAACATATTAAGGGTTATACTTCCTTAATAAAAATATCAAATTTCCATTAAAACACTTTTCTAGTCTATCAGTATCATATAACATATTTTTGGAAATTATTAATGAAAAACCTATACTGAACAACCCTTATATATTTCATAGTTCATATAAAATAATTATTTAATTCCCATACATTAATACTTCAATCATACTAGTTCCTCTTAAACCATTAATGGGGATTTATTATCTTATTATTTAATACCTCTTTTTTGTATGTAAATCTTAGTCTATTCATCATCTACAACAAAACCATTACTCATAAAACCATGAAAATTTTCCCTAAGTGATTTCCCCTCTATACACTACTTTCATAATGCTCATAATTTTAATATTTAAAACATTTAATAGTCGATGATACCTTAGGAAGACAAATATTTCCATTATTTGTGTAAATTGAACTTGTCCTTTTCCATGTAAATTACATTCTTTGTTTCTTTCTCTTCCACACTCAAAAAAAAATCTCATTCCACTAATACATTCACTTGGTTTATTCTTCATACATTATTTGCATATATAAAACTAAATCCTCTTTCTTTTGTAGTCTCAATTACCTGAAATCTCAAAAAACTCTATCATACTCTTCTTTTTAAAGTCGGAGAGTTTATTAAGGTGCATATTGTTAATCATGTTCTATGATAATTTATTAGTAAAAAACACAATATCTTTCACTCTAGACATTATCCCATTTGGCTTCTCATCATCAAATTTCCCATCACATTTAATGTTAACCCAATACCTTCGGGTTCCCTCCATTGAAAAATAATCATAGTGTGAGAATCATTATCCATCGAGGAAGCCCACATAATCATAAAAAACTCACTTATTGGATTTATAAATCATGATACATTACTTTTAATATATGACAGCGTATGTTTTTCGTCAATAATTCATATTCATCATCTATTTAAATAATTTATAATGGTTTTTAAAGAGTTTTTTATTTTAAAAATTATATCCCAAAAGAGGTTACAACTATGTGTGAATAAATACCCCTTTCCATGCACTAGGTAAAAATCGAGTCTTGCTAATTGCACCCTTTTCTATGTAATTTCCCCTATTCAACTATGATCTTCATTCAAATCAACTTGTAGTATCCAGATAGGGATATAATTTCCTGGAAACCACTTTCTTTATCCTTATCCAATATTCTAGTACATTTTCCTAAACTTTTATTCATCCTTTGACTTATACATAGATACATCCCTAGATAAATCCTTAAAAATATCCCAAGTCATATCACTAAATTTTTTTCATCCTAGTTTCCAATGGATAATAAAACCTTTTATTTAATACCAATTATAGAATCCTAGGCTTCTCAAACATGGGAATTTCACATATTTAGATGAATATTAATTTAAATTACACAAAAACACACATGATGCATACAATAGTTTTTTTACTTTGGTAAATTGGAACATAATCATATAATGATGTGAAATATCTTTAATGTTTCCCATAATGATATTCCCATTTAGTAGTCTTCATAGACATTCCCTATACAAAACCTTTCTTCATGACTTGGGGAAAGAAAACATAAGAAAGGTTGAGATCATATAATCAGTAATTGTAAACATAATAGATATAAATCTATGATCATATTAAATAATAATATAAGAATAAGGGTCCATGATAATGTACATAACTTACGAAGTTCCTACCCAACCTTTCATATATTATAAATATGCTTTATAGTTTAAAACATTATCATTTCTGAAAACATAGCCTATATGGGTGATAAATCATCATAACTCAATCATAAACTATAATCACATTTAATGAAACTGTGTAACCATTATAGATATTGAAAACCATTTCATATTTTGGGGTTAACTACAAATACAATGAAAATAGTGGTTCAGGATTCATCATATGTTTCTCATCGTGGATCTGGACACACTTATTTCTGGTAGTGGATTAGGATACACCTATTTCCCAGAGTAGATCAGGACACACCTATTATCCCATAATGGATCCTGACACACCTTTTCCCATAGTGGATAAATCCCATCAACTTTTTTCTAATTTTTATCTCATGAAATATAAAGATTTACCCAATGTATTGGAGGTAGAAATAGGTCACACCTATCTCATAATGAAATTCATATGTATGTGAGCCACAATATCATAAGAAATTCATCATATCATAACCCATGAAATGAAATTTTTTTCCTAAAAATTTCATCACATCACAACCTATAAAAAGTAGAATTGTTTCATAATCATTCTATTATTTAATTATAGCATAACCAAAAAAAATAGATGATCTTACTAATATTTTTTTAAATCTTATAACTTATAGAAGAGAAATGGGTTTCATAAACATTACATCATGATGAACCAAAACCATTTAGATAAATAATAATAATGGTATAATTTTAGCATATCCTCGTTAAATCATAAGTAATCTCAAGGTATTTTATCTTATATAGATATTGTTTTTGAAATAAAAACCACTTGTAAAATATATTGAGGCATATAAACTTTCATTAAAAATCAATTTTTAAAAATAAACATAATAAAAAAATTTGAAATTAATTTCTTTGAAAAAAAATATATAAATTCATCTTGAAAAATAATTTTAATGATTTATTGAGGAAAATATCGTTTACTCTTTGAAAAATAACTTCAGACATAAAAAAATTGAATATCCTTTTCATTTTAAAATAATTTATTTAAAATATAAAAAATATCTTAATATTAGAAGAATATATTTTTTTAAAATAACTTTTCAAACATGTAATGGAATCTTGAAGTCATTGATTAGTCATGGAAGTTTAGAATATTATTCATGTTGTGCATGCTAAAAACAAAGTCTCTTTTACATTTTTAGAAAAATCAAAATGGGAATTTTTTGGAAAAATACATGAATATTCCTCTCAATAAAATTTTTCAAAAACTAAAAATAGATAAAAATTTCTTTAATAAATTATCTGGATAATGATAAAAATATTTTTTAAAACATTTATTGAAAACATGGTTTTGGAAGAAACGGGTTTTCAATCTAAGAGAGAATAAAGATGATTTTTCTTAAAAACATTATTTTGAACTATTGAATAAATAAATATAGTAATATGAAGGTAAAAAATGTATTATCATGAAATAATCAGTGTAGAATAAAATTCATGCATTTTATGAGATATATATTATAAGATATTATCATTGGAATCATAATCATAAACAGTCATGATAAACAATGATATTGTACCATAAAATCTTCTACACTTTTGTAACATTGAATCATAATAACCATAAATTAACATCATTAAATAAACATATAATATAATTAAATTAATTCAATTCATGATATATCATGTCACTGGTAAGTATATACACATCATAGTAGAAGATAGGTGCATAACCAAACTTATTCCTCAAACAAGTAAAATTGAGACAAAAATCCCTTACTATTTTGGTAAATATTGAAGAATAAACCATATTAAAGATAGATTCATAAAATTATATTTAATTCCAAATAATTTTAAGGGTAATAATCATAATATACACTTGTGTGAAGTATATAAACCATATAAAATAAAATAGGTAGTGAATATGACATGTGTCTCACATAAGTAAAAAGTGAGATGAAAATACATTACATGTTTGGTAATTTTTTGAATAATATGCCCCCATTAAATCATAAAATAAACATAATAATTTATTATAACTTAAACAAATATATTAATGATATAACATGTTAAAGTACCAGTATAAACACCACACAAAAGAAACCAGTGGTGAATTTCTTTATGCCTCCCATAAATAAAAGAGAGAATAGAAATTCATTGCCATAAGTTTGAACTTATATAGTACATTTTAAAACCACATGTATAATAAATATAAGTTAATTATAAATACATTAAAAACAATATTTATATAAATCATTCAATATATTATTTTTTGATGACCTTTTCTTATCCGTTTTGTAACAATTTCATGTTAGCAATGCATTTTTAGTAATAATCGCTTTGTTTTTCATATATGTTGGGATTTATTATTTTTTTCACTCTTAAATTTATCATGATTAAATAATATATATAATTATTGAAATTATATAAATATCATATATATTCATTATATATTTATTTTGAGTAATCCATAAAAATTAGTTATAGAAAATGAATTACACCGTTCATGGAGATGGTAGGTCGTATGTATGCATGAACGATGTTTCAATTTTATTTTCAGGTTGAAGGAAAGAAAGTTAAATGATATATTATCATTATATAATAATTTTTATAACATATATATCACATATTTACACTAAAAAAACCCTTAGTAAATTCCATTTAAATCACTAATGAATCACATCACTTCCTGAGGCGGTAGTCTGCCTAACACACAAGCAGTGTTGTCGTATTCCTACAAAATAGAAATTTTGAATATATATGTGTTATAAAAAAATATATAAGTATAATAATATAAAAAATATAATAAATAAATAATAAATAAATAATTATTTAATTCTTTTGTAGGTGTTAATGGAAAAATGAATGACATCAGTTCGTGAGGTGATAGTCCTCCGTACACACGAGTGATGATTTCATAACCCATTTGATGGAAGTGGAGAGGGTTGTAAGTATTTTACTTAAGAAAAATTTAATTATATTTAATATACTTGGGTTATTATATCATCATGTTTTAATAAAAAATTAATTTGGCTTAGGAATAAATAAAATAAAAACACTTGTTGAAGAATGTTACCTCTTCTTCCGGTAACATCCTTAGGTTTTCACAAATATCCTTCCTTTGTTGACATTATTCCCAAAATAAGGCTTCTAAAATGGTAAGAGGGAATATGGTGAGTTTTTCTAGTTATTAAACAAACTATATGGATTTATAGGAATGAATAAGAGTTGGGTGATGGTGGCCTTTTATAAGGTAAAAGGAACCCACTTGGAAACTACAAGGAAATTTCCAAAAAGAATCTAATATGATAAATTTTTTCACATGAAAAAAGATTATAAATAACCATAAATTATAAATTCATAAGTATAAGATTAAAATATTTCAATAAAAATGGCATGGACATGTTTTGGCCATTTTTAACCTTAGTCTTTTTAGTTTAACCCCCTGATATACCCATTTTTACCTAAACCGCTATAATTAATTTTCTATTTTCATTATTAATGTTCGTATAAATTTAATTTATATTATTAAATAATTTTATTTATTATGATTAAAAATATGTAATAATTTTTTCCAAATTCTATTTACATAATTGGAATAATTTACTTTAAAATTAATCCTACATATGTGATGAGAAAGTGGGTTTTCAAAGAAAAAATGATCAAAAGTTTACAAATTTTTTGTATCAAAATTCAATATTAAATTGATTATAATGACCTTTATTGGATTAATATATTAGATATTGAACTAATTTTACTTTAATATCAAACTAAAATATAATTTATCTTTATAAATAATTTAAATAAAAAGTCAATTTTAATTAAAATTCGGTATTTTTAATTATTCATTAAGAAAATAATATTTTCAGAAAATTATCAAAACTCCAACATAAGATAATTTTGATATGATTATTTTAAAAATTAATTTTATTTTATAAAATTAATTTTCTAAAAGATTTAAAAACAAATTTTAATTTTATTCAAAAAATTATTAAAAATTTATTTTCAGCAAAATAGAATTTTTGAAACATATAAATCCTTTAATAAAAATTACATTCTTTTTTATCCAAATTTTTTATTTACATAAAAAGATTATACTAAATATTTTAAAATTATTTATCAATATTCATAACTCTAATTTTAATAACTAGGTTATAAAATTTGCGTTTAAATAATAATATTAATAATATTTAACCATTAATTATAACTCTGTGTTACAAGTAACATAACTGAAATCAGGGCTGTGTGTAATGAAAAATATAAAAAAAATTAAATTTATTTTAAAAAATTATATTTCAAAGAATATTTTAGTGTTATATTGAAGGCTAATCACTTTGTGCATTGTATTTTTATTCATCTACTCAATATTCCTTAGTGGAGGTGGGAGGGAATTTCAATAGACTCCATCACTAATTTTCATTGGGCTTAGGGTTCATGTGAATCCATATGGTTTATTATGGACCATATGACATATTGAATAGATTTTTTTGAAACTAATGTCTTTATCATGGTGTTTTTTTCTATTCTATAATTAGAAGATTTTGTGAGGCTTCGTAGCTTTTCAAAAATGGTACTATCTAATTACGGTCCACATTTCCCCTCAGGGGTATAGATAGGTCTCCAACATTATTTTGGATCTTAGTTATTCCTTAGAACCGCTTATTATCAATAGGTGGATGGTAACATAGATAGACATATCTAAACATTAGAGGACATGTTTCATACACTTATTCTATATTTTGAAGATTTAGGGGTGAGGCACTTAACCTTTGTAGATTTTTATTATAAAAAAAATTCCATATTGGTTTAGCCCCATTTGATGTCATGTTGGGATAGAAATGTCAATATTTTTTTTGTTAAATTAAGGTTGTAAAATCAATTGTTCTTAAAATATAATTGTTATAGATAATGATATAGAATTTATAGGTGATATACAAGTTTATGAAGGAATATAAGGATCATCATAAGTCTTATGTTGATATATGAAGGTGGCCTTTGGAGTTAGGAATTTTATATAATATATTCTTAAAGGTGTCTCCTCATCAGGGAAAGTGGAGGTTTGATCATGGGATTAAGATTTATCCTCAGTTTTATTATCCATTCTATGTGTTATCATGTGTTTTAGTTTTTTATTATTGGTTAGAAATTCACCCATAGATGAATTAAGTCCATGATGTTTCCCAGGTGTAGTAGATTCATTAGTATCTTCATCATAGTTTACATTTCATTTATTGGGAAAATCTAGAAGTTAAAGACAATAATGCCTTATAGTAATAAATTTTTTAGATTCAAAACATTCAAAATAATTTTTTTCCTAGTCTTTATATTCCCTTGGTTAGTTTCTTATAGTGGTATTGTGGCTTGTATGAGGGTACATGAAAATTTTATTCATAGATTCTTAATCAGTGTTGTTGGGTGATTGATTTTATTAAATGATATGTATTGAATTTACCAATTTTTTTTATGATTTTTAATGGCATGTATTAATATTTTTTTCCAATGATGTATTGGTTGTTCTTTATTATAGTGAGAACCAATAGATGTATCTCCTGGATGACTTTTCCCCATTTTTCTATTTTAACATTTTTTTGGTTTTATTCTTGAGGATGAGGATTTTTTGAGAGGTAGAGGATGTAAGGGATCGGTTATTCCCAACACCTTTGTTTTTTTAGTGTATTAGATGTATTGGGTAAAGGAATAATGAATTTATGTGTGATAGGAGATGGAATTTTAGAAGGAGGTGGGGAGTTGCGGCATAGACATGAACTTTGTGTCATAGCCCCCCAGGTGGCTAGTTTTTTGAATCATGTATTTTGGGGACACCTACACTATGGTGTCTAGGATACTTCATAGATCTTTAGGGGTCTATATCCTTCTCTCTATCTTCTTAATGTTCCCTAGGGAATGATGAATGGGATACTCTATAGATTCTAGATGGTTGTGACCCTTCGCACTACTTATTTAGGGAGTTATGAGGCATTCTATCTCGACTACATCATGGAATTTACTTAGGTATATCAAAATTGGAGGTTTAATTAGATAAAGTGAGGAGGTATATTGGTTTGGTTTTCTTATATGAATTTTTTGGAAATATTTTACTTGAGCCCATTTTGGCATGGACACCCTTGATGTTCTATGGTTTAGGTGAAAAATCTAACCATTATAGCATGTCCAGACCAGTTTTGTTGTGGTATTATTAAATTATCATCCTGTATAAAGTCAAATGTGCCCTATAGTTCCTTTTATTTTATCCTCTTTCTTCAAATCCCTAGTGTACAAAGGTTATCTTTCAATGTTTCCTAATTATATTTTCTTTTTTTATCCCTCAGCTTCTATAAGAAAATTTTTGGGCGATGAAAGTTGATTTTCCTTATTCCTGATTGATTATTTCTCTCTCTCTCTCTCAATAATTTCCCTTATTCCATGTTATGGTATATTTGTTTCATTTGGTTATTGTTTTATTTTATTTTTTATTGATGTTGGATTCTTGTCAGGATAACATCCTTAGAAGTTTTGAGTTAATATTAGGAGAGGTGATTAGATATTTATGCCCATTCATTTATTCTTGTTCAAATAATGCTGAAAGCTTCATATCATGGTAGTGGATACATGGAATTTATTTTTTTATGTGAAATTTTGCTATTAAAATGATTTATAGTCTTTAATTAGATGATTAAGGTTAACCTAATCGATATAATAATCCAAAATTAATGAATGGAATAAAGTTATAAGGGTTGATGTTATAATGATTTACATATTATTTTTTTCCTCATGTGGTCTAATAGATTGTGTGGTTTAAGATTTCTATGATTATTCATGTTCTTTATCATGATTAAAAATATTAAATTTTATAAACAAAATAAATCTTGTAAGATTAAGTGAGTAATGAATGTGTCTTATGCATTGAGTTTATTATTCTTATTTAAAACTTTTGAATAATAAAGGTGTTGATTCCTTAGGGGTATTGAAGTTATTAGTCACTAAATATTGGGATTATTGTTGTTGAAAAATACTCATAATGAATTAGTTATGTCAAGACAGTTATTGGTAATGATGGTTATTGAAATTAGTGTTTTTAGGGATGTTATGATCCCATATTTTCTATCATAGTTTGTTTTCCTTTGTGGGATGGCCTTAGTTACCCCTAAAACTTTTTATGCTTAAGATATATTTCATTTACATGTTTATGACTTAGGATGTTGTATCCCATTTCGTGAATTTTTTTAAAGCCTAGTATGATTGGGGTAGTAGGTGACTCATGTTCTAGGTTTCCTTGGTTCTGGTAGTAGTTCAATATATAGGAGACTTGGATAAATGGAACTAGTAAAGTGTTAGTCTTGCATGGTTGTTAGATTTTTGTGTTTGGGTTTTTGACAGGTTGGTTGGAATATGTTGAGATCTAGTTTTTCATGTTTTTCTTTTTTTGTTACTTGGTAGGTCATCGTGATTATTTACTTCTTGATTCAAATTTCATGTTCCTTCAATGATTATCTATATACATTATTTTTTAGTTGAATCTTAAAATAACTAAGAATATGTAATGGTTAATGAATTATAAAAAATTAATTTCTTTGCGTGTTGATGTTGATAATGATTAAAAAAAGGAAACCATGGATTGGGTTGGGATTGATTCTATAAGATAATGGAATATAAATTTGGAAATTTTAATGTTGAACACAAAATAACTTTTTCATTTTGATGATATGAAATTATTAAACCTAAATTAATGATGTGGTAAATAAATAATTGTATATTTTATAAATTACTATATTAATTTGTTCATATTAGAACCTAACGCTTCTATAATTATAGAAGATATATACTTGTAAACCTTAGTAGCAGCAACCAGGTTATCATGTGGGATAATAGTTTCAGTTCAATTCTATGTCTATGTAGTTCCCTTAATTTAGTTATATGTGATATATAATTATGTTTAATGATTTCATACTCTCCACCACATGAGTTGGTGGGAAAATGAACACTCAAATGTTTTGGGTTCTGATTGATTTCCCCAATATCTTGGTTATTGATGGAATAGGTGGATTACTACCCTTGCTCCCCTACTCTTTCTAAAGATGATTCATGATCTGTACTCATACATGGGCTATAATGAATTAAGTAATTGGTTATGTGTTCCCTTGGGCTTTCATGGATCTTTTTTTTACCATGCATGTGTGTGTGGGATGTAGTTTCTGGAGGTTATATCACATAAATGTACTCTAACCATTTTGGTTTTGGTTATTATATGTACACTTTCATGGGAAATGGTTTTTTGATATATTGTTCATGATAAAGGTGATGTGATGGATTTCAAGCTTTTACTTGGTTTCAGTATGTGATTAAGATATTGTGTTGTGTGTATAGGGTTTTGAATGATATCATGATGTAGATTTTATTTGTTTTTTTGGATGGGGAAGATAACTTATATATGGAATGTTATAATGGTAAATTTTGTGTTTGGGAGTGAGAGAGACAAACCAATGGGGAAGTGGATGCGAGGTACCATTATTTTTAATACTCTTTTGATATATAAGTTATTACTTCTTTGTGTTATTTGGTGAACGACCCTTTGTGATGATGGGATATAGTTTTACCATCTTAAGTAATGAGTTAGTTTCCTCTATCTATTAATTGGATTTAGTATGCTTCTTTCATATTTTTATGAGAGGTTTCTGGAATAAACCAACGTGGTATACCTATATTCTCACCCTATGTATATATAAATCAATTTTTAGGTCCATAGTAGCTTCTGGTATTTGTAGTCACCATCCAAAAAAAATTCGTGGCTTGTTTTCAAATATTTATACATTTTTATGGAATTATATTAATTTATTTGGATTGATTATCTATTTATAGTATTTATTACTGGTTCATATCTCTTATCCTATAATTTATATATTCATATTAATGCATCCCATTTTAATTCTCTCTATGCCATCGATTCTAGTCTCTGACTTGTGGACTATTAGAGGAAGTATTTGAGGTTTATTCCCATATTCACTATTAGACGAATGGGGGTATTATTAGAGGTGGGTCATGATAATTATAGTCAGTTTAAAAATTTTATCAAATAAAGATATATTGGATGATGTTAAACTTATTCCATGAATTAATTTCATTTAAAAAGGTACAGAAAAACAAGAATAATTTGATCTAGTAGTCTAAGTGTGAGTTGAAATGAAATTTGAAATAAATACTTGGTCAAATAAAGAATCAGAAATCCCATATCAAAATAAGTTTTAGTGAAATTTTGATAGAAAATTAAAACTTTTTGTTTATTTGTTTTATTTTAAAGTAATAATTTAAAAATATTTTTTAAATTGATGTTTAAAATTTTGTTCCACATTGATGGTGTTTTTATTTTGTTAAATATGATTTTTAAATCTTGAATATGGTAGATTTTCTTTTTTATGATATAGATTGACATGTTCCTATCATGGGGTGTAATAAAAAATTATTTCCTAAGTTAAAATGCAGTATAATGGTCGATATAAATGGTATCTAGAGAGGAGTACTCAATAATTAAGTTTTCTCTTTAAATTAAAGGAAAGGGGGGTTATTTTTGAAATTTTTTGTTTTTGAAAATAAAATAAATCAATTATGAATGATATTTAAAACAATGATATAAGAATTGTGAGTAGGTCAGGTTCAGTCTTTCAAATTCAAGGATATGTTAATTACAATTTATCAAATCATATTCTACTAAGTTGATTAAATTGATATTACACAATCAATTCCTCTCACATCCTTAGTCAAATGGTGATCGTGATAATAAACCTATAAATAATCTTATATTGTTCTAATATTCTTACTATTTATGAGATAGTTGTATCAAATACCCTAAATCGACTTAGCCAATTCTTGATTAGTTCTTGTTTACACCAATCAATCAAGAATGTACACCACTCCTCCCACAAACGCTAACAATTATTAAGTAATTCACTACTAATCCCATATCTATTCTATCATATATAAACCAGAACCTAGTATAGGGTAATAATGATAATTTAAAAATAAATAATAATTATAGAATCTAAAACCAAATATGACCATAATAAATATTAAACCCTACAATTAAAACATCTAAATCAACTTAACAATGTAACTGAATAATTTATTTGATGAAGTGTGAGAACTCAAGAATTACAAAAAAGAAAACATCCCCTTTCCTAGTAACTCAAAATTTTACCACTCAATGTGAATGGTGTCCAAGAATAATGGGATATAAGAATCCATTTCAAGACTAAGAAAAGAGAAAATAGAAAATATAGAAAATATCTTCTCTAGAATTTTTATAAAAATATATTTCCCCTTATTTTCCCACTAGATGGTACAAAACCACCGTTGTCAGTTCTTAATATTTTTTCAAAACTAATTTTATCTACCCTAATTTTTTTTTAAAGTAGACATGTCCACAAAATTTTATGCCTTATTTACTAAAGATATATTTTTTTTGCTAGAGATATTCTTCATATTCCTCCAATTTGACGAACTGAAAGGCTTCTTTAGTGAGTTAATATATCAATTAAATTTAACTTTCACATGAACCTTTGATTCCTCTTTGATATCCAACTATAATTGTAAAGACCCGGAAATTTCAAGTAAATTTTTTTCTTAATTTCGTTGGGATTTTACAAGAATGTGGTTTCTGACGGAACCCGATTCTGAGGCCCGGTGTGCCCGGAATCATTTTCCAAAGTTTGGCTTGGGTACGTTCAGTGAACGAACGAGCGGGTTTTTCTAACTTTTGAACCGGTGCTCGGAATCAAAATCTGATGGAACCACAGCGCCGGTAATTGCTTAGGAACACCTTTTCCAAAGGTGCAGTTTCTCGGGTGTTGATGTAAAAAATAGTGGGGAATAAAAATATAATTTTTTTATTTTTATTTCTTCACTAAGCGGTTTAATTGAAATAAAGTTGTGTCTCAACTTAATTTCTCTTTTCTAAGTGTCAGATCCTAGGTGTGGGAGTTGGAGTGGGACCCACCAGTTGTTAACTTCCCAAGAGAGGATTAAGGGTGAGGTGGGGCCCACACGAGCCCCCACATTTTTAAATTCCTTAACTCCATAACCCCCCTTTAATGTGAGACCACTCACCTCCCCCTCTCTCTTCTTTAATCATGCCAACTCACTTAATTAATTAAGTGAGTTATGTGTTTGATTTTTGAAAATTGAAATGCTTGGATTGATGTAATAAAATAAGATAATTCTTATTATATTTGAGAGGGTTGGTTGTTGTGTGTAGAGATTAGGGTGATAGAACTCTTTTCTCTGGGGAAGAACTTCATCCTCCCGCGAAGAGCTTCAATCCTTCCGTGAAGAACGTCATCTCTTCAATGAAGAACGACTCAGCGACTCCGGTATTTCCATTCCCTTTATCCTCTATGAAAAGGGAAGATACACCGACGCGGGAGTTCTCAAACGACACGTAATCATCCTCTTCTCTCCGTGATAAATAGAAGACGACGTCTCCTCAGACACTCTCCATCGACGTCTATGAAACCACGCCCCGTGATGCCGCTTTCCGTGACGCTCTTCGATCATCAACTCGTTATCAAGGTACGGGTTTTTATATATGTTTGAATTCGTTTTATTGATGCTTCATATCCTAAATTCACAACGATGATGACCAAATGAACATGATCATCGTCCTACACATAAACCATGATCCTTTTTCTTTTTATTCTTCACGTGTTCTTCATGTGTTCTTCAATGCCAAATATTTATTGATGCTGGAAACACGAAGTTTTGTTGAGTGTAATATATGGATGTGAATCCCTTGACGCAAGGATCATAAATATGCGATCGTTTAATTTTTCGGGCTTGGAACGAAGCCGCAATGGCTCGCGAATGAAGGCGTCTAAATATTTATTGACACTGGAAACACAGAGTTTTGTTGGGCACAATATATGGATGTGAAGCCTTCGATGCAAGGATCACAAATATGCGATCGTTTAATTTTTCGAGCTTGGAACGAAGCCGCAATGGCTCGCGGAAGGAGGGTCCAAATATTTATCGACGCAGGAAACGCAATATTCTGGTGAGCACGACAAATGGACATGGAGCTCTCGACCCGAGGATCACGAATATGCGATCATTTTAATTTCTGGGCTTTGAATGAAGATACAACAATGCACGGAAGGGGGAGACGCGGCGACGCTGATGACCGGACGCGGCGGCCAGAGCCGTCCGGCTGGCTGGAGGTGGTGGTGCCAAAGCACACCGCCGGAAGAAAACTCGCCACCACACAGCCGCAGCGGCGAGGAGCCGGACACTGCGGTCGCGCAGGATCTGGGAGGCAGGGCGGTGCCTGCTGGCGCCGCCGGTTACAACAAGGGGTTGCGCCCCTTGTGTTCTGCTCGGCCAGCGCCGAGTCGCGGCCGGCCTGCCGGGCCAGACTGCGCCAGCCAGGCTGGGCCGCGCCCTAGTGGGCCGGACCTGGACCCAGGTCGGGTCGACCCGGTTCGGGCCGACCCAGGGGGTCTCGGGCCGAGTCGGACCAGGCCCGAACCCCCTATTTTGAGGCAGTTTTCGTTCAAACACCCATAACATGGGCTACGGACCTCCGATCGATGTACCGTCAGTTTAGATGCAATCCTTGGATTGAGCCGGTCATTTTGGTATATTACAATCAGAGTTTAGAAGAACTTTTGGTATGGCCGGGTTGGTTCGAACCCAAAACCAACCGAGCCGTCGGAGCGGAAACACTTATAACTTGAGCTCTGGACGTCCGATTGACGTGTCGTCGACCTTGTTGGATTCCTCATGATGAGACGGAACTTTTGACATACTTCACCTGAGATTTGGATGCAGTTGGATAGTGGCCGTGTTGGATTGTACCTGAAATCCAACCGGGCCCCTAGAACGGAAAAGCCGATAACTTTCAGATCGGACGTCCGTTTGACGAACCATCAGCGGCGTTGGTGATCTCGTTGAGAAACGGTCCCTATGAATATACCCTATGAGAGTTCAGGGTATAGTTGAGATACAGCCGGGTTGGTTCGCACACGAAACCAACCAGACCCCTGGGACGAAAAGGCTAATAACTCACAGACCGGGCGCCCGATTGATGTGGCGTCTGTTGTGTTGAGACCCCTATGATGAGGCGGTACTTTGAGATACTTCTTCGTTGTAATTTGTGATAATTGGAGTATCAACCAGTAGCTCGTGAATCGGACGCTCCCAGAGATGAGCATACGGAGTACGGAGACCGTGTAGCCAGTTGAGACCTGACGACTGCTCGATCGACTCGACTTGGAGTGAGTCGACTAGCCCAGTGGACAGAGCACTACTTTGTTTGGGTGCAGACCCATGGAGGACGAAGCACTACTGTGTTTGGGTGCAGACCCATGGTACTCATCCGGTGAGTACCTCTGCAGGCTATTAGGGGGGATGCACTACTGTGTTTGGGTGGCAAACCCCAGCGGGAAGCACTGCTATGTTTGGGTGGCTGACCCACGGTACTTGACAGGAGGAGTACCTCAGCAGTCTTAGGTTAGTGAGAAGTACCTCGGAGTTGCTATATGATCACTGTATTCGACAGAGACGGGGCTCTTCAGCAGTTACGGTTTCGATAAATGAAAATCTTGTTTTGAGCTGAGTCTATGACCTTTGTGTTTACCTCATGATTGAGATTGGTCACTTGAGAACTTAGGTATATGTATGGGCATATACCTGGGTAGTGTTTATCCGTTGATTTCATAATCTTAGTTTTTCCTCATTATTGAGATGGGTTACTTGATAAATTAGGTATATGTATGGGGATATACCTAAGTAGAGGTTATCTGTTGAGATCTTTCTTTGTGGTTATCCTTGTTGGATTTAGTTAGACCTTGAGGGTATCAGGGTCCCTACTGAGTATCGTTATACTCACCCCTTCGTGGGCTATGCTCTCACCTCGTTGTGTTGGTTGCATACGATGTGTAGCGCTGACAGAGGTCGAGTGTTCGAGGACTGGACGATACACAGAGGTGGATCTTCGACAAGTCAATATCCAGAGGTGGACTTCATGACATGATGATACTCGAACGAGGTTGAAGGGTGAGAGCGTTGTGGAGGCTATCTGTTCCTCCCCTTCAGGTAGGATCTGTGGTGGACGATCCAGGAGCTGCGCTATCTGTACATACCCTTCAGGTAGGATCCATGGTGGACGAACCAGGAGCTGCGCTATCTGTACTTACCCTTCAGGTAGGATCCGAGGTGGACGACCTAGGAGCTACTTCTATTCTTCTAGTCGTTTTCCTTTTCTGTTGTATTTCCTTTCAGTTATAGCTGTACTTTTCAGTTGGGTCTGTATTCTGGCCCTTTTTACTTTTCATCACTTTCTTTTGTACTTAGTGTTTTACTTCTGCTTGTACTCTATGGTGTTTTTTTACTTTTATAAAGGCAATGTCTTCCCAGTTATCGGGATTTACACCTTTGGTGCTAGTCGTCAGCCCCTGACCTATGGAAGGCGGGCTTGGGGTAGTCACAGCACAAGCCCAAAGGACATGTCGTGACAAATTGGTATCAGAGGAGTCAGTTCTACCGCAGGGCTTATAACTCTGATATTTTCCTTTTTGTGAAGAAATAGTGTTAAGGGTACCGGGTGTGGTCTTCAGTTCAGGGAGTCCAGTGTTGGTGCGGCGGCCGACGTATCCGTACACCAGGACCCTGACTACTGATTTCCGACTTTGTACATGAAAACACTGATTGTGTGTGTGATTCCAAAAGTCTTAAAGTCAGCTCAAACCAGTTCATCTCACCAGGTATAAAATTTTGACCGTGTCGCATATGTTCAGGATGTCTCCACACAGACAGTTAGTTGGAGTTCTGAGATTATACTCGATGGCGGCCCACAGAGCGATGAGGCTCCGGTGCAGGGCCCTCTTTCTATGTTGGCACCCTCAGGTGGTATACCAGCAGCACCACCACCAGTTGGGCAGTAGATTCCACCAGCCATACTAGCGAACTGTGCATGCTGGCAGAGCGCGTTGCATGAGTTCCAGCAGTAGAGGCCTCTGAGGTTGCGAGGAGAGGCCGATTTCCAGACAGTATAGCACTGGCTGGAGGCGATTGCTAGAGTTTTCCACCTAGTTGATACATCAGTAGAGTGGATGGTGGACTTTGCTACTAGTGTTTTCCAATGAATGACCATACGGATGGTCCTCTTAGTGAATAGGCTTCAGTACGTGGACCGATGCCTGAGGTAGTGCATTCGGGTAGTGTGTTAGCTATACATCACTACCTGTTGGTTAGCAGTTACAACCGGCAGTATCGGTAGGTGACCTATGTAGGATTACATCCTTACATGTGTTCCAACATCAGATACCCTCAAGTTCTGAGGCAAACCTGACTGACAAGCGGCTGAGGACTGGCTTGAGGAGGTGGTTGAAAGTTTTCTAGAGCTTATACAGCTTCTGCAGGATGACGTGTCAACAGCTGATAATTCATCGAGGAGTACCGAGAATTCTGGGTACTCGATGAATACGTTTCGATCAGTGCTATAGATCTCGGACCTCTGAGAGTGGTGCGTTTAAGGATATCCGAGCCAGCACCTTTTCTCTATGCATTCTTACTTATGCTAGGGTGTTAGAAAAAACCTTTGTGGTTGAGATTTCTTTTGCTGAATGGATGCAGACATTGAAGGTTAGTTGTGGGAAAGATGGAAACTAGTTCCAGTCTCAGAGACTTGAGTGTGAGAATGTTTCAAGAAGAAGTAAAAAATGATAGATGATTCTGCGAAGCAGCAGACGTGGAGGCAGAGCTAGGAGAGCAGCATGAGGTGGTTTACATTTCAACATGTTACAATCACCCGCCATTTTAGCCCCTGCCAGGCTCAGGGAGCTAGAGGGAATGGGAAGAGAGTAGCTGCATGTGGTCAAAGAGTGTGACCCAATGGCTCTAAAAAAATGATTCATGGGACAGTCTGTGTCCACTACTAGCTGCCGTAGTAACAGACGTTGATATGAATCATTCATTCCTTCCACAAATCTTGTCCCAGACCTAGAGTTTCTGGTAAGCCGTAGACTTGACCCTCACGTCTGGAGATACCTTGGGAGGAGATACGATAATCACACTTACGCTGACAATGTGGTCTGACCCACGAGGTGAGAGTATCGGTTGGAATCTCTTAGTGGTAGCGTCGAGGCCTTACGCCATTGGTCTAGGTATGGAATGGATTCACAGTTCATGCTAAGATTGACTATATTAGGCAAAAATGTTGTGGTTTATCTACAACGTTGGGATGGGGTTTTCCTTGGTTGGTGAAAATGAAAACCCAGAAAGTATAGGATGGAATCATGCATAGAAAGGTGTAGCTGATCACTCTTGATTAGGCCAACTTCACCTACGTGGTAGCAGGAGTTTTTAGTTTCATTTCTAATCAAGAAAGGGATACCTCTAGAGTTTGAGGATGATGATCACGTCCTTATACGGGTATCACCTCGACGAGGTTTACAGAGGTGTGGCCGATGCGGCAAGTAATCTTCGAGGTTCAGTGGACCTTTTCAGGTCCTCGGCAGGGTAGGCGAGATGTCTTACCGTTTGACCCATCCACCTCAGTTGCACTAGGTGCACGACAACTTCCACATATCTCAACAGGGGAGATACGTGCTTGACCCAACGCATATCATCGACCATGGGGAGCTGGAAGTTGGAGATGGGGTGACTTTTGTGGGGTTCCAGTAGAGGTTGTGGATTGATAGAAGAGGGTCCTACGAGGATAGTCGATTCCTCTTGTGCGCATTTTCCGATAGTACGGGAACCTCCAGGTGAGCTCATGGGAGCGGAAGGCTCAGATGCGTGCTCAGTACCGCTTTTGTATCCCTAGTTTGTGTTAAAGCTTTACGGGGATGTAAATCCCTAAGGTGGGAGTAATGTAAAAACCCAGAAATTTCAAGTAAAATTTTTTCTTAATTTCTTTGGGATTTTACAAGAACGCAGTTTCTAACGGCACCTGATTCTGAGGCCCGATGTGCCCGGAATCAATTTCTAAAGTTTGGCTTGGGTACGTTCAGTGAACGAACGAGCGGGTTTTTCTAAATTTTGTACCGGTTCTCGGAATCGAAATCTGAGGGCACCGATGGAACCGCAGCACCGATAATTGCTTAGGAACACCTTTTCCGAAGGTTCGGTTGCTCAGGTGTTGATGTAAAAAAAATGGGGAATAAAAATATAATTGTTTTATTTTTATTTCTTCACTTAGCGGTTTAAGTGAAATAAATTTGTGTCTCAACTTAATTTCTCTTTTCTAAGTGTTAGATCCTATGTGTGGGAGTTGGAGTGGGACCCACCGGTTGTTAACTTCCCATGAGAGGATTAAGGGTGAGCTGGGGCCCACAAGAGCCCCCACATTTTCAAATTCCTTAACTCCCTAACCCCCCTTTAATGTGAGACCACTCACCCCCCCCCCCCCCTCTTCTTTAATCATGCCAACTCACTTAATTAATTAAGTGAGTTATGTGTTTGATTTTTAAAAATTGAAATGCTTGGCTTGATGTAATAAAATAAGATAAGACTTATTTTATTTGAGAGGGTTGGTTGTTGTGTGAAGAGATTGGGGAGATAGAACTCTTTTCTCTAGGGAAGAACTTCATCCTCCCGCGAAGAGCTTCAATCCTTTCTTGAAGATCGTCATCTCTTCAACGAAGAACAACTCAGCGAATCAGGTATCTCCATTCCCTTTCTCCTCCGCGACAAGGGAAGAGACACCGATGCGGGATTTCTCCAACGACACGTAATCATCCTCTTCTCTTCGTGATAAAGAGAAGACGACGTCTCCTCAGATGCTCTCCGTCGACGTCTACGGAACCACGCCCCCTGATGCCTCTTTCCGCGACGCTCTTCGAACATCAACTAGTTATCAAGGTAGGGGTTTTTATATATGTTTGAATTCGTTTTATTGATTCTTCATATCCTAAATTCACGACGATGATGACCAAATGAACATGATCATCATCTTGCACATAAACCATGCTCTTTTTTCTTTTTATTCTTCATTTTTTCTTCGTGTGTTCTTCAATGCCAAATATTTATTGACGTTCGAAACACGGAGTATTGTTGAGCACAATATATAGATGCAAAGCCCTTGACGCTAGAATCACAAATATGCGATCGTTTAATTTTTTGGGCGTGGAACGAATCCGCAATGGCTCGCGAAAGAAGGCCTCCAAATATTTCTTGACACTGGAAACACAGAGTTTTGTTGGGCACAATATATGGATGTGAATCCCTCGATTCAAGGATCACAAATATACGATCGTTTAATTTTTCGAGCTTGGAACGAAGCCACAATGGCTCGCGGAAGGAGGCGGCCAAATATTTATCGACGCTGGAAACGCAATATTCTGTTGAGCGCGACATATGGACGGGGAGATCTTAACCCGAGGATCACGAATATGTGATCATTTTAATTTTTGGGCTTTGAATGAAGACGCAGCGACGCACGGAAGTGGGAGACATGGCAGTGTCGACGACCGGAGGCGGCGGCAAGAGCCGTCCGGCCGCCTAGAGGCGGTGGTGCCCCAGCGCGCTGCCGGTTACAACAAGGGGTCGCGACCCTTGTGTTCCGCTCGGCCAGCGCCGAGTCACCGCCGGCCTGCTGGGCCGGGCCGCGCCCTAGTGGGCCGGACCCGGACCCGATTCGGGTCGACCCGGTTCGGGCCGACCCAGGGGGTCTCCGGCCGGGTCGAACCGGGCCTGAACCCCCTATTTTCAGGCTGTTTTTGTTCAAATGCCCATAACATGGGCTACGGACTTCCGATCGACGCACCAATAGTTGTGATGCGATCCTTGGATCGAGACGGTCGTTTCCGTATATTACACTAAAGGTTTCGGAAAACTTTGGGTACGACCGGGTTGGTTCGAAACCAAAACCAACTGGGTCGTCGGAGCGGAAACACTTATAACTTGAGCTCCGGACGTCTGATTGACGTGTCGTCGACCTTTTTGGTTACTCTTGATGATAATAAACTTTTGACATACGTCACCTGATATTTGGATGCAGTTGGATAGTGGCCGGGTTGGATTGTACCTGAAATCCAACCGGGCCCCTAGAACGGAAAAACTGATAACTTTCAGACCGGACGTCCGTTTGACGAACCGTCAGCTGCGTTGGTGATCTCGTTGAGAAATGGTCCCTATGAATATAACCTATGAGAGTTTGAGGTACAGTTGAGATACGGCCGCGTTGGTTCGCACAAGAAACCAACTGGACCCCTGGGACGAAAAGGCTAATAACTCACAGACCGGGCGCCCGATTGACGCGTCGTCTGTTGTGTTGAGACCCCTATGACGAGGTGGTCCTTTGAGATACTTCTTCGTGGGAATTTTTGATACTTGGAGTATCGACCAGTAGCTCGTGGAGCGGACCCTCTCGGAGACGAGCGTACGGAGTACGAAGACTGTGTAGCCGGCTGAGACCTGACGACTGATTGACCGACTCAACTTGGAGTGATTCGATTAGCCCAGTGGACGGAGCACTACTTTGTTTGGGTGAAGACCCATGGCGGACGTAGCACTACTATGTTTGGGTGCAGACCCGCGGTACTCGTCCGGAGAGTACCTCTGCAGGCTATTAGGGGGGATGCATTACTATGTTTGGGTGGCAGACCCCGGCAGGAAGCACTACTATGTTTGGGTGGCTGACCCACGGTACTCGACAGGAGGAGTACCTCAGCAGTCTTAGGTTAGTGAGAAGTACCCCAGAGTCATGACATGATCACTGTACTCGACAGAGACGGGGCTCTTCAGCAGATACGGTTTCGATAAATGAAAATATTGGTTTGAGCTGAGTCTATGACCTTTGTGTTTACCTCATGATTGATATGGGTCACTTGATAACTTAGGTATATGTATGGGCATATACCTGGGTAGTGGTTATCTGTTGATTTCATAATCTTAGTGTTTCCTCATGATTGATATGGGTTACTTGATAACTTAGGTATATGTATGGTCATATACCTATGTAGAGGTTATCTGTTGAGATATTTCTTTGTGGTTATCCTTGATGGATTTAGTGAGACCTGGAGGGTCTCGGGGTCCCTACTGAGTATCGTTATACTCACCCCTACACGGGTTATGCCCGCACCTTGTTGTGTTTGTTGCAGACGACAGGCAGCGCTTACAGAGGCCGAGTGTTCGAGTACTGGATGGTACCCAGAGGTGGATCTCTGACGAGTCAGTATCCGGAGGTGGACTTCACGACGTGATGATACTCAGAGGAGGTTGAAGGGTGAGAGCGTTTTGGAGGCTATCTGTACCTACCCTTCTGGTAGGATCCATGGTGGACGATCCAGGAGCT
Organism: Viscum album; assembly: GCA_963277665.1. Lineage (NCBI taxonomy): Eukaryota > Viridiplantae > Streptophyta > Magnoliopsida > Santalales > Viscaceae > Viscum > Viscum album. The sequence goes on along the minus strand of OY728129.1, from coordinate 1,379,274,822 downwards.
GTGCTCTCTGTACCTACTCTTTAGGTAGGATCCGTGGTGGACAATCCAGGAGCTTCACTATCTGTACTTACCCTTCAGGTAGGATCCGAGGTGGACGACCCAAGAGCTGCTTCTATTCTTCCAGTTGTTTTCCTTTTCTGTGGTATTTCCTTTCATTTGTAGCTGTACTTTTCAGTTGGGTTTGTATTCTGGCCCTTTTTTACTTTTCAGCACTTTCTTTTGTACTTAGTGTTTTACTTCTCTTGTACTCTATGGTGTTTGTTTACTTTTATAAAGGCAATGCCTTCCCAATTATTGGGATTTACGCCTTTGGTGGTAGTCGCTAGCCCCTATCCTATGGAAGGCTGTAGAGACCTGAAGCCTGACATACATGGACATTACATTACATTTGCGGAATATCTAATACATAACAAAAATAGACACACAATGACCGTAATAGTTTAGTGTCTTTGGAAACTCAAAACGTAATCTTCTAATCGTGGTGAAAGATCTTCAATATCTCCCATAAAGATCTTCCACTTTTTGTTTCCTTACCTAAAATCTTTCTTTTAATCCTAGGGGAAAAGAAAACATAAAAAGGGTGAGCTCAAATGCTCAGTAAGGGCAAATATAGAGAACATAAAACAATCCATAATCATTTGAAATCAAAAACTTGAACATGAAATTTAAACATCAAAATCTTGAGCAAAGACATAAATCGTGGAAGTACGTAAGGCATATATCATAATGTAACATCAACCATGATAAAATATAATGGGAATAAAACATGTAATTGTGGAAACCATTCAGCATGTGTCATGATTTCCATAGTAGCCAAGGCATTACTGCCAAGACCATCTTAGTGCACAAAGTCCCTTTCTGAATCGAGTTCACTCCTCGTTTCAGTCCTGTAACACTGAACCGGATTAACTTACCATTCCATCCACGTCTATATCATGAGATATAAATCTTTACCCAATGCATTTGAGGGAGATATAGGTCCCACCCATCTCATCATTCTTACTTGTGCCACAAAATAAACCTAAAACATTCATCATAACCCAAAGAATAGAATGGGTTTCATAAACATCATCCCATTATCACATAATCCATATAAGAAAAATGGATATCATTTCAACATAAGAAGAGTGAAACCATATAAATCATAGAGACATTATACTTGAAACATACACATATGAAAATAATTTCATCTTAGATGAAAAATGGTTTTGATAAAACACTTGAAATGAATTCTTGAAGAAAATATCCTTTCTTCTTCAAAATCATTTTCTTTTCACAAAATTCCACGCAATTTTAAAATAAGAGGATCTTTTTGAAAATAGTAATGAAATCGTTTTGAGGAATATTCATTAAAATAAGGCTTTATAAAACCGTAAAAATCTGTTCGTTCCGTATAAGTTAAAAAAACATTCTTCTCGCACTTTTTCCAGAAAAGTCAAAAAGTACCTCGTAACGTAAACAAAAGAAAGATTCCTTACATACCATGTAGTAAAATCCAAAAATGGGTAAAAAGGAAATTAAACATACATTAAAACACTTTTATAAAACATGGACATGGAAGAAAGAAATAACCCCAGTAAATACTTACGAATAAGCAATCTCAGATAAAAATGAGATTTGCCAAATTATCCCTTACCTTAGGTCCGATATGCTTCGAACGTATCCAAACCTCATGTATAATGATTTAAATAATGTCATTGACTTATTACAGAATCATATTCATTGTTATGATATCATATATGGTTCACTTATGACTTTATATTACCCGTTCTTTTGTAAATTCCATGTTAAAGAGCGTTTTAGGTAAAATCGTTTCATTTGTCGTCCGTGTTTTGACTTGTAATTATTCATATGATAACATATATCATGATTACATAATTCCAGAATATAAAACATCATTAATATATAATATATATTCAGAATATACATATATATAATATATCGATAAATGGAAATAAATAGACCGTTCATGGAGACGGTAGGTTGTACGTACGCATGAACGTTGTTTTTGTTTCCTTATTTAATTGAATGGAATTTAAGTAGATGACATACATATACATATAAATAAATCAAGTATAATTATTATTTTATATATTTCATTATTACTTATTATATATACTTTATAATCATTCATGAATGGTTAATCATTGAGAATGAATCTCATCGCGTCGTGGAGACGGTAGTCCGTACGTACGCACGAGCGATGATATCATTCGCATGATTGTGGAATTCTATTTAAGTGTATGTATACTATTTCAGAATCAATACCACTTTACAATAATCGTATATAGTTATTTATTTTCACCATTATACCCATCCAAGTAAGGTGGTGATGGAAAATAGATTATAGCACGACATGGAGACGGTATTCCGTACGTACGTACGCGCGGTGATTTTTTTTCCGTAGGATGGATAGATGGTGAAATAGGGTTGTTTCATACTTATAATAACATATCAGTATATGAGTGATACTGATTTTATTACTTCATAATGAAACAATTAAATAATAATAAGTAGAAGAAGAAATAAATTTGAATGAATCGGTAACGTATATTACCTCTTCTTTCGACACGCCTTTTGAAACCTCCTCTTTGGGCACTAATATTGGTCTTTGAAGAAGACCATAGCCTCTAGGATGTTTCTAGGGAAGTGGAGAATAGAATTTGTAAGGGGTTGGCCGAGCTTGAATGCTCAAAGTGGTGTGAGGAAGAGAGGGAGGAGGTTCCCTTTTCTAAGGGAGGAGAGGGGCACCTTTGGAATAACAAAAAATATTAAATTATTATAAAGTCATATTCGGTTTTTAATAGCTCCAAATTGAGTTATTTAGAAGATAAGGTTGGGATGGGTCTAAATACTCTCATACAATAGAATTTAGACAAGTTTAGGTTCCTATTTTAACCTTATCATTTAGATTTAACTTTAAGTTAAATAATTTTACTTTTACCGTGTCTTCTTGTTTTCTTACACTATAAGGTTAATAAACTTACTATACCAAGCTAAACGAACACCAAGTTGTTTATTATTAATATATATAACCTTATCTAAGTAATTTGGCCTAACCTTAGATTTTGAGGAATAAAATAACAATTAATAATATAATATTTGTTTTAAAAACTATTTTATATCAGTTTTGACACTATTAGGTAATTGATTTTTGTGAAAATTATAACAGAATGATTAGTTCGAAAAAGGTTCATTAAATCAATACTAACAAGTCATATTAACCTATAAAATTAGTTTAATTCATAAAAAGTCTCAAATTACATTTATTTGGGTATTTATAACATCAATTATGTCAATATTTCATTAATAAGATAATTATTGCATCATATTTGTGTCATAGATAAATTGAATTAATTAATGTCTAAAAATTATAAATAAACTACCATTATATAGGAAATATCTTTATATTTCTAATGAATATTTATAGTCGAATTTATCTTATGTATAACCCTATTTTAAAAATTATTTACTTATTGAACTTTGATTTTAACTATTATAACTCTTATTTAAATAAATTAATATTAAATGTCCTAACCTAATCCAAGTGGGCCTAAATGGTCATATTTTTTTCCTAAGGTTTTTTTTGTTCGAATTACACTTATCCAATAAAATTAGGACATTTATTTGGGTAATAATAATATCATTTTTACCCTTAATTACCCTATTTACTTTTAACCGTGGTAAAAAAGTAAAAAGTTACTATTCACCAAAAATAATTTTCATCTCATTGAACCACATTTTACTTACTGACATTAACCGTGTCTCTAGGTTTTCTGAAATTCCACTCACAGAAGTGGTAAAATTATGTTTTATGTGAATTTGGAAATTCTCCTAGGAGGTGGGTAAAAGACGGTGAAAAGTTCAATAAAAATTTTATACATATAAAATTCTTATAAAATGACTCCAATGAATTGAATTGAACTTATATAGGTATTATGTATCAATTTTGACATAAAATAAATTTAAATAAAATAAATAATTATTTAAATAAAAAGTCGGTTTTTAAATAGTAACCCAGTGTTTTCACTATTCATCAAAAATTGAATGTTTTCAGAAAAATACCAAACTTTCACCCTAGGAAAATTTTGATATTCCGAATCCAAAAATGAAATCAATTTTTAAATATTAAATTTACAAAATTTCAAAAAGTGGTTATTACTATTCATAACGGCTAGTTTTAATAATATTTTAATAGCATATCGTTGTTTAGTGAAACTCGGTATTGCGTACAACACATGCTATTGAGGAAGGTCGCGATTGCGTGTAATGCAATCCAAGATAAGGTTGTGTGTTGTGAAAGATTCCTTTGTTGTTTTGTTATAATAGAATCCAACCATTTTTCATTTATACATTGAATATATATATATATATATACTCAATGTTGAGTAGAATGACTACTATCAAATGAACTTGAAATTGTGTGTAACACAATATAAGAATAGTGTTGCGTATACTGCAAGCTAATATGGTGTTGCGTATACGACATGATAATCTTATTGTAGCATAAAACACATGACATCAAATAAATTAAAAAGAATACTTATCATAAAATATCGGGTTTTTACATTCTACCCCCCTTAAAATGAATTTCTCCCTCGAAATTCATCGGGGTTATACATGGTTTTCTACTTGAAAGTATCTTTAATTGAAACCCAAATCATAAAATTAAATACCAAAACATAACTTTAAAAACTAACGTATGAAACGTAACGGTTACCCAAGTTAACTAATCACTGGGTTTCCATATAGGAGAACATAGGTGAAAATATGGATATGGAAGAGAAATCTAACTGTCATGTTCTAATGGAGAGTGGTAGAGAACATGGGTATGAAAAAGCCAACAATCACAAAGCCATAAATTTGTGATTATCTAGGGTACCATCTGATTCATTGGATATAAGATCACTAGGACAACATTTTTGGTTTTCAATATCATTTTCCTAAAGTTGAAAATTTTGAATTAGAAGAAATACTTACTTGATTTTGGTACAATCTCACTGTTGTTCGTGCTTTAAAAAATTTCCACTTAATCTCTTAAAGAAATGAAGTTGAATTTGTTATTCGTGAAGTGTTAATAGATCATGTGATAGAATGATCAGTCATTCCATCTGTTTCAAACAAAAGGTTATCAAAAGTTATAAGTCCATATTATGGTGAGATTAATCGTATATGGTTCCAAAAATGGACTTATACTTTATTTATAACACCTCTTAATAAAATAAAACTACTTTCCACTAACCAGGGACTTCCTGTAGGCCAGTTGTAGGTGATAAAGGCCAGTCGCACTTCGGTTGTGGTTTCGATTCCCACAGCCTTGTCCGACGCGATGGGTTATCGCCCGTCCTGCAGGTTGTCCTTTTTTTTAATACTACATTATAAATAATATCAAAAATAACATTATAGCCTTAAACAATACTAACTTATTTCCAACATAATTCATTCCAATCTTTAGGCTTATCCAAAATACATGTGTCAAATCTCAAGGTATAAAGAAAACGATTACTTAAAATGTCATCAACCAAGCATGTGAATACCATCATTTATCCTTTTTATATCTTGCTGGTCACATTCCAATCATGTGAATACCTTAATCATGTATTGTCTTGAAAAATGAATACCTATTAAACTGTAGTGAAAACATGAATGTTGTCAAAAGTTAACTCTTTCCACATACCAAAATCCAAAAATTCTATATACTCAAACCATGCTATAACCTTCTCCTTATATCATTCATGATCTCATGAATACTATCAAACATTTAATTTTCTCCTTATCCATTCATTATGCTCATATCATCTATTTTCCAAAAATATCTGAATAATCTTTCATGGTTACTAGTACCATTCATCACACACATTCAAAACTTAAGAAAATACAATAGTGTAACAATCCGTAGATGTCTCTTTATTCCATAGTATCATGAGATTACTTATACAACATTACACTTGATAAACTTGTAATCATTCCACTACCTTTTAAACCATTGACCGAGCTTCAATAATTCTTTCATCTCACATATCATTTGTAGTCTCTTCATCATCATCAACATAAATACTACCCATATGACCATACATATTCTCTTCATGAGACTTTCCCTTAGGGAATTGGTTTGCATAATGCCCGTACATTCCACATTTAAAACATTTAACCATTGTTGATGTCGTAGCAATACCATTATCCTCATCCATGGTGTTAACTGAACCTTTTCCTTTGCACTTACTAGATTTGTTTCCTTCTTTTCCACACCCAAAGAATCTTCCAGTTCCTTTGAAACATTCTCCTTGATGCCTCTTCCCACATGATTTACATGAGGTAAATTGAACTTTCTTTCCTCTATGATCATCATGAAACTCTTTCTTTATCTTATTAGCTGAGTCAGGAAACTTACCAAAGATGAGATTATTGATCGTATTATGAGATTGATTATTATGCATAATAAGGATATGTGGACCTCCAAATCCAATTTCATTTGGTTTCTCATTAATAATATCATTCCATTGTCCATCATATCCTCCATTATCGTGAATCCTCCTATTTCCAGCCATTTTCTAAAACCCAAAAAGAATAGTGTGAGAGGAAAAAATCATGCTAGGGAAAACAACATAGTAAAGGGGGAGTACCCTCAATATCTAACATCTTAGGTTAAATTATATTATTGTTACCATAGTTCTAGGACTATATCCTATATGTATACTTATCCTTAGGGACATCCCTAAACATACCTTAGAAATTTCTCTTTGGATCTCACTAACGTTTTCGCATCCTAGTTTCCAAAGGTTGACTAAACCTTTCCTCTGATACCAACTGTAGAGACCCGAAGCCTGACGTACATGGACATTACATTACATTTTCAGAATATCTAATACATAACGAAAACAAACACACAAGGACCGTAATAGTTTAGTGTCTTTGGAAACTCGAAATGTAATCTTCTAATCGTGGTGAAAGATCTTCAACATCTCCCATAAAGATATTCCACTTTTTGTTTCCTTACCTAAAATCATTATTTTAATCCTGGTTGAAAAGAAAACATAAAAAGGGTGACCTCAAATGCTCAGTAATGGAAAACATAGAGAACATAAAACAATCCATAATCATTTGAAAGCAAAAACTTGAACATGAAATTTAAACATCAAAATCTTTAGCAAAGACATAAATCATGGAAGTACGTAAGGAATATATCATAATGGAACATAAACCATGATAAAATATAATGGGAATAAAACATGTAATTGTGGCAACCATTCATCACATTTCATGATTTCCATAGTAGCCAAGGCATTGCTACCAAGGCCATCTTAGTGGACAAAGTCCCTTTCTAAATCGAGTTCACTCCTCGTTTTAGTCCTGTAACACTAAACTAGATTAACTTACCATTCTATCCATGTCTATCTCATGAGATATAAATCTTTACCCAATGCATTGGAGGGAGATATAGGTCCCACCCATCTCAACATTCTTACTTGTGCCACAAAATAAACTTAAAACATTCATCACAACCCAAAGAATAGAATGGGTTTCATAAACATCATCCCATCATCACATAATCCATATAAAAAAATGGATATAATTTCAACATAATAAGAGTGAAACCATGTTAATCATAGATACATTATACTTGAAACATACACATATGAAAATAATTTCATCTTAGATGAATAATGGTTTTGATAAAACACTTGAAATCAATTCTTGAGGAAAATATCCTTTCTTCTTCAAAATCAATTTCTTTTCACAAAATTCCATGCAATTTTAAAAGAATAGGATTATGTTGAAAATAGTCGTGAAATATTTTTGAGAAAGCTTCATGAAAATAAGGCTTTATAAAACCGTAAAAATCCTTTCGTGCCGTATAAGTTAAAAAAACATTCTTCTCGTACTTTTGCTGAAAAAGTCAAAAAGTACCTCGTAACGCAAACAAAAGAAAGATTCCTTACATACCATGTAGTAAAATCCAAAAATGGGTAAAAAGGACTTTAAACATACATGAAAACACTTTTATAAAACATGGACATGGACGATAGAAATAACCCTAGTAAATACTTACGAATAAGCAATCTCAAATAAAAATGAGATTTGAAAAATTATCACTTACCTTAGGTCCGATATACATCGTATGTATCCAAACCTCCTGTATAATGATTTAAATAATGTCATTGACTTATTAAAGAATCATATTAATTGTTATGATATAATATATGGTTCACTTATGACTTTATATTACCCGTTCTTTTGTAAATTCCATGTTAAAGAGCGTTTTGGGTAAAATCATTTCATTTGTCATCCGTGTTTTGACTTGTAATTATTCATATGATTACTTAGATCATGATTACTTAATTCCAGAATATAAAACATTATTTATATATAATATATATTCAGAATATACATATATATAATAGATCGATAAATGGAAATAAATACACTGTTCATGGAGACGGTAGGTCGTACGTACGCATGAACGCTGTTTTCGTTTCCTTATTGAATTGAATGGAATTTAAGTAGATGACATAAATATACATATACATAAATCTAGTATCATTATTATGTCATATATTTCATGATTACTTAATATATATACTTTATAATCATTCATGAATGGTTAATCATTGAGAGTGAATCTCATCGCGTCGTGGAGACGGTAGTCTGTACGTACGCACGAGCGATGATATCATTCCCATGATCATGGAATTGTATTTAAGTTTATGTATACTATTTCAGAATCAATACCACTTTACAATAATAATGTATAGTTATTTATTTTCACCAATATACCCATCCAAGTATGGTGTTGATGGAAACTTGATTACACCACGGCGTGGAGACGGTACTCCGTACGTACGCACACGCGGTGATTTTTTTCCGTAGGATGGATAGATGGTGAAATAGGGTTGTTTCATACTTATAATAACATATCATTATATGATTGATACTGATGTTATTACTTCATAATGAAACAACTAAATAAGAAGAAGTAGAAGAAGAAATAAAGTTGAAATAATCGGTAATGTATATTACCTCTTCTTTCGACACTCCTTTTAAAACCTCCTCTTTGGGCACTAATATTGGTATTTGAAGAAAACCAGAACCTCTAGGATGTTTCTAGGGAAGTGTAGAATATAATTTTTCAGGGTTTGTCTTATCTTTAAGGCTCAAAGTGGTGTGAGGAAGAGAGGGAGGAGGTGCCCTTTTATAAGGGAGGAGAGGGGCAACTTTGGAATAACAAAAAATATTATTTTATTATAAAGTCATATTCGGTTTTTAATAGCTCCAAATTAAGTTATTTAGAAGCTAAGGTGGGGATGGGTCTAAATCCTCTCATACAATAGAATTTAGACAAGTTTAAGTTCCTATTTTAACCTTGTCATTTAGATTTAACTTTAAGTTAAATAATTTTACTTTTACCATGTCTTCTTGTTTGTTTACACTATAAGGTTAATAAACTTACTATAACAAGAAAAATGAACCCCAAGTTGTTTATTGTTAATATATATAACCTTATCTATATCATATTTTTCCGAACCTTATATTTTTTGGAATAAAATAACAATTAATAATATAAAATTTGTTTTAAATTATATTTTATGTCAATTTTGACACTATTTGGTAATTGAATTTTGTGAAAATTATAACAAAAGTATTAGTTCGAAAAAAGTTCATTAGATCAATAATAACATGTCATATTAACCTATAAAATTATTTTAATTTATAAAAAGTCTCAAATTATATTTATTTGGGTATTTATAACATCAATTATGTCAATATTTCATTAATAAGATAATTACTGCATCATCTTTGTTTCATAGATATATAAATTAATTAATGTATAAAAATTATAAATAAAATATGATTATCTAGGATATCTTTTTATATTTCTAATGAATATTTATAGTCTAATTTATCTTATGTTTAACCCTATTTTAAAAATTATTTACTTATTAAACTTTGATTTTAACTATTTTAACCCTTATTTAAATAAATTAATATTAAATGTCCTAATCTAATCCAAGTGGGCCTAAATGGTCATATTTTATTCCTAAGGTTGTTTTTGGTAGAATTACACTTATCCAATAGAATTAGGAAATGTGTTTGGGTAATAATAATATCATTTGTACCCTTAATTACCCTATTTACTTTTAACTGTGGTAAAAAAAAGTAAAAAGTTACTATTCACCAAAAATTATTTTCATCTCATTACACCACATTTTTCTTACTAACATCAACCATGTCTCTCGGATTTTTGAAATTCCACTCACAGAAGCGGTAAAATTAGGTTTTATGAGAATTTGGAAATTCTCCTAGGAGGTGGGTAAAAGACGGTGAAAAGTTCAATAAAATTTTTATACACATAAAATTATTATAAAATGACTCTAATGAATTTCATTGAACTTATATAGGTATTATGTATCAATTTTGACATAAAATAAATTTAAATAAAATAAATAATTATTTAAATAAAAAGTTGGTTTTTAGATAGTAACCCAGTGTTTTCACTATTCATCAAAAATTGAATGTTTTCAAAAAAATACCAAAATTTCACCCTAGGCTAATTTCGATATTCCGAATCCAAAAATGAAGTCTATTTTGAAAAATGAAATTTACAAAATTTCAAAAAGTGGTTATTACTATTCATAACGGCTAGTTTTAATAATATTTTAATAGCATATTGTTGTTTAGTGAAACTCGGTATTGCGTACAACACACGCTATCGAGGAAGGTCGCGATTGCGTGTAATGCAATCCAAGATAAGGTTCTGTGTTGTGAAAGATTCCTTTTTTGTTTCGTTATAACAGAATCCAAAAAAAATTCATTTATACATTGAATATACATATATATATATATATATATATATATATATATACTCAATGTAGAGTAGAACGACTACTATCAAATGAACTTGAAATTGTGTGTAACACAATCTAAGAATAGTGTTGCGTATACTTCAAGCTAATACGTTGTTGCGTATAGCACACGATAATCTTGTTGTAGCATAAAACACATGACATGAAATAAATTAAAAAGAATACATATCATAAAATATCGGGTTGTTACAAAGGCGGGTTTGGGGTAGTCACGGAACAGGCCCCGAGGACGGGTCGTTATAAGAATAACCTCATTTGTTTCATGTATTCTAGATATACATCATTTAATGATATTAGGTCAATTATATAAGGTAAAAATATTTTCCATATTGACTAATTTATTTGGGCCCCATGAAGTTCAAATTAAAAGAAAATATGTTCGAAGATGTTGAAGCACATGAAAAAAGGAATCCTAAAAAACTATTCCTCCATTTGGATCAATATTTAAAAATATGTTCTCAAAATATAGAAGTGATAAGAAATTATAAAAATTCTAGATTTATGAAACATTCCCATTTAATCTGAAAACATCCCTAGAATCCAAAAATGGTGCAATTCATCTCAAATTGATAAATATGAGGGGATTAATTCATTGAAATATTCATGAAAAATAATGTAAATATTATATTTATCATATGGGTCTATTCTTTAGGATAAACAACCTTTTAAGTATTGGTGTTTTATATGTATAAAATATCACATAGTTAATAGTTTAGCATAAATTTATTTTATAATATATTAAACCTTTAATTGGTTTATTTGTTATGGATGATTTATACATTTAGTAATATTATAATTCTAAATTTATTATAGTGATAACATTCTAATTTTCATGTTCTTAGGGTCTTATTATTAAACCTAACATTTTAGTTTTATATTTTTTTAAAAAAAATATTTTTTATGATTTAGAAAATTATGACGTGGAGAGAAATGGTTAAAATGTGTTTAATTCCAAATAATAAAAAATGAATATTTGGGGGTAAATTACTACATATTGAATCTTATTATGACATGTAAAGGAGAATAAATTGGATAATGAAAAACCATATCTGGTTATTGCAACATGATAGATGGGGATGATGAGTTCAAACTACAGACTAAGACTATAACATATAAAAGAGACTGTAGTGAAAAAAAATGACTTATTAAAACTATGTTATGGTTCATAAATATTATGATGTTGTCATATAGATAATAAAACATGATATTTGAGACCATTCCTAAAAATATTGTAACTATTTCAGGATTTTTAGAGATTTTGATCTCAATTTACAGAGATGCGTACATTATTACATGGTTATATTAGTTACATCTTCTATTAAGGTTGATTTTATTTTTTTATAAAAGGAATTTTTCTACTTGTATAGGTCATTAATAACAAAAGTGACTCCATTTGGTGGTATCTTCGGCTTGAATAATGGTAGTTTATTGTAGATGAGATTATATTAGCACACTCTCTCATGTATGGCATGAATTTATTCATACGTTATTTTGAAAACATGGATAGGTACTCACTTTTGTACTTTGAATTTGTAATAAATAAAGATTGAATGGGTATGATAATTTTTTTAACGTTAATTTTATTATATTCATTAAATCATTGTTTATTCTATAAGATTCTTCTTTCTTTATTTGGGATTATCATTTATAAATTGGTGGATTTCCATTCAATGTGTGAATTATTTTTCTTCAATTTATTCATGATGAGGGAAAAAGATTAGATGTTTAAATATGTTTTTTAATCATATATATTTTTAAATAATCATAATTCATAATTATAAGAAAATTAAATTTATTAATTAGAGAGATAAATCATGACCATGGATAAATGGTTATTCATTAAAAATTTTGTAATCATAATCATGTAATGATACTCTATTTATAATTATAAATATGTTTTAATTATTACAATATTATTCAATTATTTCTAGTTAAATTTCAATCACACAGATAACATGTTTTTACTTTTGGATTAGGGAATAAATCTAGGTATCACTTGTCTCCAATATTTCAACCTCAAACTAACTACATATTATTCCTTTGAATATAATGATTGTGAAGATTTATTATTAATTTCTAAAGTTGATTATCAATTGGAATTAATGAAACCTTATGTAAATTTTCAAAATAGTAATATTTATTATAAAGATATAGAATTTATATATATTGAAATATAAATAACAAAATATTGTTGCTGGTATAATTCTAGGTTAAAATAGAATAATTATCATTACCTTGAACAATGTCTTCAATAGATTATATAAGAAATTATAATATGTAAAAACATGTTTTTAAATATAAATATACATAAAATTAAATTGTTTTTTATCTAGTAATAACCATTAATACAATATATCTCGATAGTATAAGGCATATCCCAAATAAAAAATAATTAAAGAAAATTTTATGATATCTATTCAGTTAAAACATGTTATGGAAATCCAACATATTTATCTCACTAAAAATCAATCAATTTCATTACATCTATAAAAAAACTAATATATGATAGTTTAATTAAATATATTTTCTTTGTATTATTGTCCCTTATACTCATCAAGTATAAGAAAATATCATAAAATCTAATTTTTTTAATGTTTTTGAGGTCAACACCACTAAATGTATATTATAATCAAGGATCTTTAAGATCTAATAAACAACCTAAAACCATAATCCCATAAACAAAGTTTAATAAATTAAAACAAAATCATGAAGATAATTTTAATCTCAACACCAACCACTCTAAAATAACACCATAGGTCCACAATCCCTTCATTGAACTCAATCATAATATATCACAATGGGGAAAAGAAATAATGGAAAACATCAGCTTCATTATATTTCCACCCAATATCAGATCATAATCCATAAGAATAGGTAAAAAATATATAAAAAGTTCAAAAACAAAATATAAAACAGTTAAAATACTAAATTTGATTTCCATTTTTTATTGAAACTATTTTTTTGATATTATTAAGTTTGAAAAGTTTTATTTTAAAATAAAATAAAAATTTAATAAAATTACTTTATTATTTTACATGTATTTTATAAAAAAAATATCATTTTTGGTTTTACAAATAGAATAAAATTAATTTCATAACATATCCCTAAAAATCTAGTGAAAAGTCAAGGATATATTTAAATTTCATAGTAAATGGTGTGATAAAAGCTTAAAATTAAAAAATATGATGGAAAACCCTTTTATAAGCAAATACATTCAAATATATATATATATAAGGGGGAAATATAATATATGTAAGGGAAAAATATATTTTATTGAAATATGATCTTGAATCTCTCATTCCAAAAGAAAAAAGGTTCAATAAAAGTATTATAAATGTTTCAAAATATAGACTATCCAATCCAACTATGTAATTTATCCTAAATTGTAAACTATTAAATAAAACCATCAATTCATATGATGAATATATCCTAAAAAAGGACCAGTGAATAAATTTTACAGGGATTTAAGAGAAAATTAAATAATTTTTTAGTTCTCAAACACTGTAAAAGTCTTTCTAACTATTTAGATTTTAGAGTTTGATCAAGAATACAAAGTTGTTTATTTTTATAGAGGTCCATATTAAATGTATATTTTTTTCATTCCATAGGATGAACACCAGAGTGGTCTTGTTCAGGGTTTTAGGGGGAATAATACTTTTTCTCTAAGGATCTAGGGACTTTGAACCTAGAAAAAATTAAAATTCAATATGGAAAGTCTCACTATTATTGAAAATTTCACTAGCTACACCAACATATAGTGTTATTAAATCATGGAATACAATTAAAATATTGTTACTATTGAAATAAAAATTATTATTGCAGCACTATTTTATTTATGAGATCAATTTGATCTTTGTATTCATGTGATATTTTTGGCTTTATAATTTTATTCCCTATATATAGTGAAATTATTTATTCCTCTCCATGGATATATGGATTCTTCTCATACCATATAAATCTATTAGTTCTATTTTGATTTTATTTTAATTTTTTAATTTTTTGTATTCATTCATTATTATCGATTCTTAGTTCATAATATCACCCTCATTACAAGCCATATCATAAATCTCACTTTAAATATGCTTTACTATATCATCTAAAAAATTTAAATTATTAGGATAAAGAAGAAGAATCCAAATGTTTTAAATTAAATCCTTACTTAAATAGTATTTATGTATCCATTTTACATAAAATTATTTTCTCGTTTTGGTAATGGTCCAAATGGGTTGAATAATATTGATAAAAAAACTTCTAATCACATGTCAAATATCAAAACCGTATTTATATCTCTATTTTAGTTCCCATTATTTATAATTTTTAATTCATATTATATTTCATTCATATATAATTTTAATATTATATTAAAAAACCAGAATGGGTGGACAATCCACTCAATATTGGGATGATAAAAATGTGTGTATAAAGATAAAAAACAATTATTTTCTTTTTTCATAATTTATTTTTATTTTTAAAAATATTATTTTAATTTAAAGTAAAATTATTTTATTTGGATCATGTGTTCAAGACGATGTGACCATAGGTGACAAGTTTTTTCTTATCACTCTCAATAAATCCTAAATTATTTTTATTGATTATTAAATACCCTTAATAAGGATCTATATATTCATATCATTTTATATCAAGACCATGTCTTCTATGGACTTTTAATTCATTCTATGTTGATTTAAAATCCATGCAATGCACGACTATATATATGAATTATAGGTATAATCCAAATAATTATAATTTGAAGAAAAAATATTTATTTATGGGATTTGAATAATTTTTAATTTTTACTTCAAAAAATAATATATTTTTTGAATCAATTTTTTTATGAAATCCTATACATTTTTAATTTGGGTTGTCAATATTAAAAAATTTATGCCTATAAATAGAAGAAAATATTATTGAGAATGACAAACATATACATAAATTTTTGGTAATTAATACATAATAATAATAACACTCATTTAAAATAATATTTTTATTCAAAAAATAGTGTAACCAGTTCCTTGAAACAAACTAAGTACATCCAAGGATGTTTCTTGTTGATTAAACATTAGTAAATCCTTTCATAATTATTAATTTCATTTTTATTAAATCTTATTAAGGTCCTTAAAAATTGATTGGGTAACCCCAAGAATTTAGATCAAGGAATTTCATTTATTTATAGTATTTCACAGATATAGAAATTTAAGTGAAACTTTATGGTATCATGTAACATCTCATCTCGGTCACCATTCGATAGCTCGATCTAGACTTTCATATTTTCTCAGGTGGGCCTACTCATATTCCAGATCCTTTCAACTAGAAATAAGGGACAACAACATCTCAGGGGAAGATTACACCGTTTTATCATTTCATAAATCAATATTAAAAAGCATGTACATCTATAAAAAATAACAACATTAAAACCATATGGAATTATAATGCAATGCATACCATAAAAAATAAATAATAATATGTTATAAAAAATAAACCCTCATATTGATTATATCCTTATATTATTTGGTGGATATCTCCATGGGTTGATCATAATTATTAAATATAGAAAAAAAATAAAAACAAATATAGTATAAAAAATAACAGTCTTAATCATATCCCTAGAAAGGTCTTCACATCCCTATTAACCTATTAAATCTTAAAGGCCTGCTCATGGACCCTTTCCTTGGCCTGTGTAATGACCACCAATTTTAAGTTAAAATTTAGAGATTATTTTAGATTTAAATTAATTTTAGATGCCTTATTCTTGATGTATTCTGTATGAGTCATGAATTTGAATCAACTCAAAGAGGGTTCATTGGGTCCCTGATGTTGAAATAAAGCAGTATGAGCAATTGTGTATCTAGTGAGCTATTTATGGGGACTGAAGCCCCTAGACCCCCACCAACATATCAGTGGTGTTTTACGTAGAGTCATGTGGAGCACTATGTACCCATTATTAGAATACAAATTACATGGTGGTCTACTTATTGAAATTTATTAAGTAAGTTTTTTGTATTTAACTCCAAAACCTATCTTTAATAAAACCTCCTTCCATTACTAACCATACCATTAGTAAATACCCATCTTTATAACCTCTTTGGTCTCTCAAGACTTAAAATATTCATTTCCTTCTTGATCAAAGTATAATTCATTATAATTACTCCATTTGAGTATATTTAATTCAATAGATTTTATATTCTTTGTTTTATCTTGTTGTTTCACTTAACTCTATCTCCAATCTATAATTTATATGGTTTTATTCCAGTTATTATGTATTGGTCAATTGATCTTGAATAATAAGATTTATATGGGTGATTAAACTCTTAATATATTGAGTTTGGAATTCATTTTTATGTTTCGATGTTTATATTTCACTACATGTTTATATGTGAGTATTCATGTTATTTCTCCACCTAATATATTCAAGTACTCTGGGAGGTTCAAAAGGGTAGGAGTGTAAAGACCCAAACTTCTCATATATAAATATTATATCTTAATAGATGAATATTCATTACATAACATAATGATCCACTCCAGAATTTTTTAGATCTATTACCGTTGGAAACATGGATACATAAACAACTAGTTCATAAGTGATCTACATCATCTCCCACTTTTATCATCATAACTATAACCTTTATTATAATTATCATACATAATACATTTTAGAATAACCAATGTAAATGAAAAATAATAAATCATGAGATCGGATGCTTAGTAAGTGTAAAAAGGGATATATGAACATATCATTATCATAATGGTATGGGAATATGAGGATAACATTTAAAAAAAATACCCTATATATCAAGGATCATAAACTTGAGTCATAACTTAAATCAAGGGTGTTCAAAATACATGAATCGTATTGAAATCAAAGAACATGAAACATGAGAACACAACATTGTAATAAGGAATATATTTGTCTCATATACATAAGCATGGAAATTCTTAGGTCAATGCTACCCACTAATACATTTATAACATGTTAGGGTTGCGATAAACGCACATTGACCTAATTTAGTCTTGGGATAACCTCCCGTATACCCTCTTTTGGTATTGGGATAACCTCCTATGTACCCTCTTTCGGTCCTGGCATAACCACCTGTGTACATTTTGAGATCATATAAAATTAATCATTACCCAATGCATTAGAGGGAGATATAGGTCTCATCTATCACATAATCCACACATCTATGTGCTAAAATATCATAAAACATGTATCTTATCATAACCCATGAAATAAAACTAGATTCATAAGAATTTTATCATAGCATAACCCATGGAAAAGAAATGAGTTTCATAAACATCTCTTTATCATATTCATAAACCATCAAGATAAATAATAAATATGGTATTAATAGATCATATTCCCAGTAAATATTACGTAACATCAAAGTATTTCATCTTATATGGGAAATTATTTTCAAATAAAAAACACTTAGAACATTTCTAGTGGAAAATAAAATTTCTTTAATAATCATATTTTTAAAACTACAAATTTATATGACAATATTGAAATCATTTTATTTGAAAATAACATTGAAAATTTATAAATGAAGGGTTAAAAACAATTTACAAAATTTCTTAAATAAAGTATCTGTTCTGATTTGAAAAAATAATCTTTAAAATATAAAAAAATTTCCGAAGGATTTTTTTAAAATAACCTTTTAAAATTATAGAATAATATTTAAAACATTGTGTTCTCATGTTGGTGTAAAATATTGTTCATGTCATATAGGTTTAAAAAAATATTCCTTTCATATTTTTGGTAAAATCTAAATAGTCCTTGTTTATTAAAACAAGATAAGGAGTAATTTTAAACCATTTTATAAAAATAAAAACATGGGTAAAAATTTGTTTTAACAATCATAGGGGAAAAAAATTAATTTTTTTTAGAAAACATAAACTTTAAAGAAAAAGTGTTATTGATTGAAGATCAAGATAAAGTATATTTTCCTTATAAATAATTTTTCATTCATTTTAATTACCAAATAGATGAAAAAATGGTACTATTACTTGAAATGTTCATGAATAACAATATTAGAATAAAATACATGTGTTTCTTGTGAGATATATCATAATATTGTGTCATTGGAATCAAAATCATAAACAATCCAGATGAAGAATGTGATTATAACACAAATTTCTACCACTTTTCTAACATTTGCATCATAATCCCCTTAAATATTAATGTCAAATGAAAATTTTAAATATAAAAAAAATTATATTCATGATATAACATGTTAATGGTGATGCATATACACCTCAAAAAATAAGATAGGTTCATAACATGACATGTTCCTAAAAGAAAGAAAATTGAGACAAAATCTCTTATAGGGGTAACTTTTTAACCATAGGCCCCATAAAAGAGAGATCCTAAAATGGATATATAAATCTCTATAATTTTTAGAAGAATAATCATAAAATATATTCATGGGTATTTGTTTCTGATACTTTTCTATCAGGGCATGCCTCATCAATACACAAACTGGGATGCTCACAAATTGTCAAATTGTTGCACTATATTCCCACTTTCCAAAGGTAGACGACATCTTTCACATTCTTGAGGGTTGTTTTCTCCTTGATCGGGATGGGATGATGGGATTTTGGTTCCTCCTTCCATGGATTCCTCCTCAAAACTCATTCCATGGTCTGAGTATCCCTTAAATATTAATATGTTTTCCTTGAAACTCCTCCTAGTTTAATTTCTTTGTGGAGGCCGGCTAATTATGTTTCTTCTGTCAGGACATTCCAAGGTGTCTTGTCATAGAAGTAACCTTCGGTCATAAGAGTAGACACATTGGGCATCGCTGGCGTTTCTAGGTGATGGTAAACTGTAACAACTTTATTTTCCATTATAAGAGGGCTTCTTGATGACGTAGAGGCATGAGGCATCCCACACAGAATGTGGGGAATTTTATGCCAGAGGAATGTCTTTGAGGTTTCCCTCGGTTTCCAATGCTTAACACGGGCATTGTCACAAGTTTAACATCTCATAGAGATGGATCAGACTAATCGGAACACTAATGTAATTTGATCACATGGGTCCAACCCTAGGGTGAAGTATTTAGAAAGATTAATAGATGTATGGGACAGAACTCCCAATAAGGATGGATCCTAGATGGCATGTCCCGTGAAGGGGGAGGTTTCACACCGTGAAGGCTGATTAGGAAACCTCAAAGGGGGGATTAGAGGATGATGGGTCCTAATGAGGGGGACACCAAGGTTTACCATTGATTATAATTGAACCTATTAGAGGATTCCTACATAACCTATTTAGAATATTGGGATCAAAACCCATATAGTTCGTATGGTTAAGACATTGAATCTGGGTGTACACAAAGTACAACGATCAAGAGATATGTTGGGGCTTACGCATGGTTAGCAGCCCTATGCTACAAAGAGGAATGAAATGTTTTGGGATTACACATGGTTAGTTTCTTATGTTCTATAAAGAGAGATGGGATGGATGGCATGATTCTTATGAGATGTGGTGGAACGGATAAAATTTGGTTGAATATGGATGAAACGTCGAAGGTTAGAATGAATGGGGATGAAACTGATAACTGTTGCGAAGGTGGAAGTATTGGGCTTGAACCTCGTGGAGGTTTCCTACGTATCCCTATGGTAGGGAATCAAAGCCTACATAATTTTTGAATGGGGAAATGAGTCACCTGATAAGTAGGCTTTTGAGAATGGGTGCATGGATGGGACCCCAAGGAAGTAGAAACTTCATGATGAGGCATGATCTTCCCGAGACACAAAGTATTGAGAGAGAGACCAATATGGGACATGGTAGATGGTCTTGAACATTAGGGAGGATTCCAATGTACCGTTAAAAAAAATAGAAAATATAAAAGTCCACGTAGTTCAGATATGGGGCATAGAATCAGAGTGTACACAAAGGGAAACAACCTAGAGACATGATGGGGCTTACGCATGGTTAGAGGCCCATAGAAAGAGGGGAAGTTTTTGTTAGAGGAGTATGGATTGAGTATGGGGTATAAACATGGTCAGCTTTCTAGGATGCTGGGATACGTATTCGGGGTGTACACAATGGACAATGACCCAAATGAGAGGATCAAAACAACTCGGGGAGGAGAATCTGAGTGATGTTTCACATGGAATAAGGATGTCACATTAGGAGGGTACATACCTAGTAGGGATCACCAGAGTTTACCATTTCTTGGGATAGAACCTCGAAGTGGCTTCCTATGTACCCAAAAGGGATCCAAAACTATATAGTTTGGGAAGGGGAATACAGTTTAACATCGGGTGGTATAAAGAGTGATCCTATGTGAAATGGTCAGGAAGGAGGGATTATGGGCTTGAACCTTAGAAAGTCTTCCTACATACCCTGCTTAGATGGTAGGGATCAAATTCCACGTAGTTCAGTGGATAGGGGCTTAAGTCTTATGCATGTTCAATATCCTAGAGAATATTTCATGTTCAATGCTTACTCTAAGCTCATGTGATCCATGCTCAGTGTGAGAAACAAGAGGCATTAGTAGGCCAGATGATCGTGTCATGAAATATGCAACATGAGGTATGGTTCAAGGATTACCTATGGTTAGTTTACCATGTAGAGGAAGATTGGGACTTACTCTAGGAGAGAGGACCGATGAGAGAGGAGGGTGTCTAGATGTACATGGAGGATATGGCCATCATATAAGGAGAACCCTGTCAAGGGGTGTCAGGGATTACACAGAGGCTACCAGCAACGCATGTACTGGAAAAGCAAAATGGGATAGAGGGAGTGAGAGGGGACTGGTGTTAATCCTTCATCAACTCAGCATGGGCTATTCGCACATGCGGTGATCATAGGTTAACATCATGTATTGAGGATTAAGGTGCTTGGCATTTTAACGTCCTACATCTCGGATGGTGAGAACGTGTTCCTTACCCCTATGACATACATAACTGGAACACTTTAACTATTAGTGAAGGGAAGGTTCCAAAAATGTCACTAATTAATGGGGTTGTGGAGTGATCCATTGAAGGGTCCACGTTATCATGGATATGTGAGGAAGAAAAATCCATTAGCGTTCATATACGAGAAATAATGAGGTATGGAAACGCAACATGAAGAACCACTTGCGGGAATATGAAATCAATACGTAATTTCCCGGAGGGCTGCATAGGATTGGATTTCATGAAGCATAAGGCCTCACAAATATGGGCTTTGCGAAGATCTATTGATTCACAAAGTGAAGGGTCTTCGTGAAAAAGGGTGCTTTGGGAAGAATAGTGACCAGCCTAAGCATGGAGTCTACATCTTCTTGGAGGGTGCTTCACAATGATTAAGTGAATCGTGAAGTTTTGAGTACTCAAAGGGGTCTACTTCCTTTTCGATATTAAAAAGTCTTCGAGAATGGCATCCCCAATTGAATTGGAGGTAAAATGGAGAAAAGGTAATATGGGTTTTCAATCCTCAAATACCTCAAATGGTTCATTTCTTGATGGTTCATACAGAAAAGGGTTCAACATGTTTTGAGAGCGTAGAAGGTGGAAGGTCAGGGTCTAAATCTTTTGAAGTGGGGGTGGTATTAGTATTTAAAGGAACTGGGCATCACATTTCTCAGAGATTTCACTGAAAATAAAATTGCGCTTCACAATCGGCAACAGATCTGTCATGTTTCTCAGACTCATGGAGGTTTTCATCCAAGTATTTTCAGTAGTCACAGAGGCTTCAGTCAAGTTCATCGGACTCGTGGAGGCTTCTTTCACTACTTTTGTGGTGGTCAAGGAGGCTCTATTCAATTTCTTTGAACTTGTGGAGGCTTCTATCACTGCCATTGTAGTGGTCATAGAGGAGCCTTCCAGGCGGCTTTGCGGTGGTCGCGATGCTGGAGGTATTTGTGAATGTTCTTCAGGATGCAGACCATTTTACAATTCTTTTCATCCCCATACCCAATGTATTCAAAGTAATGGACTTTTGGAACCAAAAATCCCCCCCCCCCTCATAATGGGAGCCATAGAGAAAATGAGGGTTCGAGTTTGAGGGTAAGTCTCCAAAGTTTTGGTATGTCGTGAAGCTAAATTGTGGAGGGGGAAGGTGGACCGCGGGTAGAGAACACCCCGAAGATCACTACGACCAAGTGCACCGCAAAGCCTAAGAGGTTGTCACCTATAAATAGGATGTGAGTACCCTTATATTATTTACATCTATCCATGTGATAATGTTCTTGATCTCTCAAATCGTAAAGATCCACACTCTGATAATGCACTTTGTGAACCAGATTTTATAGATTAGTGCTCTGTGAATGCTATTTAGCAAACCGGTGCATCACGATCACATGTTACTCTATGGCACACAATGATTCCTTAGGCTCTACGACTGTATGCTCATCAAACTATATTTGTGACTGAGATCTATTATAGAACTCTACGAATAGAAAATAAAAACAAACAAAGTCCCAAAACCAAATGGCCAAACAAGAAACTTCTTGGGAGGTCCTTATGGGTTCCATTTAAAGGGAAGATATGGTGGAAAATCTGGGGATCGGAGAATATGTGTGAAGCCAATCAGATCACGAGTCCCTGATGGAGCTGTTGATAGAAGATAAAAAGAGCTACCCACTATGAAAAAGACTGTCACTATATGGATTTGTCATGAGGGGTGATGTTTTCATCCTAGGAGCAATTAGGGATGATCCTACGTACTAGTTCAGAAGCACTCCATGTCAATGTGGGTGGTTCAAGGCTGCCAATATCCATACATGGGAAGACCACATGCCTATCTTCACCAACTATTTACATAATCACATCAATAATGTCGATGGGAAAGCATTGAAGCTAGAGGTATCTCCCCCATAGTACCACACCATTCTCAAGGCAGGCTTAGGGAACCTTGTGAAGGGGTGGACCGGTTATTTGGACCTGCGCTGGGGTGGAAACTTCATAGATGACAGGGCCTGGGTTTATTGGGACTTTTTATCCTGTGATGAATTCAGGGTGAATATGAAGCGGGAAGGCCTATATAAAATTATGTGGGCTTCCCAATTCAATATATACCACCCAAAACATATAATGATGGGGTTGTTGAGCAGGTGGCCATTGAGGACCAACACTTTCCATCTTCATCATGTAGATGTTGGAATTAGCCTCTAGGACCTGCATTAGATCTTAAGAATTCACATTCTGGGGTGATTTAGGAATAATTCCTATGAATACCACATGGGAGGATTCAGAGCATATTTTGTGGTTGGAAAAGGTGTTGATAGACTTGGTGTTGGGCGACGAAAAATAGTTTGTGAGGGATATCCATTTCATGTTTTGGTTTAGAATTTTCCTAAACATTACAATAGATCATGTTGTTGAGAAGGATGAGGGGCTTAAAAATCTACCAGTAATGCCTCCCACTTGTCCAACGAGAGCCCAGTGTAGAAAAGAAAATTCTTACTAGTGAATCCTAGAGGACAAAAAATGGAAGTCATCTGGGTACAACATTAACATGAAGCATCAATTGGTGGTTAGGTTGGCTTGATTTATATCAGCTCTTATTTTTGGTTGGATGTTTCCTGTCATAGATATGAACATGGGTGTGTATCCAATAACATTCATTATAGATTCCATGTTGTTTGTGGGAAAACATGTCAACCATGAGATTTCGATGCTGGAAAAATTGTATAAGGTATTGTGGCATATCAGCAAGGGGAATAAAACACAATGGGTATGTGGATCGCTCCAATTTATGTATGGTTGTATGGAACCACACATTAATGTATATAAATATCTAAACCCTATTTTTCCTCCCAGGATAGACTTCTGACCAGCCATCCTGAATGAAGTGGGGTGCTTTCTGACCAATTTGACTTCACCACTTGCATTAAATAGGGTATGGAAGAAGGATGAATTCAACTTCCATCCATTTCAGATAGAGACAAAGTTATTCACTGATGAAGGAAAGGGAACTGAGGATCATCAGTCATATCTCTTGTTATTTTAGGGTGGAGTCCTGGTGGCACGGTTCGACTGTGAGAACATCTGCGAGCCATATACCCCACACCACTTTGTGAGGTAGTTCTGGTGCATGCATATTTTGACCCCAAAATATACCTAGGGGTACACTAGGAGGATCATCCGTGTGTGATGAAGTATATTTGGTTTAGGTTTACATAGGAGGATTAGAAAATGTAGAATGAGTTGCCTTCAACTATTTCTATTTATGGGCTGGTTAAGAAGTATGTAAGGATTTGAGAAGCATCCTACCCTGGGGAGATGATAAAGCAATGAATTGTCCATGTTGATGATGGGGAACCTCCAAAACATTGAGGCTAAGGTTGGAAAATGGAATGAACGCATTTTGGTGGCGGGGTAGCAGAAGAGACAAGGAAAAGAATCCCATGGCATTCACTAGGTGGGGGAAAAGTGGAAGAGATAGACCTGGCGATCCCACATGAGCAGAGTCAGCAAGAAGGGATTCCACTAAGGGGGTTTCTCAGGATATCCACTCAATCTTCTAAGAAGTGCCTTCTCCACATAGACATTCTTAAGGATGATGTTTTCCTATGTCTTGGGATACTTATGAAGTCAATAGAAAATTTATGACTCCCTCCGAAATGTGGGTCCACATTAACAGTATCTAGATAGATCTGTCAGAGATCAGCCTTGCTAAGGGAGGTTTTATGGTGTCTTGGGTGGAAGGGGAATAAGATGTGGCTCACCTAGAAACTTTTTTTAATTCTTAGGGAACCCCAAATACAATGACGGATTGGGTGAATGTGTTTCTTGATCAAACTTCTCCACAACAACTCTCCACTACTGAGATGAGGGAACATCTCCCTTTACCTGATGAATTAGGGGATTCCTCTTGGGGAGAAGAGTCTAATAAAGGGATCTCTATAGAGGAAGGTGAGGTTACAACCTCGAAGATGGAAGAGTTTGTTGAGAATCTCGAGGTAATCTCCAAACCATTCTGTTGTGGCACTTAATCAAGTCTTTCAGGTTTTCTCAACTAACATTTGTCCTATAAAAGAGAACCTTATACGCAAAATCTGTTCCCACACAATAGTGAACATAGCTTCAAGATTTTCACCTAAGATGACGGTGAGAGCATAATCTAGAAGGGTTGCGGTAACCAGGGTGATTCTTGTAGAATATTAGAATCATTCCACCATATACGGGGAGCCACTTACTAGGGTTACGATGGTAGAGACTTGAGGGAGAGACCAATTATTTGATCTCTATAGGAACTCTCCTTTACAGAATTCATAACTATTCTCTATCAAACCATGCCAACTAAAATTTGTGTATTTCTATTTAAACAGTTCTTCAAATGGTGTGGTCCATACTAGGGGGTGGCTAAGGATTCTAGAACTCCTATCCCAAGGGGAACACAGATTTTTGTGGAATTATAGGCCAAAGCTAAACAAACCACAGTAGCTATAGCCACAGGTAGGGTGACCAGTGAGATGGAATAGGAAATCACTGAGGTGGGATCCAGTGACAAAAACCTACCACATGATGAGGAAACAATCCTATCTGACATGACTCCATAAGAATATCCCACTAAAATATTTCTGGAATCATTCTCAGAATATGAATCTATTGACCTAGAGGAGTGGGAAAAAATCACATCGGATGAAGAGGACAACAAGGTTGTCTGCTGCCGATCATGGAAACTGATTAATCATTTCATCAAGGAAACCTCACAATAATTGTGGGAGAACTATATGGGGAGACTTTGTTCCAAGTTGTGTGAACTATGCTCTAGAGGAGTGGATGCCTGAAGCCCTAAATTGCTCATTCAAGATTACATAGAGGAGAAAATATTGGATTAGGACCATGGGCTCAGTGTCAGCTGGTAGGAGAGGAATTTTATCAACACCAAGAATCATCAAGAGGATGAACAAGATATCCAACAGGTGAGTGTTTAGGTGAAGAAACAATCTTCTTTCATTAATGCACAATCGGAACTCATATCGTGATTGAAGGAATAGTTGGTATAGGCTGAGGACAAAATGATTTGAGCATCCCGAGAGATGGCTAACATCCGAGGTGATTAAGATTGGGCATGCATTAAGGCCTATGAACTACGTCCTATATCCAATAACTAAAAGGGGGAGCTTAGTAAGTGATAGTAAATCCTGGAGGCCACAAGACAGAGAGTGGTGAACCTAAGATGCACTATTAAAGAGGTAAACCCATCTATCAGAGGGTAAAATCCATGGGGTCATAATTTTTACGAACTCAAAAACATAAATTCATAATTTCTTTCTTATTTTGGTTGTTTGAATACATCTTGTTATCTTATTTGATTACTACCACTTAATCGTATCTATGAAATAACTGGTGATCAATACTTAAGCTCATGTGGGTCATTCCTAGTGTGAGAAACAAGGGATGACCACCTAAGTATTCACCTTGAATACGAGAGCACTAACCAATCACCAAACAACCGTGGTCTGAATGACCACTTAGATTTATTGAGATGAAAGAGGTGGTCATGGTAAGATAACAGAGTTTTCAAAACATCTAAACTACCCTTTTCCAAAACTTTGCTAGCAAACGAGCAGTATAAATCTAGGGGCATTGGAATAAATCCGAACAAAGGGGAATAGAAATTGTGAATCATGATACCCAAAATATAGAACATAATGGGGGTGGAATGATGATTGATGATAACTACCGATCATGTTTTTAAAGTAGCATCCACAACGTATTAGCCCAAAATACATACAAACAAACAAGGGACAATATGTTGACCGAATTCAAAACACGGGGCTAGAACTCAAAGTGTGGTCTGATATCTTCTAGAATGTTAGTTCAGAATAGTAGGCGAGTCATGAAGTTGAGAATCTATATTACTGGGGGGTTACTTTGGATGTGTAAGAGGATGAGGATCTAAAATAAAGGGGATGGAAATCATGGAAATGGGGTGGTGGTATGTTCGAATGAAGTCCAACACCCCTGAAACTACACCATCATGGCAAAAGTAGATTGGGTTGGTGTGTCGGCCTGAATAAAGATCAAACCTATTTCTAGAAGAAACCACTTCTTGAGGACCAAGAATACATTGTTGTTTTACATCATGAAAATATGTATGATTGACACATTATTTTAGCGTCATATGGTGAGGTTAATGGGAACCCTTGAGGAGGAACATGCGGCGTGGTACATAACCCGACGTGAATGGGGACAAAATATTTCCACGCCACATCACATTTCCTTGAAAGGAGGCTTGGGGTGAAATGATCGAAATATGAAAGGGGTTGTGATTGGACTGTAGATTAAGAGTCTAGGAACAACTACAAATCCCATAGGAATGAGAATCAAGGAACATGTAGTTGTTGAATACAATATAGCACATTAACAATACCAAAAGGGGAGATAACCTCTCAGGTAAGGAAGATCATATTTATTATGAAGTTTAATGTCATGAGAAATTGGACACTAGAATACTTATTTTAAAGGTCGTAGATTTTGGATTGTATGGGGTAGAGAGGTGTAGTATATCATCATGATAAAACCCCACATGAATGAGTACAAAAGAAGTCCACACCAAACTACACCTTTCCAAAGAGGAAACCTCAGATTAAGAAGGGGGTGAAAAGGATCATGACTTTGTGGATAGACCCAAGGGTAAAGTACTCGAGCATCATTGTGTACCTAACAGGGGTGAGGTTCAAGACAAACATAGTTCTAAAATTCTATACATTTTAACGTCATGTGGTAAGGATGCTGGAGATCCTAGTTTATGGTTATAGAGCTTAGACCATAGGGGAGTGTGGTTATTCCATTTAGGCACAAACCTTACCCAAATCCCCTATCCCACATGATCAATGATCAATATAGGAAATAAGGGAAAAGAAATTTTTAAAAAAACATGGAATAACATGGTAAGGAATGAAGGTGCGGATTCAAGGATGACCCCATGATGTTGGCTCATACTCTCAACGTGAAAAGGTGCACTGAGGGATAACACCAAGGGTGTTGAAGTTTCATATGAACATGATGAAATGGAAAGGGATGTGAATCATGAAACCAAAATTTAAGTCATAATGGGGTTGGTGTAATGAGGGAGGATAACTTTTGACCATATTCAAAGAAAAGTATCCATATCATGTGACCTGGGATAGGAACAAATAAGTGAGTGTCGACCACTAACCATATTTGTGATGCAGTACCTATCTCAAATATAGATATAAATTTTCTAGGACGTTGGCCCAAAATAGTATGTGAGTCATATGGCTAAGCATCGATACCGCCTGGGGGTCCTTTGGAATGTGAGATAGGATGGAGACCTAAATAAAGGGATGTGTGAAATGTGGAAATAGAATGAGAGAATTTATATTCAAAATTCCACACTCTATGTCCTAAACCATAGTGCATCAATGAATTTCGATGTGGTGGGGATGAGGTGAAAGTGTCCAACTAGGGGAAGAAGACTTGAGGAGATGAGTAGAATAAAGGGGTAAAATGGGTTGGTGAACCTATGTCTTGACCTAAGGTGAAATGGAAAAATGTTCCTCTATATCCCATAAATATAGGAATCAAGTTGTACATAGTTCTGGAATGCCATGTAGTTTAACATCTTGCGGTAAGGATGTAGATGAAAATAATTTCTCAAAAGGGGAATGATTATGGAATAGAAAAAATATCCCAACATGAATAAGGACAAATATGACCCATACCACACCACTCACTACCAAGTGGAGACTTGGGCCAAGGGTCCAGAAGAAGGGGATTTTGGCAATGTTCCATGTTGTTTAACATCATATGGTAAGAACATAGATGAAAGGTAAAATCCCATATGGAGAGTACGTAGTGAGGATATTATAAAACCTAAGTGGATGGGAAAAAATAATTCCACATTCCACGCCATGTAATCTCATAAGAATCATTGTCGAGAGGTTGAATGAAATAGATAATTTGTAGAGCCTGGGCTAGACCTAGGGAAAAAATGATCGAAAATTCCTATGTATCCTGTAAGAGAAGAAATCAATACCCTTATAGTCCTTGAATTTCATGTTGTTTAATGTCATATGTTAAGGAAAAATATTGAATAATGAGATTCTAGATGGAATTTTTATGGCGTGATAAAGCATACCTGATGAGAATGAGGATAGAAGAAGTCCACACTACATTGTGTGTAATACCAAGGGGGGAACCTCATGCTAAGGGGCATGAAAAGATCGAGGGACCTGGGATGGGACCAAATATGAAATTTATTAGTGTTCCTACGTTTCTCATGAGGATGGGAATCAAGACACAAATAGTTCATGAATTCCCTGCAGTTTAACATCGTGTGGTAGGGTCAAAAGGTAAAATGGGATGTTCTAGAATGAGGGGCACATTGTGTGGATGTTTCAGACAAGACATGCATGAGGAAAAAAAGTCAACATCAAATCATATACATCCCTCTAAGGAAACTAAACCTAAATAGGGAAACCAAGGAGATGAAAATATTTGCTTGGCTGGACCTGAGGACAAAACATCTGGTCATTTCTATGTATCCTACATGGGTAATAATCAATCCACACATAGTTTTTAAGGTTCCATAAAGTTTAACACCATACAGTAAAGACAAAATTGGGGAGATCCATGAAGGGGACATGTAACATGGTAGTGGTATGTCTGATGTGAATAGGTAAAAATTCCAACATCATGCTATGTGCTCTTGGGATACTTAATCCAAGAGGCTAGACAGAAGGTAGAATCTATGGTACCTGGGGGTGGACTCGGAGAAAAAATATTTGTACATTCCTATGTATCCCATAAGAATGGGAATAAATCCATATGTAGTTCTTGAGATGTCATGTAGTTTAATTTCATGTTGTAAGGATGTTGGAGATGATAGTTTATGGTCATAAAGATCAAACCGTAGAAGCCCAATTTAATGTTGTGTGTGTGGGACAGAAGGTAAGACAAAGGTGAATCACTCCACCCGGTATTTAGAAGCCCATTGGGATGGTGATAACGATAGAGGGTAACTACTGACCATGTTTACAATGAAATATCCATATCGTGTGACTTTGAATGAGAAAAAATTGAGCATCAACCACTGACCATATTTTCAATGTGGGACTTGTATCAAATTTTCATTCATGATCCTCCATGATGCTGGCCCAGAATGGTAGGTGAGATGATGTGGCATGAGACCATACCACTAGGGGTCCTTTCATATTTTAAAAATGATAAAGACCCAAAATTAAGCGACACATGAAGCATGGAGGTACTTGTGTAGTTTAAAATCTTGCGGTAAGGATGGGGTAGATCTTAGTTTAAGGTCAGAGAGCTCGGACCTTCCATAGTTTATCATCATGTAGGATGAATGGGATATTAGTTTAGTGTCGTAGATCTTGGACCATTTGTGGTTTATCATCCGGTGGGATAGAAGTAACACTAAGGTGAAGTAATACTTGAAGAATTTGGCATTTGTGGGAGGAGTAATGTTCTCACCATCCATAGCAACTAGAGAGTATGCACTATTGGGGTAAACCTTGGGAATGATGTAATGCCCCTTCTATTTGGGATTTAGATTTGGTGGATTCTTTTTGGGTTTCATTGGCATTCATAGGGCCAATATCGTGTCACATTTTAGTAAATAATAGAGAGAAAATTTTTTATTAAAAGCCTTGGATATCTTGTTTTGGTGTCACCCTAGATTATGTAAGGCATGAAGCCTATTCTCGTCAAGGGATTATATTTTATCTAAATGGAGTTCTACTACTCTTTATGACATATTCTGATCGTAGATGGATATGAAGAGTGATGTTGTAACGCCCCGACCCCAGCTACCCAGAGTCGGTGCATTACTTCGTAACATTGGCATGATCACAAAAGATCAAGTCTCGAAAGACCGATTAGTTTAGTAGCCTTGGAAACACTAGATACATTCATAAATGATACATTACATCATAAAGTGAAAAACTAATAACGAAGTCTTCATAGTCCACACTCATATCCTCTTCTGACTATCCCTGCAGGTCATTCATAAAATACTTCTTCACATCCTGGTAAATATTAAAACATTGAAAGGGGTGAGCTCAGATGCTCAGTAAGGATAACAATATTGCGGAAGCTTTCATAAATAAACATAAACATTTAAGGCAATGTAGAACTAAAACAAAAGCCTTTTAAACTTGAACATCAACATAATATGGAAAAAGTAAAATGAGATAATTCCATTCACTTCTTCACATGGATATTCTACTAGTTGAATAATCACATGCAATATCAATAACCACTTTCATAATGTGGGAATGTATAATGCCGGAAATTCTGAAACATTTTTTCAAGGCCTCGGCCAAGACGTCTAAAATGATTAAGGCCTCGGCCAAAACCATAAATCAAATTGGGAAAGGGCCTCGGCCAATTCCATGTCTAGTTGTCTCATGAGACCTACCGATGCATCGAGGAGCTATAGCGGGCTCCACCCGTCACTTATTAAGTCCAATACATTCCTCATATGAATAGGTTTAAACATATCATAAACCATAACATAATCATATCACGTAAAACATGCATAAAGGAAACATAACATTTCCACATTTCAATCACAAGATATCAATACAACACATTGTTATAATAAAAACGCTTTCAAAACCATTCTCAATACCAAAATAAAAGAAAGTTAAAACTTTGTATTTATTTTTCATTAAAAAAAAGATGGCTTATAGAGGAAGCCGAAACACAAATAATGGTCACAGCGGCGGAGAAGTCGTTGTCGCCGCATAAGTACGGAAAGAAAAACATTCCCTTTTTTTCGTTTAGTAAAACGCTTCGTATAAAAAAGATTCCTTTTGAATAAACGTAAAAGTCAAAGGGGTTTATACACCATATAAAAGAAATTTGTGTATAAAACCAAATATGCCTCAATTAAAGGAGATTGAGACGAAGTCCTTACAAAGATCATTTTTTAAAATAAAATAGATATATTATGTGTATTCACTATAGGTACACATAAAGAAAGTAAAAATACAAAATAATACATAATAATATCATGACATAATTTGAATGTAGGAGATTAACCCAAAGAATGGAAGTTTGGTTAAGAAATTCTCTTACCTTGTGTCCGACTTGACTCAACCGTTCTTTAACCTCCTGAATAATAAACTAGAGTTAATATCTACCTTATTAAGAACCATTTTCAATTTCATTATCCTTTTTATATCACTTATTACAATGTTATGAATATTATGTAATTATTCAAGTTAATAACGATCGTTTTGTCGATCTTTGGTAACTTGAGTCAACAATAAACTTCTTATAATTACAAGTTGTTCATGTGGTAGAATATCCATTATATCCAGAATTATATTCATGATTTAGATGTCATATATATCTTATATATCTATTATATACATTCATTTATAATATTACGTAACATTTAGAGGTAAGAAATGAAATGCACCGTTCATGGAGACGGTAAGCCGTACGTACGCATGAACGCTACTTTCATTTCAATTTCATATTTAATGGAACTAAATCATAATGATATAAATGTATAATATAATTCCAGTATAATATAGTGTATAATACCATTTACTCCATCCTTTATACATCCCACATATGGTATTAACGATTCAAATCACTTTGAGGGGGCGGTAGTCCGCACTTCCTAAAATGAAATTATCGCGTTTTACCCATAATGGAAATCATAAAATATGACATAAATGAGAAATACAGAAGCATAAGTAAAAAATAAACATATTATATATCATATACAAAAATAGTGACATCTTAATGGCCACCTTTGAAGGTGTTATATGAGTGTTGAACAATCGTCGTTTCGTGAGGCAGAAATTCGCCATCCACAGAAACTGTATGTTCTTTAACCATTAGATATAGGTGTGTGTAAGTGTAGCTCGAATACTTCTTATAACAACATACTAGTATATTGAGGATACTGGTGTTGTTACAAAAGAAATGAATAAAAAGAGTTTAGGGGGTTGGAGAAGAAAAATAATACAAAACAACATTAGAGAAGACATTACCTCAAAATCGGGTAACTCTTTTTGATTTGAGCCAAAGGCTTACTTGGGAAGAGTTCTGCCCAAAGTAAGGCTTCTAGGAGTAAGAGGGGGACGTTGGGAGAGTATTTGTTCAGTGGTTTGCCGAGCCAAATGGCTTTAAAGTGTAAATGATGTGGGAGAGGTGGGGGCCTTTTATAAGTGGAGAGGAGGGGCACTTTTGGAAAGATTGAAATGTTACATTATTATACAATGATTTTCGGATTCTAAAGGTCCCAAACTTATATAATTCGTGGATAAGGTGATAAGTGTTAGAAATATCTTCATCCAATAGGCTTTGGACAAGTGTAAGCCTTGTATTTTTCATTATCTTCTCATTTTATTTAAATCGTTAAATAATGAGGTCATCGCTGCATCATAATGATGTCATAAATAATTTAATTTATTTAATGTCTAAAAATTATAAAAAAAAACTATGATGTAGGAAATATTTTTATCTTTCTAATGAATATTTATAGTCAAAATTTGGACTTGTGTAACCCCAATTAAAAACTATTTTAGTAAAATAACTCATGTTTGTGTCAATTTAATTTTAACATTAAATAAATATATATTAATGTCATTTTCCAACTAAAGTGGCTCCATGGGGTCCCCAAGTTGACCCATGGGTTGTCTTGGTCGTCCATGACTCATCCAATAGTAGTAGGACAAGTTTCTTGCTCATCTCATATTATTAAAACATTATTTGTACCTTAAACTACACTAATTACCTCTAATCGCGATTAAGAACTTAAAAGTTACTATTCACCAAAAAATTATTTTAATCTCATTGAACAACATTTTACTTCTTAATGACAACCATGTATGTCATATTTTTGAAAATAAAATCACAGAAGTGGTAATATTTCATTTAAACGAAAAATCAGTTATTTAACTACCACTTAGTGGTTTCACTATTCATCAAAAATTGAAGTTTTTCAGAACAAGGCCACAATTTCACCCTAAGCTATAATTGATATTCCGAATTAAAAAATGATGTCTATTTTACAAAATTCCAAACATATAAGTTGCATTAATTAATTTTATAATTAATTCCCGCTGTTACGACAAATAGCGTGTTTTTAAGAAACAATTTATATCAAAAGATTGGCAATTGTTTATGTCCAATTTCAATGTTAAATTAATTATAATGACCACCATTGGATAAAATGGTAAAAATATATTCTAATTATACCTTAAAACCACTAAATAGTATAATTTATCACAATAAATTATTTTGATTAAAAAAGTTGTTTTAAAGTATTTTTCACTATTCGTAAAAAATTAGAAGTTCTCAGAAAAATATCAAAAATTCAACATAGGCTAATTTAGATATTCCGAATCCAAAAATGAAGTCCATTTTGAAATATAAAATTTCTATAATTTTAAAAAGTGGTTATTACTATTCATAATGGCTACTTTGATTAGTCGCGGTGTTTTAGAACTCGAAGTTGCGTACAATGCAAGCTATTGCATTATTGAATGAGAAGCGTATCGTGGAAGTTCGGGGTGTTACATTCTCCCCTCCTTCAATAAATTGCGTCCTCGTAATTTGAAATTTTTCTTTGAAAATAAAAGGTTGAAAAGAGAAAATACCTTTGAGGAAAACCCACATCGGAAATAAGGTTAATAAATATATAACATTAAAAGAAAGCAGGATAAGTACAAAGGTCACCCGATATAGCCCATTCTAGGATTATATGAAAATATGGATATGGAGGAGAAACAAACCATCAAGGTCTGATGGAGAGTTATAGAAAACAGGATTAGGAGAAAGTTTAACCACAAGAAAATCACAAACTTGTGATTGGTTAAACGGTCATTGAATCCCCAGTTGGAAAAGTTAACCGACAACATTTTTGTTTTAAGTTACCTTTTATAATGTTGAGGAATTTATTTAAGAGATTTACTAAGAACGTAAGGGAATATACATACTTGTTATGTATACTTTCATTCGTTAATAAATTTTTACCACAAACCCAAATTTTACTCCAAATGGTAACGGAACTCAAAAATATTCTATTTATCCTAATTGTATAAGGTTCAAAATGTTAACACATACCATTTAGATTAGTAAAACTATTTTGTAATAACCAGGGACTTCCTGTAGGCTAGTGGTAGGAAATAAAGGCTTGTCGCACTATGGTTGTGGGTTCGATTCCTGCAGCTTTGTCCGACGCGACGGGTTATTCCCCACCCTGCAGGTTGTCCTTTTCCTAAAACTATAGTATTATAATATTCCAAAAATAATCTTCAGAAATTCTTTAACCTTAAACAATACTATCCATGGTTCAACTTAATCCATTCCAACCTTAATAGTTATCCAAAATACCTCCGTCCATACTTTCTCTAAAAGGTCTCTTAATTCCAAAATCAATTGTAACATCAGACTCCCCAAACAAAGAAAAGTTTCTCTTATTGTCACATACTAAATATATGATTACCTTAATCATATTAAAAACTTACTGAAATCAAAAATTACTGCAGTACAATCCATATATATATATCACATTATTCTTATAACCAGAATATAATCCTTGAGTCCAAAAGCACCAATACATTAGTTATTCTGCTTCAAATTTAGTAACAGCATAAGATTGTCCTTGATCCCTTGGACTTTTCTGAGGTAAGTTTCCCTGACGCTTAGGACATTCATTTGCATAATGTCCCATTTCCCTACAATTGTAGCATTCAACTTTGACAGCCTCTTTCTTTCCCTTGCAATCACGAGCCTGGTGACCCTTTTCTCCACATTTATAACAAACTCCCATTCCTTTTAGGCAAGTACCAGGGTGATTCTTCCCACAATTATCACATAATGTAAAATACTTCTTTCCCTTTTTCCCTTTATCTGTCTCTTGTTCCACCGTTCTCTTCTTCTCTTGCTTTACCTTGTTGTCATAAGACTTAGAGAATTCCTTTTCTGTCTTGATAGCACA
Organism: Viscum album; assembly: GCA_963277665.1. Classification (NCBI taxonomy): domain Eukaryota; kingdom Viridiplantae; phylum Streptophyta; class Magnoliopsida; order Santalales; family Viscaceae; genus Viscum; species Viscum album. The sequence goes on along the minus strand of OY728129.1, from coordinate 1,379,238,081 downwards.
CGAGACAATATCTTCGTATGATGAGAAGGATTGTGATACTAAAACTTGACGGAGAAATGGTTTTAACCCATAAAAGAAACGATCAATATTACTCCTTGGGTTACGTATATAATCAGAAGCATGCCTCGCTAACCTTGTAAAGTTAGCCTCATACTTTGCGACATTCTCATCCTCCTTCTGCCTCAGACTCAGAAATTGCCTTTCCATATCTTCTTGATGGTCACGAGGAAAGTATTTTTCTAAGAAAATATCTTTGAACTCCCTCCATTCCATATTCGATACGTCATCATCTTCCTTTGTGTTTTGAATCAGCGACCACCACTGATCGGCATCTCCAGTGAGGCGGTAAACTTCCATGACAACCTTATCCCTTTTACTACTCCCCAAGGCATGGAATATTTTCTCTAAGGAATTTATCCATTGCTCAGCTACTATAGGATTTTTACCCCCATTAAATGTTGGTGGTTGTTGCCTCATGAAGCGGTCTAACATTGATCCTCCACGTTGCGGATCAGGGTGCTCCATACGAGTAAGGTTATTATTCATAACCTAAGTGAGTTGTCCCAGTACGGTGAGAAGCTGATCAGCACCAGTTGTATCACTAGCTCCACCATAATTATCTTGAGCAGGATGGCAATCCCTACATGGAGTGCATGCATTGATACAGTTTCCATTCCTTCCACTAGGCGCCATTTCTAAACAATGGCATAAACTAGATTAGTTTATGAATCAAAATACATAATTCTATACTTGTAAAATACTTAACATAAATTGAACTATTTATGGATATAATCCATAATAATAAAAAGAAATGTTTCCTTTGAGGAAGTATATACTCATAACCCTTCATAGTGGTTTGTAAAGAAAATGAGAATTATCCTAAGCATATCCCCCGGGAGTGTCGTAACCAAGAGTGCAGCAAGGCCCGTTGTCGTGCACCAGTTCTCGTTCGAGTCTAGCTCAAAGCAGTGTTTTCGGGTTTTACCCCTAGGTACATCTGTGCCAGAGCCGGCTCTACCTGCTCGTATCCAGACAGGGATGTATTGCTCGGAAAACTCATAACATCTCTATAATACCAAAATTCTAGGAAGTTCTTCTATACTAATCCTCAAAGTCTATCTTTGGGCTATGTGCTCTTAATCAGAGTTTATCTAAATCTAGCTTCTAAGGTTAGTACTAAACTGCCTCTGATACCAACTGTAATGCCCCGACCCCAGCTACCCAGAGTCGGTGTATTACTTTGTAACATTGGCCTGATCACAAAATATCAAGTCTCGAAAGACCGATTAGTTTAGTAGCCTTGGAAACACTAGATACATTCATAAATGATACATTACATCATAAAGTGAAAAACTAATAACAAAGTCTTCATAGTCCACACTCATATCCTCTTCTGACTATCCCTGCAGGTCATTTATAAAATACTTCTTCACATCCTGGAAAATATTAAAACATTGAAAGGGGTGAGCTCAGATGCTCAGTAAGGATAACAATATTGCGGAAGCTTTCATAAATAAACATAAACATTTAAGGCAATGTAGAACTAAAACAAAAGCCTTTTACACTTGAACATCAACATAATATGGAAAAAGTAAAATGAGATAATTCCATTCACTTCTTCACATGGATATTCTACTAGTCGAATAATCACATGCAATATCAATAACCACTTTCATAATGAGGGAATGTATAATGCCGGACATTCTAAAACATTTTGTCAAGGCCTCGGCCAAGACGTCTAAAATGATTAAGGCCTCGGCCAAAACCATAAATAAAATTGGGAAAGGGCCTCGGCCAATTCCATGTCTAGTTGTCTCATGAGACCTACCGATGCATCGAGGAGCTATAGCGGGCTCCACCCGTCACTTATTAAGTCCAATACATTCCTCATATGAATAGGTTTAAACATATCATAAACCATAACATAATCGTATCACGTAAAACATGCATAAAGGAAACATAACATTTCCACATTTCAATCACAAGATATCAATACAACACATTGTTATAATAAAAACGCTTTCAAACCCATTTTCAATACCAAAATAAAAGAAAGTTAAAACTTTGTATTTATTTTTCATTAAAAAAAAGATGGCTTATAGAGGAAGCCGAAACACAAATAATGGTCACGGCGGCGGAGAAGTCGTTGTCGCCGCATAAGTATGGAAAGAAAAACATTCCCTTTTTTTCGTTTAGTAAAACGCTTCGTATAAAAAATATTCCTTTTGAATAAATGTAAAATTCAAAGGGGTTTATACACCATATAAAAGAAATTTGTGTATAAAACCAAATATGCCTCAATTAAAGGAGATTGAGACGAAGTCCTTACAAAGATCATTTTTTAAAATAAAATAGATATATTATGTGTATTCACTATAGGTACACATAAAGAAAGTAAAAATACAAAATAATACATAATAATATCATGACATAATTTGAATGTAGGAGATTAACCCAAAGAATGGAAGTTGGGTTAAGAAATTCCCTTACCTTGTGTCTGACTTGACTCAACCGTTCTTTAACCTCCTAAATAATAAACTAGAGTTAATATATACATTATTAAGAACCATTTTCAATTTCATTATCCTTTTTATATCACTTATTACAATGTTATGAATATTATGTAATTATTCAAGTTAATAACGATCGTTTTGTCGATCTTTGGTAACTTGAGTCAACAATAAACTTCTTGTAATTACAAGTTGTTCATGTGGTAGAATATCCATTATATCCAGAATTATATTCATGATTTAGATTTCATATATATCTTATATATCCAGTATATACATTCATTTATAATATTACGTAACATTTAGAGGTAAGAAATGAAATGCACCGTTCATGGAGACGGTAAGCCGTACGTACGCATGAACGCTACTTTCATTTCAATTTCATATTTAATGGAACTAAATCATAATGATATAAATGTATAATATAATTCCAGTATAATATAGTGTATAATACCATTTACTCCATCCTTTATACATCCCACATATGGTATTAACGATTCAAATCACTTTGAGGGGGCGGTAGTCCGCACTTCCTAAAATGAAATTATCGCGTTTTACCCATAATGGAAATCATAAAGTATGACATAAATGAAAAATACAGAAGAATAAGTAAAACATAAACATATTATATATCATATACAAAAATAGTGACATCTTAATGGCCACCTTTGAAGGTGTTATATGAGTGTTGAACAATCATCGTTTCGTGAGGCAGAAATTCGTCATCCACAGAAACTGTATGTTCTTTAACCATTAGATGTATGTGTGTGTAAGTGTAGCTCAAATAATTCTTATAACAACATCCTAGTATATTGAGGATACTGGTGTTGTTACAAAAGAAATGAATAAAAATATTTTAGGGGGTTGGAGAAGAAAAATAAAACAAAACAACATTAGAGAAGACATTACCTCAAAATCGGGTAACTCTTTTTGATTTGAGCCAAAGGCTTCCTTGGGAAGAGTTCTTCCCAAAGTAAGGCTTCTAGGAGTAATAGGGGGAAGTTGGGAGAGTATTTGGGCAGAGTTTGTCCGAGCCAAATGGCTTGAAAGTGTAAATGAGGTGGGAGAGGTGGGGGCCTTTTATAAGTGGAGAGGAGGGGCACTTTTGGAAAGATTGAAATGTTACATTATTATACAATGCTTTTAGGATTATAAAGGTCCCAAACTTATATAATTCGTGGCTAAGGTGATAAGGGTTCGAAATATCTTTATCCAATAGGCTTTGTACAAGTGTAAGCCTTGGATTTTGCATTATCTTCTCATTTTATTTAAATCGTTAAATAATGAGGTCATCGCTGCATTATAATGATGTCATGAATAATTTAATTTATTTAATGTCTAAAAATTATAAAAAAAATACTATGATGTAGGAAATCCTTTTAGATTTCTAATGATTATTTATAGTCAAAATTTGGACTTGTGTAACCCCACTTAAAAACTATTTTAGTAAAATAACTCATGTTTGTGTCAATTTAATTTTAACATTAAATAAATATATATTAATGTCATTTTCCAACTAAAGTGTCTCCATGGGGTCCCCAAGTTGACCCATGGGTTTTCTTGGTCGTCCATGACTCATCCAATAGGAGTAGGACAAGTGTCTTGCTCATCTCATATTATTAAAACATTATTTGTACCTTAAACTACACTAATTACCTCTAATCGCGATTAAGAACTTAAAAGTTACTATTCACCAAAAAATTATTTTAATCTCATTGAACCACATTTTACTTCTTAATGACAACCATGTATGTCGGATTTTTGAAAATAAAATCACAGAAGTGGTAATATTTCATTTAAACGAAAAATCAGTTATTTAACTACCACTTAGTGGTTTCACTATTCATCAAAAATTGAAGTTTTTCAGAACAAGGCCAAAATTTCACCCTAAGCTATAATTGATATTCAGAATTCAAAAATGATATCTATTTTACAAAATTCCAAACATATAAGTTTCATTAATTAATTTTATAATTAATTCCCGCTGTTACGACAAATAGCGTGTTTTTAAGAAACAATTTATATCAAAAGATTGGCAATTGTTTATGTCCAATTTCAATGTTAAATTAATTCTAATCACCACCATTGGATAAAATGGTAAAAATATATTCTAATTATACCTTAAAACCACTAAATAGTATAATTTATCACAATAAATTATTTTGATTAAAAAAGTTGTTTTAAAGTATTTTTCACTATTCATAAAAAATTAGAAGTTCTCAGAAAAATACCAAAAATTCAATATAGGCTAATTTCGATATTCCGAATCCAAAAATGAAGTCCATTTTGAAATATAAAATTTCTATAATTTTAAAAATTGGTTATTACTATTCATAACGGCTACTTTGATTAGTCGCGGTGTTTTAGAACTCGAAGTTGCGTACAATGCAAGCTATTGCATTATTGAATGAGAAGTGTATCGTGGAAGCTCGGGGTGTTACAGATGTTAACTAAATATCGATGGGAAGGACTACCTCTATTTCATACACCTGGGAATATGGAGTCACCTGGGAAGAATTACATGTCATTGTTTGGTAAGGCCAGAGAGCATTGGGGAGCCTTTCTGGCCAACTCCCCTTGTTCTGGACAACCATCTTCTACAAGATGATAGAGAGGTTTTTTTGAATTCCTTTATCTTCCCATTTTCTTTCATGTGATAGAGAGAGGTATGATTATAATAGATATTATACTTGGAATAAAATTTTTTTCATCTTGGCTACTAGGAAGTTGGTTCTATTTTAGGTGAGGACAGTGTGAGGGGCTCTGAATCGATAAATTATATTGGATCTCGCAAAATCAACAATAGCATGGGCCTTGAACTCCTTGATCGAAATAGACTCTACCTAGATGGAAAATAAATCCGTAGTGGTCAGGATGAACCTACAATAGTGAGCTGTCACTGGTGGATATGGTCCCATGATATCGAGCCCCCAGACTGAAAAGGTCTAAGAGTACATTGTGGTATAGAGAGGCTCTGGTGGCCGATGCACAAAATTAGCATGGATTTGACATGCAGGACACATTTTGGATAACTTGATATAGTCATGGATCTTGGTTGGCTAAAATTAGACCAGTCTTTGAATATAGTGGGAGAGCTTCGGCCCTACCTGATGAGATCCACAGGAACTGACATGGACTTCATATATAACTCAGGAAATCTCATCTCTTTGAATATAGTGGATGAGAACCCCATCTACCCCATGTCTGTAGAGGATCTTCTCAAGGATGTGACTATTCTGGAGGGTGAACTACACTATGCATCTATGGATTCTCTAACGTTTGACTCTATGTGTTGGCTGATTTTTTTGTTTAAGGTTCTTGATGAAAGGATTTTTCTAATCAAAGGTCTCTTCTAGTAATGTGGTTGAGGGAGTTGGAGGTCCCAATGTGGATGAACCAGTTGTGAGATGACTTACCTACTAACTATCATTATCATACATAGTGATGGGAGAAATGGCACTTCAATTTACCACATGGATAATCAAATCATCCTAGTCAGGATCTACAAGAGATGCAGAAAGGTTGGCCAAGGCATCAACTCAATAGTTTTGCAACCAAAGGACATGAGTAACTTTTGGAGGAGAAGAGAACTGGGCCATCAGTTGGTGAGTGAACTATAATAGGGGTACCAACAATGGATTACACGTGACGTAATAACCATTGATCTGCTTTATGAACATTTCGGGGTCCCCATTCACATATAGGTGTGGAACATCAATCTCAAGGGCCATCCTGAGACCAGTGATGAGGTCTTGATACTCGGACTCATTTTTGGTGCAGCCTCTGACAAGAAGAGTGAATAGGGTAGGAAAAAAAATTTAGACATGGTGAAGATGATACCCAATACCACTCGATTACACCTGAGATCATTGATTATTCTATCGGTAGAGATTCACTATGTGCCATAAAAGTGCATCTACTAACATGGTACAAATTCATCCACCAAAAGGATAGATTTATATGGTAAATCATGGTATATAGATTGCTTTTTGGGGGTTGGATGGGAAATAATAAAGGCTTCCGGTGCATGAACATTAATAGCTTTCTATAGAATGAACCTGATGTTAAACTACTGAAGGAACACTACCCACTGAGCTAGATGGCCTGTCAACATAGGAAGATTCAAAATGCACTTTAGTTGATCTACATGGGACACCAGTTATATCTCATGGTGTTGTAGGTAATGTCGCAACTTCTTTACTACAAATACCAGCATGAGATATATTTTCTCGGTAGAGTAATATCTAGTCTCTATATCGAGTAACATGTAGTTGAGATAGTATAAACTATTATTTGTCCCCTAATTGTTCTTCTGAGTGAGAAGGACATTGAGGGATCATTCTAGGGCATTATCATAATAGACCAACATATTTTTTCAAATGGGTGGCATTAGAACTAGAGGCTACATAAAGTACTGCATTATCTCCTCAAAAGTGTCCTAACACTCTTCATCCCACTGGTAGTCAGAAATTTTTTCATGAGATGGGAAAGGGGATTACACTTGCCGATCATATTTTTAATGAATCACTATATGTAGGATAAGTGGAAATGATACCTTAGTGTTCAAGAATGTTCCTTGGGTGGGGCATCAGATGGTTAGCCTTGACCTTTTCTGGATCGATCATGATGCCTCTATATCTGATGACAAATCCAAGAAAGTTTCTAGAGGTAACCCTGATGGTACACTTCAAGGGGTTCATCTTCAGATGGTAGGAGTAGATGAAGTCAAACACTTTCTCAATATCTTTTATATGGTTCTGATGTTAGTGGGGGTTTACCAAGAAATCATCTACATATCATTCCACCAATGTATGGAGTATCATCTCGAATGTGTGGTGGATGGAACACTAATAGGTGGAACCTGCATTCTTTACACTGAAAAGAATTACCTTGTAATAGAAGGTACCTTGCGATGCTCTAAAGGTGGTTGTGTATTTATCCTTGGGGTCCATTCAGGTTTGATTATATCCAAAATAACCAAATATGAAAGAGAAATCCTAGAATCCATCAGTGTATTCAATCAGAGGTTCTATCGTGGGAAGTGGAAAATCATCCTTCAGGAAGTGATGGTTGAGATCTTGAAAGTGGATGTATACATAGATTTATCTATTCTTTTTCCTAATAGTAAAAATATTGGATAACAATATTGGGTACATGACTTCCTTGATGAAGTTGGATTTGATTATTTTATCAACTTTGGCCTCGACCATGGCATTGTGAGAAGGGTGCATCTTTCTGGGAGTCTGTTTGAACCAGAGATGGTTCAACAAGAGACCAAGGTAGTGGATGGTGACTTGAGGATCCAATCCCAGCATCTCACTATAGATCCAAGTTAATACATCTTGATGCTACTTCAAAAAACCCACATATTGTTGCTGCTCCTCTATAGGCATAGTATCACTAATCATTGTCAGTATTAGATCTTCCTCGGTACCGAGGTTCAGCTATACCAAATCATCAACGATGGTGGATAAACCTTCCTCAAATGTAGGAGTAGTTTCTTCCAAATACTATTCATCATTTATGATGAGAGAATCATTGGTAGGGGTAATCCTTTTGAGTTTTCTGGTCCTGAAAGAACATCAGTTTTAGCCAGATCGGTAGTGAAATATTTTTTGTGGGACAACTTCACTACAGAAACCATGGCAATGAAAGAAGTCAATCTAATTCCATTAAGCCTTCGACACAAGGGTCCATACTTGATAATATCCAAGTAGTGTTTGTCTATTAGATTGAGTCGTTTCAACCCATCCTAGAAGAAAATGCATTTATGACGTATTGATGTTTCCATGGGGCGAACATCCCGATATTTTATAGTGGTAAAGGGCTCTGGAATCACCTGAGCTTGATTCATGTAGGAGTATGATGTAATATTTTGTTATTCCTTATACCTAGGAATGCACTTTTCACTTGTTCCCAAAATGATGATGCATTTCCCCAAGTTAGGGGTAGTGTCCTCCAACCATTGTATTGGGAGGATGAAGGCATCATCCAAGTCTTTCCATGGGTCGGTCGTAGCAGTAGTGTTCTCAAACTCATTGTATTGAACCATTTTGTCCTTGATCTTGTAATAGTCAGCATCTAAGTAGCAATATTTTCAAGAAGAAATGGGAGACAAATTACCTTAGAGCACACCCACTCGACCATTGTGGGAGTACATAATGCATTGGTTATATGAGGAATGGTCTTCTACATATAGGTGGAGCCATATTAGACCCATCAATGTGTTATAAGTGATTTCATGTGAGACAACCATGAACTCAGTACCACAAACTAGGCCAATGAACTTGGTCTTCAAGAAGATCATTCCTACTAGTGTATGAACTATCCTGTTATAACCTTGAATCTTTAGGTTAGAGGGACTCAAATCTATTTCAAACAGTAGCATATTGCAGAGTGTCTAGTTTGGGATGAGATTTATCCCAGAACCTATGTCAACAAGATAATGGTGGAATCCCATACCATTGAACTAAATAGTGATGTATAGTAGGCAGATGTGCCCCTGTATAGGGAACCATCATCTTCTCTAGATAATGAAATTATATAATGACATTATCCATTCTCGGCTTCCTCAACATAGCAGGCTTCTATGGATATTATCTCTATCTCAAACTAGAGGGGGATTCTTAAAGCCTCTACAAGGGATTCACGCATGTCTACAGACAGCTGTAAATACTCAAGGATTGAGAACCTTTTGGAAATGATTGAAAGGTTATTAAGTAAAATATAATCCGGTGCAAGGTTCATACTTATTATGAAAATAGGTTGCTCAGTGGAAGGAGGTATGATGGGTGCTTCTGGTTGAACTAGAATATTCCGGATGGTGTTGGGGATATCCCGCTGCTCATCTATTTAACCATATAGAGTGACCACCGAATGATGGTCAGGTGATTGAAGTCTATAGGAAATTAAATGTGGTTGATCGTGGCGTAGTCTTAGAGGATCTACCTGATAAAGAAATTCTAATGGTGGTGGGGGAGAATCCATTGAAACAGGGTCTGAAGGCTACACATGCTGAGATCTGCACTGGGACTATTGTCTGGTCTTGGTGACATGCATGGCTTGGCTAGATGTGTTGGACAATGCATTATGATGATTCACATACCCATGGCTTCATCAATGTTGGTGTAGACGACGAATGTTATGAGGGTCTACCTAAAATTCCTCATCTTCTAGGACTATTTATGGGTCTAATAACTGAACAGTGTTCACCAAAGTGTAGTCTCATTCATCACTTTAGGAATACACTATTACTGGGAGGATTTTGGGGGAAATCCCCATCTCTAAGGGAATGAAGTCTCCAAGAGTATGATATGGATTTGGTACTAGTGGACGGCTTTGTTTTCCCTCTCTCAATCGGCATGTTCTCTCCTGAGATGGTGAAATATGAGATGTCAATGTAGAAGAAGTAGCCACATGTAGAGTAGAAACCTCATAAGGCTCAAGATAATTTAACCATTCACTAATAATAACATGGGAATGGGTGACTTCCTTATGTTATATCTGGTCCTCATACTTCTGAGACCCACGACCAGAGACCTACTATCATTATCCCTCATTACCGCTATCTAGCTTTGCAGACACACATGCCACCTATGCTGGGGCCGAACCCAATATGACAATATTGTTATCAAACTGTTCCTATAACTAGTCTTTGAACACATAACTCTTATAGAGAGTGTGTTTAAGGAACTATTGATTAGGGAATTAATTGAGATAATAAATGATATCTTCCTCTTCTGTCCTATTACATTCTGAAAACTACAGGATTCCATAGTCCAAGACACTCTAAAAATAGTCGGGGACCTAATTCTCAATGAATGAGTATGTCTAATTTCTCCAATATGAGAAAGGGGATCTTTGATTCAAGCCCTAACGAGGGACTGGTGAAACCTAATGAGGATGTGGAACTTAGTTATCTCGCTTAGGTGGTGGTGGTGCATTATGAGGTAGCACCTTTTAATTTTGAGGTGGGTGAATCTGAGCCATAGGTTGAGCCTAAGGTATTTTCCCTCAGAAATGTTCTGGAGTTGGATCTACCAGTAACAATTCCAACTATCTAGGGGCCTCTATCTGTGTAATAGAAGTGGTCTCAGCCTTTATGGATCTTCTTTCAAGAGATTTTGGAGGCAATGGACATGCAAACTTGGCTTGCTATAAGTTATCTTCAAGACACTAATATTTGTGAGGGAAATCATGAAATCTGTCTGGGAAGTTATGAGTGATGAGAGAAGGGACCAGTTAAGTCTTCACATTTCCTACACACATAGTCAGTAGTTGTTCCTCGGTCAGTGGCACATCGAGTGAATATGTGAGGCCATTCCATCTAGTGAAAAATTCTATGACTCGCTCATCCTACCTTTTCATACACTTAAAGATGTTGAAAATGATAGTCTTCTAGGTGGTTGAACTGAACTAGTACCAAAACTACCTGCGGAGATCTTCCCAACCATCTATGGACCAAATGGGTAATTAGTTGTACCAAAAAAAGATGTGGGTCCTTATAGTGTCTTTATGAAACACGAGAGATTAGTAGTTTCCTATTGCACTAGAGTTCTTAAAATGGGTCCACACCTAGAAATAAAGTGGTACAAATACTAATTTGGATCACCCATCCCATTGAAAGGGGAGAAGGTATGTTTTCCAAATCCTAGGGGTGATGTCATATCATCCACCCATGTCGGATATGACCTACCATCAGGTGGAATTTCTACCTATCAAATTTCAAGATCCTTGAGTCAAGCAATAATAGTTTCCATTAGATTATCCTAGCGAGGATTCCAATCTTGACGAGGGTCCCTAACCACCAATGTGTCGGAAGGTCCTTCAAAGTGGTAATCTGACTAAGAGGCTCGTTGAGCGGCTGTTCGGACAACCGAAGGGGCCACTAGAGGAACAAGTGGAATGGTGGTTGAAGCCTATGGAGTGGCCAGAGGAACCTAATACAGGTCATGATAAGGATTCTTATGTAGCTCGGGTGGATTCAGTAATGTATATCGTGGCTTCTTTCCATAAGTAGAAGCTTCTACCTGATCTAGATGGGCAGGGTTGTTGAGATCACCAGCAGGAAACTTATTGGGTGAAAGATGTACCTACCCCTACTGCCCCGGTCAGGGATTACCATGATTTGGCCACCATTCCACGGCGCGTTCAGTGAGGATATCATCAACCATCCTTATCTCTTTAGTGAGTGTTTGAAGTAATGCAGTCTTCTCATGATCATCCTCCATCTTATACACTGAGCCAGATAGGTCAGGGGCTTGACGGTCCCAGCATTCTCTTTACCCTTACTAGGGTCTCAATTGAGAGGCAATGACTTGGAAGGTGAAGGAAGGACAAGCGCCTAGCTTTGTTGGTGATTTTGGAAACCTACAGGGTCTGTCGGGCATTGTGATTCCCTATTGGGTTGTTTAACTTCTTCAGACCCTCTACTGATTCCCCCTTCTGGGTATATCTCAAGAACAACCATGTTCATTGTGATGATTCTTGAAGACATATCATTGATATCACCATGTGAACTAGATTGGCATAGGATGGGACAGAAATGAAGAGCAACATACTGCCCTCATCCATAGATCTGAACATATAGGGAAGCCTCTTTAATAACTCTATAGAGAACAATAAATATTTGGATTCATCTCTACAAGAGATATTGATGATAACCAAGTGATACATGGAGCTGAGCTATAGTCATTGTGGGAAACTCAACTAGGAAGAACTACTGACCAATTTCATCAATGTGTTGTTGGATCTTGGGGTAATCTAACCATCGATGGAAGATATAGAAATGTGTCATCCCTAATGTTTGGAATAAGCATACTACCACATCCTAGGTGAGGGGTTCTGGAATATTGAAGATTGAAGTTGCAATTGGCCAAAACATCTCAGGGAGAAGGTCATCTTTGAGAATGTCCCATAAACTTTTCAGTTCATAATTGGGATCTATCCCAAGGTTTCCCACTTTACCCACTAGGGGTGGTTGAGGGATCGGTAATGTCACTGATGTGGACTGTTGTAGAGGTAGAGTGGTCGGTGGAGAGTATGGTGCACGAACTAACAAACAGTTTTATCTTGGGATATTGTTCGAGGAATTCATTGGTTCTATCACCACATACATGTAGGATGGGGTACTGAACACTGCTTCTTGCATTGGGGTGGCAGTCATTGGTAGTGGATCAGGCTGGTGCTTGTTGTCGACCGGTCCCTAGAACAAGTCACTGTGATCTCTTGTCGAAGTAGAAAATGATCTTGGTGAGGATAGAGATAATTACACAAAAAGACCCTAGAAATGAGCCAAATATTCGTCCTCCTATATGTTTCTATGGAGGTATTTAGGGATATGGTGTATCTCACTTTCTAGGATGAAAAAGATGTTATGCCAAGTTCCTTCCCCATTCCCCAACATAGAGTATCAGGGTGAATGTTTTATCATCGAATCACACTCCGCTTCAGAGTTTGAAAAGTGGGTGGGTTTGATTGTGATTTGAGTATTCTCAAGGTTCTTCGTATGGTGGTAATGAACCACCCTTCTACCCCGATATGGTTCATCATATTAGGGTAGATCTTCGACATAGGGAGGACCTCTTCTTTGATAAGCTGGGATGTGAGGGGTACCCGGGAAGATGTTGAATGGAACACGGGGAGAACATCTATGGTTAGGTACAATGAAGCTAGGAGGGCCTCTATTATATCTGGAAAGTATGTGGGGAGGACCCCCGTGGTGATGGGGGATAAGGTATGGAGGACTTTTTCTTGGGTTAATGCTACTGTGGGGAGGGTCTCGGCTTGAACTGCTGATGATGTGAGGAGGACCTTCACATAGATATCCTAAAATATGGGGAAAACCTCCATACATGAGACCATGGGCATGAATAGAACCTTCATTTCCATTTTTAAAAAGATGGGGAGTACCTATGCATGGACTAATGATGGTAGTATAGGGAGGACCTCTATATTTAATGTTATCATAACAGTTTGGCATGCGATGGTTGTTGCTCGTGCCAGCAACCGAGAAGGTAAACCAAGCCTTCCCAGGGGGACTTCAAATCTCAATGTCGATCAAAACTAGTTTTACCCTTATTCTATAGTAATTGGGTGGTGATAGCACACCACGGTGGTGGTTCGATCCACTAAAGTCGTAGAAGATAATTCCCCCTGGTGGACATCCTTTGGAGCTTGCGCCTGATGTTAATGTTGGGTCAGCCGAGCTAGGGCCGGTCATGCAGGGGTATGGACCACCTATTCCTTGGTTTGCGGGACCGATTTACATAGCTAATGTGGCATGGTGGGATCCCTGATTGGAAAATCCTTGGATGATGTTTTAGCAAGGATGAATCATACATCCCTTACTTTGTCAGCATAAGGAAGTGAGTCACAATAGCGTTCTGGGGAGAGGCTCTTGAAATGATTAAAGTTCGTAGTGAGGATAAATGGATCCCTACATGGCCCTTTTTGGTAGCGATGTCAGTGGGTCATAGAAGCCTCCAAATATTGACGGTCCATATCCCTCATCGAAATAACCCCCTCCTATTCATATTGATAGAAAAGATTATTTATCACCAACATTTGAATAATTTCGGAGTGTAATATGAGTGTGGGAACCCAGTAGCTGTGGTTGTGGGAGTTTTTGCAAAATATGTGAATCCATGTAGGATTTACACATTTGTATTATCCTAACCATGTATCTACGAGTGGTAGGGGATTTGTTTCTGGAAGTTATAGCTTGGGTCTTGCAAAGAAGAAAGGTTCAACTATCAGTATAGATAGTAGGAAAGAAATGTATAGTTCCCCAGTGTTGTTCAGTCTTCCATGGCTGGATAGAAATATCCAAACTAACAACATCACAGACCAAGATGACCAACGACTAACTTCCCCAAATCCTGGTGAGTTTGATGCTAGGACCACTATTTTCTTGGTGGGACCTGGCACTAGATAGCTGGACATGGTGACACGCTTATCTATTGTTTCTCTAAACACTTCTAATCCTCATATGGAGAAGAAGAATTTCATGTTAGGTTCACCATTTTTGTTTTTGATGCTTTTCTGTCAGGGCATTCCTTATTGTGCTTTGTATTTGGGCACTTGTTAACAGTCATGTTGTTTCCACACATTCTCACTTTCAAAAGGTAGGTGGAATCCCTCACCTTCTTGAGGAATGTTTTCTCCTTGATAAAAATGGGATGATGGGATGTCGGATCCTCCTTCAGTGGATTCCTCCTCTAAACTCATTTCCTATTCTGGGTCTCCCTTAAGGTTTAAGATATTGTTCATGAAACTCTTCCTACTGCAATATCTTTGTGGAATGTAGTAAATTATGCTTCTTTTATCATTACATTCTAAGGGGACTTGTCATGGAACAACCTTCGATCAGGAGAGTAATCACCTTGTTCATCGTTTGAATGTCTTGGTGGTGTTACACTGTAACACCTATATTTTTATTTAATAAGAGTGATTCTCGAGGGCACAGAGACACGAGGAATCACACATTGAATTTGGGGAATTGTATGCCAAAGTTACGACTAGATGGTTTTATTCCACTTCCCATGTTTAACATAGTGTATGTCGTGAGTTTAACGACTAGTATAGATGTATTAGACTGATCGAAACAGTTATGGTATTTGATTAGATGGGTACATCCCTAGGAGGGAGAACCTAGAAAGTTTACTTGATGGATGGGTTAGAACGCTCAATAAGTATGAACTTAGGATGGCATGTCCCACATAGGGAAATGTTTCACACTGTTAAGGCTAATTTGGGACACCTCAACGGGGGGATCAGAGGATGATGGGTCCCAAATAAGGGGACACTGAGGTTTACCATTGGTTGGGATTGAACCTCGTGGAGGCTTCCTATATACCCTATTTATAAGACATGGATCAAAACCCACATTGTTTATATGGGAGAGAAATGGAATCAGGGTGTACACAAAGGAAAACAACCCAGAGATATATCAGGTCTTACGCATGGTTAGTAGCCTAGTGCTACAAAGAGCAATGAGATGATTGGGGCTTACACATGGATAACATCTTGTGTGATATGAAGAATGATGGGATGAATGGATTGATTCTATTGGGATGTGGAAGAAAACATAAAATCAGGATGAATATAGATGAAACGTCGAAGGTTGGAATGAATGGGGATGGGACTGAGAACCAGTGTGAAGGTGGCGGTGTTGGGATTGTACCTCAGGGAGGTTTCTTACATATCCTTATAGTGGGGAATCAAAGTTTATTTTGTTATGGAATGGGGTGATGAGTCACCTAAGAAGGAGGCTCGTGAAAATGGGTGAATGTATAGGACCTAAAGGAAGTATAACCTCCAGGTTGAGGCATGATTTTCCCAAGACATAATGGCTCAAGGGAGAGACCATCGTGCGACATAGTAGATAGTCTTGAACCTCAGGGAGACTTCCTATGGACCTTCCTCAAAAAGGGAAAAGATGGAAGTCTGTGTAGTTCATATATGGGGAATATAATCATAGTTCACACCAAGGAAAACAACCCAAAGACATGCTGGGGATTATGCATGGTTAGTGACCCATCACAAGAGGGGAACTCTTGGTTGGAGGAGTATTGATTGATTGTGGGGAATATGCATGGTTAGCTGCCCGAGAGACTGGGATATGTAGTAAGGGTGTACAAAAAGGAAAAAGACCCGAATGAGTGGATCGAAACACCATAGGGAGGAAGATCCAGGTGATGTGTCCCATAGATTGAGGATGTCACATCAATAGGGTACATCCCTAGGAGGGAGCACCATAGTTTACCATTTGTTGGTATTGAACCTCAAAGAGGATTCCCGCTTACCCGAAATAGATCAAAACCGACTAATTTTTGGATGGGTCATACATTTTAACATTGTGTGGGACAAAGAGTGAACCAACCTGAAAAGTTCAGGACAAAGGGATAATAAGTATGGACCTCAGAGAGTCTTCTTACGTACCCTTATTAGAAGATAGAGATCAAAGTCCATTTAGTTCAGTGGAGATGGGCTTGGGGAATACACATGGTTAGCATCCTAGAGATAATGTCATGGTTGATTCTCACTCTAATCTCACATGAGTCATACTCAGTGTGAGAAATAAGAGGTATCTACATGCCTAGTGATCATGTCGTGAAAGATGAGACTCGAGGGACGGTGTGGGGCTTACTCATGGTTAACGGACCTAGGAGGGAAATATTGGAAATTACTCTAAGAGGGAGGCCTGATGAGAGAGGACGATGTCCAGATCTATGATGAGGATATGGTATTCGTACAAGGATCACCCTATCAATGGGTATTGGGGATTACACATAGGTTTACCGCAACGCACGTTCCGACAAAGCACAATGAGAGAGGGGGTGAGAGGGATATGGATATAATCCTTCATCGACTCATCCTGGGATAGCCGTATACATAGTGATCATAGTTTAATGTCATGTGTGGAGGATGAAGGTTCTTGGAAGTTTAATGTTCTATATCTCAGACGATGAGGACTTCTTCCTCACCCCTAGGACTTACATAACTAATACACTTTATCCCCTAGTGAATGGAAAGCATAGTAAATGTTGTGGATTAATGGGGTTGTGGAGTGATCCATTAAAGGGTCCATGTTAGCAAGGCTATGAGATGAAGAAAAATCTATTAGTCTTCCTATGAGAAAAATAATGAGGTAGGGAAACACATCATGACGAACCACTCTAGGGACCATGAAATCACTACGTACATGCCTGGAGGGCCTCACAGAAGAGGGGTTCACGAAATAGAAGGCCTTACATAGAGGGTCTTCGCGAATATTTGGTGCTTCGCCATGTGAAGTGGATTTGTAAAGGAGGGTGCTTCACTAAGCAAAGTGACATAGACTAAGAATGAATTATACATGTTCTTCGAGGGTACTTCATAAAGAATGGGTGCTTCATGATGTTCGGAGTACCCAAAGGGGTCTCCTTCCTTTGCAATATCCAAAAGGCCTCACGAAGGGAATCCCCACTTAAAGCAGACGTAAAATGGAGAAACTAAAAAGTGGGTTCATAATGCTCAAATACCTGGGATTATTCATTTTCTATATTGTTCATAGATCAAAGGGTGATTCATGATTTGAGAGTTTGGAAGGTGAATGGTTAGTTTCTTGATATTTTTAATTGTAGGTGGGCTTATTATTTACAGGTAATGGTAATCGCAATGCTCTGAGGATGTGCTGCGAAGAAAATCATACTTTACAATCTTAGAGAGATCCTTCAAGTTTCTTGGAATCATGGAGGCTTTAATACATGCCTTTGTGGCAGTTATAGAGGCTCCGGTAAAGTTCTCCGGACTCATGGAGGCTTCTTTTTCTACCTTTTTGGTGGTCACGTAGGAGTCTTCTCGGTGTCTTTGCAGCGGTCGTGATGCAAGATGTCTTTGCGAAGGCACTTCACAATGTAGAAACTTTTACAATTATTTTCATCCCCTTTCCCAATTTATTATAAGGCATGGAATTTTGGCTCAAAAGGTATTATATACACCACATAAAATAAATAGGTGGTGAATATGGCATGTGTCTCACGTAAGTAAAATGTGAGATGAAAATTCCTTACATTAAGTCTCAAATTACTTCATTCACATTAAAACCTCGTGTATAATAAATGTATAGTTATTATAAATATATTCTATGACTATACTTATATATATCATAACATATGATTTAATTTAACCATTTGTTTCTTTTTTATTAATAATTTCATGTTAAAGTCACGTTTCGGGTAATAAGTACTTTGTTTTTACTTTGTGTTTCGATTTTTTATTTTTTGTACTGTTAAATTGGTAATATTTCCATAATATATAGAATATTAAAAAATGATATAAATATAATATATATTTAATATATATTTACTTAATGTAATTCATAAAATTTTGAGATATAAAATGAAATACACTGTTCACGGAGATGGTTAGTTGTACGTATTCATGAACGTTGTTTCCATTTTCACAAAGAAATAAAATACATAAGGGTAAATAATATATTAAAAATAAATAATAATTTTTTTCACATATATAATATATTTCCATTAAAACCATCCTTATTACCGTCCATGAAAAGCGTGAAGGAATCACATTGTGATGTGGCAGTTTGTTATACACATGAGCAACATCACAGTATTCCAACAGAATATAAAGTAATAAGTTTTATGTGAAATAATAATTTCATAAGTGTAATAATATAATATAAATAACATATGAACATTTAATCCATAATTATAGTCAGCTATTATAGTTGGTAATGGAAAATAAATTACATCAGTTCTTGAGGTGGTAATCCATCATACACAAGAATGATGATTTTGTGTCCCAATTGATGGAAATGGAGATGGTTATAGGTCATGAAATTAATATGAAAATATATTATTAAATTAAATATAATTATGTTGTTATATAATCATTATTTAACAATTATTTAATGGGTTTGATGAATAAATAAAATAAAACACTTGGATAGGGATGTTAACTATCTTTTTTGGTCAACTTCTTTTAGTTTACACCAAATGCCTTCCTAAGATGGATTTATGATCACAATAAGGCATCTAAGATGATAAAAGAGAATTAATTAATTTATTAATGAAGTAATGAGTTGAATTAATGTGTTTTTGATGTGTTAAGGGGATAGGAGAGAGGGTGGCCTTTTATAACTGAGGTGAGTGGCACACTTGTAATTTATGGAAAGAAAAAAGTGAAACCCTGTTTTTCACCAACCACCGGTATCCAAAATGGTTAATTATCAAATTATAGAGGTTATAAATTCTAAATATGTCCATAAAATGGGTTTTTAACGATTTTATATTCAATTTTACTCCTTATCCATTTAGTGTATCCCCAAGATAAACCCATTTTCTCCTAAACTGAGGTAATTAATTCAAACTGCTTTTACTATTAATTATGGTCAAAAATTAACTTAAACTTATTAGATAATATAAATTATTAATATTAAAAATATGTAATCCATATTTCCAAATTACATACACATAATGTCAACTATTTAATTTAAAATTAACCCCATATAAGCGAAGAAAAAGTGGTTTTCCAAAGAGAAAATATTCAAGATTTTAAATTGTTTGTATATCAAAATTCAACATAAAATTGATTATAATGACCTAAATAGGATTGTTAGATATATAATTGAAATAATAATTTTTAAAACCATATTAAATGAATTTTTATGTTTTCAAAATCTTTAAAATAAATGAAAATTTTGAATAAAAACCAGTATTTTTTACTATTTATCAAAAATTTAATCTTCTTAGAAAATTCTCAAAAGTTCACCCTAAGAAAATTATTAGATTATAATTTAAAAAAACAATTTCATTTTTTCAAATACATTTTAAAAAACAAGAAAATATTAAATTTAAAATTAGTGTGTAAAAGGCAACAAAACTGTTTTTTTAGAAAAATAAAATTTTTAAGCATAAAATTAGATTTATTATTATCTCTAGTCTAGAAAACACATGATATGAATTTTAAAAATTTTATTGAATATATAATTTATAATTTTTATAAAAATAATTTACCAAAATTATTTGATTAATTTATTTAAGTAAAATGCATGTTTCCCATAAAAATATTTTTTCCAGAAAAATTTCCTTTCTTTTTAATAATTTTTTATTTTTTTTATAATTAATCGGTCACAAAATAATTCATCATATAAACATGTGTAACCCATATATTTTTATAATTTACATATTCCTATTCATACCCACCTTACCAACGGCTATGCGATAACTGTCCTATTAAATAATAAAATTTTAATAGAATGTCGTGTTTGTTTTAAACTTGGTGTTGCATGTAATGCAAGTCAAACTCAGTGTTTCATGTAATGTGATCTAAACATAGTGCTGAATATAAATAAAAATATTATTAAAATTAAATTTATTTTGGAAAACATATTACACAAAATCTTGGGGTGTTACATTCTACCCCCCTTAAAAGGAATTCCCCCCTCAAAAGTTATCACTTTGGTATAATGAACTAAGGATACTTATGACTATTTATATCCTCGTGTTCCAATGTTACTTTCTCAAGCTAGAGTTTTTACCATAAAAAATTGACTAAGTGAGTGGCTTTTTTCAAATAAATTACTCTTTATAATACTAATTATCTACACTTTGTTCCTCATATGAAAGACCATTCTCTTGTGGTATGACTCTTGAGTTCAATTCATATGATGGATCATGTATTTAATTCCTCATAAGAGATACATGGAACACATCATGAACCTAAGATAGGTTTGATGAAAACATCAATCTATCAAATATGGTCATAATGCAATCAAGAATTTCAAAGAGAATTATATACATAGGGCTTAGTTTTCCCTTTATTCTTCTATAGATAAATTCATATAAAGTCTTTCTCACCATCCTCAAATTCTAGATCATGTGTATTATTATCATAAAAAATATTATGTCAACTTTGTTCTACAATTACATTTTTCTGAATATCTCTAAAATTATTTTCCATTTTATTATCTAGATCATGTCCCAATAACTTTATTTTTGTAACTTTATTCTAGTACATTATATTGCTACACTTTTTTATATAAAGGGCTTTATAAGGATCCATCAGAATACTCAATTTAATGATATTGTTGTAAGAAAACCTAACTAGAAGGATTTGTTGATCCCAACCACCTTTTAAATCCATTGAATAATATCTTATTGTATCATATAAGGTTTGAATTGTTCCCCCTTAGACTGATCATACTTCTAAGGATGATATGAATTGCTGAAAATAAACTCCATATCCATATTTTTCTATATAATTCCCCAAAACATCAAAGTAAACTTCAAATCCTAATTAGAAAAAATTAATGTGGTGCTCTATGAAATAATAACACATTATTAATTTATATTTTGGAAGGTTGATCCAAAGATAAATATTTTCCGATTACAATGAAGTGTGATGACTCTGTAAGGTGATAAACAACAACCCATAATTACCTCAACATAAAAATAAGATAACACCAAAAATGTTTCCAGTACCTTTAATCATATATCAATAAAGTGTAGAGGAATTCCCTCTCAAATAACTTTTTTTTTAAAACATATAAAATCCCAAAGGGTTTTATTTTCATAAATGCATCTTAAAATATACTTAATCTGGGTAAAAACCTATAACATAAATCATAAAAATGGGTATCAATGGATTTTAACTTATGATGAACATTAAACTCATAAACCCATTATGGTATCCATAACTACTAATTTAATATTACCGTGAGACATATACACTTCCAAAATTTAATTCACCCTTTATGATTTATAAAGCTCTTATCTTATAAAAAAAAATTCATTGGAATCTTGGGTTCATACTTGTACTCATAGAATATTAAATTTGATTTCATTGTTCCTAAATCTATGTATATGGAGATAATGACATGAAATCTCAATAAATGATGAACAATAATATTTTCTTTGGGACCATTCATAGAAAAACAAAAATAAAATTCCCAACTAAGTAGGGGAGGATAAGTGGGCCCTAATTACCATGATTTCCTTCATCCATATGGACTGTTTAATTTTTACATTTTTCCTTTTTACTTAGAGGTTTATGTGCCATATAATCCATGTTATCCCTTATATTAGGAAATTTATTCACATAATAACCTAAATCCTTGAAATTGAAAAACATAAGTGTGGTGGTGAATCATGTGGATCTTTCTTTCTATTTTCATCATTAGATTACTTATTTACATCACTTTGGAACCCAACCTCTTGATGGCCTTCCTTTAAACACTTAAAAGATTTTGTAATCTCTTTAATCAAATTCACTCCATGTTTCCTTCCAAACTTAATGCATAAATTAAATATCATCTTCTTTTCTCCATGATATTTAGGGTTTTTCATGAATTCTATGTTTATTTTATTATCAAAACCATGATATTGATGGGTAAATACAATATCCATTACCAACTTGATATTTCCCCATATTTATTAATGTCCCTTATGGCCAACACCCTTAGTTTTTTTGGTTTTAAGCCACTGAAGAATCGATCAACCATACTTTCAGGTTGGGTGATAATAATATAAGAGTACCTCGCAAGTCTTGGAAAATTTTCCTAATATATACCAAAAAATTCACCATACTTTTACTTCAACTTAAATAATTCCTTTCCAATTTAATGTTAATAATATAAGGATATTATTTACAGAAAAATAATCTCATAAACTCATCCCAATCTATATATTCAATTTAATCTTGTAGTCTTGTATTCTTAATAAGATACGACCATTGATATACTTCACCTTACAAACAATATTTGGCTAAAATGAAATTGTCATGCTCTAAACATTAGAGAATGGAAAATATCTTTTCAGTGGTACTGGTCCATTTCTCAGTGACTAGTGGAAAAATGGACCCACAAAAATAGGGTGGATGTTTCCTCACGAAGGACTCAATAAAACATTGTTCCCTAATTTTTTTGTTTGGAAGATCAAAATGATTCATAACTTGATTAATTTATGTGATTATAGAAATAATTGTTTACATTCCATCTCTCATTCCATTTTATTACCCAAGAGTAGAATAATTTAATGTTACATTGTATTCAGTATCAACATAGTTCCATCGGGTTCCATCTGTTGACTAAAACCAAAAAGTATAGCGTGGGAAACACTAATCATAGTGGAAAACTACATATTCATGAAAAATAATTTATAGGGTATCCAAATCATGACACCTTCTTTTCTATATATGAAACCTTAGGCTTAAATAGGGTCATTTATGGTCGTTATTCAAATCCTTCATGATGGTTCATAAAGAGTTTGTGTATTTTCTAAGCATATCCCCTGAGAGAGTCAAACCTTGTGTATAGGAAGATCTACTTTCATAAAGTAGGTAAAGATTTATTTCATCTCAAAGTTTCTTTTTTAGAGTTATTGACCCTAAGTACCTCTATTCTATATCCACATCCACTTATAGTATCCAATTAGTGATGTAATTTCTTGGAAACCACTCACTCTACCTTTTACGAAAATTCTAGTACATTTTCCTATATATTAATTCATACTTAGACATATCCTTAGACATACCCCATAATATATCCACATACATATATCTAGTTATCTTACTAAAGTTTTCTTATTCTATTTTCCAAAGGCTAACTAATATTTTCACTGATACCAACTATAAATACCCCAACTTCTCATATAGAAATATTACATATTAATAGAAAAATATTTATTAAATAACATACCAATCCATTTTATAATTTTTTAGGTCAATTGGATTTGAAACATGGATACATAAATAACTGATCCAAAAGTATGTTTTTTTATCTCCAACTATGTTCTTCATAACTATAACCATTCTTCTACATATCATACATAATACCTTTCATCATAAATTGGGGAAAGGAAAAAAAATAAAATATGAGATCATATTCTTAATAAAGGTAAAAAGGTAGACATCAATATATCATAAGCATTAGGGTTTGAGAAAATTAAGATAAAAGTCAAAAACTATACCCTACATACCATAGATCATAAACCTAATTCTTGAAATAAATCTTTGATGTTTATAAGACATGAATCATAATGAAATAAAATAACATGAACTAAGATAATAAAACTTTTTCTTAAGGAATATATTTTTGGACTATACATAATCATAGAGAATATTATGTCAATAATATCCACCAAGACGTTCATAATATTTTAGGCTTGGGATAACCACTCGTGTACCTGATTTGGACTTGGTATAACCTCCCTTGTACCCTCTTTTGGGCTTGGGATAGCCTCTTATGTACCCTATTTTGGGCTTAGGATAACCTCCAATGTACCATTTGTGCTCATATAACATTAATACTTTCCCAATTAATTATAAGGAGATTTATGTACCACCCATTATATAATTTATACATCTATATGCCACAATATCATAAAACATTCATCATATCATAAACAATGAAATGAAATGGAATTAATAAGAATTACATCATATCTTAACACATGGAAAATAAATGTGTTTCATATACATTTCATCATAACATAACCCATGGAAAATAAATGGGTTTCAAAAGAATCTCTTCATAATAATCATAAAACATCCAGAGAAAGAATAAAGATGGTATCATCAGATCATATCCCTATTAAAGATTATGTAACATCAAAATATGCCATCTTAGATGGAAAATAATTTTGAATGAAATATCACTTGGAACATTTATTATTTAAAAAAAATTAGATTATAACCTTTAAAAAACTATAAATTCATTATATATTTCACATATCATTTTATTTTAAAATAACCTTGAAAATTATAAAGGAAGATTTAAAATCATTTAAAATATATATATGAAAATATCGTTTCCATGTTGAAGAAACGTTTTTAAAACATAAAAAAACTTAAAAACCCATTTCATTGAAAATTAACTTTGAAACTTATAAAGTAATATTTAAAACATTGAATGCTCACAATGGTGGAAAATACCGTTCATGATGTATTGGTTAAAATAATGATTCCTTTTACATTTTTTGGTAGAAGTAAAATAGGCCTTCTTTTTTAAATCAGCATGAAGATCCATTTTAAATCATTTTTAAAAAATTCAATCATTGGTATAAAATTATTTTAACATTCATAGGTGAACACTTTTTTTAACATTTTTATAAAACATTAACATTTAAAAGAAAGGGTTTTCATTCCAAGAAAGAGATAAAGTATATTTCCCTTAAAACATGCTCTCAATCATTTTTTGGACATGAGCAGAAATAATAGTAATATTTATTGAAAATTAAATTAGTAACCAATAATAAGAAAATACATGAGTTTTTTTGAGAGATAGATCACAATGTTTCATCATTGGAGTAACAATAATAAAAAAATCTCGATGAATGATGTTATTGTAACATAACATCTTTACCACTTTGGTAACATTTATATCATAAGTCCCGTGAAATAATAACATAAAATGGAACTTTTAAATATCATTAATATAATTATATTCATGATTTAAAATTTCAAAGGGGTTTTATATTCACCTCATAAAGGATTATTGGTTCATCACATGACATTTGTCTCAAGGAAGACCAATTGAGATAAAAAATCCATTACTGCTTTGGTAAAATTTGAACTGTAAACCCCATGAAAGAGAGGTACTAAAATAGATATTTAAATACCCATAATATTCATGACAATTGTCATAAAGTAAACTTGAGGGAATTATATACACCACATAAAGGAAATAGGTGGTGAATATGGTTTGTGTTTCACATAGTAAAAAATGAGATGGAAATCTCTTACCTTAAGTCTCGAATTCCTTCATCCATGTTTGTGCCTCCGGTATAATAAATGTAGGTTTATTATAAAACTTTTTAAAAATCATGATTATATATATAATACCATATAATATTTACTTGGACCTTTTCTTGCATGCTTATTAGAAATTACATATTAAAGACATGTTTCAAGCAATAACTGCATTATTTTTCATAAATGTTTTATTTTTTTATTTTTTTATCCTCTTACTATGAGAATGATTAAATAATATCCATAATTTTAACCATGATATAAATATAAAATTTATTTATTATGAATTTATTTATAATAATTCATAAAAATTAGAGATATAAAATGAAATACAGCATTAATGGAGACAATAGGTCATACATACACATGTATATTATTTCCATTTTCCTAATTGAATTAAATAAATACAGGTAAATAAAGTATTTTAATTCAAGATTTTTTTATGTCTAATACATAAAATATTTTCCTTAAACCTAAAAAGACCCGAACCCATGCTTTTGGATTCAGTATAAAAATAGGTTGTGTATTTTTTTCTATAAATGACAATAGAAAAATACATAGATCATTTTACATTTCATGACCATTTTTAGTCTAGGTTTTGGAGAATTATATAATTACATTATATTTTATCAAAGTTGTAATAAAATAAAATAAAATATTTAATATGATTCATGTGCACAAAATCCTTATCAAAGTTAAACTCCATGATAATTTTAAATAGTTTATAATATAATCAAAACTTTAAATATGAAATCGTACTTTAAAAAAAAGAACAATAGTTTTCATCTTTTCTTAAAAAATAAATTTGTAAAATAATTTATTTTCATTTTGAAATAAAAATACTATTTCTTGAAATATAAATTAATAGTTTATAATTTGAATCAAAACTTAATTTGATTATAAAAAATATGTTTGTTTCATAAAAGTTTTTATTTAAAATCCATCATTGTCAATTTAAACGTATAAACAAGCTATTAAATAAAACTTTAAAATAAAGTTAATATTTCAATATCTTGGGATGTTACATTATTCCCACATTAAATGAATTTCACCCTTACAATTTTCTTTTTGGACTTGAAAAAATTCTGAATTATTATCTTCGGAATTTGACTAGACTTATAAATTATTAGGGGTACTTATCTACCTAGAGGTTAGAAAAATGTTATATAATGTATATTTGTCCTCGAATGAAAACTCATATTCTCAATAGTTGTCTAGGCCATTTCTCAAATACCAACTATAATGACACAAACCTACATTTCAATATTCAGTACATAAAATTTCTATGTATTTTTTATAAAAGACAACTGAAAATACACAGATCATTTTACATTCCATGACCTTTTACTGTGTATATTTTAGATAATTATACAAATAAATTACATTTTATCAAATTTATACAAATATTAAATAAAATTTATAATCTCTTACACATCCACTAACTCTTTATCAAAGCTAAACTCTTTGAGACTTCTAAATAATTTATAATATATTAAAAAACTAAAATATGAATTTGTACTTTAAAATAAATAACATTAAATTTCTATTTTAAAAAAATACACTTATAAATTAATTCATTTTTATTTAGTTATAAAAAACTATTTCTTAAAATTTAAAATAATATTTTATAATTTTATCAAAACTTATTTTGATTTTAAAAACTATATTATTTTCATAAAAGTTTTTATTTAAAACATTTCTTAGATAATTTTTAATTATAAACAAGATATTAAATAAAACTTTAAAAACAAAATTACTATTTTAATTTCTTGGGATGTTACAAAACCCTTCATTATCAGCTTCCATGTAAATCATGAATGAATCACATCACTTCATAATGTGGTAGTCCATCGTACACACGAGCGACATTATTATATTCCCATATAATAGAAAGTAGAATTTATATGCGATATAATAATTTCAAAAATAAAATAATATCACAAATATCATATATAAACATTTAATTCATCATTATATCCATCTATGAGAGGTGGTCTTGGAAAATTAGTGACATCAGTTCGTGAGGTGGTAGACGGTCATACACACAAATGATGATTTTGTATCCTATTTTACGGAAGCAGGGATAGTTTTAGGTCGCATCCTTAACATAAAAAAATCTTATTATTGAATATAAAAAATTTATTATATCTCTATGGTTTAATAATAATTGAATCAGATAGGGGAAAAATAATATTAAATTCTCAACAAAGGACTTTACCTCTTCTTCGAACAACTTCTTTTGGTATAGACAAAAAAACATCTGAGGATGAATTTTTGACATAAGTAATGTTTCTAGGATTATAAGAGGGAATAAAGGAAGTGATTTCGGTAGGTATTGTTTGAATAATTGGGTTTTGGAAGTATTAAAATAAGAGTAAATGGGTGTCCTTTTATAACTAAAGTGAGTATCACACTTGTAATTTTTGAAAAGAAAAAGGTGTACCTACATTTTTTACATCGTAAAGGGCTCTAAAATGGTACACTATCAAACCTTATAGGTGATAAAGTTTAAATATTTCCATAAAAAGGGTTTTAAAAAATTTTATAAGTCATTTTACCCCTTATCCTTTTTGTTTAAACCCATGTAAACCCATTTTCACCTTAAGTGTTATAATTAATTTTATTGATTTTACTATTCATTATAGTAAAAATTAAGTTTAACTTATTAGATAATTTAAATTATAAATATTAAGAATATTTAATTCATTTTTCCAAATTAAATTCACTTAGTTAGAAACTTTTAATTTAAAATAAACCCCACAGACGTGATGAGATAACAGTTTTCTAAAGAGAAAATGTATAAAAAGTTAAAAAAAACATTTATATAAAAATAAAATATTAAATTGATTCCAATAAAATAAATTGGATTAATAAATTTAAAATTTGACTAATTTTACTTTTAAAACAATATTAATTTTTTATGTTTTTAAATGATTTAAAATAAATGAAAAGTCTAAATAAAAACTTGTATTTTTCACTATTCAATGAAATATTTATCTTCTTAGAAAGATATCAAGAAATCACTCTAATATAGTTTTTACTAGATGATTTCAAAAATTAATTTCATTTTTCAAATACATTTTCTAAAAATGGAAAAAAAATTAAAATATGTGCCCAAAATGTGACAAAACTGTTTTATAGAAAAAAGAAGTTTTTATACGTAAAATTGGATTTATTATTATCTCTTGTATATAAAACACATAATTTTAATTTTAAAAATTATATTTAATATATAATATTTAATTTTCATTAAAATTATTCACCAAAATTGTTCTATTTAATTTTTTAAGGAAAAACACATTTGTGCGCATAAAACTAGTTTTTCATTATAAGATTTCATTTTTTTTAAATGATATTTATTTTAATTTCTAATTAATTGGTCTTCAAATAATATATTATATTTACATGTGTAAACCATATATTTTCATAATTTATTTCATCCTATTAATACCACTAAATCCAAAGGATATGCGATAACTATCATATTAAATAATAATATTTTAGTAATATGCCATGTTTTTTTAAACTTGGTGTTGCGCGTAACACTTGATAAACTCAATATTGTGTGTAATGAAAGATAAACTCAATGTTTCATGTAAAAAAATATCAGAAAGAGTAAATTTATTTTAGAAATATATATTTCACAAAATAATGGGTTGTTGCGTGGAGTGACCTTGAGAAGAAATGTTGTGAATATCCATGATTAATTAAAACTAGTTAATAGTGAATATAGGAGATGTTGTTAGGGTAGCCCACCATATTTCATTAGGAATAGATTTAGTTATCTGAGATTGTATAGGTTATTAAATGGTGGTTTTGTTATCTTATGAAAAAATTTTATCATGGTATGGTTGAGATAGGTTTTCAAATGAGTGTAGCCAATGGGATAAATCCATGTATTTATTGGTTTAAGAATATGGGTCTTAGAACCTTAGGATAGAGTATAGGTATGAATTATATATCAGTTATAGAGAGTCTATCTTGTAAATCATTTTATGTTAGGGATGAAAGAATCCCATGTTACTGTTCTATAGGGATTATATATTGGTTTATTCTTACCGATTTTTTAGGGATGTGTTATAAGACATAGAACCTTACCTTGGGATATAGTATTGTTCGGCTCTATAGAACTAGTTGACAGGATTTCCTTTTTTAGAGTTCTCATGGGTCCTTACCAAGGGTTATGGTATGGTTTTGAATACATAGGTGGTTAGTTATGTTACATATTCCCTATGATATATTTCTTATATAAGAAGTTGGGTATATTTTTCCTTCTTTAGTGTATACTTCCTATTATGGTTGATGATGGTATTTTATTATACAAAATAACTCTTCCTACCAACATTGGATAAAGAAGGTATAGTCAGGTTCATGGTATCTTTTTTAGCATATGATATCCCAATATGGGTACCTGATCATTTTTTTATTTATTTATTCTTGGTACACAGACTCACACATACTATTTTAGTTATGATAGGGAACCATTATCGGTGTCTAATAAGGTTTAATACTCATACACTACATGTGCACCTTGGTAGATGTCAATAATTTTTTACCAGGGATCCAAGTATAGGGAAATACCCTATATCAGTTATGTTTGTAACACCCCAAGCTTCTATGGTACGTTTCCCTTCGAATAATGCGATAGCGTGTGTTGTACGCAACCTCGAGTTCTAACACACACCACAACTAATTAAACTAGCCGTTGTGAATAGTAATACCTACTTTTTGAAATCATATATATTCAATATTTCAAATGAACTTCATTTTTAGATTCAGAATATCAAAATTAGCCTAGGGTGAAATTTTGGTACATTTCGGATAACTTTCATATTTTGATGAATAGTGAAAATTTCTAAATTTTAATTAAAAACAACTTTTTTAATCAAAATAATTAATAGTGATAAATTTTGAATTTGAGTGGTTTTAAAGTATATTTAGAATATATTTTTACCATTTAATATAATTTTGGTCATTGGACATAATTTTACAATTAAACCGAACATAAACAAGTGTCAATCTTTTGATAGTTATTACCTCTTAAAAACACGCTTTTTGTTTTGACAGCGGGAATTAATTTTAAATTAATTTCTGCCACTTCTGTGTTTTGAATTTAGGAAAATGGATTCCATATTTGGAATCAGGATGTTCAAATTGTGTAAATAGGTAACTTTTATTTTTAGACATTTTGAATAGTTACTGTGGTAAATATTTTATTTACCATGGTTAAAGGGTAAATCCGGTAAATAAGGGTTAAAAAAATAATATTATAATAATACTAAATTACCCTAAAACGTGTCTTAACCCTATTGGTTGATACATGGTCGACCATGGGCATCTTTGGGTCTATTTTGGGACCCCATGGATCCACTTGTAAGTGATAATGACACATTATATTAATAAAGTTAAAATAAAAATAAAAATGGCATAAGCTTACATCTTTTAGAAGAACAATTTTTACATAGGGTTATACATGTTGGATTTTCGATTATAAATATTCATTAGAAAGCTAAAAAGATTTCCTACATAATGATATTTTATTTATAATTTTTAGACATTAAATAAGTTATTTTATTTATGAAACAATGATGATGCAGTAATTACTATAATAGTGAAAATTAAAATAATTGATATTATAAATACCCAAATAAATATAATATGAAACTTTTAATGAATTAAACTAATTTTCTAGGATAATATGATATATTAGGATTTATTTAATTGACTTTTTTCGAAGTAATCAATCTGTTATGAGTTTCACAAAAATCAACTATTGAATAGTGTCAAAATTGACATAAAAGAGTTCTTAAAACAAATATTATATTATTAATTGATATTAAATTCCTAAAAATCTAAGGTTCGGCCAAGAGACTTATATTATGATAGTTTAATAATTAATGGACCACTTGTGGGTCGCTTGGATGTATATAGTAAGTTTATTAACCATATTATATAAAAATACAAAGAGACATTGTAAAAGTGAAACTAATTAACTTAGAGTTAATACTTAAAGATAAGGTTAATATAAGTACCCAAACCTGTCTAAATTCTATTGGATGAGTTGTTTTCGACCTATCCCCACCTCATCCTTTGAATAGTAAACTTTGGAGCCTTTGGAAACCGAATATGAATTTATTATAAATTAATATTTCTAGCTTTTCCAAAAGTGCCCCTCACCCCTCTTATAAAAGGGCACTCCTCCTTCTCTTTTCTTCACACCTCTAAAGCCTTTTGGTTCGGCCAAACTCTGCCCAAATACTCTCCCAACATCCCTCACTACAACCTAGGGGCCTTATTTTGATCAGAAATCCAACCTAAGGAGCCCTTTTGATCAAATCAAAAGGAAGAACCCGAAGAAGAGGTAATGTTTTCACCACCCCTTTTCCAAGTTCATTTCTTCTTCCACTTCTTCTTCCTTTGTTGTTACCATTCTAAAATAATGACTCCAGTATCATTTATATACTGTGATGTTATTATAAATATGGTACAACCATATTCAGTATTCTATCCACCCTTTGAATAACATGTCACCATACGTGCGTACGTACGGCTTACCGTCTCCACGTCGTGGTGTAATTGTTATTCAATATATTATTATTTGGATGGGTATAATAATGATGTGTAACTCATGTAAATAATAAATATAACATATTAATGATTCTGTATATATGATATACCATCCATTTATATATTATTTTAATATCAAAAGAATGATATTGTCGCTCGTGCGTACGTACGGACTACCGTCTCCACGAATGCGATGAGATTCATTCTCCATCGTAACCATTAAAGTATAATTATCATTTTATGATTTAAAAATGATGTTTAAGGACTTGATATCATTCTGGATATGAATAATATACAACCTATCCTTTACAAACATGTCTTACGTAACAAAACATATGAAAGAAAACAAGTAAGTTAACACCCGAAACAACGATAATACTAAGATATTATTATCAAATCAATATTAAAAGATCATATATGATATCATATTAAGGTATATGATTCTTGTATAATTTAATAACAATTATTTCACCATTATACAGGAGGTTAACCTACCCCAACCAAGGAAAAGTACAAGGTAAGGGTTATTTCACAATCTCTTCATTATCCGAGGTTGTATTATACGTAATAATCTACTGGGATCTCTTTATCATCCACATCCATGTTTCTTAAAAATGTATTTCAAAACATTTTTACTATTTACAAGAATATGGGTTAAAGTCATTTATACCCTTGTTTGACTTTTTATTAGAGGTTTATAAAGGAATCTTTCCGTCGTTTTCAAAACAAGGTCCTTTTTAACCTTTTCGACAGAATTGAGGTAAGAATGTTTTTTTAACTTATACGGCGGGTGCGGTTATTTTACGCCGTTATAAAATCTTCAAAGCTTCCCTTACAAGCTTATAAGAATATTTTCAAAGAAAATGTTTTATTTTATATGGATCTTAAATGATTTCAAAATAAAAGGAGATATTTCTTTTAAAAGAATTTTGATTTCATCTATGTTAACATCCTTTGATGGATTTTAAGATTATTTGAAGTTGATTTATTATGATACAAAACTTCTATATTGTATTGAAGGTTTTGTGATATGTTTGACTGTGGATGTGCTATTTTTATACCATTCATAGTTTATGGTGAAAGTATTGACATTTCGTATGCTAGTTTTAATACGAATGTTTATGTTATGTTTAAACCTTTTCATATGGGAATGCATTGGACTTAATAAGTGACGGGTGGAGCCCGCTATAGCTCCTCGATGCATCGGTAGGTCTCATGAGACAAACTAGTGTCTTGGCACAAGGCCTTGACAAAATCTTATTTGTAGTCTTGGCACGAGGCCTTGGCTATGTGGTTATGATAGTCTGGCATTATACATTCCAACATTATGAAAGTGGTTATTGATATTGCATGTGATTATTCGATTAGTAGAATATCCATGTGAACAAGTAAATGGAATTATTTCATTTTACTTTTTCCATACTTTGTTGAAGTTCAATTTTAAAAGGCTTTTGTTTTAGTAATTCATTGCCTTAAATGTTTATGCTTATTTTGAATGTTCCGCTATATTGTTATCCTTACTGGGCATTTGAGCTCACCCCTTTTCTATGTTTTATTTTTCCCAGGTAGTGAAGAAGTAATTTATGAATGACTTGCAGGGATATTATGAGGGGTTAATAGTGTGGATATGAAGACTTTGTTGTTGTAGTAGTTTTTCACTTTGAA
Source organism: Viscum album (assembly GCA_963277665.1). Lineage (NCBI taxonomy): Eukaryota > Viridiplantae > Streptophyta > Magnoliopsida > Santalales > Viscaceae > Viscum > Viscum album. Next base: position 1,379,204,089 of record OY728129.1, on the reverse strand, counting down.
ATGTAATGTAAAACTTTATGATTATATCTAGTGTTTCCAAGGCTACTAAACCAATCGGTCTTTCGGGATTTGATCTTTCTTGTGATCATGCCAATGTTACGAAGTAATGCACCGACTCTGGGTAGCTGGGGTCGGGGCGTTACAGTTGGTATCAGAGGAAGTTTAGTACAAACCTTGGAAGCTAGATTTAGATAAACTCTGATTAGAGCACGTAGACCTAAGATGAACTTTGAGGATTAGTATAGAAGAACTTCCTAGAATTTTGGTATTGTAGAGATTTTGTGAGTTTTCCGAGCAATACATCCCTGTCTGGATACGAGCAGGTAGAGGCGGCTCTGGCACAGATGTACCTAGGGGTAAAACCCGAAAACACCGCTTTGAGCTAGACTCGAACGGGAACTGGTGCACGACAACGGGCCTTGCTGCACCCTTGGTTACGACACTCCCGGGGGATATGCTTAGGATAACTCTCACTATCTTTACAAATCATTATGAAGGGTTTATGAGTATATACTTCCTCAAAGAAAACATTTTTATGATTATGGATTATATCCATAAATAGTTCAATTTATCTTAAGTGTTTTATAAGTATGGGATTATGTATTTTGATTCATAAACTGATCTAGTTTATGCCATTGTTTAGAAATGGCGCCTAGTGGAAGAAATGGAAACTGTATCAATGCACGCACTCCATGTAGGGATTGCCCTCCTGCTCAAGATAATTATAGTGGGGCTGGTGATGCAACTGGTGCTGATCAGCTAATCACCATACTGGGACAACTTACTCAGGTTATGAATAATAACCTTACCCGTATGGAGCACCCTGATCCGCAGCGTGGAGGATCAATGTTAGATCGATTCATGAGGCAACAACCACCAACATTCAATGGGAATACAAATCCCTTAGTAGCTGAGCAATGGATATTTTCCCTAGAGAAAATATTTCAGGCTTTGGGGAGCAGTGAAAGGGAAAAAGTTATCATGGCAGTTTACCGCCTCACTGGAGATGCTGATCAATGGTGGTCATTGATTCAAAATACGAAGGAAGATGATGAAGTATCAAATATGGAATGGAGGGAGTTCAAAGATCTGTTTTTAGAAAAATACTTTCCTCGCGACCATCGAGCAGATATGGAAAGACAATTTCTGAGTTTAAGACAAAAGGAGGATGAGAATGTCACAAAGTATGAGGCTAACTTTACAAGGTTAGCGAGGTACGCTGGTGATTATATTCGCAACCCAAGAAGTAAGATTGATCGTTTCTTTGATGGGTTAAAACCATTTCTCCGTCGAGCATTAGTCTCACAATCCTTTTCATCGTACGAAGACATTGTCTCATGTGTTATCAAGACCGAAAAGGAATTCTCTAAGTCTTATGACTTTAAAGCAAAGCAAGAGAAGAAGAGACCTGCTGATCAATCTGGGAATGGAAATAAGGGGAAGAAGGGAAAGGTTGAATATCCATCTTGTGGTAAATGCGGGAAGAAACATCCTGGTACTTGCTTGAAGGGAATGGGAGTCTGTTACAAGTGTGGTGAAAAAGGCCACCAAGCTCATGATTGCAAAGGGAAGAAGGAAGCTACCAACGTTCAGTGCTACAATTGCAGGGAGATGGGGCATTATGCAAATGCATGCCCTAAGCGTCAGGAGAACTTACCTCAGAAAAGGCCAAGGGATCAAGGCCAGGCTTATGCTATCACTACTGCAGAGGTAGAAGCTCCAAAAGACGTGGTGGCAGGTAATTTAATGGTTTCTTCAAGTTTAGCAAATGCATTATTTGATTCTGGATCATCACATTGTTTCATATCTTCCCAGTTTGCTAAGAAAATTAGATATTTCCAATTTGATTTAATAAGGGAGTTGTTAGTTAAAACTCCTAAGGGAAGTATCATTGCAACAAAGTTTTGTGAATCAGTCCCCATTAGAGCACATAAATTTTCTTTATCTGCTGATCTCATCGTCATACCTATGGTTGAGTTTGATATAATCCTCGGTATGGACTGGCTTTCGGACTATGATGCGAAGATTTATTGTAAGAAAAAAGAGGTTACGATTCTTGATGATAATGATAAGGAGCACCTTATTTTTAGAGCAGAATCGTCACCACCTAATTCTTATTTAGATCCACCCCCAGTAGCTCAACTAAATTCAATTATTGGGGAGGAAGAGAATGAAGTAACTATCGGTGAGGAAAGGAATGTTCAAATAGAGGATGTACCTGTTGTGAAAGAATTTGTGGATGTATTTCCGGAAGATTTACCTGGACATCCTCCAGAACGAGAAGTTGAGTTTTCTATTGATTTGATTCCTGGATCAAGGCCTATATCGAAGACCCCTTATAGAATGGCCACTGTAGAGTTAGTTGAACTAAAGAAACAACTTGAGGAATTGAGTAATAAGGGATTTATTCGCCCTAGTGTTTCTCCATGGGGATCCCCTGTTCTTTTTGTTAAAAAGAAAGATGGATCTATGAGGTTATGTATCGACTACAGGGAGATCAATGCTATAACGATAAAGAACAAGTATCCCCTACCTCGTATTGATGATTTATTTGACCAACTGCATGGAGCTCAATACTTTTCAAAGATTGACCTTCGATCTGGATACCATCAGTTGTGTGTAAAGAAGGAAGACATTCCGAAGACAGCATTTCGAACCATGTACGGGCATTACGAGTTTACTGTAATGCCATTTGGATTGACTAATGCACCCTCTGTATTCATGGATCTAATGAATAGAGTTTTCAAGGAGTATCTCGATGAATTTGTGGTGGTATTTATTGATGATATCTTGGTATACTCCAAAACCTACGAAGATCATGAAAATCACTTGCGCATTATCTTGAAGACTCTGAGGAGGCATGAATTATATGGGAAGTTTAGCAAGTGTGAATTCTGGCTTCAGGAGATTTCTTTTCTTGGCCATATTGTCTCTAAAGATGGAATCTCTGTTGATCCTTCTAAGACCAAAGCAATCCAAGAATGGCCAGCACCTACGAGTATAACTGAGGTACGTAGTTTTATTGGTTTGGCAGGTTATTATCGACGTTTCGTCCAGAATTTTGCCCGATTGGCTAACCCATTAACGAAGCTCACACGTAAAGGGGTTAAATTTGTTTGGACAAAAGAGTGTGAAGAATGTTTCGAAGAACTGAAGAAAAGATTAGTCAATGCTCCTATATTAACTCTACCATCGGGGAATGATGGGTTCGTTATTTATAGTGATGCATCGAAGAAAGGACTTGGTTGTGTCCTTATGCAGAATGATAGAGTTATTGCCTATGCATCACGACAGTTGAAAATTCATGAACAAAACTATCCTACTCATGATCTTGAGTTAGCAGCTGTGATCTTTGCTTTGAAGATATGGAGGCACTACCTCTATGGTGAAAAATGTGAGATTTATACTGATCACAAGAGTTTGAAGTATATTTTCTCACAAAAAGAACTCAACATGAGGCAAAGGAGATGGCTTGAATTACTCAAGGATTATGATTGTACGATACACTACCACCCGGGGAAGGCAAACAAGGTGGAAGATGTTTTAAGTAGAAAAGACCATGGAGTTTTGAACAATATGAGAATTGAAAGGGATCCAATTTTCATGGATCTAGTGAAGATGGACATGGGAATAACCAGGGAAGGTGAAACCTCAATGCTTTTTCAAATGGTTGCCAAACCATCTTTACTAGAAAAGATTAAGAGTTCTCAGACCGATGATGAAGAATTTCAGAAGAAGATTAAAGCTGTGAATGATGGGAGATTGAGAGACTTTGTGTATGAAGATGGAATTTTGAAATTCGGGAAGAGACTTTGTGTTCCCAATATACCTGATCTAAAAAGGGAATTGCTGGATGACGCTCATAGTTCCAATTTCTCTTACACCCTGGGAGCACCAAAATGTATAGAGATTTGAAGGAACATTTTTGGTGGGACAACATGAAGAGGGAGATTGCTGATTTTGTGTCAAGATGTATAGTTTGTCAACAAGTGAAAGCTGGAAGGCAACAGCCTGGAGGAGTCATGCAACCTCTTCCCATACCGGAGTGGAAATGGGACAATATTACGATGGACTTTGTCATGGGGCTACCAAAGACTCCTAGAAGGAACGATGCAATATGGGTTATTGTTGATCGTCTTACCAAGTCAGCACATTTTCTTGCTATAAGAGAAGATTTACCTCTGGAACGTCTAGCAAGATTATATATTAATGAAGTTGTGAGACTTCATGGAGTACCCCTATCGATTGTTTCTGATCGTGATCCCCGTTTTACTTCAAGATTTTGGAAAAGTCTTCAGAAATCCCTGGATACTGAACTTCATTTGAGCACTGCTTACCACCCTCAGACAGACGGACAATCAGAACGGACTATTCAAACCTTAGAAGACATGTTGAGATCTTGCTCACTTGACTTTCAGGGTATGTGGGATCAATATTTACCACTGGTAGAATTTTCCTATAACAATAGCTTCCATTCGAGTATACAAATGGCACCATATGAAGCGTTATATGGAAAGAGATGTCGTACACCAACCTGTTGGGATGATGTTGGTGAAAGAAAACTTGTAGGCCCAGAACTGGTGGAGGAAACGGTGGAAAAGGTGAAGGTAATCCAAAATCACATCAAAGCAGCTCAAAGTAGGCAGAAGAGCTATGCCGATAATCGAAGGAAGGATTTGGAATTTCAAGTCGGTAATCATGTTTTCCTAAAGGTATCTCCATGGAAGGGAGTCATACGTTTTGGAAAGAAAGGTAAATTGAGTCCCAGGTACATCGGACCTTTCGAAATTCTAGAACGAATTGGGGCTGTAGCTTACCGATTGGCAATGCCGCCAAGTCTCTCCAAAGTTCACGATGTGTTCCACGTATCTCTGTTGAGGAAATACATGCCTGACCCAACGCATGTACTCACCTATGAAGATTTAGAACTGGAACCCGATCTGTCTTATTGCGAAGAGCCCATCAAGATTCTTGATACGAGAGAACAAGTGCTGAGAAACCGGACGACGCGTCTGGTAAAAGTTTTGTGGAGAAATCATAAGATGGAAGAGGCAACGTGGGAACCCGAGGAACTTATGATGAAGAACCACCCGAGTCTTTTTATGCAGTAATACCCTAGAAATTGCGAGGACGCAATTATTTGAAGGAGGGGAGAATGTAACACCCCAAGCTTCTATGGTACGTTTCCCTTCGAATAATGCGATAGCGTGTGTTGTACGCAACCTCGAGTTCTAACACACACCACAACTAATTAAACTAGCCGTTGTGAATAGTAATACCTACTTTTTGAAATCATATATATTCAATATTTCAAATGAACTTCATTTTTAGATTCAGAATATCAAAATTAGCCTAGGGTTAAATTTTGGTACATTTCGGATAACTTTCATATTTTGATGAATAGTGAAAATTTCTAAATTTTAATTAAAAACAACTTTTTTAATCAAAATAATTAATAGTGATAAATTGTGAATTTGAGTGGTTTTAAAGTATATTTAGAATATATTTTTACCATTTAATATAATTTTGGTCATTGGACATAATTTTACAATTAAACCGAACATAAACAAGTGTCAATCTTTTGATATTTATTACCTCTTAAAAACACGCTTTTTGTTTTGACAGCGGGAATTAATTTTAAATTAATTTCTGCCACTTCTGTGTTTTGAATTTAGGAAAATGGATTCCATATTTGGAATCAGGAAGTTCAAATTGTGTAAATAGGTAACTTTTATTTTTAGACATTTTGAATAGTTACTGTGGTAAATATTTTATTTACCATGGTTAAAGGGTAAATCCGGTAAATAAGGGTTAAAAAAATAATATTATAATAATACTAAATTACCCTAAAACGTGTCTTAACCCTATTGGTTGATACATGGTCGACCATGGGCATCTTTGGGTCTATTTTGGGACCCCATGGATCCACTTGTAAGTGATAATGACACATTATATTAATAAAGTTAAAATAAAAATAAAAATGGCATAAGCTTACATCTTTTAGAAGAACAATATTTACATAGGGTTATACATGTTGGATTTTCGATTATAAATATTCATTAGAAAGCTAAAAACATTTCCTACATAATGATATTTTATTTATAATTTTTAGACATTAAATAAGTTATTTTATTTATGACACAATGATGATGCAGTAATTACTATAATAGGGAAAAATTAAAATAATTGATATTATAAATACCCAAATAAATATAATATGAAACTTTTAATGAATTAAACTAATTTTCTAGGATAATATGATATATTAGGATTGATTTAATTGACTTTGTTCGAAGTAATCAATCTGTTATGAGTTTCACAAAAATCAACTATTGAATAGTGTCAAAATTGACATAAAAGAGTTCTTAAAAAAAAATTATATTATATTATTAATTGATATTAAATTCCTAAAAATCTAAGGTTCGGCCAAGAGACTTATATTATGATAGTTTAATCATTAATGGACCACTTGGGGGTCGCTTGGATGTATATAGTAAGTTTATTAACCATATTATATAAAAATACAAAGAGACATTGTAAAAGTGAAACTAATTAACTTAGAGTTAATACTTAAAGATAAGGTTAATATAAGTACCCAAACCTGTCTAAATTCTATTGGATGAGTTGTTTTCGACCTATCCCCACCTCATACTTTGAATAGTCAACTTTGGAGCCTTTGGAAACCGAATATGAATTTACTATAAATTAATATTTCTAGCTTTTCCAAAAGTGCCCCTCACCCCTCTTATAAAAGGGCACTCCTCCTTCTCTTTTCTTCACACCTCTAAAGCCTTTTGGTTCGGCCAAACTCTGCCCAAATACTCTCCCAACATCCCTCACTACAACCTAGGGGCATTAGTTTGATCAGAAATCCAACCTAAGGAGCCCTTTTGATCAAATCAAAAGGAAGAACCCGAAGAAGAGGTAATGTTTTCACCACCCCTTTTCCAAGTTCATTTCTTCTTCCACTTCTTCTTCCTTTGTTGTTACCATTCTAAAATAATGACTCCAGTATCATTTATATACTGTGATGTTATTATAAATATGGTACAACCATATTCAGTATTCTATCCACCCTTTGAATAACATGTCACCATACGTGCGTACGTACGGCTTACCGTCTCCACGTCGTGGTGTAATTGTTATTCAATATATTATTATTTGGATGGGTATAATAATGATGTGTAACTCATGTAAATAATAAATATAACATATTAATGATTCTGTATATATGATATACCATCCATTTATATATTATTTTAATATCAAAAGAATGATATTGTCGCTCGTGCGTACGTACGGACTACCGTCTCCACGAACGCGATGAGATTCATTCTCCATCGTAACCATTAAAGTATAATTATCATTTTATGATTTAAAAATGATGTTTAAGGACTTGATATCATTCTGGATATGAATAATATACAACCTATCCTTTACAAACATGTCTTACGTAACAAAACATATGAAAGAAAACAAGTAAGTTAACACCCGAAACAACGATAATACTAAGATATTATTATCAAATCAATATTAAAAGATCATATATGATATCATATTAAGGTATATGATTCTTGTATAATTTAATAACAATTATTTCACCATTATACAGGAGGTTAACCTACCCCAACCAAGGAAAAGTACAAGGTAAGGGTTATTTCACAATCTCTTCATTATCCGAGGTTGTATTATACGTAATAATCTACTGGGATCTCTTTATCATCCACATCCATGTTTCTTAAAAATGTATTTCAAAACATTTTTACTATTTACAAGAATATGGGTTAAAGTCATTTATACCCTTGTTTGACTTTTTATTAGAGGTTTATAAAGGAATCTTTCCGTCGTTTTCAAAACAAGGTCCTTTTTAACCTTTTCGACAGAATTGAGGTAAGAATGTTTTTTTTAACTTATACGGCGGGTGCGGTTATTTTACGCCGTTATAAAATCTTCAAAGCTTCCCTTACAAGCTTATAAGAATATTTTCAAAGAAAATGTTTTATTTTATATGGATCTTAAATGATTTCAAAATAAAAGGAGATATTTCTTTTAAAAGAATTTTGATTTCATCTATGTTAACATCCTTTGATGGATTTTAAGATTATTTGAAGTTGATTTATTATGATACAAAACTTCTATATTGTATTGAAGGTTTTGTGATATGTTTGACTGTGGATGTGCTATTTTTATACCATTCATAGTTTATGGTGAAAGTATTGACATTTCGTATGCTAGTTTTAATACGAATGTTTATGTTATGTTTAAACCTTTTCATATGGGAATGCATTGGACTTAATAAGTGACGGGTGGAGCCCGCTATAGCTCCTCGATGCATCGGTAGGTCTCATGAGACAAACTAGTGTCTTGGCACAAGGCCTTGACAAAATCTTATTTTTAGTCTTGGCACGAGGCCTTGGCTATGTGGTTATGATAGTCTGGCATTATGCATTCCAACATTATGAAAGTGGTTATTGATATTGCATGTGATTATTCGATTAGTAGAATATCCATGTGAACAAGTAAATGGAATTATTTCATTTTACTTTTGCCATACTATGTTGAAGTTAAATTTTAAAAGGCTTTTGTTTTAGTAATTCATTGCCTTAAATGTTTATGCTTATTTTGAATGTTCCGCTATATTGTTATCCTTACTGGGCATTTGAGCTCACCCCTTTTCTATGTTTTATTTTTCCCAGGTAGTGAAGAAGTAATTTATGAATGACTTGCAGGGATATTATGAGGGGTTAATAGTGTGGATATGAAGACTTTGTTGTTGTAGTAGTTTTTCACTTTGAAATGTAATGTAAAACTTTATGATTATATCTAGTGTTTCCAAGGCTACTAAACCAATCGGTCTTTCGGGATTTGATCTTTCTTGTGATCATGCCAATGTTACGAAGTAATGCACCGACTCTGGGTAGCTGGGGTCGGGGCGTTACAATGTTAGTAAGATTATCTTGGCATAGATATAGTAGAGATACTCATATATATCTTGGGATCTTTTTGTAACAGAGACTTTTTTGTTCTTTTTTATTTTTTGTATTATATTTATTGACTTATCACATATGGGGATCATATTGACTAACAATTTATGATCATGGGTTTATTTTTTTATTAAATGTAAGGTTATATATATGGTTAGACTAATGATTTGATTTAATATTTAACCGTTACTAACTATTATTTCTTTTTTTATGTTATTGATATTGAGGGTATTGTATCCCTATTTCTAATAGATTCCTTTTTTGTAAGGACCATTTTAGTTATTTTTGGTATCACAAAACTCTTCCTATTTACAAAGGAAGGTGTCCTTTTGATCACCTATTATAGTGAACATAATGGATTTTTTTATGGGAGGATTATATATTGGCTCCATACTTAAGAGATATTGGTTCTTAGTCCAGGAATCTATTATAGTTTTAAGATATGCCCATGAAAACAATACTAGTAATAATACTGGTGAAATTGATTGACTAGAAATATGAATTTATGATGACAATATATGTGGCAATTATAATGTCTCTCCTTTGATCCAAGTATCAAGTTACTATATAGTTTGGATCCATATAAGAAGTTAATCTAGAATTTATTGTCATCCAGGGAGGATCGAGGCTACTATTAAAGGAAGTGTGAGTTTTTATTGGAGTTAGGATAGTCCCATGATAGGGGATTCCAAAATATCCCTACGAAGGGAATCAAAACCCATGCAGTTCGATGTTGCTTATCAGGACATGCCATGCCTTTTAAGGTCACGTGGAAAGGACCATAGTGGTTCCTTTTAAGGTTTTTCATCTATGAAAACTTCTAAGAAGATCAATTTAATTTTAAGTAGACTATTATTTGAAAGTAACCTAGTAATGTTTTGGGGTAGGAATTACATATGAGAAAACTTTTCTTTTTTTACCAAACATATGTGTTAGGAGAATAAATTCTAAGAACCCAAAAGAGTATCTTGACTAAAGGTATATAATTAAAACATGTAGAGTATAATGTCTTAAGGAATACATGGAACCCAAGAGTAGATCCTCACCTCAAGTAATATGAGAAAACCAAGAGTTGTGTCTCAATTCTTGGTGTGGTTATAGCTATCATGAACCAAATCTTGTTTGACCTAGCCTAAAAATATCACAGTTCCAACTCTCTATTTTTCATTGGGGTTAGTGATGGAAGTTTTTATGACATGAACCCAAAAATCTTAGAGTTTTTGTCCTGCTACCATTACATCAGAATAAGATATAAGTAAATCATGTCCTAGACGGGCCAAATAGATTATTATTCTTGGTAAAATAGATATATACATGATTCTGGTACTACAAATACAAAAATTAATACATAATTGCTTTCAAGGATAATAACTTTATTCCATCTAGAGTTTCCATACATATATTTCTTAGTACACATTAGATAATTCTAGGAATGGAAAAAGAATAAGGGTGATCTCAAATGATTACTAAGGGTTAAGTATATTGTAAGAAATAATTAATTAATGAAAATAATAATTAGGAAAATTTAAATAAATGAAAACACATTTCATCTAAGCAACAAACTGAGAAGGAAGTGGAGAAATAATATAAAAAGTTAAATAACTGAAAACAAATTCCATTTAAAATAAATAAACTGAGAATTACATGAGTCAAAAGATTTTATCATAGTGAAAATATCGTGGATAAAAAATACTAAATCAAAATGAAGATAATGCTTAATTTTTTAGACTTCATGTGTGAGGCCCATGGAAACCTATATCATCAAGACCGTTCACAAGACAGTTTAATACTATAGTTAGAAACTTGTTTAATCTATGCAATGAATTTTTCTCATGCAAACCTATCAATGCATTGTGGTTCTATATAAAGTCTAGGACCCACCTTTCACTGCCTATCCAAATCATTCCTTATATCGAGTAATTTATTTAAATAATAATAAAATATGCCTCATCAAATATCTGTATTGAATAAAGAATATAGATTTATAAATATTTACCTAGATGATTAACTATCAAAGTAAATTCCATTGTTTAAAATGATATATAGTTTATAAAATAAACATATCCATGATAAATGGTATGTATAATTAGGGGGGGTTTAATTCTCAATGATAATAGGGAATTGAATATTTCAAAGAGACTACAAAAAAGGAAACAAGGTAGTAAATTTTAATAATATCATTGTCCAAATCAATAAAAACCATCCAAATGATGAATAAGGATGGTATAAATATGAAATATCCCATGTTGATTAAAAATAAAGGTTTGTTTTCTTTGATGAATGGAAATAATGTAAAAAGAAATAAAAATGTCCTATTTATTTTGAAAATATTTGAAAATCATTTTCATTGAAAATTAATTTTAGAAACATTTTATTTAAAAATAACCTTTTTATATTTTAAATTAAACATTAAAAAAATAACAACATAAAAAATTTGTACATGTCGTATAAGGTAAAAGGAACATTCCTTTTTTAAGGTAAAAAGGTTAGAATATTTCCTCGTTCGGAAAAGAGAAAAAAATTACTTTAAAAAATTTTCAAAAGTAAAAAAGAGTACAAATTTATTTAATAAATCGATTTGAAAATTTTAATAATATTTTTTTAAACCTTTTTAGAAAACCATATTTTTAGATGAAAATGAGTTCTCCGACTAAATAGATAAATGAAGTCAGGTTTTTTTAAAAACATTTTATAAAATAGTTTTGAGTACAAAATAGTTATAAAATTATACTATTACTTGAAAAATTAATTAATAACTAGAGGATAATAAAAATAAAGTGATTTTTGGAAAATAATCTTATAAATTACTTTAATGTAATTTCAAGAATAAGTAATCTCTATTAAAATGAGAATGTTAAATAAACCCTTAAAATGGTCATAAAGTTGAAGTGATAATTTATTATGTGAATTAACTTTAAAACCATATATGAGAATTTAAAATAGATAAATATATATTAAAATTTATTATAAACATAATAATATAATATTAAAAGCAATGAAGAATCAATATAAACCAATGAAAAAGGAATTGAGTAATGAAATTTCTTTACTGCTTGGTAATTTTAATTTAAATTAACCTAGATTAAATAATTAAAATTGAATCTAAAAATACCATGAATAATTATTATTCTTGATATTACAAGTCAAAGTGTTGTTATATACACCATATATAAGAAATTAGGTGCACACCAATAAATTATGCCTCAACGAATGGGAATTGAGACGAATTCCCTTACTACTTGGTAAATTTTGAATTATAATCCCTGTGAAATAAATAACAGAAAATTAAAATATAAATACCATGTACATAAATTTATATATTATATAAAATACAATAGGGTTATTATATACCTCACACAAAATAAATGAGTGTCCAAAGTGGTGTATACCTTACCAAAAGAAAAGTGAGACCTGAGTCCCTTGCCATGTGTTTCCTTTCGGGTGAATGTTATTTAACCTAATTTATAATGGTTTTAATCATGTAAATAGATTATAAAATAACCATAATAATATTTATAATATAATATATAATATTATTATAATATCATATTACCTATTTGTTAATAATATTTCATTATTTTCACTATTTTAGGTATTAATTACGTTGATTTTCAAGTATTTCTGACTTGTTATTTTTGTTCTTTTAACAATGATCATGTTTTAATCATCTATATAATATAAAACATTATGTAATTATAATATATTTCTATTATATATATATATTTATAATAATTCATAATATTTGTGTATAATAAATTAAATGTATTGTTTATGGATACAGTAGGTCGTATGTACGCATAAACACTACTTTCATTTATTTCTCATATTAAAAGAATGAAAAGTAAATGAAATATATATATATATATATATTATAATTTAATTATTCTTTTTATTTCATATATGTCACATATATTTTTTAAAACCATCCCTTAATATTTTCCATGTATAGAATGAACGAGTCGCATCGCTTTGAGGAAGCGGTAGTCCACACATCCACAATAGAAGTTATCGTATTCCCACAAATAGAGTGCATAAATGTTTGTGTTATATAAAAATTAAATAATCATAAAGACATTATAAATAATATACATATCATATAAACTATAATATTATCATTAATTCTAACCATGAATACTGGTAAATGTAATTATGGATGACATTGGTTCACATGGCGGTAGTCCGTTTTACACACTAACGATGATTGTGTATCCCATTTTGATGGATGTGTGTGAAAGTGTAGGTAACACTATTATCATAAAAACATATTAGCATAACTATATATAGGTTCGAATGAGTATGAGGATTGAGTGTCTTTTTATAGTGGAGTGTCTTTCTTGTAAATTTTTAAAAAGAGATTCCCCCCCACCCCCACGTTTTTCACATGTCATGTGGCTCCAATAATGACTAAAATTAATGAAAATGTAAAATAGGGTATAATTATGGATATAAAATAAATTTTGACAAGTTTTGAGCTCACTTTTTTCATTATGTTTTTTGTTTAGACCTTTGTCGGGTTAATTTTCCTCTTAATCAATGTAATTAATTTTAATTACATTCACTAAATTTTTGGTAGAAAACTAAATTTAAATTAATAGACATTATAAATTATGGTAATTAGAAATATGGTATCCATTTTCTCAAATTACAATCATATAATTGGTACAAAATAATTTAAATGTAATCCCTTATATGGGATGACAAAGTTGTTTTTAAAATAAAAGTGTTCAAAAGTTTTCTATGTTTTTATGTCCAATTTCAATGTGAAATTGATTAAAATGACCTAAATTGGATTAATTTATTTAAAATTTATCTAATTTAACTTTAATACTAATTAAAATATTATTTAACCTTATAAATAAATTAGATGAGAAATCAATTTTGAATTAAAATTCAATATTAATTCAATATTCATCAAAAAATGAAACTCCCCAGAAAAATAACAAAAAAATCCAAATAAGATAATTTTTATATTACTATTTAAAAAATAAATTTTATTTTGACATATAATATTTATATAAGTTCAAATTAATTGATTTAGAATAGGTTCTCCATTAAAAGGTAGCTAAAGTGCCTTAATAAAAATATCAGTTTTTGTGCATAACATTGGGTTTATTCTTATATTATTCTTATTAAATATATTGTATGGATAAAAAGAATATTTTATTTAATATAATATATATATATCAATAATTTCATTCAATAATAGTAATTAATTTAAATTATTATAATAAAACAAATTTGTGAGCATAAAAATAAAACAAAATTATATTCAATTGGTTTATATTTTTGTTTCTAATTAATTGGTAACCAATGAATTAAATTTATATTTTTTTAACCATATATTTTAATAATTTATTTAATACTATTTATAATTAATAATTTAATGACTAATTTAAGTCGTATTATATTAAATGATATTATTTTATTAATTTATTGATATTTGTTAAAATGTGGTGTTGCGTGTAACATAAGCTGTCAAAGAAACTCTTTAGTATGTCAGATGATATATATCTTAGTATTGAATTAATTTCAAGATATAGTATATATTAAACTTATTTAAAATATAAAATAAACAAAAAATTCTCGAGAGGCTAAATTCCTTTCTACATTTGGTGTTGCATGTCATACACACTATCGAATACAAGTTACTCTTTTAGAATTCTCAGGGATTTATATTCTCCCAAACATAAATATATTAAGTCCTCGCAATTTAAACTCAGTCTCAAGAATATGGGGTTTGAAATTTGAAAATTATTTTGTTGAAATATCACATTCTGAGAAGAGTTAATAAAATATCCACTTAATAAGAGAGATTGAGAAGTAAAAAACTCACATGGAAAAACATATAACTATGTTTCTATATAGGATAAGATTAGCATAAATTAAAGATATATACTTGGTGATAAATCATAAATATTCATATGGAGTTATTTAGGTCATCAATAAAAAATAATTGAATGATCAATGGAAAGTTGAGGGCCTAAAAGCCATAAATCTATGATGATTAAAGATACTATCGGTTCAACAAAAATTAAGGTACTAGGATAACATTTTTTAATCATTTTACTAATGTTGATTAATTATTTTACTGCCTAATAATATAAGGAAATATAATTACTTCACATATTTATATGTTAAAAAATTCATACTTTTTTACTTTGATAAATTTCTGATTTATCCATTACTATAGAAAATAGATATTCAAAAATAAACTTTGAAGCATGGAGAACTAAAATTTTCTTTTAATGAATAATAATACACATAAAACAAGTCATTATATTTGTCCATAAATATTCTAAAAAGTTAATATGGTTAATACATTAATCTATAAACTTAAAAATTAACACTACATGTTCATCATTAATATTTTTCTTTAAATAATTCAACTAAAAATAATGACATATTAACTAGAACATTGTGTAGATCAGTGGTTGGAATGTCCTTTGTTCATGGGTTCATGTCTCGTGGAGTTACTAGACTTGATGGGATTTCACCTGGTATATGGGTTTTCCTTATCTAAACCCATATTAATATAATCTCTAAAATAAATATGATAAAAATCCTTGAAATTTAATCATTAAATAACCTTTTAGATGTGGTTTTCAATACAAAATTTTTTTCAAAGCCTAATAACCTTATTTGAGTATTAATAAAATTTAATTAATAGTCATAACAACACCAAAGGATATCAATTCCTTTAAACTCATGTCTCTTAAATTTAAGGGAATTATTCCCTAAATATATTTTCCACAAAAACAAATATTAAACTAATGAGTTTCATTGCCCTGAATTTCATCCATAGTCTCTTTAATCACAAAAACAATAAAGATATTATTAAGACATAGGACTTATGGTCAACCATAATCTCATAATCCCATGGTGGTATTCACCACTCTTATGTTAATTAAAACATATATTCTTCGAAAATTTTAAACAATACTTAGATGGTTCATGATTCTTATAAATAAAATACTATTGGTAAAAATAATTATATAATTTAATTATATAATATCGGTAAATAATTTAACTATTTTATCCCAACATGAGTCATTACTTGGTGAAAGTTTTAACCTAGGTAATTCATTTTCATTTTCTATTCATATCCTTTATAAAGGTTTGTAATTAAAATGTGAATTATCCTAAGAATATCCCCCGGGAGTGTCAAAACAAATGTGTAGTAAGGACTATTTTTGTGTACCAGGTTATACTAGAATTAGTAACAACACACCGTTTCATAGTTTTCACTCATAAGTACATATATTCCAAAGCCATGTCCACTTTCAGTATCCAGTCAAGGAATATTTCTAGGAAGACCCATGTGATCTCTACCTTTACAAAATTCTAGTATGTTCTTATATACTCATCCTTAAATTCTATATTGGTCTATGTTCTCAAATCTATGTTTTCCTAAATCTAGTTCCCAAGTTTTCTACAAGACTTTATCTAATACAAACTATAGTGACCAGACCCCAGCAATCTCAAAGCTGGTGTCATGCTACCATTACATTGGAATAAGGTACAAGTAAATTACATCCCAAAAGACCAAGCATTTTAGTAGTCTAGATAATATAGATACATACATGACTCTTTTTATTAAAAATGAATACACAAATTACAACATAATATCTTTAAATTATTGTAAATTTATTCCATATAGTGTATAATTTCATATCTTTATTAGTACACTTCAAGGAATCCTAGGTAAGAAAACATAATAATGCTAACATCCAATTCTCAATAAGGGTTATGTATAGTTGATGAAATAATGAGGTAATAATAATAATCATTATGGAGAGGTAACTAACTGAACACACGTGTCGTGTAATCAATAAACATAGAACAGAGTGGATAATTAATATGTCACAGTAAATAACTGAAAACACATTCTATTTAAAATAAATAAACTGAGAATTAAATTCATTCATCGATTTTTTTCATAATGAAAATCTCATGGATAATAAATTATGAATCAAGATGAAGGTAAAAATTTATTTTTTGGATGTTATGTTAGAGGAACATGAAAACTTATATCATCAATACCTTTCCTAAGATGGTTTAAAACTATAGATAGAAACTCGTTTAATATGAAAAACTAATTTTTTTCCTGAGAACCTATTGATGCATTGAGGGGATATATAAATTCCAATCCCCACATGTCACTGGTTGTCCAAAGCATTCATTATATCAAGTAATAGAATTAATTAATAAACAATATTCCTTATCAATTATCCTTGTTGAATAAAGAATATGGATTTATCAATGTTTCCCTAGATAATTAAATAACTGTCAAATTAAACACTATATGTAAAAATGATATATAGTGTAGGAAATAAACATATCCAAGATAAATGATATGGATAATTCGGGGAAATTCAATTTCCAATGATCATAGGGAATTAAATATTACAAGGGGAATACAAAAAGGAATTGAGTTAGTTAATATCTAAACTATCCTTTTTTAAATAAATCAAAAACTATCTAGAGGAGTAATAATCATGGTAATAATAAAATATATGCCAAGTAAACTAAAAATATAGGGTTTTTGTCTTTGATGAATCCAAATACCGTAAAAAGAAGTAAAAATAACCTTTTTATTTTTAAAATCATTTTGAAAATACTTTTATTTTACAATCACTTTTTAAAAACAATATTCAAAAATGACCTTTTAGTCTTACAAGATAATATTCAAATAAATTATGGTTGGTAAATATTTACATGTCATACAATGTAAAAAGAGAATTCATTTTGTAAGGTAAAAAGGATCGAAAAGTGCCTTATTATGAAAGAGACAATACGTTTCCTTTGAAAATGTTTGTAAAAAACAAAAATGAAAAAAAAAATCTTTACTAAATAATTTTTTAAGTTTAAAAAGAAATTTTGAAAACCTTTATATAAAATAGGGTTTTTAGAAGAAAAAGGTTATCTGACTAAAGAGAGAAATAAAGTTGGGTTTTATTAAAAACATTTTTTAAACCATTTTGAGTAACAAAGAGTGGAAATTGATAATGTTACTTGAAAAGGTCATGAATAACTAGAGGATAGAAAATTAAAGGTATGAAAAATGATCATATAAATTCATTTAATGTAATTTCAAGAATAAGAAATATCAAATAGAATGAGATACTAAAATAAACCCTTAAAATGATCATAATGTTGAAGTAATAATTGATTAATGAATTGATTATGCATATCAAATGTAAGTCCAAATATAATAAGTGTAAACACATAAATATATATATTCAAATTAAATATACACAAAATCAAATAATATTAACGGCAATGAATAAGTAATATAACTTAATGAAAAGGTATTGAGTTATGATATTTCTTTACCACATAATGTAAAAATATTATTAGATTAAATAATTCAAATTGAAACTAAAAATATCATTAATAATTAATTATTAATGATATTAAATATAAAATTGAAATTATTTACACTATATATATGATATTAGGTTTATAATTATAAAGTATACCTCAAAGAATGGAATTTGAGATAAAGTCCCTTACAACTGGGTAAATATTGAATTATAATCCCCATGAAAGAAAAACCATCAAATGAAACAATAAATACAAATTATATAAATTTAGTCCTAACATAAAATAAAATAGACATAGTATATACACCACATAAAATAAATGAGTAGTGAAAGTGGTGTATGCCTCACAGAAAGAAAAGTGAGACAATAATCACTTACCTTGAGTTTTCTTTTGGGTGAATATCCTTTAACATACTATATAATGGTTTTAAGAATTTAAATAACTTATAATAAAACCATAATCATATTTATAATATAATATATAAAATTATTATAATATCTTATTACCCATTTGTTAATAATCTTTCATTATTTTCACTATTTCGGGTGTTAATTACCTTGTTTTTTGAGTATGTTTTGGCTTGTTATTTTACTTTTTTATGCCGATCATGATTTCATATTCTCTAGAATTTAAACCATGATTTAATTATTTTATGTATAAATTATATATGTATTTATAATAACCTATAATATTTTAATATAACAAATGAAATACACCATTCATGGAGATGGTAGGTCGTACGTACTCATAATGGTTAATTCCCTTTATTTTTTATATTAAATGAATGAAAAGTAAATGATATATATGTATATTATAATTTTTTGTATCATATTTATTTTAAATATGTCACATGATTTTATTAAAACCATCCATTAATACATTCAATGTATAGCATGAACAAATCACATCTCTTTGAGGAGGCGGCAGTCCACACGTCCACAACCGATGTTATCATCTTCCCACAAATAGAGTGCATAAAGGTATATATGATACAAAAATTATAGAATCATACATATGTTATAAATAATAGAAATATCATATATATATATATACCAAAAATATTCCGTTATTCCCAACATTGAAATGTGGTTAATGGAAGAACGAATGACATCGGTTCGTGAGAAGGTAGTTTGTTGTACACACGAATGATGATTATATGTCCCATTTTGATGGATGGGTGTGAAAGTGTAGGTCTAAATATAATAATAAAAACATATCAGTATATTTAATATATTTTTTTTATTATATAATAATGGGAAAAATAATTTAAGGGTTTGATAAGTAAACAAAAAAAGTGTTTGTTGAAGAACATCGCCTCTTATCCTAGGTAACTCTATTTGTTTTAAAAAAAATACATCCTTGGTTTTATTTCATCCCAAGTAATGACTTATAGGATAAGTGTAGGGATTCTGGGATCTTATTTGATTGATAGTTATGAATAAGTGTTAGGGATGAGTTCCTTTTTACAGTGGAGGAGGAGTATCATTCTTGTAAATTTTTTAAAAGCAAATTACACCAATATTTATCCCAATAAAAGTGGACCCAATAATGAAAAAAATCAATAAAAGGGATTATATGGTCTAAATATTGACATCGAGTGGATTATTTACAAGTTTCTAGGTTATTTTGGTCCTTAAGTGTAATTTTTAGTCATTTATTAAGTTAACTTTCCTCTTAATCAATATAATAAATATTAATTACATTCACTAGTATTTTTGGTAAAAAAACTAAGTTGAACTTATTATAATTTATAAATTATTATTTTTTGAAATATTTAATCTATTTTTGAAAATTAAAATCACAAAATTGGTAGAAATTAATTTAAATTTAATCCCACGGATTAGATGACAAATAGGGGTTTAAAGTAAAAATGTTCAAAAGTTTACAAAGTTTTTAATCACAATTTCTAATTAAAATTGATTCAATTGAAAAAATTGGATTAATAGATAATTAATTGATCTAATTTACCTTTTAAATAACTAAAAATTTACTTTAACCATATAAATAATTTATAATAAAAATATTTTTGAATTAAAATTTTGTATTTTTCATTATCCATAAAAAATGAAAATTTTTAGAGAAATACCAAAAATTTACCCTATGATAATTTTGACATTAAAAATTCAAAAAATAAAGTTTATTTTGACATATAAAATTTATAAAATTTATAAAATTTTTATTTATACTAGTTTTTCCAAAAAAATGGCACTAAAAGTGCCTTTATAAAAAAATATAGGCTTCTATGCATAACATTGGGTTTATTCTTATCTTATGATTATAAAATATATTTTTTAATATAAAGAATATAAAATTAAACATAATATATATATTTATATTAATATGCTTTACTAATAGTAATTAATTTAATTTATTATGATAAAACACATTTATGAGCATTAAAATAAAATTATTTCCTTTAAAACCAATTGGTTTGCATTTTTGTTTCTAATTAATTCGTAATCATTGAATTCATATTATATTTCTATAAGCCATATATTTTCATAAGTTAGTTAATAATATTTATAAACACTAATTTAATATATACTTTAAATTGTATTATATTAAATAATAATATTTTTAATAATATAGTGTTGTTCGGTAAAACTTGATATTATGTGTAATGTAAGCTATTGAAGAAACTCATTATTTCATGATCTGAAGGATAACATTATATTTTGTGCATTAAAATATATATTAAATATTAAATTTATTTAAAATATTAAATATACCATTAATTCTTGAGAGTTTATATTCATTTATACATTTCGTGTTGTGTGGCATGGACGTTATCAAATAAAATTTACTCTTTTAGAATTTTCAAGGTATTACATAAGTAGGGGCTTATGCTAATGGATTAAAATAGTTGCATGTCACTATTCCCAAATAATGTTGTTGAGTTTAATCTCCCCTAATATAGATCAATAGGATCCAAATTTGGTTACCTCAGAGAATGGGTTCCTAGGTAAGATACCTAGTCATAGTTGGCACCCTTGTAAGTGTCTTGGGTGAAGTGGATGCTATGGAAGGTGACCTAGGTGAAGTTTATTCCCATGTTAGAGTCCTAGATAAATTGGTTCTCATGTAGTTATCATCCAATTGTTTTATGCTTAAGTGATTCAATAGCAAGGTGGTTTTCCCCAATGTATTCAAAACCCCAAATGCTCAATGCCTATGTGCTTCGGTGCCAAGGTGAATGATGCTCAAGTAGTTGACGTCCAGGGCATGGATCTAAACAAGAGTTCCAATTCATGAATCTAAATTAATGTAGGCTGGGTTCTATATTTATTTTCATGTATCATCTCTTTAGTGTTGGTGGTAGCTCTACTCTGGGTGTATCTTCAAGATGTGTGCAACTTTAAATTAGTAATAACTATATAAATTTCCCTTTCGTTTTTTATTTATAATTTACATATTGGATTTTATGGGGACTTAGGCATGTATGTTTATAATTCATGCACTCAGGTTATCTCATCCTGACTTCTAATCCCATGGTCTAAAGTTGGTTTCAAAAATTAGATTATGGGGTTTGTTTATAAGTAATCACTAACGAGGGTTCCCCATTATGGGTGATAACCACCTTTTTCACCTAAGTATGAGTTTTATTGTAATTCCTTGGACATAAATACCTCATAATTAAATGATTTATAGAATTTTTTTAATTATATACATTCCCATGATCTTTTAGGTTTATAATATTAGATAATTTGGGTACATAATAAACTAATAAATCTCTTGTGTTTCTCATCAAAAAAAATCCACTACATTACGAACTACTTAATCAATACTAAGTTTTCACCATCTCCCATAAATTCTCCACACATACTATTCTTCTAGACATATCATCTATAAAATTTTTATTCATGAACTGGGAAAATTGAAACATAATAATGGTGAGATAAATTTTTTATTAAGGAATAGTTTATACCATAAGCTGTAATAGAACAAAAAATTCATGAATAACATGGAATGAAATAAATGACAATCAAATAATTCTATATAAATGACCACATAATATTGAAATGAATCCATGGTTAACAATATAAATAAACACAAGGATGATAATAACTGATTTAATAGTGATGGAATATATAATTTAAAAATTTTCAAGGGATTATTAAAATACATCTACTTATCATGACCATATCCAACCATCTAACTAAATGGGTAGGCATACACTAAATATGTAGACTATTTTATTTAATCAGACCTACTGATGCATCGAGGGTATGTTATAGGCCACAAACATAACTAATTAACTTTAATGAATTCAATATTTAAAGGGATGAATAAATTATAAAATAAATAATCTAAATATCTTTTTAATCAATAAAAATCAATATTAAAAATGCAATAATAAGGATTTTTAATACTTTTCCAATAAATAAATGGAATATCTCTCTATGTAAGCATCCCTCAAACTAACACCATATAGAGTGATGGGTATATATTTATGTATATAATTTATGTATCCAATAAATGGAATTGTAATATCATTATACATATATAAAAATAAATTTATTGTTATTAAAATAGAATATTCCAAGTTTAACATAAAAACTTTAAATTTTGTTTCCATAGATGAAAACACCTTCTTCGTATGAACACTTCAAACGATATCACATTAAAACGGGTCAAGAATTATACTATTAGATACATTGTGTTTAATCCACCAAAATAAAATAGTACGAGAGGATTTAGAAGGAAATTCCTAAAACATAACTCTAAATGAGGTAAAACCTTTTACCATGTTAAAGAAAATTGAAGTGAAATGGTAAAAGTTATTTTAAATAACATTTTTAACAATGTTGTAAAAAGTGAAAGTAATTAGTCACTTCCAAAATTCATTTTCAAAAACGTAACATGAAAAATATTTTTAAAGAATAAATTTTAAATTAATCCCAATAACATATCATTTAAATTTACATAATGTTTTTGTAAAGGAATTGTTTGAGTGGAAGATAAAACATATGATCATGAAGGGAAATACATTTAAATATTTAAAAATTTGTTCATTGAAAACCCAAATCATAAAAAGGATGAAAAAAGTTTATTATAAAAATGGGATGAAGAAAAATATTAAGGTAAAATGAAATAATTCATATGTATGTTTCAAAGGGATAAAAATATCGATAATAGACAAAATTCATATGGAATAGAAATATCTTTCTTGGGGAGGATAAGAAATATTCTCAATAATATTATATTTTTATGGAAAATAAATTAATAATTGATGTATATTTAAATTAAAAGTTCATTTTCCACATAAATTTATATAAAATACCATATAATAAAATTTTATAGTGGAATAAACTATCCATGGATTAGAGAATTTCAAGAATAATAATCATTACTCAATTAATGAAAATTGTGTAAAGGAAAAACCATATAGATTAAGAAACATTTTCTTCAAAACCACTTGAAAGAAGAAGATTGAATTTCAAATTAAAAAAATAATTATAAAATATAATTCCTAATATTATATATCTGGAAGGTAGTATACAAATCATTTAAATGAAATTAGGTGCATAAAACAAAAAAAGTCTCAAAGAAATGGAATAGATATTAAGCACCCTAACATTATTATAATTATTCAAATTGAATATCCATAAAATGTATAACATGAGATTTATTTTGAAAAACATTATTTCAAAAGAAATGGCAAAAAATAAATCAATTTTCAATATATACACTATAAAAAGGAAACACGTGGTGAATAAGCATCATATAATAATAAAGTAAAATTAAGATGCAAAAACCCTTACATGTAATCATGTTTAACAGAACATGAACTAAACACTATTATGTCAAAAATAACTATATTATTCACCTATTTAATAACATTATTAATACCTATAAACTGTTAAAAAATTAATTTATAATTATTTATTACAAATATATTAGTTAGTTGTATTTTATTTTCAATAGTGGATGTTACCAACTTTGATTGTGTGTTCAGTACTACTTTAATAATTTAGGTGTCAATTATTATTTATATATTTGAAGATGATCATTACAATATAATTATATCTATTGTAATAGATATTTTATAGTGATTTATAGTGTTTTAATATCATTTTATAAGTATTTTAGTTATGATTCATGACGATGAAGTTAGTGATGATCTTATTTCTATAATTTTTAACAAACAAGTGGAAGGTACACTAATAATTAATTAAATATTAATATATTAATTCTATGACCCTAAAAAAGTATTATTTAATTTTAAATTTATAATAGCACTATTATTTTAGTTTTCATATTCATCCATGATATGGATTTATAGTATTGTTCATGCTGGTTGTTAAGTCGGCCCAAATAAGGACAACTTATAATATATGGGTGGGTGTGGTTAAGAATTTGATTTTTTTAGAATAATGTCATTATTATATATGAATAATTAAAATATTTATATTTCTTAAGTTAGTGAATCATATTTTAATTTAACATAATATGGAATAAAATACTTGATGAAAAAAATTATGCCACTTTCATGGAGCTGGTAGTCCGCACGTACGTACGAGAAACACATTCTTTTTCCTTATAATAGAAGGAATGTATGGAATGGTTTATAATTTTAAAATATTAATTAGGATATAAAGGTCATATTAGTTCATTAAATACCCCTTCTGAACTATCCATGTACGGAAGTGATTAAAAATCAAACTCATCGTTCATTGAGGTGGTAGTCCACACGTATGCGTGAAAATGTTTTTGTTTTTCTAAGTAAAAGGGAAACTATTGTTAATAATTATTCCATAATAATAATAACATTTAATTATATTAATAATAAATATATTATTATAAAAAATAGATAAAATATATATTATGATGGTAGAATAACAAAAAAATAGTTGAAACAGAAATGAAATAATTAGGAATTTTTACCTTACTCCTTAGAAAACACCTCTACAAGAAGGATTAACCCTTCAAAGGGTGGTATTTGGAGAAGACTAGAACCACTCGAATGTGGATTGAATATAGGTGAGTTATCTGGTATGATTTTTTTCAGACTAAGTTTATTTTTATAGGAGGGGAAGTAGGTTAGTGAAGGCTCCATTTATAATTGGAGGGAGTAACATTTTTGTAATAATATTTACAGAAAATACACTATCCAATGGCACAAAGGATCCAAATTTGGAAACTAAATTATTTGTAATGGGGTAATATTTAGAAATCCCTAAACATACATTTTCATAAAAAAAATTAACATTTTTTTAGGTATTTTTTAATTATATTTTATTTTTTACTTTAACCATTTTTGGTATTTACCTTGGTAATTAATTGTTACCTGATTAATTTAATCTTAATTTCTTAAAATAAAATGGGACATGTTACATAATTTAGAAATAATGATTCCAAATATGAAATCACTATTTACATACAAAATTTATATGGGTGATAAAAGTTAATTTTAATATTATAAAACCTAAAACGTAGAAACTATTTTTAGATAAAGTGTACTTTTATGCTTTAAATTTATAATTGAGATAAATTTATCAATATTATTGATTTATATGAAATTAATTGGTTGATTATTAGAAAAATAAAAAAAATTCATTATTAAAACAATCCAAACCCGAATTATCCTTTTTTAAAACTTAATTACAGTAAAAAGATGAAAAACATTATGAGAATAAATGAATACTTAAGTTTCAAAATGATAAACATTGGTTTTTGAAATTCAAGATATTATTTTAAAATGAATCATTTTAATATTTATATAAATTTATTTTCATGAAAAAGGTTTTATAAGTTTTAAATGTCATATTTATTTTACAATAATTAAATTAAAACAATGGTATATGTATAGACTGTATTTTTCATTATTCACCTAAAAACAACTATTTCATAAAAAACCAAAAAGTTTATCCTAATAAAATATTATTATTATAAATCTAAAAATGAAGTTAATTTAGTCAAATTAAAATTAAAAAAAAATAAATTTTAATTTTAATTTCAAACATAAACATATAATAAAAACTATTTTCATCAGAAAATAACATTTAAAATTATTAACTGTTCACATTATTATTTTGTATTAATTGAAAATTAAATTGGTGTAATTGTATTAATTGTAACATCCCGAGATTTTATGAATTATGATTTTTAGAATTAATTTATAATTTTTATATTTTTCATTTCATATGCTACAAGAAATAGTTATATATATATATATATATATATATATTAAAGCATTATGCTATACATTTCTTTTACATGCAATACCGACTTGTCTTGCGCTACACACAATAGCAAATTGGCTTATGCTACATGCAATACAAAATTGGATTACGCTATAGGAAATACCTTCTTGGATTGAAATGCACACAATACCAAATTTTCTTGTTCTATACACAATACTAACTTGTCTTGTGCTACCCGCAACACCGACTTATGGTACATTACACACAACACTAATGTTTCTACAAAACAACATTTTATTGTTATAATTATTTAAATGAAATAATTATAACCTAGCCATTGAATTTAGTTATATAAATTTTAATAACTAACTTTGAAATATTATTTATAATTTTTTTTATATAGATAAAAAATATTGATAATGAAAGACATGATTTTTGTTGATGTCCTTTACGTTTAAAAATACCATTTTTTTAACAATACTCTTTAAATAATAAAATTAATTTAAAATGAAACTAGAAATTTAATTTGATAAAATAAAATTCATTTTATAATTTAAAATACTGAAATTATTTTAGGGTGAATATTTGGTATTTTTCTGAGCAATGTCATTTTTTGATGAATGGTGAAAAATACCACGTTTTAGTTAATAACTACCTTTTCATTTAAATAATTATTAATTTTAAATTATACATTAAATTTATTTTAAGGTCACATTATATCAATTATAAATCTATTAACACCATTTTGGTGATTATAATCAACTTTACTTTGAAATTGAATATAAAAACATACAAACCTTTGACCATTTTCCTACTTTAAAAACCTGTTATTTCATCCCATCGACAGGATTAGAAATAATCTTAATTTTTGAACTTATATGAATTTAATTTATAAAATCATACATAAATTATTTTAATCAGTAAAAAATTTAGATTATAATAAAATCAACTTAATTTTTTTCTAAAAAGGATTTGTAAAAGTGTTTAAAATCAATCATAGTGATTAAGGTCCAATGAAGCTTAATTAGGGACTAAACCTCAATCTTAGGGGACGAAAAAACCTATAAACTTGTTAAAAGTGCATTTTTTCCATTATTCATCCATAAACTTTAAATTATTGATTTATGTTGGTTTGGTTTGACTTTTTTACGTAAGAACATGTGTACGCCAAACTTGTTTTAAAAAATTCTAAGTGAGTCTTTTTCCTTCCCTATAAAAGGCCACCACCACTCCCACTTATTCACAAATATCAAACCTATTAGTTTAGAAATAGATATAAAAAATACACTTCTAAACAACCCTCTATTACACCTAAATTGTTCTCTTGGGAATAAGAAAATCAAAGGTAGCCTTTCGGCACACACCAAAAGGAGTTACCCGATTAAGAGGTAACATATTCTCTCAATTCCTTTATTTTGTTTTCCTTCTACACCTGATAAAAATATCTTTATTATATGCTTATATAAAAAAATTATCCTCAATTTAATATTATCTTGTTTTGTAAATTTTTCTAGCTACACTTACACACACCTCCATCTAATGGGTAACGAACATATTGTTTTGTGTATGGAGAACAACTGCCTCACAAAATAATGCTTTTTATTTTACATTACTACCTAGCATTGTTTCCATTATAATGGAAACTCTATTTATATATTTCATATATTACATTTATTATGTATTTAAGATTATTTGTTCCTTTTTACAACAAATGTATTTTTACTTTCCATTTTGTGTTAATACAAAAATTTCATTTGAGGAAGTGTGGACTACCTCTCCCTCAAAGAAATATAATTCGTTCATACACCACATGGATTGTATTAAGTATGGTTTTTGTAAATATAGAAGATAAATATGATATAATAAATCTAATTTAATAATTATATGTATATATATATGTTTCTTTTACTCTCTTCTTATCAATACGACAATTAAACAGAAATAGTGTTCATGCGGTTGTACAACCTACCGTCTCTGTGAATGATGTATTCTATTTCATACTTATATAATATATAGATTATTATAACACATGTATAATTTATATAAATGATATTTTTATCATGTTTTACATTCTCTAAATCATGATATAACGTATCAATACCAAATATATAACAAATTAAGACACATGCTAATAATAAATCGAATATTTCTTGAATTGAAACCTTAACATAGTATTGTTAACAAGAGGGTAATATAAGGATCTAATAAAAACATATAAAAAAATTAGATATAATAATATGGTTCTTTAAAAGATTTATAATAAATTTATATTTATTATAAATGTTCTTTGAAAGTGTACAATGAGAGTCAAGATACAACGTATGGGAATTTAATCTCATTTTTTATTTCAGTGAAATACATCCTATTTTTTCTACTGTTTACATTTGTGTGGTGTATGTACTGAAAATTATTTTATTATATTTATATTATAATTAAATTTATTTTTATTAACATATCCATTTTATGATATTTATTTCATTGGGTTTATCTTTCAAAGTTACCAAATCGGTAGAATATTTGTGTCTCGATTTGCCTTCTTTGAGACTCGCCTTTTCTTATGCACCTAAAAAAAATTTCTAGGTGTATATACTTTCATTTTACATATTATATAATGATATTTTGTCCTTTAATTATATTTTAATCTTTCTTTTAGTTTACTTTTCTTACATGGAGTGTAGTATCTCATGTTACCATGATATAAGAGTGTATTGAGACAATCTCATCGCTCATCATGATTGTTTATGTTTATTATTCATTTGATGAAAAGTTTTGAATAATATCTAAAGAACATTAATTCACCTACGGTTTAAATTATTTATTCATATGTTGGTACCATTTTTCTTCTATTTGGTACATATGATAGTTAAGAATTTATTTTTAAGAAAGCCCTGCTTTACCCTCTCTTCGGTCGGAAATCTATGTTATTTTAAAACCATGTTCTCTAAAAAAGGGTTTCCAATAATATTATACTAATAACCTATGATCATTAAAATAAATATTTACCCCTTTTTCTTTTACTAATGTTTTTAAAGGAATATTCTTGTCTCTTTCAAAATGAGGCATTTTTCTAACCGTTTTACCGTGCAAAAGGATTGTTATTTTTACCTTATAAAACATATACAAACTTATCCACCTTCAATCCTTTGAATATTTATTTTCTTATTTAAAGCTTAATTTTTTATTTTTTTAATCTATATTTTTAAATAAATGGGTTTCAAAACGTTTTTATTCTCCTCTTATATGTTTCCAGGAAAATAGTTTTTAAAAAAATTCAAGATTTTTTAATAAGTTTTTAAGGAAAATGGTTTTCAAAATGTTTTAATGATTATTTTATATGTTTTAAAGGAAAATATTTTTCAAAAAATTTTCAATAATTATTTCTATGTTTTAAAAAAATTAAAATAAATGTTTTCAAAAAAAATTACATAATAAAGAGGGTTTTTTCTTAAGAAGAAAGGATATTTTTCTAAATAAATGTTTTTAAAATATCCTTCTAATTTATTTTCCTTTTAAGATAACATATTTTGATGTTAGTGATTTTAATATCAAAAATTATTCGAAGTTTACATTCATATCCTTTCTTGAATGGTTATGTTTTTATGGAATGATACTTATGACACCCATTTCTATTCCATGGTCTATATGTTTTTGGAATGAACCTATTTTCATAGGTTATGATTTTATGAAGTGAAACCTACCTATTTTCCATAGTTTATCATTTAAGGAAATGTTAATGATTCCCAATTCATTTCATGTGTTATAATTTGATGTTTATAAAACCCATCTATTTTTATGGGTTATGATATGATGACGTTTTATTACCATATGGAACATGTATGAATGATTTATTTATGATATGGGTGTAATCTATATCTCTGTATAATCCATTGGGTAATTATGGATGACTCGTGAGTATAAATGTTATGCATGAACCTGATTAAATGTTTACAATGTTATGCATGGACCTGGTTTCATGTCTATAAGTATATTTGTGAACCTAATTACATTTTCACAATTTTATGTGTGAATCTGATTACATGTTCACAATGTTATGCATAGACCTTGTTTGATGTCAAAAAATTTATGCATGAACTTGATTAAATGTTCACAATGTTATGTGTGAACCTAATTACATGTTTATAATGTTGTACATGGACCTGGTTTTATGTTCATATTGTTATTCATGAACCTGATTACACATTCCAATTATAACATATAGACCGGGTTTCATGTCCATAAGTTGATGTGGGGGGATAATTTCATGTTCTTAACTTAATTAGTGAACATGTTTCTACTTATACATGTTCAAAACATTATAAACCAATTTTCATGCCGAAAATTCCCTATCTTATTAATATGTTATTCTTTCATGACTTATGATTTTAATCATTTTATGATTTATGTCTTATGAACTTCCAACTTTTATTATGATCTATAATATCCAGGGTATGATCTTAAAATTTTATGCTCAAGTTTCATACACTTTTGTTTCACATTATGCTTACACATTTCTTTTATTTACCCTTAGTGAGCATTTGAGCTCACCCCTTTCTTATGTTTCATTTCCCCAGGTTATGAAGAATGGTTTTAGGTATAAGTTTTAAAGGTGGGGATCTTTATGGTAGATGTTGAAGATCTTTCATGAGGATAGAAGATTATGTTTCCAAGTTTCCAAAGACGCTAAACTATTTTGGTCCACATGCATGTAGTTTTGTAATGTACTGAGTATTCATCTAAAATTATGTAACATCCATGAATGTTATGCCTCAGTCACTATATTATTAATATATAAAATACCTCTTAACCATAATATATTTAGTTTCTTAAAATAAAACAAATATAAAGCTAATTTTAAAACAAATACATTTTTAGCATAAAATGATCTTATTATTTATTTAGACATGATAATTGAATTTCATATGTGAATTAGAAATAAAAGTGAAAATTATTTTTATTTATACATATATTTCATAATTTTTTATTATATTTATAACCTCTAATTAAAGGTACTATTTTTTTGGTTATATAATGTTTTTTAGATCATTTTGGTTTGGTGTTGCGTATGAATCCAATTATGAAACACATTAGGTTTCAAAAAAAATTAATTTAAAAAATCAGGGTGTTGAATTCTTCATACATTAAATAAATTTTTTCCTTATAATTTTATAAATCACTTTTTGATATAATATTTAAGGGTGTTCTTAAGATAAGAATGATGAAAGAAAAAATATATACTAATGCATCAACCTATGTATCTAAGGTTATACTATGAAACTCATTTTTTACCTCTTAATAAACCTTGGTATTGATTTTCATTTATCACAAAAATTTATTCCAAATATTCTTCCTCAAATGGCGATATTACATAGGTTTTTATAGAGACATGTCTTTCACAGCTTGATTCTCATTATCCTGATTCCAACTATACATTAAAACCAAAATGGTTCTGATAATATCATATAAAAGTATATTAAATGATCATATGAATATCAAAACTCAATCACATTATGCCTTATCCTATGAATCCTTTATTTCAACCTATAACACTTTCAGTTCAACTATGATATTATGGGATAACCATATATCTCATTTAGTTTAACTAAGGTTTTCTAGGTTGTTTTCCTATTAAGTTCTCTGATAAAAATACATTCAATCACTCAAAATTTAATATTTTCTTAAGATAGAGATGAACGTCCTAGATAGTCAAGGTGATCTGATATGACTTAAATATATTTAATTCCCTCATAATGGTTTATAAAAATCATATATCTTTATAAAGAATATCCCCTATGAATTTCTATCTATGTGTGTAGTCTTAGATGCACTCAATATTCTCTAAGTGAAGATATAGTTAAGAGAAAACTCATCTTTTTCATGGTGATTGTCACTATGTTCATTTTTCCCTAATCCTTCCACTATCTAGGTAGGGATTTCCTTACTAAAAACCCACAAAATAAATACTTAATAATTTTTTTGGATATTTTCATAAAAAAAATTATTCGTATGGTTTTCACAAAATTTATCTCATCCAAATTCTAAAATAGCATAAAATACCCAATATTACCCCAACTAACCTAAAGTTTTATCTATACCATTGAAATTATAATCAACCTTAACTTATAAACCATTTATTACATTTATTGCTATTAAATTTTCCACAAATAATAACATATTAATATATAAAGTTATCTAAACTCTACTCTAATAACAATTGTAATTCCTTTGACATAAGTGTCTCATAATTACATGACTTATATTAATTATTTCATTAAATACATTTCCATGACCTTTTATTCATAATGTTTTTGATAAATAAGACACATGATATAATAGTAAATCCTATGTAATTATCATCAAACGAAAATTTTCCCCACTACATTAGGATATACATAATTAATAATAATTATTCAATATCTCCAACACATGTTATTCTTCTAGAAATATAAAGTTTAATATTTTTCTTCATAACCTGGGGAAATGGAAACATAAGAAGTGTGAGCTGAAATGATTGGTAAGGTAAAGAATGTATTATAAGATATAATATAATAATTAAGTGATGAATAATATGGTAGAAAACAAATGGTAATTAAATAATTCTATATAACTAACCACATGAGATTAAAATAAATTCATTCTTAATAATATAAATAAAAACATGGAAAATAATAACTTATTTCATGGGGATGGAATGAATAATTATGAATTTTTCACGGCCTTGTTACAATACATTCCGTACCATAATTTCTCTATGCCAAGACATATTCTTTTTGTTAATACCGTAAATAATACATCTAAATTAATGGGCAGGCAAACCCGAAATATTCTATCTAGTTTGTCTCTTGAAACCTATTAATGCATCAAGGATTTAATGTTGGACCCACCCATCACTAATTAAATACAACACATTCATAATATAAAGTAATGAATAAACCAAATGATACATAATCAACATGACTTGGTAATAAATAAACATTCATATTAAAAGTATAAGTATATTCTTTTTCAAAATTTCCCTAATAAATAAATTGAATAGCTCATTTTGTATGCATCCCACTAATTAACACCATATAGAGTGATGGGTATAAGTTTTTGTCAATAGTTTCCACTGTAAATAAATAAAATTAAAAGATCATATGAAATACAAAAAAATGTTAATATAATTAATATGTAATATCTCAACAACATTTAATGATGTTGACATTGATGAGAACACCTTCCTAAAAACACTCTAAATGGTATCATATTTAAAGGTTTCAAGAACTAGATTATTTAACACCATGAGTTAAATACCCCAAAACAGAATATTATGGTAGGATTTATATGTTAATTCATGAAATATAACTCTAAATTAAGTAAAAACCATTTAATAGAATGAATTAAAAGGAATTGAAGTGTTAAAATTTCTTCTATGAAACATTTTTAATAATTCCATAGAAAGATGATGTTATAAGTTACTTTAAAAAGTAATTTTCAAATTAATAACATGTTATCCCATTTAAAAAATAATAATAATTTAAAATGAATATCAATAATAGATTCATGAAAATATAATAAATATTTTTTAAAGGAAATGTAGAGTGGAAGACAAAACATACAATCATTAAGGGAAATCCATTAAAATATTTTTAAAAAACTAGATTGAAAACCCATATCATTAAAAGGATAGAAAAAACCATTTAAAAGGGATAAAGATAAATATTCATTTCACAATAAATAATTCACAATTAAGTTTCCAAATAATGAAATTATTGGTGGTAATAGTCATCATGGGTATGGATGATAAAGTTCTTTATTTGGAATGATGAGAATTATTCTTAACAACATTATACATTTATGATAAATAAATGCCTGAATGAAGGAAATTTAAATTAAAAATTAGTTTTTACATATAGAATAAGATAAAATAACATATAAAAAATTTATACTTCAATAATATAAGAAATGAATAAATATGTTCAAAAAGAAAAATCACAATTCAATGATCTAAAATTGAATGGAAAAAGACCCTACAAATTAAGAAATAATTTAATAAAATACCATGGACAAAAAGATATAATTTGAAATGTAAATACCAAAAATAAATTGTAATTAATGATATTATATATCTAATAGGTTGTATACATTCCATTTAAATGAAATTAGGTGCCTAAAAACATGTCTCAAAGAAAATAAAATTGAGATGAAACACCCTCACATCATCATTACCTTTGCAATAGAAAACCATTGAATGGTAAAATGTAATATGGATTGGTAAATATAATATATTTCTTGATAAAATATGATAAAATAAATTCATTTCAAATATATAATCCACAAAAATATAAAAAAATGTGGTAAATATGAATCATATCTCAATGAAAAAAAATTTATATTTGAAAACCATTAACTTTAATCCCACATAGTCAAACATGATATAACCACCTATATGAAAGAAATAGCTTTAAAAATAATCTACTTAATAACCTTATTCAAACCAATAACCTTTTTTAGGCATTATTTATAATAATTTTTTTAAAATATATTATTTCTTTATATTTTATTTTAATCATTGGATGTTATTTGTATTTATTATTTATTTAATACCGGTTTCATAATTGTGTTATTTATTCCTTAATGTTTCATAATTTTGAGATAATTATAGGTACTTTAATAGATATTTTTTAATTATTTATAATGTTATAATATTATTTCATATGTATTTTATTTATGATTGGTGAAAAAAAAGTTGGAGACGATCTTGTTTCTATAATTTTTAACAAACAAATGGGTGGTATAATAATAATAAGATAAATATTAATAAAACCTTTCCAATATCTTAAAAAACATTTTCTCATTAATGTCTAATAACACAATTTTTTTAATATTTAATAATCATATATGATATATATTTATATCATTGTTCATGTTGGTGGTTAAACTGACCCAAACAAGAACAAGTTATAATCAATGGGTGAGTGTGGTTAAGAAAGTTATTATTTTGGAATAATATCAATATTAATAAATTATAATGATGTTATTTATGTTTTTTAAGGCTTTTTCTTATATTTTAATGGATATTTATAATTAATAAAACACTGTATGAAAAACTAATTACGTTGCTTTGGTGGAGGCAGTGGTTTGTACATACGCATGGGTGACACGTCCGTTTTCCAAATAATGGGAGGAATATAGGGAATTTTTTATAATATAAAAATATTAATAAGGATATAAATTTATTATTAATTCATTAAATTCCACCTTTTAACCATACATATAAGGAAATGATGGATAATAAAACATGTATTTTATAAATGTAGTAGTTCTCACATATACATGATGACATTTTGGTTTTTCTAAGTAAAAGGGAAAGGGTACTTAATAATTTTTCCATCACCATAATAACATTTATTTATATTAATGATAAAAATTTAATTATAATATAATGGATAAAATATATCTTAATGGGGTGAGAGATAAATAAAGGTATTGAAATGGAAAAGGAGTAATTATAAATTTTAACCATATTGCATGGAAAACATATTTTTTAAATGGGTTATGCCTTTGAAGGGTGGCCTTTTAATAAGACCATAACCATTATGTGGGGATAGAAATTCTTTTTATGGGTTTTCTTTGAGTTTTGGATGAAATAAGTGGCTTTGGGTGTGAGGATAATTGGGGCGGTGATGGTTCCTTTTATAAGTGGAGATAGTGGCATTTTTGTAATAATATAAAAGGCCAATTCACTATTAAAGAATAAAATGGATCTAATTATGGAAACTAATGGGGGTATTTTATAGATTATGGTCAATAAATCTTCATACATAAATCTTCACACATGTTTTTAACTCTCCTACTCTATGTTTTTTTACTTCTATCATTTATAGTTCTTAACATGGTATCTAATTTTTACAAAAGTAATTTAATTTTAATTCCAAAAAATAAAATGTATATTGTTAAATAATTTAGACCTAATAATAATAGATATGAAATAATAAAATTTAAAATAAAATATATAATGATGATAAAATTTAATTTTAATATTTTCACAAAAAACATGTAAAAACCATTTTTTGAAAAAGTGTATTTTTATGCATAAAATTTATTACTATGGGAAAATTATAATTGTTATTGATTTTATGGAATTAATTGGTTTTTTAATAAAATAATTATTTGTTTTTAAAAATATTAAAATACTAAAATACCTTTCTTGAAAACTTAATTAAAAGAAAAAATGAAAACAGGTTTTTATTATATTAAATGAATACTTACGTTTCAAAATGTTAAACATGGGTTTTATAAATTCAAGTTAGTATTTTTTTAATAAATAATTTTACTCCTTAAATATGTTTTTTATCATTAAATTTTTTTACTATTTTTTAAATGTCACACATAGTATATGATAATGCTATAAATTCTACAGTATTGGAATAAAGAGTATTTTTTACTATTCACCTAAAAATAAACTATTTCAACAAAATATTAAAAAAATTTAAGATAATATTTTTATTTTAAATCCAAAAATTATGTTATATTGTTCAAATTTTAACTCTAAAATTTCATAATTTATCTTTTAAAGAAGAATAAAAAAATAAAACGTTAACTCTTTTTATAAGAAAATAACTTTTAAAATATTAATTATTCTAATTATGATTACCTATAAATTACTGATTAAATTAATTTAAATATATTATTAATATAAACAATAATTTTTTTCTATAATATATTTAGTTTCTCATAATAAATTTTATAAAATCAAATTTTAGAAAAAAAATTATCATAAAATGGTCATATTAGTTATTTAGTAAGGATAATCGAATTTCATAAGTGAATTAGTATTAAAAGTGAAATTTATTTGTATATATAAATGAATTCAGTAATTTTTTCATCATTATTTTTACCCTACAATTAAACGGCTATATTACAATGGTTATATAATGTTTCAAGGTTTATTTTTGTTCACTCTTGTGTTTGTAGCATGATATCAAACACAATGGGTTTTAAAATAAAATATAATTTAACACCTCAAGGTTTCACATTGGATATGTAAAATTGGGAATGTGGTTGGGAAAGCATGGTAGGGAACTCGAGGTAAAATGTACACAACAAGGCAGTAAAGGAATAGTTTATGTGACAAGGTGTGAAAGGAAGGGTGTTTGTTGAAGAGAATGGGTCTCTTGGGAACACATGGAGTTAAGCACAAGAGTTAGGGCATCGACCATTAGGGAATGTGCAGTTCTTAGTGTAAGTATGGAAGTTGATAAAACTTCATCATAAAATTATATATTTCAATGGTCATAAGGTTTTATCCATAATTCTTTTTTATAACCATGAGATATAAAATTTATGTCTATAAAGTTAGATAGATCACTAGATAAATTATTTACCGATGGTATGTATTTTCTAAGGCTAAAGGAGGATTATAGAGGTTCTAAAAATGTTTTTATATATTGTTGGAACATTTTCTCCTACAACGTGTGAAATCTATAGCCTAATCCTAGTGGGAGTTTATCACCACCATGCCACCGAAATTGGGGTACATATTTGAAATGGATTTGTCCTCAATATGTAAGCAATCACCCTACTCATGGGGATAATATTGATGTCTTACTCACTGATTTTGACACTCCATTATCTTCTAGTCAACTCATTTCTGTTGAGTGAAGCTCATATTATGGTCTTCTTGGAAAATTATATGCCATATTTTCTAGCACCCATACTCCCCAATGCATTGATTAGCCCTCACAGTTAGTCAGAAACCCCTTACATTTGGGGATGCGTGTAAGAGGGTACTTACCACTCTATATCAGACTCAGTTAACTAGGATAAATAATTACAAAGTTTTATTATATATCATGTTTATTTACTTATTTTTTGGTTTATTTAGTTGGGATAAATGATGGTCGAGACTCAAGTTGGATTCTATGATTGTGATTGGACAACACCTGTATAGTGGACACTGGAGTTTCTAGGATAGTGGGGGATGATGTTATTTTTTATAAGATTATATTTTCTTGTTTTTATTCAAGTTATATCTTTAATTTATGTTTTATGGTTTCCCCATTTACAAGTGTGGAGAGATAGTGTGAGTTTACACATCATTATTATCATATTCGTTCATATATCATTTGTTTACTTGTATGAGACAAAAAAAGTGTTTTAAAATTGGTGACATAATTAATTAAATAATTATTATTATTTATTTTTTATAAATAAATTATTAATTTCATCTAATTAATTAAAACCAAGATTTTATTTATGTTTATTGCTTGTATATAACTATGATATCTATTTAAGCACAAGTAATGTAGGCTTGTGCCTTAGGTATCTAGTGGGTTGTAAATTTATCATGACTTATAGACTAACAAATTTGTGGGTATCTTATTATATGAATTAGTTTTCCTTTTTTTCATTGGATAGATCTGGGGAAGTGTTTTTTGTCTGTATTCTCATTTATTCTTAGATTTTATCAAGATTTAAGTAATTTTAAAAAAAATACTATAGATTAATGGTATCACATTTCAAAAAATATATCTTTGATAACATTTCATATATACAAATATGTAATGGTTGAGAATGTTCTTAAGGGTAAATATTTCTTGGTTTTTTCTCAAGTTAATCAATAGGTAGTGTTTGAGCATGCTCTAGAGGCCTCTCCAGCAGTCCAGTCAGTTGAAATTGTTCATCTATGATGATTTTCATAGTACCTATTTGAGGTGGTGGAGTACTCAGATGTAAGGCTATCATGGTATCATTCACCCAAGACTACTACAAGCAATATATCTGAGTATCACATGAAATAGAGTTTTCTTTGGACAACAAGAAATGATTTGAAATGGATGATAGTATTTTTATCTCATTGATACACAGGGGGATAAGTGAGTGATTTTTGACACATTAATGCCATAAGGAATGGATAGGATATTGTGGGGTATGATGGTTCAAGTGAGGAGGTCTGTAGGATTATCATGGGAGGCCTTAAGTGACAAATTTTGGATAAATTATTTCTCAAATACCCCAATGTTTAATAATATTTGGAGTTTATAATTATCTATCTTATATTTCAATCGGTTATAGGTTATACTACCTATTTATCTAAGCTATTAAAGATTTATTTTTTTATCTCTTGGAATGGGGTTTACAAGTACTATTAGTTTCATATTATTCTTCTTCCATATTTGGGGAAATGGGAAAGGATATTCAATTTGAAAACATGTTCTTAGGTAGTTTGAAAGCCTTTCACTACTAAAAAGAGAATGAAAGAGGGAAACATATTGGGATCTTACCCTTTCATTAGTGAAGATAGTGGTGTACCAACTAGTAGAGATGGTTGTACCTTGTCTGGTGGTAGTAATAAGAGATATAACTATATGTTCTAGGGTGGAATGACATTTCTATGGAATGGTATAGAAGTATTTCTTCCTCCTTCAAAAGGGTGTCATTTTATATGTAACCAATGTGGGAGGCATGTTCATTTGCATATAGTTTTTCTCTACCCACCAAGGGAGTTCCATTCTTACAATAGGATGGGTCAGCTACAACATTATTATAGGGTAATTCTATGGTAGGTTTTATTTATAGGATCGGGTTAGACCTGACTCCTTGAGCTTTGTCGGGGGGCCTTAGAAAACAGATAGAAGGGGTTTTATGGGATGTCAAAATGTTTCAGTAGTTGAGGATATCAGAGGAAGAAGAATGAAGTTCCTTGGGTGTTAGTTCCTTATGGTATCTAGGGACCACATGGTTAGGGTAGTGGATCCAATACAATTAGTATTTTCTCACTAGACTCGATTCCATATTATGGGGGAAAGTGTTCTTAGATATTTAGAGGTTTGGTTTTTGTTTATTTTATTCTTTTTTGACGATCGAATTGATATAGAAGTTTCTTCTTATTTAGTCTCCACGCATTTGGTATCTAGTT
Organism: Viscum album; assembly: GCA_963277665.1. Taxonomy (NCBI): domain Eukaryota; kingdom Viridiplantae; phylum Streptophyta; class Magnoliopsida; order Santalales; family Viscaceae; genus Viscum; species Viscum album. The sequence goes on along the minus strand of OY728129.1, from coordinate 1,379,163,740 downwards.
TGAGTATTTACCTAGAGTATTTATCTAGGAATATTTCTTTATATATTCTTCTTAATAATATTTCAAATCATGTTAGTAAATTCTCTAGGTGTACCATAGTGGTTATAGGCCACATACCCTTATGGGATTTATCGATCCTGGATATGAACATATTTGGTGTCATGTTTGAGATACATTAAATATTGTGCTTCAAGGTTGTCATCAATTTCTTCAAGTGGTGTGTGTCCTTCACATTAATTATAGTGGAAAAGAACACTTTATTTGGTGAATGGGATTGTAACGCAAGTAATATTAGATCTAATCTTAAACAACTAGGAGACATTATTCTGTGATATGCAAGATAGTTTTAATAGAAGAGAAATAAATGATTCAACCTATTTTTTCTCTAGTTATGGATTGTTTCTAAGATGTATTCCCTCGTGAATTCACATGATTACCTCTTAATAGGGAAATTTATTTTATGACTTAGATTTTGTTAGGTGATGATCTCATATCAATGTTGTATTGTCATATTGAAATGACAGAGCTAAGAGAGTTGAAGGTACAACCCATGGATCTTAAATTGAAGTGTTTTATCTATCCAAGTACCTATTCTTAGAGTTCTCCCATATTTATCAAAATTAAAATAATGATAGATTGAATTTTTTCATAGATTGTGGAATGATTAACCAAGTTGTAGTAAATAAAAGTTATCCACTTCCTTAGATAGATTTTTTTTTTTATTTGAGGTAATTTGATATTTTACCAATATTGATCTATGATTGGGATGTCATCAATTGAGAGTCATCGAAAATGTTATACCATATAATACATGTAGGATGGTTTTTGGGTTATATGAGTTCCTTGTGATTACCTTCTATTTTATGAACACACTGACAGTGTTCATGGATCACATTAACTAGATCTTCCATCCCTACTTGGACACCCTTTTTATGATATTATTTGATGATATTCTGGAATATTGTTAGACTTAGGGGGTGTATGGAGAGTATCTTGGAAAAGTATTTATTATTATTTGAGTGTATCACTTATATTTAGAGATCTTGAAATGTTATTTCTAAATTTAAGAGGTGTTATTTCTCAAGCATTTTATTTTAGAGTTATGAATATATATTGATCTAGATAATGTGGTAGTTGATCTATCTTTGTATTAATCCTTGAATGAGTTTGAGTTTAAAATCTTCCTTGGAATAAATGGATATTATAGGATATTCATTGAGAATTTGTCTTTCATAGAAGTTCTTATAATAGGCTTAATTAAGAAAGGGGTTAAATTTGAAGGGATAGATCAGTGTGAAGTGATATTTCTAGATTTAATGGTGAGGTGTATGTTTTCTTCTATTTTATTCTCCTTTACCCAGGAAAGAGTTATATCCTATATTATGATTCCTCTAGGGTTAGTTTTAGATTTTTTCTAATAAAGGTGGTGTAATGTCCTGCCCTTGGTATGTGGACACTAACTGGTTCCTAAACACTAGTGGAGTCGCCACTAGACACCAGGTGTGCCTCCCCATAGGCTTCAGGCTACCGACTAGTATCGGGGGTCTGGGGTGGAGTTTTGGAAATACAATACCCCCATATCAAAGTGTTTAATAATAGATAAAATAACTAAACATCAACCATAACATACATAGTCATATTATGTGGAATAAATAACATATCCATCAATAATAGATGAAATATAGCATGCAATAAATTTTATAGACTCACTAGTTTCCCACGTAAGACACTAAATATACATAAAAATACAGGAATAAAATAAAAGTATATTAGGATATACAACATCCTTGAGTATCACAATATCCTAATATTTAATCCTGACTAAGCTATCCCATTCAATCCATCTACCTCGGGCCACTACACAACCTAAACCTTTAACCAATGAAGTATGCTTGGGTACCCAATTTTCATGGCCTCCTGAGAAGGGTGTGAGTATAGATTAGTAGAGCACATCTAACATGGTCTTGTATATAACAATTAAATAAAGTATATTTATATGATTTGATCAATTGAATAGATAAATAAAACTGTCAAAGAATAAATAAATCACCATTGTTAATCTTTAGGTTCTGCTATTTAACCCCATTATCAACCCAAACCTACTTTTTCTAGTATTAGAGTTTCTATGAGCATGTCACGTAACCTTTCTAGGAAAAAAACTATCTCAGCGTCCATATATTAGTTGGTGTAATAATAGGGACTTGGGAAGTATACTAAGAAATATATATTGTTTCATGCATAACTACCATATATAAATAGTATGTCCAAAGCATCCCATAGAATCATGATACAATATGATCTATATTAAGTGAACATAAGTGATCAACAATCATCATGCATCATCACTAATCCCAATTTTGTAGTCTATAGTGATACAATAGTCATTAAGCTCTAAGATGATCCATAGAAGATAATATTAGGTGATCAAATAGTCTTTAGGCTCCATGTTGATCTATTTGTGGTAATATTAGTTGATCAATATTCATCAAGAATTATCACCAAACCCTGAGAGGTAGTACTGATAATTACATAGTCATAAAGATCCAATGTGATCCCTAAGAGGTAATAAAAAGTGATAAATAATAATTAGGGATCATTATAGAAACATAATAGGTAATCCTAATAATTCCATAGTCATCGGGATAAAATGTCAAACCCCAGGAGGTAATTCTGGGCATTCCATTATCATCGAGCTTCATCGATAAACCCCAAGAGGTAATTATGAAATAGATCAAAAATTAATTTATGTTATTAATATAATAACTCTTATTTTATAATGACTATTTTACTATAATAGAATATAAATACTATTAAATTTCATAATAACATAACATATCAATAATATTTACTATAATATATAATAATGGTACAAAAAGGTAAATGAAAATGAATATTGCACACACTAAGGGAAGCACCATACACCTAAATTCTCCCATAAATATCACTCCAACCATAAAGACTATAAAAACAAATATAATTGTTAAGAATGTGATATAAATTATCATGTGATGTTTAGAATATTCGTAAGAGAAGTATTGAATGTTGATGTTTGAGCATAGTAGTGTATATATAGGGTGGAAATGGAAATATGATCGTTAGGATTTGGTCGTTACCATATCATTACCTGAAAATTGCAATGTTCCTGTTATATGACCATTGGATTAGTAATAATATCCAATAGAATAAAACAATAATAGTTTTAAACTAAATTCAAAAATATTATAATTATATTTTATTTATATTGTTATATATTAAAATATTCATTATAAATCAATACCAATGATATAATAAAATTCATGAACATTTAAATTGAATAAATAATGTGTTTCCCTTAGAAAAAATTTTCTATAGAGAATATGTAATTTTTATTTAAAATAATTATTTCTCATAATTAGGAAATTATTTTCATAAAAAACATTATATTTCAAATCATCAAATTGAAATTAGGGTAGAGTGAGATTTTGAGAATTTTTTTAAAAAAACTATTTTTTTAGTAAATAATAAAAATATAGTTTTATATTTTTAGTATGTTTTGTGACTTCATAAATATGTAATTATGATGTAATAATTAATAAAATTTTATCAAAGAGAGAAAATAAGTGTTTTATTATATTATTTATTTTAATGGATAAAAATAAATTTCTAAACCTATAAATAACTGCCCAAAGTCTAAAATGGATTTTATGGTTTTGAAAATATTATTTTGTAGAGAAATTATTAACCCCTTCCAAAATTAAAATAAAATAATGAATTTTGGTTCTAAGATTAAATTATATCAAAACCACCTTCTTAATTTCATAAGACATGATCCAAAACCAAGGGTAGGCTCATGGTTTTGTATTATCAACAATGTAGACTTGAAGGCCAATATTTAGAAATTAATAAATAATCCTCCCATGTCTATTTTAAATACCCACCCACTATCCAATTATTATCCACTCCCAATCCATTAATCATGATTTTATATAACATCCCAGTCTTAATGTACATATAAAATAAATAAATTTGGCATAATACTTGAAAACATTTTACAATTGGACGCCCAAAGACCATATTAGTTTAACACCTTTGGAAACATGGAAATGTAAACGGAGGTATATAATCAAGCTAAATTATCCCAAATTATGTTCTCCAAGAATAGAACCCCACTTATTCATATCATACATGAAATACATCTTCATAACCTGTTAATGAAAACATACAAAGGGGTGAGCTCATATGCTCAGTAATTGTAAATAAGGGAGACTTGTAAGTATAACCACGAGTATAGGGGTATGATAATGTGATCATAATATTATATGTTCATTCCCTTCATATCAAATATCACAAAAATGAATTCTGGAATAATGTTTGGCAGCTCATAAGAAATGAATCATATGGAAAAATATTTTTTATTCCATGAAAGCATAAATAAGGAATAAGACATAGAATTTGGGGCATACATATATGAATATAAAATCTATGTCAAGGATACCTACCAAGACCTTTATAACATGTTAGGATTGGGTTAAGACCCATTAATCTACTTTAATCTTGGGATAAAACTCATGTTCCCTCTTTCATTTATTCTTGGGATAAAACCCATGTACCTTATTATTTTTAGGTTTGGGATACAACACACATGTACCTTCTTATTTTTGGTCTTGGGATATAACCTATATACCCTCTTATATTTATGTTTTAGGAGAAAACACATGTATATTCAGGTTTTTTGAATTGGGTTACAACCCATGCTCCCTTTGAGATCATATAAAAATTCTCATTACCCAATGCATTGTAGGGAGATATAGGTCCCACCCATCATATAATAACTCATACATACATGTACCATAAGATAATAAATCTTATATAATGACCCATAAAAATATGGGATATATAAACATCAAATCATATCACATGAAACAAAATTGGTATCATAAATATTTCATCACATCATAAAATATGGAAAATATATAGGTGTCATAATCATTTCATCAAATCATAACCCATGGAATGAAGTGGTTATCAAAATCATATTACCCATGGAAGAGAAATAGGTGTCATAAGCATCATTAAATCAAGACATAAACCATTCAAAAAATAATATGAATGTAATCTTTGGATAATTTCCTAGAAGGTATTGAGTAACATCAATGGATGTTATCATAAATAGAAAATAACGTGGAGGGATATTTTAAAAATATTTCTTGAGTTAAATATCCTCTCTTCTCTGAAAAAGTTTTTTGAAACATAAAAACTTTTGAAACCCATTTACCTGAAATTAAACTTGAAAAGTTATAAAGAAATATTTGAAAAAAATGGAAAACTTTTTCTTTGAAAATAAATAAATAGTGATTGATATTTTTTTGAAAACCTTTTTACTTTAAAACTTATAAAATTATCTTGAAATCTTTTTGAAACCCCTTTTCTTTGAAAACATTTAAAAGAAGCTTGAAAACGTTTTGAAAAATATTTATTTGAAAATAATTTTCTAACTTATAAAGAATGATTAAAAATATTTTAAAAACAAATTTCCTTACAAATAATCTTAAATATATATATAAATAAATCTTGAAAACAGAAAACATTGTTTGAAAGAACATAGATTTCCAATTGAAGAGAGAGGTAAAGTAGGGCTTTCTTAAAAACAATTTCTTAACTATCTTATTTAATAAAGAGTTTAAAAATGATACTGATACATGAATATTTCATGACTAAATAGATAATAATAAAATTCATGAGTTTTCCTAATATACGGATCATAATATTTCATATAAGGAAGCATAAACATAAATAATCTAGAAAAGCGATGAGATTATTTCAATAAACTCTTACCACTTGGTAACATTGAAACATACTCCCCATGTAATAAAATGAAATTAAATTAAAATTAAAATATCATGTAAATAATTAGATTCATGATATAAAATTTTAAATTCATTATTTTCACCTCATGGAAATATATAGGTGCATAATATGACATCTATCTTAAGGAATGGAAATTGAGACAAAATTACTTTACCAAATTGGAAAATTTTGAAAAATTAACCCCCAGATATAAATATCTTAAAATTTATATGTCAATATCCCTAAATTTAATTATAATAATTATATAATTCATCCATGGTAAGTATACACACCACATAAAAGGAATGTGTGGGTAATAGAGCATGCATCTCATTGAAATAAAACATGAGATGAAATTATCTTACCTTGTGACTTAAATCTCATATCATGTATTGTTTTATTATTACTTGATATTACTTACTTCTTAACAATTCTATTATAAGATTTCACTTCTGGTAATATCTGCTTTGTTCTTCACATGTGTCTTAATTTGTTATATCTTTGGTCTTTATGCTTATGTAATGATTTACATAATTTAATACATGATATAAATATCATTTATTTTCATTATATTTGTATTATAATAATCTATATAATATATAATTATGAAATTGAATACACCAATCATGTAGACGGTAAGTCGTACGTATAGATGAATGTTGTTTTTTTTACTATAGTATTAAAAGAAAGAAAGAAAATAACATATAGGTATACATGTATATATATATATATAATTATATTATATTATCATTATTATATCATATATATCATATAATCTCACTTAACACGTCCTTAATACATTCTATGTAGTGTGTGAACAAATTGTGTCGCTTTGAGGTAGAGGTATTCCAAACTTCCTCAAATGAAATTATCGTATTTAAACCAAACAGAAAGTATAAATATATGTATTGTAAAAGTATTATAGAAGATTAAATACATAATAAATATAATATATTACATATATAAATATATTGTCTATAATATTGACTACCATGAGAGGGAATAAAGAAAAAATGAACAATCATCATTTCGTGAGGCGATAGTTTATCGTACACATAAACAACATTTTCATTACCAATTAGATGTAAGTGTGTGTAAGTGCAGGAATAAAAATTATCATAAAAAATACTAGTATATTTATAATATTGGTTATTTTATACAATCATATAATAATAATAATTTTGGGGGGGATGGATAATGGAAATAACATAAAAGAACTTGAGGAAGGATGTTACCACTTATTTGGGTAACTCCTATTGATTTGCACCAAAGGGGTTCCTTGGATTGATTTATTCCAAAAGGGGGGATTCTACGATGAGTGGAAGTATTTTTAGTATCTATTTTGTAAAATCATGGTCGATCCAAAGTGTCTTGAGAGGTGTGAGTACGTGGGAGGAAAAGATGACTTTTTATAGCAGATGAGGAGTGTCTAACTTGTAAATTTTGGGAAATGGAATTACACCCACGTTTTTTCCATGTAAATTGGATCCAATAATGGTAAAAATTATATATATATGATTATAATGTCTAAAAAATTCCATACAATGGCTTTTGGACAATTTTATAGGTTATTTAGGCCCTTAAGCTTAAGGATTAGTTCTTAGTTAAGCTTAATTTTACCTTAATCGATGTAATTACTTCACTAATCTATTTGTTCAAAAAAAATTATTTTATTAGACATTACAAATTATGATGATTCTAAATATGGAGTCCATTTTTCATAATTCAAATAAAATAATTGGTATAAATTAATTTAAATTTAATCTTGTAGTTGGGTTAACAATGTAGGTTTTTAATGTAAAATCGTTCAAAAGTTTGGAATGTTTTTATATTCAATTTCAAAGTGAAATTGATTCTAATGAAATACATTGGGTTTGTTGATAAAAATATAATCTAATTAAACATTGGAACCAATTTAAAATACAATTTATCATTATAAATATATTATAATAAAAATTAGTTTTGAATTAAAATTCATTATTTTTGTTGACAATAATTTATTAAAATCCTACTTTCATGTCAATATTTTTAACTATTAATTAAAAAATTAAACCTAATAGAAATATAAAAAAAAAATTATCCTAACCTAATTTTTATTTTTCTATTTCAAATATAAAGTTTATTTTGACATATTAAATCTATAAAAGATCCAAATATTGTATTTAAAATGGGTTCGTTATTAAAAAGTAATAAAACTACATTTATAAAAATATTGGTTTTAAAGCATAAAATTGGGTTTATTATTATCTTAAGCCTATAAAATATATTGTATGAATATAAAAAATATTTTATTAAATATAATATATATATATATATATCACATTAAAATCACTCACAAATTTTAATTAGCTTAATTTATTAGGGTAAAATAGCTTTGTGTGTATAATAATATTTTCTTTTATATTCAGTTATTTTTTATATGAATTTATAATTAATTGGTAACCAATGAATTTCTCGTATCTTTTTTTAAATGGTATATTCTTATAAAATAGTTGATATTATTCATAACCACTAATTTAATGGCTAGTTTATATTTTATTGTATTAAATAATAAAGTTTTAATAATATATTATTGTTTGGTAAAACTCGGTTTTGCGTGTTACGCAAGCCTTCAAGGAAAGTTATTATTGTGTGTAATGGAAGATAACCTCAATTTTATGTGTAGATAAAGTGAGAATTTATGTTTTTTTAATTTATAATTAACTTAGTTTTGCATATGATAGAAGAAAAATATAGTGATTTAATATAAAATAAACTATTTTAGTGTTATGTGAAATGAAAAATATCAAAAAGATTAAATTAATTAAATATATATATTTCAAAAAATCTCACTGTGTTATATTATACCACCCTTAAAATGAATTTCACCCTTGAAAATCATCTGTTTTATTATTATTTAATACCTAAAAGTTCTTTTCATAAAAATCGACATCGTAAAAATGAATACTAAAACATACTTTAAAAAAGGGAATTTTATAAACCTAACGGTTACCGAAAGTAAAATATAACTATGTTTCTATGTAGTAGAACATAGGTATAAAGTGAAAACATAAACATGGAAGATAAATTTAACTATCAAGTTCTAGAGGAGATTGATAGATAAATTGTTCGAGATAATGTTACCAATCATAAAGCCACATATCTGTGATTATCTAAGGAACCATTTGATTCATCAAAAAAGAAGGTACTAGGAAAACATTTTTAGTTTCTAGATTCTTTCCTTATAGTTTAATAATTTTTATGAGAAGTTATTCTTACTTGATTTTATTCCCTTTCATGAGTAAAATATTACCCTTTTTCATGTCTTGACAAATTTCCACTTCACTTATTTCTCCAAAAATGAAGCTGAATTTTTATTTCCTGAAGCACTAATAGATCATTAGATCCATGATAAGTCATCTCATCTCTCTTCAGTTACCATCAACACAAATGGGTTATCCAATATGATTACGTCCTCTTGTGGGGATATAATAAGTTAATCTCGAAAACATTATTCAATGTTTGATTTAAACTTTTTAAAAATGATTAACCTTATAAACCTTACATAATATAATTCACCCTTTCTTCCTTAAATATAATCTTATCCTATGCCAAAAGCATTTTTATTTGATACTTGGGTTTATCCTTGCTCTGATAGAACATTAAATGTGAATTTATTATTCCAAAATCCATGTAGAGGGATATAATCCCCTAAAACTTCACTAAAGGATGAACAAGAAGATTATCCTAGGGCTTATCTATACAAAATCTAACAAGAAACTCCCAACTAAGGGGGGAAAGGATAAGCTTTAAAATAATTTTCAATATTCACTTCATCCATTTTTATTGAATAATATTTTTATTTTTCCTTTTCCCTTAGAGTTTTTTGGGTTTATTCATATATATTATAAAGGAATCGGGGGCCCCAGCGGATGCTGAAAGTCTAGGTATTTTAAAAAATTTCATCCAAGGGACGATGGAACTAATCGTCGCCAACGATATGATCCCTGGTAAGGTCCAAGGATCTCGTGTAAGTTATAAAGAGCACAAAATTAAAATTAATAACATAACCATTTCAGATCTGAAGTGGCAGTTGACTGCCACTTGTTTCCAGTTATTATCGCTTTAAGGATACATAGCATGATCCATCTATATCATCCACACATGCTTCTAAAATATACGGGAGCACCAATCATCAAATTTCGGGAGCTAGCATGACGATCTGAAGATGCCTTCAATATCTCGATGATCACCACATCGAGATTCCTTCGATGCTTGAGAAAGATACAGATCTAAGTTCTTGGATCGAGAGTCTCTCTCTCTCTCTCTAGAGAGTTGGAGGAGATAGAGGCTCTAGTTTTTCATTCCATAAAATTAATGAATAGTTACATTGAAAGAGAGCTTCACCTCTATATATAGTGGAGTTTCCAAATACCTGGTTGGGTTCCCCAACCCCCGTTTATTTCAACATCCACTAAATAAATAATTATGATGAACTAAACTGCATCAATATTGTTTATTATTTTATCACATAACTATAATATATATAAAATATATTACGTGATAAAAACCAATCCATTTAACTCGAATTTTTATCCAACTTGATATTAAAAGAACCTTTAATATTAATATAATATTCATTCGATTAATATTATCTCGTATTTACTAAACTTTTAAATAATTTAAATAAATCCAATCCCAAATATTCATAAATTAAATAATAATGAATTTATTTAATTCTTTGGTGATCGATTCCAGGGACAACACTCAAACCTTGTGGTGGGGCCCACCATGTCCAATATACCTATTCACCAGAATAAGGCAGATTCTGGAATACACTATTGTGTGTGACCCTCTAGGGCCTTATCTCGATAGCAGTGAATAAAATCCACAAACCAAGAGTGGATTCTAGCAACCCATTGTGGCCCCTAAAGAGATAAGGATTGTCATAGAAATGAAAACTAACATACAAAAATCGATTTTTTACTATAATCTCTTTGTCATTAAATATATCATAAATTAGGACACACACTTTTGTCATCATCCTTTCTTTTCATTATTATTTGTTGATCTAATCAGATGGATTTACCTTTCGACTGCTTTTTCCAAAGACTTATAAATATAGCACCATCATTGATCAACCTGGCTTGTGATATAATACTTCGTAAACCTGTAAGTGGAAAATCCTTTCTTGACCATTCAGCCAATGTCATACCACCAATGATGCAACCAACACAAGCTACCTCGGCACGATTTCAATACCCTATTTTTTTCCTTGCATCAAAGTACGCAATCAAATGGTACACACTATTAATGGTCTCAAGTTAGGAGACCAATACACATGTTCATAGATAGGAACAACCAATGACACCCCAAACATGTGGTATTTATATTGGAAGGTATTTACTCATGATCTGACTACAAGAGACCACCATATGAAAACTTCTTGAGAAGAAGTCACAATGCTTATAAACCCTCAACACCTGATAGTCATACATATACTATGTCTGATCAGTAAGATGAATCTAGACTATAGAACATATATTTATGATTAATGTCATTGTATCTCAAGGTTCTCATTATATCATGGGATCTACTATAACCTTTTGATATGACCATTAAACTATGAATACTACCATTAATTAGTGGATTCATAAAGTCTACACTTTAATGGTAAGTAATCATCATGCATATCTAACTATATACATGATATGGTAATAAAAAGAAATACATAGTTGGGTCTAGGGCACCAACTATTTCAACACTCCCACTTTCACTAGATATAGCTTTCTAACCATACTTGTTAGCTACTCACATGATGAAGATCATGTTTCTACTGAGTAATGGCTTTAGCTGCTGGGTCTATCATGATTCCACCATGAGGTCATTTTTCTCTATGTGACCTCATCTCCTTGAGTAAAACTTCTCAAGATAAGGTATCCATGAGTATATTATTTTTTCCACTATTATAACTTGACATCTTGGCTAGTAAGTATATCATAATTTACATTATGATAATACATTACTTACTAGGTGTGATTATAATAACTAAAACAAATCATTGCATTTAATAACTGCTTCTTGGTTGCCTTAGAAGCTATAACGTACTCAATATTTGTAGATATGGCTACCACTAGATTTTATGAGCTTGACTTGCTCATATACTTATCCTAACTATGATATTAAATCACATGGATCTAAGGAATATTATTTTTTGTCTTCTTAAAACTAGTATCATTACTTATCCACTTACCAGGTACATATCTTTTGTACTTGCTGAAGTACAATTAAATAGTTTTGATTGCTTCACTTGTAGTGCTCCTGGATACAACTGATATGTTCATACTAAAATGTATTTTATGGATATATAAGTTTGTGTACATATCATGAAATATGTGATTGATCCATCTCTAAAGATAATGGATTTCTACTCGCCACATTAATCTCTTCACATGTTCCGAACATTTCAACCTGAATAGATTATTCCATGTGACATTATCAACAATTCTTAACACGAATTGTTACAACTTTTATTTTTTAATTAAATGTCAAAATATATATATGATTGACTAAGTCCAAGAAAACTTTAGATCTACCTTGATAGATCTAGTTCCCTAGATATTAGGTTGTAACTTAAGTCATTCACTAGAGAATTACTTTTATCCTAGTCTTTAACTAACTGTAAGACCAATATCTTCTGTCCATATGTTTCTAAACATATCTCGCTTGGAAAACTTTGGTGCTCCCAATAAATTTTGGTAGAATAATGGAAAAAATTAATTCAAAATTAAGGCTCTACGATCTTGTTTCTTACATTAATCCTGAACTGGATTTCAGTAACTTGCAACCTTTATTAGAATTTAATGGTATCATCATCCATTTCTGGTTGTGTCATATAGAAACCTTCCACTAAAGATGATCTTGACATTCAATGATCAATATAATTATCATAGGAGTCATCTATGACAAAAAAATATAATGGATTTAGGAATACCATCTTGGTATAACCAATCAAGCCTCATTGGTACCACGCTTGTACCATCCATGTATCAACTCATATTAACACCAACTAAAATATTCAATTTATAATTCCCTTTTCACTTTGATATATAGAATCGATTATTTAGTTGTATTTCATATTTTCAATCTTAGATAATTGTCATATACTACATACTTGTATGAAATATTATTCTCAATGAATAATTTATCACCAACCATAGTGAATATAAAACCATCACCATGGTATTATCCTTCCAACATAGTATGTGTCTCTAAAACAATCTCGTTCCATATACACATGTGGAACTTGTTCCTATTCCAACCATTTGTGCATCTCGATCATTGACTAAATGCAAAAATATCTTTCTCCCACTATCTCAAGAAAATTTTCCACCCTCTTTATTGAAATGGAATCTATTACATGACTACCAACTTTTCGGTCTTAGGGATTTAAGTAATATCCTAAGCAAGCATAAGGATAATCGCCTTAGATGCACATTGTGTTTAACTTCATGCATGTTTTTTTAAATCCTAGAAAACTCTTTGTATCTAAACACATGTCCTATTATATAATGGATTTCCATCATACTATGACTCATATGATATCCATTTATCATTTATTAGTTGGAAATTTTGTTATGGTATTTCACTATTATTTTCATGCACGTCTTGAAATATGATCGAAGTTATTGCAGGTTATAACATTATAAAATTTACATTTTGACTCTGATATATAAAATATGTGTTTAGTAATTTCTCCAAGCTACATTTTGTTGATCAATGTTAATATTTGATAATCATCATTGATCCTCCTTATAAACATCAATTTCTTTATGTAGATAAGGTAATATGCATTTAGGAATTACTCCACGCTATGTTATCATGATCGATGAATTTTTGGTCAAGATATTCTTCAGTATGCCAATCCAAAGAAACTCATATCCTCTGACCAAGCTTATACTTCACCATAATATTACATAAAAGCTTAATTAAATCTTATGAAGTATCTCTACCTCTATATTTTCCCGGAAATAGTTAATGCACAATTGTTGAACTAATTCAAAACGCTATGTGGCATACCTTTATTTCTAAAGGTTTCTTTTTCTAAACTAAAGATGACAATAATACCAAATCTGTTCAGTTTTTTCAAGCCTAAATACCATATTGGGTATATTATTAATGTCCACTTATAGTTTTACTTGACAAAGAATTATCTTTCTACAACTGGATAAGTATTATATTTTATATTCATCATGTATTACCTTTGATTCAAGTATGTTTGAACTATTTGTTGAGTATGTTACACCAAAAACAACATTCATTTCTAAACTTGTAATAATGTCTCATTATGTCCAAATATCACATGAGATAAATGTGTTGGTTATACTTAACCAATTTTTCAACATTAATCAATTCACTTGGAAACTAGAAGTTATGTGTGTCTCTCCACAGACATAGGAATCACCCTATCTCATCTTCTTGGAGAAGACACCTTACTTCTTGTAACGTTCATACTCTTACATGGTTACTATATTTCAATACACATATTTTATTGGAATATTTTATTCAATACCCAAAAATTATGTTAAAAAAATTAATTTATATTAATGAATATACCTGAATGAGGAGTGAGTACTTACTTCTTGTTTTTCAGTTCATTGTATTTTTTAAACTTCCATAAATTTATTTCATAATATGCAATGAAAATATCCTTTCATTTAATAACCAAAATATTTTATTTGAAGAAAAGTATGAATTTGTCTTTGACATAACTTATCTTTGGCGTTTTCACATTGTCATTTAATTGATTCATCATAAGAATAAAAAATGGTAATTTCATTAATTTTTTTATTATTCGACAAACTATAACTAAAAGTTAATGAAGAATATACTATGTCATATTCATTTGTACTCAAAAATTAAACTAGAGTAAATGGGTGTAATAATGAGATGTTTTGAAATAGAATAGTCTTCCTTTAATGTTTACACCAAGCCAGTGTTAACATCACATTAAAAACTTGCTTCTCTTTCCCCTCGCAAGGTTCTTGGAGATGAGACTTTATGTAATATCATCCAGTTGTTATGTTGAAACTGAAAATAACATCAGACATTGATGATATTATTATGATAAACCATCATATTCTTAATTCATGAGTCACCTGTAATCAATTTTAAACCCTCGCTTCCTGAGGTGGATTAATAGGTTGGGAAACAAGCACCTTGAATTTCTGATATAGCAGTATTATGCGAAAGCTTCTTTAATACATTTAAAATTAGTACTAGTTTGGACATTAACATTGTCCAATTTTTATCACAATTTTATTGTGGTATTACATGCCATTTTTACAAAATAAAATTTAGCAGATTAGTACTTTTATGTTGATTACTAAATTTATACATTACCGATTAGATTAATCATTAAATGTGTCCCCCTATTTTATCGAATTATAGAATCCCTCAATACTGGAATTAGAATACTCTGTCGCTTGACTATTCTAGTGGCAAGGATCTATGAGTCTCCCTTCATAGTCTACAGCATACGGCTACACTCCTACTTGGAGGTTTTAAGGAAGGTTTTTGGCTAGCCAGTCGCATTAACTTGTGGTTCTTTGATCTATTGAGTGAAGTCGAAGATACTAAAATTAAAACCTAATTTAATCAACTCTTGACTCTAAAATGATAGAAAGTTAGCTATAGATAATCCTCACTACCAATTTAGTTAATTCGACCCATCACTCACATAAAAACTCCCCAGTAGTAGGAGGCACCCTCATCAATGGCATGACTAGCACCCCAAACGCTTGGTTTTGTTCAAACTTGAATGTTAGAAGGCTATAATGACTTAATATTTCTTTGAGGGTTTTTTGTTTTTATCTCAAAGAATGTAATCCATTTCTATTAATCATGTTATCTATGTTTTCACACTCACAATTGAACGTTAATATAAAAACATATGCTGCTTCTTTATGAATTTTATTATCCATTATTTTATGCATTTCTCCCACTTTTCTAAAATGCATAAAATAATAAATAAATGCATAAAGTTAAACTTATACCCAAATGGTATTGAGCATCTAAATGACCAAAGGGAATCATACCTGAGATTAATCTTGACTCTTGATGCAGCTTACCCTATTCTGTATGTCCACTTATAATATGGACTATCACAACGTCTTGGTGGGGTCTAAAACGTCTTGGTTCTGGGTGTCGCCCAAAGGTTCCTCATACCCATTTGGTCACATGGCCTCAAACACATTTCAAAAAACTCTAGAGGATGCTGACTAGTAGCAAGCGCCTTGGGTGTGATATTGGGAAAACTATTCCCTTGTAGGAAGAGTAATACAGTAGAAATAAATAGTAAATAATAGTGGAAGCACTAATACCATACAATAAAGTAAACAGTGGAAGACTGATAGTATAAACAACAACAACATATATATAAATAATGATGCATGTCACAAGTATCTAGGAAAGTATCCAAACAATTCACAATGCTAGAAATACAATACTAAAACCAAAGTACCGAAAACAGTAAATAACTCCAACAGCATCACAATCCCCAGCTTGGTCTCATGCTCTCTAGCTCCAATAGTAATCAAGTACCTGAGGTAGAAGGGTGTTTTCCCTTATCTAAACCCACAACCATATAATATTTTTTGGTCAAAAATCATGACCTGAAAATGTTGTGTGATGAATCCCTGTAAGAAACCACCAAAATATTTGTACTTAACTGTCAGTGAATATATATAGTAGGTAATATGAAAAAATGAAGCAATAAACTAAGAAGTACTAAAATGTAAACAGTCTTAAAGTTTTCAATTACATTCATTTACATTTATAAAATATTCAAATTTTGAATAGTGTAACCTCAAGATCTATCCTAAGCTCTATATCACTCTATATAACAATAATAAACAGACGTCTCAAAATACCATCCAACAATCAAGTAAGATCGAGTCTGAGTTTTTTCAGCTTGGCAAGCTCATCATAATCAATTAATCATTCCCAAGAAACCATCTGGGAATGTTCTCATATTCTAACCCCTCTAGTTTAACATATCATCAAGTAAAAAAAATATTGACCCTCTAGGAAATCTCTCACGGTCTAACCCCTTTGGTTCCACATGATAAGAATAAATTACAAACGACCACATGGGTAGCTCTCACGGCCAATACCGCTTGTTCTTCCCAGTGATAATAAATATAATGACCCTCTAGAAGCTCTCACAGTCAATGACTTATAGTCCAACATACATTTAATAATGACCCTCTAGTTATCTCTCATGGTCTAACCCCTTTGGTCAATAACCCCATGGCATCCCTCACATTCAATGCCTCTGGTCAATGATTACAACAATTATAAATAAATTACCCTAAATCAGGAAGCTCTCATGTTTAATTCCCTTTTCCCAACATCCATAATTCAAAACACATGCATCTCATATAACAATAACTCCATCCTAAAAATACTAGTCATGGCCAAACGACCATAATCAATCAAAATGAGAAACACATCCCTGATCAAGGTATTAAACCTTACACCGAAGAAAATAACCCTTTCTCAATCAACAAACGATAACAGGTATTAAATAGTGCTAAATTCCATAACATGCAATACCCTAAACATTGGTATTGTCACTTTTTGGATATATAATGAAATAAAAACCAAGGAAAGGCACAAAACACCTACCTCAATATTGTACAATGAACACTCTTGAATGTCAGTCCTTGAATCATGAAATAACTTCATAGATCTACAAAAAGGTCAAAATAATTCAACATTGAATAACTGAAGAGAAAGGAGTAATTAGGAAGAGAGGCTCTAAGGAAAGATAGGACTCGCTGGTCGGAATCCAACACACCTGACGGCGTCTCGATCGGAGATCAGACGGGGGAATGATATGGGTTCAATGTTCTTGTTTCTCTCGTCTATCTCTTGTACAATACATATAAAGAAGACATGTGCTCTAGATATGAGACGTGGCCCCAGTCTGATTAATCAAATAAAAAAAAGATTACATGGTGTTTTCATTTAATGTATATGTTGTGTACTAGGCTTAACTGGTCCCCACTTTAGGTGGTCCACATGGCCATGTACTCAGCCATTACACGACCAGTACACGGCTACACGTGGAAACTGAGTATACAGCGTGTAATCAAGATTATATGGTGTGTGCTTAGAAAATTTCTGAATTACTCCTTTTTTCCTCAAAAACACCTGAAATCAAGATCCATACCTGAAATGAAGATCCAATTTCTTACAAACATCCCCCCTTGAAGAAATTTTCCCCCAAATTTCACTTCCAAGGGTGGTGAATAAGAAACATCAAACAACTCTAGCCACTAGGATTGTACGTCGGCCCCCTATCCCAAGTCCCATCATGTACTCTCACATGCTTCCATAACACTTGTACCATAGGAACAGACCAACCATTTATAACCTTCATGTTGAAATCCACAATCCATATAGGGTGCTTCTGGAAGGATTCATCAACATCCAAATCAACCTCCTTGGGTTGAAAAACCTGAGACGGGTCTGAAAAGTATCGTCGTAGATAAGAAACAAGAAAGAATTCATGCATAGCCCAGTACCTCTGATGTAATTGCAACTGATAGTCAACCAGCCCGACTCTCTCCAAAACCTCAAATGGCCCAACGTAACTTGGTGAAATCATTACATATCTTCTAATCCTCATGTGCCCTAACCTCGGTGTGACATGTAAGAAAACCTAATCTACAACCTCTAACTCCATGGGTCATCTTCATCAATCAGCATAAGATTTATGGTGATATTTTTCAGTATCCATCCTCTTCCGAATCAACTCTACTTGCTCGGTGGTCTCCTGAACAAGAGGAGTTTCTAGCAAAGTTGTCTCTCCTGTCTCTAGCCAACATAGGGGTGATATACATAGCCTACCATGAAAAGCCTCATAAGGTTCCATCTGAATCATCGCTTAAAAAAATTATGGTAGGAAAACTACAATAGGGTTATATGTCTCTTCGAAGAACCACCAAAATCTAGGATGCATGCCTAAAGCTTGTACTCCAAAACTTGAATTGTGCACTCAGAATGGATATCTTTCTAGGGATGGTAAGTTATAATCATAAGTACATGTGTACCCAAATCCCTTTGTAGTCCCTTCCAGACACGAGAAGTAAATCGGGCATCCCTTCCTGAAACGATAGAGTGTGGAACCCCATGAAACCATACAATCTCTCAAATGTACAACCTTCCAAGCTCATCAACATTTAAGGTCTCCTTGATTACTAAGAAGTGTGGAACCTTTGTGAGTATATCAATAACAACCCAAACTGAAGAATTCCCTAGAGGTGGCCTTAGTAAACCTATTATGAAATCCATTGCGACATCATTCCACTTCCACTCATGAATGGGTAACTACTATAAAAGACCTGATGGTCACTGATGCTCTGCCTTCACCTAATGAAAGGTCGAATATCTTATAAAAAACCAATAACATCTCTTTTCATACCTGGACACCAATACTGATGGTGTAGATCTTGATGC
The DNA here is from genome assembly GCA_963277665.1 of Viscum album. Classification (NCBI taxonomy): domain Eukaryota; kingdom Viridiplantae; phylum Streptophyta; class Magnoliopsida; order Santalales; family Viscaceae; genus Viscum; species Viscum album. The sequence goes on along the minus strand of OY728129.1, from coordinate 1,379,144,411 downwards.
ATCTTGGTGACACAATGATGAACTACCCAAACTAAGGAATAAAAATCATGCATCATCTCCTCTTGTATGTCTTCTGACACCCATACGCACCCAAAAAAAATGAAATATATCATCCCCACCTATGGTCTACCCAAGAGTAGGGTCCTCTCCTGACACACCCTCCCGTAGTACTAGGCCTTTAGAATATGATAGTTTCCTCATTCTCACTTGATCTAGTAGAGGATAGGTAACTGCTATTGAAGAATGAAATATCTTCTCATGTCTATCATGCACCTCCAAATTCATCTCATAGAACATAGCCATAAGATTCCACTCATTGCTGGCCTTCGGAACTGCCTATATTTGAGTCCTCCTACGCAACGCATCAGTAACTTCATTGCCTTTCCTAGGCATATAGGCAAGATCAAATTCAAAATACTGAAGGTACTAAACCTACCTTCACTTTCCCAAATTCAGATCACACTAAGTAAAGATATACTTGAGACTTTATTACTCAGTTTAAACCACAAAATGCTCACCCAAAAGATAATGTCTCCAACAACGTAAATAATACACAGCAACAACTGACACAAGACCGTACGTTGGGTAATTCCTCTCATGTGGCCTCAACTACCGAGACCTATACACAGCAACTCCTCCCCCTGCATAAGCACTACTCCCAGCCTGATACCTAATGCATCGCAGTAAACGGTGTAACTATTTCCTGGATTTTTAAAAATCTGTATTTGTGTTGAATTCAATCTCTATTTTAGCTCCTAAAAAGTTGAATCATAGGAATCATTCCATAAGTACATAACATCCTTCTTAGTTAGGTTCATCAGTGGTGCTGCTAAGCATGAAAAGTATTGTATAAAGTGCCTGTAGTAACAATTAATCCCTAGAAAACTCCATACCTCAAAGACATTCTTCAGCTTCTCCCAGGAAACTACTGATCTCACTTTCATTGGGTATACTAATACCCTTGTCTATGAGATAACATGATCCAAGAAGTGAATCCAGTCCATCCAAAAGTGTCATTTTGAGAGCTTGGCATATAACTGATGCTCTCTTAATGTACTCAAAATGATCTCAAGATAGGTTTCATGGTCATGTCGAGTGTGAGAGTACACCAAGATATAATCCACAAAGACTACCACAAAAGAATCCAAGTAAATATGGAACACTCGGTTCATCAGTGACTTGAAAACTTCAGTTACATTCGTGAGACCGAACAGCATAACCACATACTCGTATAGATAATACCTCCTTCAAAATACTATAGGAGGTATATCTGATGGTATAACCTGCAACTTATGATAATCGGATCTCAATTAAATCTTTGAGAATACTCGATCTCCTTGAAGCTGATCAAATATATCATCAATCCTCCGCAAGAGATATCGATTCTTGACCATCAACTAGTTTCGCTTCCAGTAATCCACACAACTCTTGAGGGTACCATCTGTCTTCTTAGAAAAAAGGATAGGTGAACCCCAATGATAATTACATGGTCATATGAAACCCATTTCCTATAAATCCTCTAACTATTTCTTGATCTCCTATAACTCTGGTGTAGCCATCCTATAATGAGGAATGGACACCAGTGTCACTCCTAGAACAAACTCAATAAGGAAATATACCTCTCACTCCAGAGGTAGACCTGAAAATTCGTCTAGAAATATATCCCTGAAACGATCCACCACTGGAGGAATGTCCATCTATGGAGTCCCCTGGTCATCTAGATATAGACTAGAAATATGTGTTTTAATTCCTCCAAACCCATGATGCTCGGGTCTAACTCTTCCTTCCTGGACATCCCATTCACCCTTGTGTAGAAAAGACCCGCCCTCTAGAGATGTGAAACTCACCCTATGGTGATAACAATCAATAAAGTCCTGAAAGGCGACTAATTAGTACATTTTGAGAATGAAAAAAAATCTTATCATCTCTAAGACATAGAGGTCCCGTAAGAAGTGACACCCACCAACCTCAAGAGGAAAATCCTTGAACAAATGTACACTAGGATTCCTTATCCCCAATGGAGTTTCTAGCATCATAAAATCCTCATAATTTAATATATAAATCCCAAGGATCTCCACAACAACAACAGATATGGAACTATGGGAATATCTCATGTCAAAAAGAGTATAAGATAAAACTGAGACAACTATAATCATACTTCTAATCGTAGAGGGTTCGGGATCCTACTCCAGATGGGTCTGCTCCACTATAAAATTCCAACCTATACTATGGCCATATGACCCTGCCTGACTACCCTATGCTGATCCACTCTGTTATCATTGAAATCCTACTAATCGGATAACACATCCATGACCTCCACCTAGTCCTGGATGGTCGGAAGAACTCGATTTCCCTGACTAATGAGAAATCGATAGTCCTACTCTTGAATGTGGTGTCATATAAGAACCCCTATCACAATCTTCTACTGAGAAAAACTAACAAAAATGCTAAATATTAATTATCTTGTGGTAATCTCGGCACTCAACTGGGTCTATTGGGAATTGAGGACTTGTATTCCCACTCTTCCCGCACTGGTAGCATACCACCTAGATACCTAAATAAAAAACTTGTGAGAGCTCTATATGGTGCTTCTTGGTGTCTGTTAAAGGAGTATTAGTGCTATATATTGAACCTCCATGGATCACAGCTCCCAACTCCCTCAGATTGTGCATGGTAATCAACGCTTGGTTCACTATAACAGTCACTGAAGTCATCTTGAAGACATTGACCTATGATTGGATGTCATAACTAAGACCATCCTTAATAAGCCTATCCAAATTTAACTCGTCACCTCCCTGAATAGGTTCAAAGTGTTGTAGCTCTGTAAAATGGGATGAGTAATCCATCACTGAAAGAGCACCCTACCCTAAATGCATGAACTCTCAGTCTTGATTGGAACTCAACGTCTTGGGTAGAATTAATCATAGAAGGTCCTATAGAACTCTTCCCAAGCCATATCCCAATGACTTCCCATCTGTAAGATTGCATCCCACCATTTCATGGTGGAATCATGTAACATGTACATTGCAAGCTTCACCCTCCTCTCCAAAGGAATCTCCAAATACTCATAGATAGCAAGAACGGCCTCTAACCATGACTCTACAACCTTTGTTCCTTTATCCCAAGAAAAAGTGGGAGGATTCTACTGCTGGAACACCCGTATCAGCTCTTCCATGGAGAGGGTAGGATGTGGTTATCCCTGGAAAATCTGTATCATCCTCATAAATATTTCACGGAACTGTGAATCAGCACCTGCGTCCTTTATAACAGTCAGTTCCCAGACAGGCACAACTAGAGGATCTGCTGGTAGTCTTTGATCTATTATTTTTGGTGTCTATTCATTGCCCTGCACCTGGCATACAACCAGAGGATGTATCGGTGGTATGACTCTTCAAGGTCAAGCACCCAATTCATTTAAATATTATCAAGTACTAAAACTTAGACATGCGAGAAAGGAATAGGATAAGAAAACATTCAAGTTCTACAAAAAAAATTACCTGATATTTATATTATCCACGCGACATTTTCCATTAGGATTCAACATGGGCATTTTTCTCTTCCAAAACTAGTCTTGTAATACCCCTACATAAATCATGTTCATCCTTAGACACGGCATGTACTTGAATTTTCTCTCCTACCTAAGTTCTTTTACACATCTCAAACTACATAGTTCTAACCACGGTAACACTACACGGCATGTTCACCCTAGGCACGGCATGTACTACTTATGTTCAAACCACCCATGTCATTGGTCACACAGTTAGAGACACGGTCGACTCTACATGGCGTGCAAGAATGGGACACGGTGTGTACACCCTTGGTTTCATCCACCCGTGTCATTAGTAACACGGCTGGACACACGGTCCTTTTGGCATGGAATATACTCCCAGTACATGGCATGTTCTACCAATCTTTTTCCAACCCCGTGTCTCTGCTCACACAGTCAGTCACACGGTTAAAGACTACTCAGCGTGTGCATGCAATACATAGCATGTACTTAATAAAAGTTGTTTCTTCTAGAACAGAAGAACACATGGTGTGCGTTTATAACATCACATGTTGTGTTGTCTGGGTTTCCAGATAGTAGGCCTCTGAAACTCCCCTGGAACCCTTAAGAACATAAAATTTTATTCAAGGAATGAAAAATTCTGACCTATGAGAGCCCATACTCTCGCTAATGAAAGTTTTTCATCCTTATTCACATCATAACTTGCCAAAATTCAATTAAAGTTCAAACATGATCCACAAAATTCTGATCCAAGAGGGCCCATAACACCTCAAGGATTAAAGTATTTTGTTCATCCAAAATAAACTTCACATATTCCAATATCATAACAAAATAGCAAGTATTCTATCACAACATATATCCCAACATCATTAATATCTAGAACAACATCTATCACATCAACATGCAATTAGTAATGCTCCCTAAATGGCATGAAAAGAATGCATGACATGTGATCTCTATCATGTATCTATATGATCAATGAGATTGAATAACCTCATCTCATTGGGTTCCAATAGAAATAGAACCACAATGATATAAATCATAATAACACAAAACAAGTGAATCACCCAATGGTGAAATCTAATCAACTGTAACAATTGAAAAACCAGAAAAATTACAATATTCGAGGTAACTTGGCTTTTACCTGTACAAGGCATAGCTAATACCAGGCATAGCTTATTACCAATTACCCATTCCTTTCTATCCCTGACTATAGGATCCAAATAGTTAGACAATGCTGAAAAGAACCACCCGTTGATACCCATTTGTAACATCTCGGTTTCGAGTGCCGCCCAAAGGTGCCCCGTACCTAGTTGGTCACATGGACTCAAGAACATTTCCTCAATCACCAGAGGCTGCCAACTAGCAGTGAGGGACTTTGGTGTGATAGTGGAAAAACTATTCCCTCATAGGCAGAGTAATACAGTAAAACAAATATTAAACAATAGCAGAAGTAGTAATACCATGCAAAAAAATTAAAGGAGAAGACTGATAGTATAAACAACTGTAGGATATATATAAATAATGATGCATGTCACAAGTATCTAGAAAATCAGAAAAATAAGTCACAATGCTGGAAATACAATACTAAAACCAAATTACTAAAAAAAGTAAATAACTCCAACAACATCGCAAGCCTCATCTTGGTCTCATGCTCCCTAGCTCCAATAGAAATAAAGTACCTGAGTTAGAAGGGTTCTTGAACTTATCTAAACCTACAACCATATAATATGTTTGGGTCAAAAATTATGACCCAAACAGGGTGTGAGATGAATCCTCATAGGCAAGCACCAAAATATTTATGCATAACTGTCAGTGAATATATATAGTAGGTAATATGCATAAATGAAGCAATAAAAGAGGAAGTGTTCAAAACTAAACAATCCTATAGTTTTCAATTACATTTATTTACATTTATAAATTATTCAAACCACTGAATATTGTAACCTTAGGATCTTTCCTAAGCTCTTTATCCCCCTATATAACAACAATAAATAGATGTCTCAAAAAAACATCCAACAGTCAAGTAAGACCGAGTCCATGCTTATGCTTTGGCTTGACATGCTCGTCAAAATCAATCAATCATTTAGAAGCAACCCTCTAGGAAAGTTCTTATAGTCTAACCCCTCTGTTTTAACATATCATCGAGTCAATAAAGTAATAATGACCCTCTGGGAAAGATCTCATAGTCTAACCCCTTTGGTTCTACATGGAAATAATCAATTACAAACCACCACTTGGGTAGCTCTCACAGACAATACCCCTTAGTCTGCATAGCGATAATAAATATAACGACGCTTGGAAATCTCTCACAGTCAATGACCTATGGTCTAAAATATGTTTAATAACAACCCTTTGGGTAGCTCTCATGGTTTAACCCCTCAGGTCAATGACCCCATGGCGACTCTCACATTTAATGCCTATGGTCAATAATAACAACAATTATACATAAATGACCCTACATCAGTAGGAACTCATAGTCAATTCCCTTTGTTCAACTTCCATAATGCGAAACACATGCATCTCATATAACAATAACTTCATCCTAATAACACCTGGCATGGGCAAAAAAGCATTCCTGACAGAAAATTCTAGACCAAATGGCTATAATCAATCAAACATGGGAAACACATCCATAATCAAGGTATTAAACCTTACGCTTAATAAAATAACCCTTTCTCAATCAACAAACCATAACAGGTATTAAACGGGGTAAAATTACAAAACACACAATACCTTAAACATGGGTATTAGAACTTTTAATATATATAATCAAAATACAACCAAGGAAAGGTGCAAACCAACTACCTTGATGACGTACGATGAACACTCTTGAATGTCAGCCCTTGAATCGGCCTAGAACATCATAGATATACAAAAAGGTAAAAATAGTTCAACCTTTAATAACACAAGATAGATGAGAAATTAGGAAGAGAGGCTATAGGGAAAGAGAGAAATCACTGGTGGGAATCCAACTCACCTAGTGGCATCTCAATCCAAGCTCGGATGTAGGAATGGTAGGGGTTTGAAGTTCCTGGTCGTCTCTTTACCCTCCTATATGAAACACTGAAAGAAGAGATATGTTCTGGAGATAAGACGCGACCCCGATCCTATTAATCAAATAAAAATAAAATTACATGTCGTGTTCATTTAATGTACATGCCAAGTGCTACCCTCAACCAGCACCCTCTTTAGGTGGTCTACACGGCCATGTACTCGGCCGTTACATGGCAGGTACATGGAAATTGGTGGCAACTGAGTACATGGGGTGTACTCAAGAGTACATGGCATGTACAAAGAAAATTTCCATATTCTTCCTTTTTCCTCAAAACACCTGAAATATAGATCCATACTTGAAATAGAGATTCGGGTTCTTACAGGGTTCACATCACATATTGGAGTACCGCCTTATCTTGGTGGGATCCACGTGTCTTCTTGCACCATATTGATCAATGTACACAACCTCATCTTGGCGGGGTCCGCATCATTCACCGTCTTCATCCGAAGTAAAAAAATACTCACGCGCAGGTGAGGGGAACTAGGGATATAAATGTACATTGGTAAAAATTGGGCGTGCAGGCCCTTATTCATTTTAACTGAAAATAGACGATGCGCAGACCATAAAATAATTAATTAAAAACATCACTTGTAGTTAAATAATTAATTAAATAAATGCAAACATACACAGGTCGGTGCTCAAGACCAGTAGGTGGGTATAATAATGCCTGAAAGATATTAAATTGCATTAAAAATTATGAGGGTTATTTAATTAAATTAAATGAATTAATAAATTCAAATAATTTAATCATTTATCGGTCCATTAAATAATTTAATTTTTATGAGAAAATTAAATTACATAATTAATTTTATTTAATTGAAAAATTAAATTAATATATATTTATTTGATATTAAAATTTATTATTTTCAACCAAAATTAATAAATTAATAAATTTAATTTAATTATAAAATTAAATAAATTAATTATATTAATTTAAATTAAAATGGGTCAAAAACCCGATATGACCCATTGCGGGTCGCACTGAAACTGCACATGCATGTTTTGAGCCAAGCAACCCATGGTGGTCTAAAATGAGTCAGGAAGGTCCGCCCAAACCAAACCTGGATGGGAAAAACCGCCTGAAAACTTTCTCGGATGATTTGGGTGGGGAAGATTTTTTGCATGTGTACCTTGGGATCTGAACTGACCGCGGCTGCAACGAAAGGCATGGAGGAGGCTAGTGCAGCGACGTGAGCACAGAGCATAGGGGAAGGGAAATTTGCGATCGGTTTACAATGATCCAGAGCTGGTGTGTTCTGCCACATCATGAAGGGGATTTGATGGTTCCGGGAAGTGGCGAGTGTGGGCGGTGGCCATCCATTGATCGTCGACCGGGAGTAGAGCAGGGTAGTGACTGGGAGGGCCGGCCATGATCCGTCCGGCGCGGAGGTAGCAGCCAGCCAAAGCTCTCTGAATCTAGTGGCTGGGAGAAGGACGGAGGCTGGCGAACGTGGTGGCCAGGTGAGCTGGCAGGATAGCCCATGACGGTGCAAGAACAAAGGGGCGATGGTCGGTGACCTCGAGGAGGTCGGCGCTCCTAGTGTGCCATAGATCAGGGACGACTATCTATTGCAGGAGGAGGTCATGAACGACACTGATGTGGTCTGGTTCAGTGAATGTGGAGGCAAGGAGGTGGTTTGGAAAAATCCGGCAGCACCAGTGCGACGCTCTGAAGGGGGTCATCCTGCACAGTGCCGGGTGAGGGCAGGGGCCGACTGCATGTCAGGAGGCGATGACTGGGAGGGTTCATTCTTGCTACGTGCTGAGGGATGGGATAGGGGCTCCAAAAAAGACCCCCCCAACATCTATTTTTTAAAGTCTTCTTCTCCTGCTTTTTTAAAAATATTTTTTTTTACTTTCCCTCCTTTTGATTCCTTATGTTGCACCCAACCCAACCTCACCCCTTTTTTATCTTCAAGTGTGGAATTCTACATATAAAACCAAAAACCCAATTAAGATATTTTTAAGTCAAGTACCCCAAAAAAATCTACACCCCTTTCTAGTATTCCAAAGGCTAAATATCCTTTTAAATATAATAATACAAAATTACAATTTTAATAATAATATTTTATTATTTATATTATTATTATTATAATAAAATAAATATTATTATAAAAATAAAATTATTATGAAAATTATTAAATTGTAAAATTTATAACTTGAATATAATTGTAATGATATCTGATTAACCAATGTAAACTTGATTGGTCATTCGGAATGAATAAAATTAAGACATGAGATCAAAGCAAAATTCAATATAATTTAAAATTTTAAAATGACCATAACATGGACGTTCGAAATCAAATCAACATGCGGTTTGAATAATTCAGACCGATTTCAAAACCTCTGCATAATTTTATGCAAATTAATTTTATTTGGCTCAGAAAATTTATGTGATACGTCTGATACCACTTGATGGAACCAAGGCATGTAGCGGAAGGTGATGGGCTGGAAATTTTAAAAAAAATCATCTAAGGGATGACATAACTTTTTATCGTCAATGATCCGAGCCCTGGTAAGGTACAAGGATCTCACGTAAATTATAAAAATTACAAAAGTAAAATGAATACCATACTCTTTTCAGATCTAAAGCCGCATTCGACTACAACTCATCGTCGGTGATCATCGCTTGAAGGATCCATAGCAGGATCCCTCTAGTTTTCTCACACGCACTTCTAAAATCTGCAGGAGCACTGATTATTGAATTCCAGGTGATAGCGCGGTGATCTGACAATGCCTCCGATGTCCCGATGATCACTACATCATGATGCCTTCGATGCTTGAGAAAGATCTGGATCTGAGTTTTTTGATCATGAGTCTCTCTCTCTAAAGAGTGGGAGAAGAGAGAGGATCTAGTTTTTTATTCCATAAAATGAATGAATAGTTACATGGAAAGAGATCCTCACCTCTATTTATAGTGGTGTTTCCAAATACCCAGTTAGGTTCCCCGGCCCTCGTTTATTTCAACATCCACTAAATAAATAATTATGATAAACTAATCTACATCAATATTATTTATTATTTTATCACATACCTGTAATATATATAATATATTACGTGATAAAAACTTAGTCATTTAACTTGACTCGCTAACCCTCTTAATATTAAACAAACCATGAATATTAAAATAATATTCATTCGATTAATATTATCTTGCATTTTCTAAACTTGTAAATAATTTAAATAAATTCAATCCCAAATATTCATATCTTGATTAATCATGAATTTATTTAATTCTTTGGTGATCGATACCTTGGACAACACTCGGAACCTGCGGTGGGGCCCACCATGTCTAATATATCTATTCAACAAAATAGGGACGAATCTTGAATATGCTATTGTGTGTGACCCTCTAGACCCTTATCTTGATAGTAGTGAATAAAATACACAGACCAAGAGCAGATTCCAGCAACGCATCATATCCCCTAAATAGATAAGGATTTTCATAGAAATGACAACCAACCTATGAACACTGATGTGTACTATAATCCCTTTATCATTAAATATCTCATTAAGCATGATACACACTTGTGTCATCATCCTTTCTTTTCTTTATTATTTTTTGATCTAACTAGATGGATTTACCTTTCGACTGCATTAGCCAAAGTCTTATGATGTTAGCACCATCATTAATCAACCAGGCCTGAGATATACAAATTCCTAAACCCAGAAGTCACAAATACTTTCTTCACCATTCAACCAATGTCATACAACCAACGACACACCCAACACAAGATACCTCGCCACAATTTCAACATCATGGATTTTACTTTGCATCAAAGTACACAATAAAATGGTACACATAGGTAATGATCTCAAGTTAGGATACCAATACACATGTTTATAGATGGGAACAACCAATGACACCCAAAACATGTGGTGATCCTATTGATGGTTCTGTCCTCATGATCTCACTAGTAGATATCACTAAGTGTAAACTTCATGAAAAGAAGTCTTAATGCTCATGATCCCCCAGCACATGATAGTCATATATCTATTGTGTCTGATCAGTAATATGTATCTAGACTATAGAGAAAATACTTAATATTAATGTTATTGTATTTCAACATTCTCATTATAGCATGAGATCTGTTATAACCTTTCGATGTGACCATTAAACTCTATAAATTACCGTTAATTAGTGGATGCAGAAATGTCTACACTTTAATAGTAAGTAATCATAATGTATATATAATTTTATAAATGATATAGTGTTCAAAAGTATTGTATAGTTTGTTCTAGGTCACCCACTATTTCAACATAATATCACTTGGATTAGGAAATTGATTCACATAATTCCAAAACTCCATGCACTTAAAACAAAAAAGTGTTGGTGGTTCATTCTTTTAAACCTTCTCTCTAATAATTTCATTGAATTTCATATTCTCATCACTTATAAATTATTTTTCATTATGGCTAGGCTTCCCACACTTGAAACGCCTTCTTGTTCCATTCCGGAACTCTCTTTAGTGCTCTTTCCCACATTTGTTTCAAGTAGAAGTTTGAAACATTTTCTTATCTCCATGGTTTTTATATTCCCCTTTGAACTCTATATTCCTATTCTTGTTAAACCCATGAAATTGATATATAACTCCAACCTATATGTCAAATTTTATTGCACAACACACAATTTATTCATAGCTACTAAAGTCTATTATGGACAACACTTTTCTAAGACTTAGCTTTAATCCACTAAAGAACCTATCAACTTTAGTTTCATGTTGGATGATAAAACTATAAGTGTACCTTATAAGCCTTGTGAAATTATCCTCATAGGGTTTGATAGATTCATCATCCTTTTTCTTTAACTAAAGGATCTCATTTTCCATCTTCGTATGAAGAAAATAATGAAATTATTTATTGAAGAATAAGTTCTTGAACTCATCTCAATCCATAGATCCAATTTCATCTTTATTCATAATATTATTGATTAGAGTCCACCACTAGTTTATTTGACCTTCTAATTGATACACATACAGAATGAATTTCTCATGATCCGAACACTAGAGAATGGAGAATATCTTTTTAATGGTACTGATCTAGTTTTCAGAAACATGTCGATTAGAAGACTGGATGAAGGATGGTGGATATTGCCTCATGAACGACTGAACAGAATGGGGTTCCCTCCTTTTCTCATTTATAATCTCAGCATTATTCATATCTTGAGAAAGCTTTGAGAGTATAGAAATGAGTTTTTATATTCTATCCCCCATAGCATTCAGATCTTTAGGAGAACAATCATTGCATTATCAGTCGTAATAACCATTAAAAAAGTTCCGTCAAGTTCTAAATATTGAGTAAATCCAAAATCATGGAGTAAAAAAAAGTTTTCATAATGAGGAATCACATAATCATGAAAAGTCACTTATAGTATGTCTAAATTATGACACCTTATTTAATCTATGAAACCATAGGTCATCATAAGTTATTTATAAACAAAATCCCTTTAAATCCTTCATGATGGTTCATGAATAGTTTTTGAATCTTCAAAGCATATCCCTTGGGATTGTCAAACCAGGTGTGCAGCAAGACTCATTGTCATGTACCGGATTACCCCGAGTTTGTCCCAAAATATATTTTCAAATTTTTTACCCCTAATTACATCTATTCCAGAGCCACATCTACTTATAGTTCCAAGATAGGGATGTATTTATAAGAAACCACTCACTCTATCCTTTAACAAAATTCCTATGCATTTTCCTAAATGTTAACTCATACTTATACTTATCCTTAGATAAATCCTTATATATATCCTTATAAATGTACCTAGGGATACTAATAAATATTCCTAATCCTAGTTTCCAAAGGTTTAATAAACCTTTACTCTGATACCAACTATAGAAAACCAGTCTTAGTGTACATATACAATACATAACTTTTGTGGAATACTTAAAAACATTTTACAAACAGACTCCCAAATATCGTATTAGTCTAGTGCCTTTGGAAATGTGGAAATTTAAACACTAATATATAATAGAGTTTCACTACATCCCATTAGGTTATCCAATAAAATAACCCATCTTAGACATATCATACATGAAATATATCCTCATAACCTATGGAAGGAAAAATTAAAAAGGGTTAGCTCAGATGCTCAGTAAGGGTAAATAAAGGATACATGTAAGTATAAATATGAGAATAGGTGTATTATAATTTGTTCATAACATTATAGGATCATACCCAACATAACAAAGATAATAAAAATGAATTATGGAATAAATCATGTAATTTCATAAGAAATGAATCATAAAGAAATAAATATTGTAAGAAATGAAAGAATAACTGAGTAATAATACATAGAATTTGTGGCATACATATAAGAATAGAAAATATTATGTCAAGGATAAATTCCAAGACATTTATAACATGTTAGGCTTCATCTATGACCCATTTACCTTCTCTAGGCTTGAGATAACAACCCATGTAGCCTCTTAATTTTTTGATTGAGCTACAACTCATGTACCTTCTTGTTTCTTGTTTTGTGCTACAACCCATGTACCTTCTTGTTTTTCGTCTTATCCTACTACATGTGTACCCTCTTAATTTTAGTCTTTGTGCTAAAACCCATTTACCTTCCAGTTTTTGGGCTTGATCTACAACCCATGTACCCTTTGAGATCATATACAACTTATCATTACCTAATGAATTTGAGGGAGATATAGGTACCATCCATCACATAATAACTCATACATAAATGGTCCATAATATAATAAATCTTATATCATGACCCATAAAAAAAATATGGGATCTATAAACATCACAACATAACCCATGAAATAAAATTGGTATCATTAAAATTTCATCACATCTTTACCTATGGAAAATCGATAGGTGTCATAATCTGTTCATCAATGCATAACCCATAAAATGAAGTGGGTTTCAAAAGCATATAACCTGTGAAAGGGAAATGGGTGTCGTAAGCTTCATTCCATCATGAAATAAACCATTAAAAAAAGAATACGAATGGAAAAAATTTGATCATTTCTTATAAGTTCATGATTAAAAACAAATAATGATATCATAAATGTAAAATAACTTGGAAGGATATTTTGAAAACATTTCTTGATGTAAATATCCTCTCTTCTTTGAAAAAATCCCTTTAAAACATAAAACCTTTTGAAAAAAATTTACTTGAAAATAATCATGAAAAATTTTAAAGGATGATTTGAAAAAAATTGGAAACCTTTTTCTTTGAAAATATATAAGGATATATTGAATACATTTTGAAAACCTTTTTTCACAAAAACTGATAAAATATTCTTGAAAATATTATGAAAAAAATTCTTTGAAAATATATTAAAAGTTATAAATAAAGTTTGAAAATGTTTTGAAAACCATTTTACTTGAAAATAATTTAATATATATATATATATATATCTTTAAAACGTTTTTAGAAAACATGGTTTGAAAGAACATAGATTTTCGACTGAAGAGAGATGTAATGTTAGAATTTCTTAAAAATACATTATTAACTATCTTCTATACCAAAGAGTATTAAAATGGAACCAATAAATGAAAATATCATTAATATATTAGGGAGAAGAAAATTATTTATTGTTCTTAAGATATGGATCATAATATTTCATTGAAATAAGTATAACTATAAACAATATTGAAAAGCGATGAGATTGTTTCAATAAACTCTTTCCAATTGGTAACATTGAAACATACATTCCATAAAAGAAAATTAAATTACACGAGTCTTAAAATATCATAAAAATAATCATATTCATGATATAACATTTCAATGGAATTATATACACCACATGGAAATATACATTTTCATAACTTTTCATGTGTCTCAAAGAAGGTAAATTGAGACAAAATTATGTTACCGATTTGGTAACATATGAAACATAAACCATATGAAAGAAATATCATAAAATAGATATATGAATACCCATAAATGTAAGTATAATACTAATATAAATCATCAATGGTTATTATACTCACCACACAAAAATAATGGTTGGTGAATAGAGCATGTATCTCATGGAAATAAAAATTGAGATGAAATTCTCTTACCTTGTGTCTTGACTCTCTTCATGCTCATACAAAATTCCTGTATAAAATGTATAATTTTTTTATAAATATATTAAATAACCATATGAATATATATAATATCATGTATGGTTTTATTATTACTTTATATTACCCACTTCTTAACGTTTCACTTCGGGTAATATCGACTTTGTTCTTCGTATATGCTTTAATTTGTTATATATTTGGTCCTTATACTTATATCATGATTTCAATAATGTAAAATATGATATATATATATATATATAATTTATATTCATTATATTTGTATTATAATAATCTATATAATGTAGAAGAATGAAATGGAATATGCCATTCATGGATATGGTAGGTCGTACGTACGCATTAATGTTGTTTCCATTTTATTATCGTATTGAAAGAAATAATGAAAATAAAATATATGTATATATGTATATAATATCATAAAATTGGTATAATTATTTCATATATATCATATAATTTTACTAAACACATCCTTAATAAAATCTATGTAATGTGTGAAGGAATCATATCGCTTTGAGGGGAAGTAGTCCACACATCCTGAAACGAAATTATATTATTTACACCAAATGGAAAGTATAAAGATATATAATGTAAAAGTATCTAAAAATATTAAATAAATAATAAATATGATATATAACATATATAAATATAGTTTCTATAATAATTTCCACCATGATAGGTGTTAAATGAAAAATGAACAATCTTTGTTTCGTGAGACGACAGTTCATCGTACTTTTAAACTATATGTTTGTTACCCATTAGATGGAAGTGTGTGTAATTATAGGTAAAATACATCAAATAAAAACTTCCTAGTATAATTAGGATACTTTTTCTTATAAAATCATTTAATAATAATAGTTTTGTGGTGGATAATGGAAATAACACAAAAGAACTTGAGGAAGGATGTTACCTCTTATTTGGGTAACTCCTTTTGGTTTTCACCAAAGGGATTACTTTTATTTCTTTTTTTATCAGGGGGACTCTTCTAGGATTAGGGGAGGCATTTTTATGAGCTATTTTTTTAGAGCCTTTTCAATATAAATTGTTGTGAGAGGTGTGAGGAAGTGGGAGGAGATGAAGCCATTTATAGTGGAGGAGGAGTGACCCACTTGTAAATTTTGCGAAAGATAATTTCACCCATTTTTTAAACATGTAAAGTGGATAAAATAATGGTAAACATTATATTATTTTTATTATAGGGTCTAAATAAGGACCTAAATGGAATTTTGGACAAGTTTCTCGGTCATTTAGGTCCTTAAGTTCAAGGATTAGTTCTCAGTTAAGCTAAATTTTACCTTAATGGATGTAATTACTTTCACTAATATTTTTAGTAAAAAATAAGTTGAAATTATTAAAAATTATAAATTAATTTTATTACCAATATTTATTCCATTTTTCAAAATTCCAATCACTTAAGTAAAGGATATTAATTTAAATTTAATCCCACATTCTAGTCGGTAATGTGCGTTTTTAAAGTAAAAATGTTCAAAAGTTTTCTATATTTTTATATTAAATTTAAAAGTGAAACTTATTCCAATAAAATAAATCGGTTTTATTGATAAACATATTATATAATTAAACTTTTAAACTAATTTAAAATATAATTTATCCTTATAAATTAATTAGATGAAAAAACTGTTTTGAATTAAAATTCAGTTTTGTTAACTATTTATTAAAAATGAAACCTTACTGAAAAATTCCAAAAAATACTAAATAATTTTTATGTTTCTCTTTAAAAGATGAAGTTTATTTTGAAATATTAAATCTATAAAATTTCTAAAAGTCATATTTAAATGGTTTATCCATTAAAAGGTGGTAAAACTACCTTTATAAACATAGAGGTTTTTAAGAATAAAATTCGGTATGTTCTTATCTTAAGCCTGAAAAATCTATTAGATGAATATAAAAAATATTTGATTGAATATAATATATATATATATAATTAATATAACTCACTAATTTTAATTATTTGAATTTATTAGGGTAAAATATCTTTGTGGGTATAATAATATTTTCTTTAATATTCAATCGGTTTTCATATTAATTTATAATTAATTGGTAACCTATGAATTAATATTATATTGGTTTAAACAATATATTTTGATAAATTAGTTAATAATATTCAAAATATCTAATTTAATATTTATGTTATATATTATTATATTAAATAATAATATTATAATAATATATTATTGTTTGGTAAAACTCGGTCATGTGTGTTACACAAGCAGTTAAGTAAAGTCATTGTTCCATGTAATGTAAGATAACCATGATGTTTCATATAGTGAAAGAGAGAATTTTTGTTCAGTTTAGTTCAAAATTAACTTGGTTTATATATGATTCAATTCAAACATAGTTCTTGAATATAAAATTAACTATTTTTACTATTGTGTGAAACAAAAAATATCAAAAATATTAATTTAATTTTGAAAAAATATTTAAAAAATATCGATGTGTTACTAATTACATTAGTTTTCAATATTAAGAGACTTTTCAAATAGTGTATAAGGTTTTAAGAAACTCTCCACAATCTTTACGAAGTTCTCTCTCAAGGTAATAGATTCTCTTCATCACCATTTTTATCTATGTACTTCATTTGTAGTTAGTCCTATAATTTCACTGTTTTTGTGTTCACATAAACTTATTATCATTATATTATTGTAAGAATATTTTTCTATCAATGATAAAATTTTATTATCTCTCATTAATCCCATTTTATAAACAAATTTTTATATATTTTATTCTACTAAAACAGTTTATTGATTTTCCAGGACACCTTTTTCAGATTGCGAATACCTAACCCAATTTTTATTAAAGGGTATTCACGTTGATATAATTATAATTAATTTATTTCGGATTTCAATGTATAAAACCCACATTCCCTTCCCATGGGATAAAAATAATTAAAATCTACTTATATTATCAATAATTTTATATGAATATTTTTCTTCATTCTCCATGGGTTATTGATGAAATTATTTAGTATCATATATGATCTATATGGAACACATTAACTAATAAATGTGAATGGTGAACCTTGATATCTCTCTAATGAATTGGGTAAGGAATTAATCTCTAGAGATGAAAATTTTATCATACCCTGGTGAATAACCTTAGTAAAATGTTTTACAACACCATGGTAATGGACCTCATGATATGCTTATGAATTTCAAGTTTTTATATTATATATATATCCATATTATATATCATATACATATGATTATTCTCCCAAGTTATGCCTCATTTTTATCCATGATGGTCACTTATGTTCCATTTCCATAGTTTATCCATTACTAGGCTTCATGCTCACCATTTTCTATTGATGTGTGTCCCTTGGAAATCACTGGTTATAAGGTGAAACTGTATAGAAAAATATATAAGTCTTTTAAGGGTATTAAATAAAGTTTTTGTTTTTGGTTTCCTTATATGCTTCAGGTATTATGTTCATAGTTTCTAAGATAATAACCTCAAAATTTCCTTATATTTTTTAATGTAAAATTTTGTTATTTAATCTTGTTAGAAATAAAGTCTTAAAAAGGAGGGTCTCCAAAGTTGGTGTGAAAGGAAAATATTGTTTATTTACGGAAATTTTGACTATAATGAATTAGTAAAAACCATAGGGATATGTATGAAAAATTGGAAAAATCCCTAAATTTGGGTAGATTATATAGTGTGTGGATTTTTGATAAAATACATCCCTTTCTAGATACTGATAAGTAAGTGTGTCTATAGAATAGATATAACTAAGGGTAATAACCCACAAAGGGATCATTGGGTATTAACTAGACTAATACCTATTTTATGATAATGATTATTAAGACTGAACACCTAGTCAAACACTCCCAGGTTATATTATTTGGTTAATCACATTATTTTACAAACCATAATGAAAGATACATAGATAATGTTTTTATAAATACTGATTTATATTATTCTATAATTATATGTTTATAAACATTTAGGATTAAAAATTCCTTTAGAATGATTATTATATGGATTTTAGTATAAACAAATTTATCACTTAGGATGTCTTATTTTAGAAAAAATGTAAGAAATTTGAAGGACTCATGTAAATAATGTATTTAATAGATAATGAGATGGTGACCTTCCCAATATAGAGGGATATGGAGTTTAAAACATTATGATGATGCTAAATTATTTATATTATGTTATAAATAATAACCTAATCCATGTTGTGTATCTAACCTCATAAAGGAAGGAAAAACTATAATTTGAAACCTTCATGCATCAATGTCAACTTAATTTATTGGAACCTACGATCCACTGATCAAAGAAAAATGGATCAACACTATTGGAAAAATAATTTTTGTGACTCGTTTCTATAATTAAGAGAAAGTTACTTTGGTAATTGAATTCTTAGAAGTATAATTCAACCAGTGGTGGAAATTGGTCAAGAACATGAAGCTAAAGGATGAGGTAAAAGTTATGGAATATTAAGACTTCAAAAAATATATTTTAAAAAGTATTTTCCACATATACTTAGAATGTGAATAGATAGGGAATTACGTGAATTGAAAAAAATGAAAATGAATCGTTCGGGAGTTATGAGATGAACTTTACAAGGATTTCATGATACACTTAAAATATTTTAATAGATTCTGATGTGAATATCGATATATTTTTTCGTGGACTAATACCTCATGTATAAAAAACTGTTATAATCATATCCTTTGGGAGTTATGAAGATATAATGTGGTATTATCTCAAGGTGGATATGGATTTTGAGAAATAGAGTTGTCTCATGGACTGAATGATAAGAAGAGGAGGATATATAAAAATTTTAGAAAGAGTTATGATCATGATAGGGATTGGGAGAAAAAACTACATGCGTGAAGAAATCTTGGGAGGAAGAATTCAGGGAATTTTCTAAAAGGGGGTGTAAATTGTTACAATTGTGGAAGAGATTTCCATATATCATGAAACTAACAAGGAGATATAAAGCCTAAATATCTAAATAATAATAAAATAGGAATATGGTATAGTTAAAACATATTGTATAATTTTTTAAGTGTGGGGATCATGGAAATTTTTCAAATGAATTCCCAGAACAAAATATAATGGAGGGAAGACACCATCAACCCCAATAGAGGTCAAGGGGTAAACATCATGGTTTTTCAATCAAAATGGCTAACTTTGGGTCTCTAAATGATGTATTGGTAGGTACACTCATCGTACACTCAAATCTAGAAAGTATATTATCTGATTTTGGTTCAATGAATTCTTTTATTTAATTCATGTTTTCAAGGAACATAAAATTAAAACCTAAATAGATAGAGATAGAGTTATTAGTTAAAATTACTCAAGGAACTATTCTATAATTAAGGATATATATGGATTATCCTATTAACTTTGGTGAATTAAATATATTTTCAAACCCGATTGTTGTTATAATGGTGGAATTTGACAGAATACTTTGGAAAAATTAGTTATTAATTTATAATTATAATATCATCTATAGAATAAAAGAAATTTAAGTTTTCTATTGGGATAACCTATAATTATATTCAAATGATAGGTACATATTCCTGAGTTTTCTCAATAACTAACTCATATAACCTTATATATAGAAACTATTAGTGAATAAGGAGAAGAAAGTGAAAGTATAAATATAGTATATATACCATTTGTTTAGGAATACATTGGTGTATTTATGGAAGAATTACTTGGACTTCCCCCAAAAAAGAAAGTTAATGTTATCAATTGAACTTATACCTAGATTCAATACAATATCGAATACCTGATATAGAATGGATTATGCGGATTTATAGGGATTAAAGAAGAAAATTCAAGATCTTTTAGAGATGGGTTTTATTTGACCAATTGTGTCTCCTTAGTGAAAACATATTCTTTATATGAAGAAAAAATATAGATCAATGTGGTTATGCATTTATTATACAAAACTTAATGGGATCACAGTTAATAAAAATTTTCATATTCCAAGGATTGATTATTTGTTCAAACAGCTTAATGGGGATAATTTTTTTTATAAAATTGACCTATAATCATAGTATCATCAATTGAGGGTGAAGAAAGAAGATACCCTAAAAACTACTTTCCAAAAAAATATATGAACATTATGAGTTTTCTATTATGCTATTTTTATTTGATAATTCTAAGAGAAGTTTTATTTATTTGGTTAATATTGTATTTAGGAATAGTGTTGATTAATTTGTGGTGGTATTTATTGACAATATTATGATGTATTACAAAATTCATTTGGATCATGAAGATCATATTAGTTCATATTATAAACTTGTAGGAAATATAAGAGTTTTTAAAATTCATAAAATGTGATTTATAGTTAAAAAATCACACTCATGAAAAACATTATGACCATTAAAGGAATATTGATTAATCCACCAAAAACAGCATTTATAGAGAAGTGACCTCAACCTATAATAGTAAATGAAATTAATAATTTTCCTTGATCTATCAGGATTCTATAAAATGTTTTTAAAAAACTTCTCATACCATTCTAATATAGTAACCATGTTAACTGGATATGTATTTATTTTTATCTAAGAAATAGAGTGTGAATGATGTTTCTAAGAACTGAAAAAGAGGTTGGTTAGTAAGCCTATGCTAAATTTACCCTCTAATGGGAAGGGTATTTCATTTATTATCATTCATCCTTGAAAATTCTGGGATATTTACTCATATAGAATGATTAAATTATTACATATGTATCTCAATAGTTAAATTCTCATGAAGTAAAATACTTTACCAATGATTTCGAGTTAGTTGCAATTATATTTCCTCTAAATATAAAGAGAAAATATATCTATAAAGAGAAGTTTGATACATACAAAGACCACCAAAGTCCAAAGTATATATTCAAATAAAAGGATCTAAACATGATATAATTAATATTTCTAGAGATTCTTAATTACTATGATTTTTTAATACAATATCACCTAATAAAATAAAATAAATTTACTGATACATTTGGTAGGAAAGATCCTAAAGTTTATAAAATGATGGCGAATGAAGTATATCCATTTATTAGGGCCATAGTAAGGAAGTACATGGAATTTATAAGGGAAGGGTCATATTTATTCTTATCCAAAATGATTTCCCAAACATCATTACTGGAGAAGATCAAGAAAACACAAATATATGGTCCTAAGTTGTAAAATAATATGGAATATGTGAAAAGTCGGAAGTTTCCTAAGTTCATTGTTGATTAAGGTTGAGTATTAAGGTTTTTTATAAGGCTATATATCCTATTTGATAAATAGTTAAAGAAATAACTTATGGATGAAGCTCATAGCTCTACATTCTTTATACATCCTATATGCACCAAAATGTATAGAGATCCATGAGATCATTTTTGGTTTGATAACATGAAAAGTTTTATTTTTTATTATAATAAAAAAAATTGGTATTTAAATGAGTGATTGAGGATCAAAAAATACCCAAATTAGTTCTGTAACTATTTCCCATAACTATGTGGAAGTGTGAAAACATCACTATAGACGTTTTCATTATACTTCCTAAGAAATCCATAGAAGATAATACCATATGGATAATTGTTGATAGTTTAATAAATTCATCTTATTTTATCTCTATATGAGATGATTTCTCCCTTGAGCGCCTTTCTCACTTATATATTCAAGAAGTTGTGAGACTTCATGGTGTTTTACTATCTATTTTTTTTAGACCATGATCTGATATTTTCATCTATGTTTTGGAGGATCCATCAAGAGGCTATGAATATTGGTGTAAAACTTATCATACCCTTTATTATTTAAATTGATGGGTAGTCTGAGAGGACTATTCAAACATTGGAAGACCTTTTATGTTCTATCTCACTTGATTTTCAAGGAATTTGGAACCAACATCTTCCACTTGTCAGAATCCTCTATAACAATATTTTTCACTCAAGTGTTCAAATAGATCCTTATGAAGCACTATATGGGAAGAGTTGTAGAACTCAAACATTTTTTTATGAAGTTAGAGATAAAAAATAGATGGAACTAAACATTTTTAAACACACTATAGAAAAGATATATGTAATCCAAAAACATTTCATGGATGCTCAGTTTCAAAAAACGTTTTATGTTGGTAAAAGTGATAAGAACTTAGAGTTTCATTTTAGGGATCATGTATTCCTCAAAATATCACCATGTAAAATTCTCATGATATTTTCAAAGAGGTGGAAACTAATTTTAAGGTGCATTGGATGCTTTTAGATTCCAGATCACATTAAAGAAGTTTTTTATCGGTTAAAACTGCCACTATATTTTTCCAATATCCACGGTGTCTTCCACGTGTCCCTATTAATAAATTATATTTTAAACACATACAATATAAAAAAATGGTATGAAACATGAACTAGAATTATCATATGAAGAAGATTAGATCAGATTCTTGATGAAAGGGTAATTTTTTTAGGAATAAGACAACTAGGCTCGTAAAATTCATGCATATAAATCCAAATATAGAAAAGGAAACCTAGGTTCTTGAAGAAGTGATGAAGGATAAATTTAACGATTTTTTTAATATAAGACAAGCATTTCAAGGATAAAATTTTACAATGGTGGGAGAATTTAATAGAAAAAAAATTACTTTAAGTTATTAATTGAAGAACTATTTTTTCAATGATAGTTTTAATATGAGAACATTGAATGAATATTATATTTCATAAGAACATTACACATTATAAACCCATATTAACTATAACAGCTTAGAATAGTACTAGAATAAAAATAAAAAATAATAATTAATTCACTAAGGTAAAATCTATAGGACAAAATTCTCCCATGAAGATAACTCATGTCAACATGAATGTAAAATAGAAATAGAATCATTATGAAAATGATAGATGTCATCAAGGGAATTATAGTACCTTTATAAGTGAAGTATTGAATGTGAAGTTTGATAATTTTGGAGTATATATTGGGTGTAAAGGGATATGTTTCCATTACGATCTAACTATTACCAAACCATTACCTGAAAATTGCAATGTGACCATTACATAGCCATTAGAATAGTAATAATATCCAAATGAGTAGTAAAATACTAGTTCAAAAGTAAATTCAAAACTATTATAATTATATATTAAGTATTTTATTATATTCCCATATACTCTTTATAAACCAATTCGTATGATATTATAAAATTTAGAAACCTATAAATGTAACAAATAATGTATATCCCTTTAAAAATACTTTTTATATGAAATATGTAATGTTTATTTAAAATAATTATTTTTCATAATTAAGAATTTATTTTCATAAAATAAAAACTATATTTTAAATCATTATATCGATATTAAGATAGGGTTAAATGTTTAGAATATTATAAAATACGTTATTTTTTCAGTGAATAGTATAAATAGTGTATTGCCTTTTGGGTATGTTTTATGACTTCATAAATATTTAATAATGATACACTAATTAATATAACTGAATACATAACTAAAAATAAGTTATTTTATTAATATAATTTATTTAAATAAATTAAAATAAATTTATGGACCTGTAAATAACATTCAAAAGCCTAAAATGGAAATTAAGGTTTCAAAAACATTATTTTATGGAAAAAATATTCTTCCTTGAAAAAATTAATATAAAATATTTATGTTCAGTTTTGAATCTCAATTTTTTTCAAAATTTAAATTCTTAAAGTCATAAACCATGATCTAAATCCATGGGTATGATAATGGTTTTTTTTCCACAACCTAGATCTCCAAGGCCTATATTTTGAATTTAATAAACAATACTCCCACATTTAGTATAAATACCCACCCATTATCCCTCTCTAATCCAATTTTAGGCAACTAAGTAAAAATTTCCCAACATTTTCTCTATCTAATGGTTTTATAATTAGTTTTTAATATTCTATGGAACTCTCCCCAATCTTTATGAATCTATCTCACATGGTAAGAAATTATCTTACTCTCTTTTTTTATTCATGTACTTCCTATTTATTTTCTCCTATAATTTCTAAGTTATTATTTTTACATCCACTAATTATCATTACAATATAATAAAAAAAATATCAATGAGAGACTTATATTCAATCTCATTAATCATATTCCATAAACCACTTTATATACCCAGTATACTGTTGAAATCATTCTTTGATTTTCCGTGCCACCCTTTTTATATTATGACTACCCAATCCGATTTTTTTTCTAGTGTATTCATATAGATGTAATTATAAGTCATTTTTTAGAATCTCTATAAGGCCCCGGCCTTAAACCTTACTTAATATTGAATTAAATGAATAATTCACATTGAGGATCTTTTCAGCTTTAGAGTTTTAGAGAATTAGGAAATAACTATTACATCTCAAAAGATTACAAAGTAGAAACTTTTACTAAGTTTCCATAAAATAAAAACTCTTAAAAAGAAACATGTCTAGATCCATGTTTTAGGCAGCATGACTTTCCCTTGATCCCATCCTTGACCCTATTCCACGTTAAGTCCTGTAAAACACATTTCAAAAACTTGGGATGAGCATGAAAAGCTCAGTAAGGGATACACAAAGAATGAAAACTTTTATTTTTTCAAAACAAAAAGTAAACCATATATACTTTATCAAAGTAATACTTTTCACCTTTTCGAAGTAGTAAAAACTCTTCATTGAATAAAAGTTCATTAATTACCCTTCTGTAACAAAAATATTACCATAAAACCCTTATAAAGATCACATAACATATAAAGGTAACTTAGGACATAAACATACTTAAGTGGAATAACTATAAGGTCGACTTCCACACATATCACTTAATGGAATATCCATTCGGACAACTTCCATACATACTTAATGGAATAGCCATACGGCCGACTTCCATACCCAATGTATTGGAGGTTATAACGTAACCACCCGTCCTGGTATTCACGGCACCACCCTTCATATGGTTTATCACCTAACCACCCGTCAAATGTCCAAGTACCATTATAAAATTATAACACATAAAATCAACATAAAGGAATAATAACATTTCCACATTTAAATCACAATATATCATTTAAATATATTGACATAATATAATCCTTTATCAAAACCATTTTCAATACCAAAATACATAAAAGAGTATATGGTATTTATCTTATTTTAAAAACATTACGGCTTATTGAGGAAGCCAAATATAAAATAATACTCGCGGCGGTGGAAAAGGTCGTTGTCACCGCGTACGTTAAAAGAAACATTCTTTTTTGTCATTTAGTAAAACGCTTCGTAGAAAAATATTCCTTTTGTATAAAAGTAAAAGTCAAAGGGGTTTATACACCGTATAAAATAAAGTTGTGTATAAAATGAAATATGCCACAATGAAAGGAGATTGAGACGAAGTCCCTTACAAAGACGGTATCCTTGGATTAAGGATAAATCAACTACATAATTATGTGTGACAAACGAATACACAAAATATAAGTGGATATTAAGTGTAAAACAATCATATGTTATTCACACATATTCATAGAATTACATATTCAAAGAGTACAAGTTTATCCCAAAGAATCAAAATTGGGATAAGATGTTCCCTTGCAAAAATTCGACAGCCTAACAACATCACTTCAAAATTCATAAAATGATTTGATGATAGATAAAGAGGGTATCTCATCACTTGGACATAAAATTTACATCAATAAGGATATAGAATAACATATCCCAACATAAGAAGATGTAATTTAAAAGACATAAAAAAAGAAGTCTTTTTAAAAAGAGGAGGGTGAAAGGTTCCCTTACGGACTTGGGTAACTTTCGAAACGTACACCCCATTAAAGAAGGATCATAAAATGAATATGTAAATACCCATAAAAGAAATTATATTACACAAGGAGTATAATAATGGGAAGTACATACACCACTCAAAGGAAATGGAGGCACATGTAGTATAAATGTCACGCGAATAAAAGTGAGATTAAAAATCCCTTACGAAAACTCGATAGCCTAACGGCGCCACTTAAAACATCCAAAAATGGAATGATGAGATCAAATAGGGTCTATAATCATATTAAAATAAAATTTACAGAAAGAGGAATATAAAAGAACATCCCCCAACATAACAAAGAGGAGCTTAAAAGAAGTTACATAAAGGAGAGTACTTAAAAAGAAAGAGAGAGGTTGGATCCCTTACCTCGTGTCTGACATGACTCGATCGTTCTTTAATCTCCTGAATAATAAAATTTGGTCAATTTATAATTTATTAAGTTCCTCCTTTAAATATTATTATTCAATTCATATCACATATTATAATGTTATAATAATTGGTTAATAAAGTGAGTTCATATCAGACGTTTTTTTTCGATGTTCAGTACATGAGTAAAAATTGAACTTGTTGGAAAAGAATTTTCCATGTAGTTATAGGTACATCATCTCCATAATAGAATTGATGTTCTCAATATCATATATATCCGGTATATATTCATTTTATACTATTCCATATCATTTGGAGATAAAAAATTAAAAGCATCGTTCTTGGAGACGGTAGGCCGTACGTACGCATGAACGCTACTTTCATTTTTTGTCATATTAATGGAATTAAAACAAAATGAGAGATATATAAATTATAATTCCAGAATTATATCCATAATTTAGATGTAATATATTACATATATATCCATTATATATATGTACTTATAATATTACATAACATTTGGAGATAAGAAATGAAATGCACCGTTCATGGAGATGGTAAGTCGTACGTACGCATGAACGCTACTTTCATTTCTATCTCATACTTTAATGGAAAGAAAATAATAATTATATAAAGGTATATTATAATTATAGTATAACATCATATAAAATAACTTTATATCCATCCTTTATACGTCCCACATATGGCATTAACGAATCAAATCACTTTGAGGGGGCGGTAGTCCACACTTCCTAAAATGAAGATATCGTGTTTACCCATAATGGAAACCATAAAGGTATTCCATAAATGAAAAATATAGAAGATTAAGTAAAACATAAACATATTATATATCATATATAAATATAGTGACATCTTAATTTCCACCTTTGAAGGTGTTATATGAGTGTTGAACAATCATCGTTTCGTGAGACAGAAATTCGCCATCCACAGAAACAGTATATTCTTTAACCATTAGATGGAGGTGTGTGTAAGTGTAGCTTGAATAATTCACATAAAAAAATACTAGTATATTTAAGATACTTTATTTTTTACAAAAAAAATGAATAAAAAGAGTTTAGGGGGTTGGAGAAGCAAAATAAAACAAAAGAACTCAAGGGAAGACATTACCTTTAAATCGGGTAACTCTCTTTGATTTGATCTCAAAGGCTTCCTTGGAAAGAATTATTCCCAAAGTGAGGATTCAATGATGAAGAGAGGTATGTGGAGAGATTAAATGGGTAGTTTTTGGCCGAGCAAAAGGCTTGAGAGGTGTGTGTAAGGTGGTAGAGGTGGGGGCCTTTTATAAGAGGAGAGGAGGGGCACTCTTGGAAAGTAAAGAGATGTTACTTTATTTTAAAATGATTTTCGGATTTAAAAGGTACCACATTGATATAATTCGAGTATAAGGTGATAAGGGTTCTCAATACACCCATCCAATAGGTTTTTGACATGTGTAGGTCTTAGATTTTACATTATCTTTTCATTTTATTTAAATCGTTAAATAATGAGGTAATCGCTGCATCATCATGATGTCATAAATAATTTAATTTATTTAATGTCTAAAAATTATAAAAAAAATACTATGATGTAGGAAATATTTTTATATTTCTAAGGAATATTTATAGTCAAAAATCTGACTTGTATAACCCCATGTAAAAATTGTTTTAGTAAAACATCTCATGTTTGTGTCATTTTTACATTAACATTAAATAAAAAGTTATTTATGTCATTTCCCAACCAAAGTGGCTCCATGGGGTCCCCAAGTTGACCCATGGATTTTATTGGTCGGCCATGACACATACAATGAGGGTAGGACATGTGTCAAGCTCATCTCATATTATTAAAACATTATTTTTACCTTAAACTACAATAATTACCTCTAATCGCGATTAAAAACTTAAAAGTTACTATTCACCAAAAAATTATTTTAATCCCATTGAACCAAATTTTACTTCTTAATGAAAACCATGTATGTCAGATTTTTTAAATTCAAAACCCAAAGGTGGTAAAATTTCATTTAAATAAAAAATCAGTTTTTTAAGTACCACTTCGTGGTTTCACTATTCATCAAAAAATAAAGTTTTTCAAAAAAATACCAAAAATTCACCCTAAGCTATATTTGATATTCCAAATTCAAAAATAATGTCTATTTTACAAAATTCAAAACATATAAGTTGAGTTAATTAATTTATTAATTAATTCCCGCTGTCAAAACAAATAGCGTGTTTTTATGAAACAAAAAGTATCAAAAGATTGACACTAGTTCAAGTCCGATTTCAAAGTGAAATTAATTCCAACGACCACTATTGGATTAAATGGTAAAAATATATTCTAATTTCACTTTAAAACCACTTCAAAAGATAATCTAATCATATTAAAAAAATATATTAAAAAGAGGTTTTGAATTAAAATACAATATTTTTCACTATTCATTAAAAAATGATCTTTATCGGAAAAATACAGAAAATTTACACAAAGTAAATTTTGATGTCCCAATTATGAAGAAGAATTTTATTTGGTCCAATAGAATTTATAAGAGTGACCAAAACTATATTTAATGACGGTTCGTCGTTAAAAGTTGATAAGTGGACCTTTAGTGAAAATTTGAGTATATATGCCTAAAATTGAATTCTTTTCGTATTTTAAGCCTTTATCCTTTATTGGATAAATGTAAAAACATTTAACAAACATATATAATCATATTTTAGTTATTTCTATTCATTCCCTCTAATACAACGACTACGTGTTAACTAACATTTAAAATAATTTTATTTTATTATTAGAGTGCGACGTAAGATTTCAAAGGAACTCGTTGTTGTGTATTGGGTAAGCCATCAAGCATAGCGTTCCATTTAAATTAATATTAACATTTTATTCACAAATAGGGATAAATATAAAAATTCCATATTATTTATTTACCTGGGGTGTTACATCCTTCCCCCCTTTTGGGAATTGCGTCCTCATAATTTTAAAATTGGGCTTGGAAACATCCTTGAAAGTCCCACATCGGAACAAGAGTCGGTAAAACAATGACTTTAAAATAAAGAAAGATAAGTGCAGAGGTCACCCGAGTTAACCCATACTAGGATTACATGTAGGAAAACATGGACATGGAGGAGAAAACATAGGGTCATTTTCTAATGGAGAGTGATAGAAAACATGTTTAAGAGGAAGTTAACCACAAGAAAATCACAAACATGTGATGGGTTAAACAGTATTCGATTCCCCAGTAGGAAAATTTTACAGACAACATATTTGTTTTAAGTTACTCTTCATTGAGGAATTTATTTTTGAGCTTAACTAAATCATAATTAAACATACTTACTTGTCATGTAGACTTCCAACTTTTACTATATTCCTTAATCAAACTCATATTTTCTCCAAAAGACGAGTATTTAGGAAGACTTGTTCGCATTAAGAGTACTATAATCAACCTCCTGAGAATCTTCTAATCCACAAAAGAGAACTATATATTTCTCATGTCTTTAGACAAAATCCAAAACCAAAATTGTTATTATGAGATCAGATAACCCACAAAAGTATAATCCTTTATAAAAATAAAATCCATTCTTAATCTCCAAAATTTGTCCACAAAAAAACCCAAAGTTCAACGAAGACCATTCGATAAACAATTGTCCATAAAATTCATCAAATTAAACCAAACTAAGGTTGAAACCCAAATATTTTAAGGATTTATTCACATAGTCTTCCAAGGTACAAATTAACTTTTATCTCCAAATAACATCAGTTGCTCTTAAATTATCATATTGAAAAGTAATTATCCTAATCACATATCCTCCATGATAGGTTAATCATTTCCATAGATAACCCAAAATAAAATTACTCTTGATTCCTAAAATAATCTAACTAAAAAGAATTAGTCATATTAACCAGGGACTTCACGTAGTCCAGTGGTAGGCGATAAATACCAGTCACACTTTGGTTGTGGGTTTGATTCCCGCATCTTTGTCCGACGCGACGGGTTGTCACACGGTCTGCGTGTTGTCCTTTTTCCAAAACTATATAATTCTTAAAACATTCCCCAAAATGAGATAAAATATTCAAAAATAATCATAACATATTTTAACCTCAAGTTTATCTCATTCCTTTCATTTTCCATCATAATATATAATAACCCATAATTACCTCAAAAGTAAGGATCATATAAACTCTAATGGTTACCTTTATAATTATTACCTGAACGTACACATTGATTGGTCATCTCGTACATGATGAATTACAGAACATACCAAGGTTCAAGTGGTTGATCATGACTCCTTGATAGATGGTTTAGAAAAACCACGAGTTTCCTCATTGAATCCCCCATTTTATCTAGTATTTTAATCAAAGAACCACCACAGTTTCCTTCAAACCTGTTGTCTCTTTGGTGCCTACTAGATCCATCCATTCACTAAAAACAGAAATGCCAGTGTGAGTATATCAACAAAAACATCATGTACTTATGAGTAAGGTAAACACTAAGATATACTTACTCATTCACTTTATCTAAAACTAGAACTCATTCTGAAATCCTAACCATTATGGTATTGTCACTTATGCTTAGAGAATACCCTAACCTATAAAGTTATCTAAACCGACCTCTGATACCAACTATAAGGAACCAACTTTAAACCTTACTTAATATTGAATTAAATGAATAATTCACATTGAGGATCTTTTCAGGTTTAGAGTTTTAGAGAATTAGGACATAACTATTACATCTCAAAATATTAAAAAGTAGAAACTTTTACTAAGTTTCAATAAAATAAAAACTCATAAAAAGAAACATGTCTAGTTCCATGTTTTAGGTAGCATGACTTTCCCTTGATCCCATCCTTGACCCTATTCCACATTAAGTCCTGTGAAAAACATTTCAAAAACTTGGGATGAGCAAAAAAATCTCATTAAGGGATACACAAAGAATGAAAACTGTTAGTTTTTCAAAACAACAAGTAAACCATGTATACTTTATCAAAGTAATACTTTTCACCTTTTCGAAGTAGTAAAAACTATTCACTGAATAAAAGTTCATTACTTACCCTTCTGTAACCAAAATATTACCATAAAACCCATATAAAGATCACATAACATATAAAGGTAACTTGGGACATAAACATACTTAAGTGGAATAACCATAAGGTCGACTTCCACACATATCACTTAATGGAATAGCCATTTGGCCAACTTTCATACATACTTAATGGAATAGCCATACGGCCGACTTCCATACCCAATGCAATAGAGGTTATAACGTAACCACCCGTCCTGGTATTCACGGCACCACCCTTCATATGGTTTATCACAAAACCACCCGTCAAATGTCCATGTACCATTATAAAATTATAACACATAAAACCAACATAAAGGAATGATAACATTTCCACATTTCAATAACAATATAGCATTTAAATATATTGACATAATAGAATCCTTTATCAAAACCATTTTCAATACCAAAATACATAAAAGATTATTTGGTATTTATTTTATTTTAAAAACATTACGGCTTGTTGAGGAAGCCAAAGATAAAATAATACTCGCGGCAGCAGAAAAGGTCGTTGTCACCAAGAACGTTAAAAGAAACATTACTTTTTTTCGTTTAGTAAAAAGCTTCGTAGAAAAAGATTCCTTTTGTATAAAAGTAAAATTAAAAGGGTTTTATACACTGTATAAAAGAAAGTTGTGTATAAAACGAAATATGCCTCAATGAAAGGATATTGAGACGAAGTCCCTTACAAAGACGGTATCCTTGGATTAAGGATAAATCAATTACATAATTATGTGTGACAAACGAATACACCAAATATAAGTGGATATTAAGTGTAAAACAATCAGATGTTATTCACACAAATTCATATAACGACATATTCAAAGAGTACAAGTTTATCCCAAAGAATCAAAATTGGGTTAAGAAGTTCCCTTGCAAAAATTCGACAGCCTAACGGCGTCACTTCAAAATTCAGAAAATGAGTTGATGATAGATAAAAAGGGTATCTCATCACTTGGACATAAAATTTACATCAATAAGGATATATAAGAACATATCCCAACATACGAAGATGTAATTTAAAAGACATAACAAAAGAATTCTTTTTAAAAAGAGGAGGGTGAAAGGTTCCCTTACCGACTTGGGTAACTTTTGAAATGTACACCCCATTGAAGAAGGGTCATAAAATTAATATGTAAATAAACATAAATGAAATTATATTACACAAGGAGTATAATAATGGGAAGTACATACACCACTCAAAGGAAATGGTGGCACATGTAGCATAAATGTCACGGGAATAAAAGTGAGATGAAAAATCCCTTATGAAAACTCGGCAGCCTAACGGCGCCACTTAAAACTTCCAAAAATGGAATGATGAGATCAAATAGGGTATATAATAATATTAAAATAAAATTTACATCAATAGGAATATAAAATAACATCCCCCAACATAACAAAGAGGAGCTTAAAATAAGTGACATAAAGGAGAGTACTTAAAAAGAAAGAGAGAGGTTGGATCCCTTACCTTGTGTCCGACATGACTCGATCGTTCTTTAATCTCTTTAATAATAAAATTTGGTCAATTTATAATTGATTAAGGACATCCTTTAAATATTATTATTCAGTTCATATCACATATTATAATGTTATAATAATTGGTTAATAAAGTGAGTTCATATCAGACGTTTTTGTCGATGTTCAGTACATGAGTAAAAATTGAACTTGTTGGAAAATAATTTTCCATGTAGTTATAGGTACATCATCTAAAGAATATAATTGATGTTATAAATATCATATATATCCAGTATATATTCATTTTATACTATTCCATGGCATTTGGAGATAAAAAATTAAAACCACCGTTCATGGAGACGGTAGGTCATACGTACGCATGAACGCTACCTTCATTTTTTGTCATATTAATGGAATTAAAACAAAATGAGAGATATATATATTATAATTACAGAATTATATCCATCATTTAGATGTAATATATTACATATATATCCATTATATATATTTACTTATAATAGTACATAACATTTGGAGATAAGAAATGAAATACACCGTTCATGGAGACGGTAAGCCGTACGTACGCATGAACGCTACTTTCATTTCTATCTCATACTTTAATGGAAAGAAAATAATAATTATATAAAGTAATATTATAATTCCATTATAACATCATATATAATAACATTAAATCCATCCTTTATACGTCCCAAATATGGCATTAACGAATCAAATCACTTTGAGGGGGCGGTAGTCCGCACTTCCTAAAATGAAGATATCGCATTTACCCAAAATGGAAACAATAAAGGTATGCCATAAATGAAAAATAAAGAAGATTAAGTAAAACATAAACATATTATATATCATATATAAATATAGTGACATCTTAATGTCCACCTTTGAAGGTGTTATATGAGTGTTGAACAATCATTGTTTCGCGAGGCATTAATTCACCATCCACAGAAACATAATGTTATTTAACCATTATATGGAGGTGTGTGTAAGTGTAGCTCTAATAATTCATATAAAAACATCCTAGTATATTTAAGATACTTTATTTTTTACAAAATAAATGAATAAAAATATTTAGGGGGTTGGAGAAGCAAAATAAAACAAAAGAACTCAAGGGAAGACATTACCTTTAAATCGGGTAACTCTCTTTGATTTGATCTCAAAGGCTTCCTTGGAAAGGATTATGCCCAAAGTGAGTCTTCAATGATTAATATAAGGATGTGTAGAGATGAAATGGGTAGGGTTTTTCCGAGCCAAAGGCTTGAGAGGTGTGTGTAAGGTGGTAGAGGTGGGGGCCTTTTATAAGAGGAGAGGAGGGGCACTCTTGGAAAGTAAAGAGATGTTACTTTATTTTAAAATGAGTTTCGGATTTAAAAGGTCCCACATTGATATAATTAGAGTATAAGGTGATAAGGGTTCTAAATACACCCATCCAATAGGATTTTGACATGTGTAGGTCTTAGATTTTATATTATCTTTTCATTTTATTTAAATCGTTAAATAATGAGGTAATCGCTGCATCATCATGATGTCATAAATAATTTAATATATTTAATGTCTAAAAATTATAAAACAAATACTATGCTATAGTAAATATTTTTATCTTTCTAATTAATATTTATAGTCAAAAATAAGACTTATATAACCCCATGTAAAAATTGTTTTAGTAAAACATCTCATGTTTGTGTCATTTTTACTTTAACATTAAATAAAAAGTTGTTTATGTCATTTCCCAACCAAAGTGGCTCCATGGGGTCCCCAAGTTGACCCATGGATTGTCTCGGTCGTCCATGACATATCCAATGAGGGTTGGACATGTGTCAATCTCATCGCATATTATTAAAACATTATTTTTACCTTAAACTACACTAATTACCTCTAATCGCGATTAAAAAATTAAAAGTTACTATTCCCCAAAAAAATTATTTTAATCCCATTGAACCACATTTTACTTCTTAATGAAAAACATGTATGTCGTATTTTTGAAATTCAAAACACAAAGGTGGTAAAATTTCATTTAAATGAAAAATCAGTTTTTTAAGTACCACTTCGTGGTTTCACTATTCATCAAAAAATAAAGTTTTTCAGAAAAATACCAAAAATTCACCCTAAGATATATTTGACATTCCGAATTCAAAAATAATGTCTATTTTAAAAAATTCAAAACATATAAGTTGAATTAATTAATTTATTAATTAATTCCCGCTGTCAAAACAAATAGCGTGTTTTTATGAAACAAAAAGTATCAAAAGATTGACACTAGTTCAAGTCCGATTTCAAAGTGAAATTAATTACAACGACCACTATTGGATTAAATGGTAAACATATATTCTAATTTCACTTTAAAACAACTTAAAAAGATAATCTAATAATATTAAAAAATTATATTAAAAGGAGTTTTTGAATTAAAATACAATATTATTCACTATTCATTAAAAAATGATCTTTATCGGAAAAATACAGAAAATTTACACAAAGTAAATTTTGATGTCCTGATTCTAGAGAAGAATTTTATTTGGTCCAGTAGAATTTATAAGAGTGACGAAAACTATATTTAATGATGGTTCTCCGTCAAAAGTTGATAAGTGGACCTTTAGTGAAAATTAGAGTATATATGCCTAAAATTGAATTCTTTTCGTATTTTAAGCCTTTATGCTTTATTGGATAAATGTAAAAACATTTAACAAACATATATAATCATATTTTAGTTATTTCTATTCATTCCCGCCAATACAACGACTACGTGTTAACTAACATTTAAAATAATATTATTTTATTATAAGAGTGCAACGTAAGATTTCAATGGAACTCATTGTTGCGTATTGGGTAAGCCATCAAGCATAGCGTTCCCTTTAAATTAATATTAACATTTTATTCACAAATAGGGATAAATATAAAAATTTCATATTCTTTATTTACCTGGGGTGTTACAATCTCCATTTTAGAAAACCACATTAACGTCCTATGGGTTAAAAATGAGGAAAATTTCATGTCTTTAAACACTTATGTACTTAATGATTTTATATGAAACTCATTATTTATTCTTTATGTGTTTTTAATAAAATGATTTATTATGATATATGATATATATGGAACACATAAACTAATACATGTGAATGGTTCACCCTGATACCTCTTCAATACATTGGGTAAATAATTAATCCTTAGAGATGACATGTTTATGGTAACTTGGTAAATACCCTTGGTAATATGTTTAATAATGGCTTGGTGATGAACCTTGGTGATAATCTTATTAATGTATCATTTTTATGTTACAGACACATTTCCATGTTATGTATTATATACTTATGATTATTATCTAATGTTAGGCCTTATTTTTTTTATACATTATGATCACTCATGTTTCATTTCCTTTTTTTATCCCTTACTAGGCTTTATGATCACCCTTTTCTATTGATGTATGTGCTCAAAAAATCACTGGTGGTTAGGTGAGATGGGATAGAATAATAAAATATTATTTCAAGAGGATTAAATGAAGTTTGTGTTTATGTTTTTCTAATGTACTTCACATATTATTTACCAAGTTTCCAAGTCAAAAAACATCAAAAGTTTTTTCAAAGTTATTAATAAAATATTTTATTAAGGAATTGTGGTAAAATAAATTATTTTAATGGTCACCATAAATCACGCATGTTTCGTAGTAGAAGGCTTAAAGGTTAGATCTTGGTATAATTTACAAGGCATCTCATATCTCAATACTACTCGATGGGAATTGTGTCCCACCCTATCCATATAATGTTATAGACACTAAAACCTCTCAAAGAATACATCATCTATTTGGGATCTAAGGTGGCACTCGTTATCATCTATACTCATTCCCAAATGAACCCTCTCTAGGTTCAACATCTCACATGGGAACTTACTTGGCCCCCCTTGGTCATATCAACAACAAGACACCCTTAATCAGTCCTCTTATTTAAAAAACTTCTCTCAGGTAAACCCCCATCAAATGGAGGGCATAACATCCCACTTCATAATCATAATAAATGCACTAGCCACATTGGACAAGCCTCACCAGTATAGGTCTCAATAAATAGCACAAGATCATCTCGTACCTCATGTCATAGGTCATTCCTCATACACCCAACTTATCTATCCATTTACCCATGGAATACCTACCCAAATACTCATATATTATAGGGGGTCCACTCTCCCCATGTTCATATTAACTATCCCAATGGATCTAATGCATCTCATTGTTCATACATTTCCTACTAGATTTCACTAAGGGAACCTGTCACTAGGTCTACTACCTATAATTTATTTAATTCTCACCCCTTAGGGTCTAAGTGTCAAAAGTCACACATAATCATAATCAAGGACCCACCCATCAGCAGCCAAGGAAAACCACCGTGTTCATAGGGATATAATGTTCCCCTTGTCACTTTGTTCATTATGGGAATTTCATTTAAAATAAAATATTAAATTTGAATAAAATATCAATCGTTCTCAATGTAAAGTCTGCATATCACATTATATAAATAAAATTTATAATATTATAGGTCATTTATAAGGGAACACCTACCATGAATGAATCCTATTGAATTTTTAAGTGCAGTATAACAACACACGCTTGATCTTGACCATGTCCAATATCCAAAGTCGAATCGCATAGGACCCTATCTCATTCCATAACACCTAAAATAATTAGTTATAATAAATTATAATTAATTGTAAAAAATTTCTTAAATGAGTGTAAATTCCTAAAACTCACTAGACAACCTTGTCTCAACAAAACCATGATAAATGGGGTGTGATCCACACCCAACACACCCTTAGGATTAAGCATCACAAAATACCCAATTTATATTGTCGATTCAATGGAAAAGTTATCCAAAAATTGACCAAATCCATAAATAAATTCATGCAACAATATACCTCAACTGAAATGGAATGTGACAACCTATAAACATTTTCTTAGGATAACTACTATGCAACATGAGAAAACACCCCCATAGAATAGGATGATTTCTACCATGATCTAATTAGAATCATAATAATTTCTAAAAAAAACAGGTCAAAATCAGCAAGGATTGTAGGAAAAAATAGGATATGATAAATAGAATATTGTAACTCAAATGTCATAAACATGAAAAAAAATATCTGAATAAATTTGAAAGATTGGGGTAATAATTAACCAAAATCCTCCCCACATTCACCTATTTGAACCAAAATACATAGGTATTGAGACCCAATTTTAAAATAAAAAACACCCCAACTAGTTTCATGGAATGGATAGATGTTCACACTATAAACACCCCTTATAAAATATTTATGTCCCTCTCTCCCAAAAACTAACAGTTTAACCACTATGGACACACCATTAAAGGGTTTTTACTACAAAATTACATGATCTTGGCCACTAAAACCTTCTCTGATATCCACTGGAACTCTCGATCCCTCCACCGGAGCTCATACCATGTCTAAAAATATCACTTTTGGGCCATACGAACTATTAAGATCTCATTTATAGTCCTATTAATCAGTCTAATACATCCATCAAATCATAAATTCATATTCCCCTTCAATTTTAATAACCCATCTAGACACTAGATATTATAGGTTGACTAAGTAGTTACATATGGGTTTTTTCAACTATAACCCCACTAGTGGAACAACCCTACTCATGATCTAGAGTTAGAAATTTTGGTTTTTGATATAATATTTTAAAACCACTATGTTTTAAGAGATAAATATTTGTTTTACATAGATCACAAGATCTTTTGATATATTTCCTCCCAATTGTACTTAAAACTATGCTATATGTGTTGGGTATTATACCTCTAGTTGTTCAATTTTCTGATGAATGTTTTCTTAATAAAATGTAATATCATAGAAGATGATATTTTCATGCAGAATTAGGAGTAGGTCATTCAGGAATCTAGTTGGGAATTGATATAGATAGAGGATCTGTTTTACTAAA
Source organism: Viscum album (assembly GCA_963277665.1). NCBI lineage: Eukaryota > Viridiplantae > Streptophyta > Magnoliopsida > Santalales > Viscaceae > Viscum > Viscum album. The sequence goes on along the minus strand of OY728129.1, from coordinate 1,379,105,235 downwards.
TGGTGTTTATATATAACATACGGATAGGAGTCTATGGCTTTTTTACTTCCAACAATTACTTTGACACTGTTTGACCATGTAAAATCTAATAAATAGTTTTATTTGAATTGTTTTATGATATGGGGAAGGATTATTAGTGAATATAATATTCAAGGATAAATAAAATATGTGGATCAAGTGTTTTGTATCCACATTAGGGTGTTTTTTCCTACTTATATGATGGAGGAGATGATGCAATACTCCCACACCTTTCATTGGGGCATGTACTCTAGGATGAAAAAGATGTACCATAATATCAAGAACTAATTCTAGTGGTCATTCATGAGGATATACATTGTAGATTATGTGTCTTATTGTCTTATCAGTTGATATTGAAGGAATAACTCTAGTGATATATATTATTACTCCAAACACTTGCATTTCCCACCTATAAGTGTGAAAATATGACCATAAACTTTTTCTCCAGTCTTCTGAAAAAACTAATCATGATGTGATATGGGTTATGGTAGATTGGTTAATAAAGGATACACATTTTCTGCCTATTAATGAGACCCAATTTGGGGATGATCTATGAAAACTATATCAATCGGAGATATAATGGTTTCATGGAATATCTATGAGTAACATATCAAATCATAATTCCTCTATCATGTCCAAACTCTATTAATTGTTTTAGAAGGATATGGGGATGAAACTAATGTTTATTATAACAAATATCCCATATAAATATGGGAGGTTTTAGATAATTATCCATATACTTGAATATTTTCTTATATCTCATATTCTATACTTTGTTGGAGAGTGTTATAACCATCTAGAATTGGAAGATTTTTTATACAAAAAAATTTATTAGTATTTAATAAAAATGGTTCCCTATAATGACTTATATAACTGATCATGTTGTTTACCCCTATGTTGTTTAATGGTAGGTGTGTCAGTGATCTTTGAACTTAGAATGGTATATGAGACAAATTAGTTGGTTTATTTGATTGAGAAGTGTATGATTAGCTCAAAAATAAAGAAGTGTATGTGTTCTAACTGAATGAAATTTCCCTTGGATTTTACAATGGATTATTAGCCATTATAATGAGTTTCACCTTGAATATGTTATCAAGTATTTAGGAAGCAAGGCAATCAAAAAACATGGTTCATTAGACTATTCAATATATTATAGTAGGTTGGTACCATGGATTATCAACTGTATCTTTCTCCAAAACATTAGGCTATACACGATTTGTTTCATTTGTCATTTATCTACAATAATGGGTCACACCACATGCACATGATTAACAATGATGATATAAAATTATATGAAAAGGCATATCTGGAGGAGAGGCCAATATGTGTCCTAAAAAATATTGAGAAGTTATTTGAATGAAGATAGTCTTTATCCTACACATATAGTGGAAGAATGGACATATTCAAGAAGAGACATAGAAATGAAAATATGATATGTGATCATAGTGATCATGATTGTTCATTATGGAGTATTATAGACACTTTTTGAGGATTTAGATCTCTTAAAGGGGAGGTTTTAATGAAACATGAATTTTGAGGTATAGTTTGGGGCTAAATTTTTAATTTAAATTAATTTAAAATGCCCGATTCTAGAAAAGGTTGGAATGTTTTATGAGTTACTGTTGATTTAGAGAGGGTTAATTGTTGAGCCAATAAGGTTTCCTTATGACTTTTCCATTCCTTCATGTTTGGAAAATTGCAAATACCTTATCTTAAGGAAAATTTCATTTTCCCTAAGTTTCATCTTGATGAGGAAAATTTTTCTTTCCACAAGGAAATTTATCCTTACCATGTTTTCATTGTTCATATATTAATCTAGTTTATTTTATGTCTAAGTATAAAATTCAGTTTCATATCTAAAACCTCATAATCTTATATATACTTAGATATAAATCATTCTATTTTCCGGATCCGAGTTCACACTCCAAATTCTCTGAATTCAGGTTCCGAACATTCTTTGTTTAGACTCCAAATTCTTATAAATTCAGACTCCAAATTCTAATGAATTCAGACTCCGAAATTTGTAAGTTCAAACTCTGAATTCTTATGAATTCAGACTCTGAACTCTTACAAATTCAGACTCTGAATTATAATGAATTCAGACTCCGAAATTTGTAAGTTTAGACTCCTAATTCTAATGAATTCAGACTCAGATGTTCTAAGTTTAGACTCTAAATTCTTATGCATTCAGACTCTAAACATTGTAAGTTCATATTCTGAATTCACAGACTCTGAATCTCCTGGAAATTCAGACTTCAAAATTCTATAGAATTCAGGTTACGAATTCTTTCGAAAACAGAATCTGAATATTTACGTATTATAATCACAGAATGGTTTTTGGTTAGACTCCGAACTTTTATTTTTCCTTACACTCCAAAAAAATGAATTTGGTTAAGCAACCATATTTTTTCTTACTCATGTTTTGGTTATAAAATGATGCCATGCATTCAGTTACTAACCAACCGTTGTTTGACTGACATGTGTATAGGTCCCTCCGAAATTCAAGGAAAAATATGACCGTTGGAGGAGGGAGTCGACCGTTGAAGTTGTGCCTATAAATAGGAGCTCATTTTAAAGATCTCGTAACTTTGATGAACAAGTTAATCAATCTAGATATTACATGCTATTGAAGTGATTTCTAGAGAGAGAATTTATTGCTTTGTGCATACTGAACATCTTGTTCAGATTTTCATCATGTGACTCCAAATGTTGTTGAGTACATTCGAGGGCTTCCAGGGATAGGAAGATAGAGGTGCCGACTACCTTGAAGTTTGAGGGATTGCAGGGATATCAAGATAGACTCTGATATTCGTATCGAGGTATTACCCTAGTGTAGGTAAGATAGACTTTCTTGAAAGTATAAATCAAGGGACCTTTATCCAAGGTTGTTGGATACCCTTCTCTTTGGGTTAAAAGATTTTCTACTTGTTACTTGTATTGTTTCAAGTTTTCTACTACATTTTAGTTGTTGAAAAAAGTATAACTATCGTATACTTTCTTATACTTCTACTCTGATTTGTAATATTCTATACTCTTTAAGCTAGAATCTTTATCTTTGTAAACTTTCCATTAAGTTTCATTTTCGGAACCACATTTCCAAAATCAATCAAGTCTAAATAACTAAGAGGTTTTGTGAATTTACCCTGTTTAACTTTGTTAAACATTACCATCTTTAAAAGATACAAAGGAATTTTTTAAAGTATACAATTCACCCCCCCCCCCTTTATATTGATCATCTACATCATTATTTTGAGACTACAATCAGTATCATTTCGATCCAATACTAACTAGGTCCCTATTACTAAAATAAAATAGCATGATCCATTAGTTACCAAGTTCATGATCATCAGGTACTAGTTAACCTACATAGAAGATTTGTATCCCCCAAACCCCTAATGAATATCTAGTCGGGTTGTATTGGGTGTTCAGTGTGGTATCAATTTCCCTGTATAGGCAAACCATATTCACAATGATTTATTTTCTTGAATACTATTAAGGTAATGTTTTTTACTTTACTGTAAAATCTATTTTTTACCCCTCTTAATTCCTTCTCTATCCCATCCATGATTAAATCCCACTTTTTTTAACCCCCTTGGTTCCTAAATACCTATATGATTTATCTAATCCTAGATAATATATTATTTCATTATGATCGCTCCCTTTGGGTAAGTATATTCCCAAGGAATCCTTAATCTTATTTTTTTGTCACTATTTCATCTCCCTCCATATCAAATCACTAATTTATAGGGTTTTCTTTAGTTTATTGGGTGGTGTTCCATTGAAATTGAATCACATGGTGCCTATTGGTGTGAAAAATACTAATGTATTATTGTGGGAATTCGTTATCATGTTTCAACATTTATATAGAACAATATGGAATATCATATATGTATGTGTGGGAGTGTACATATGATTTCTCTTACTATTATATTCAAGTGTTATGATAGGTTCTAAATGATAGGATTATATTTCATAAGGTGATTTATGAATGTATAATATTGAATAGGATTGATCCATGGTGAATATATGAGTTGTGGTGGCATTTTTCTAACTCGGTCCATTGGGAATAGATTGAGTATTCTAAGTTTGAATGGATTATTAAAAGTTGGTTTTATAGTCATACTAAAATAGGTTGACATAATATGGTTGGGATGAGTTTTTTGGTAATTTTATCCAATGGGATAACTCCTTGTAGATGTTAGTTTAAGATGGTTGGTCTTAGCACAAGAGGTTAGGCCATGGGTAAGAATTTTATGTCATGTGTGTTGAGTCCATGTTGGAAATCAATTTGATTTAGGAATGAGACATTTCAAAGGAACATTTTCATAGGGATTATATAATGGTACAGACTTAAAATTGGTTCAAGTCTATATTATAAGCCATGGGACCTTACCATAGGATATAGAGTGGTTCAAATCTATGGCATGGGTTGGATATGTTTCTTATCTTATAGTTTTCATGGAAACTTACAATGGGTTATCTTATGGTTTTGTATACATGGGGGGTTGTCTATGTTACACTTTCCTCATGATTTGTTTCTTATGTGAGAGGTTGTTTATGCTATAATTTACTCCGTATTTTTTTCTATTATGGTTCATAATTGTATTTATTGGTACAAGACAACTCTTCCTTATAGCATTGGCCAAAGAATGTATATTTAAGGTCATGGAATATTGGTTAGAATAGGGTGACCTATCATGGGTGTGTACTTATTTATTTATTTATTATCAATATAAGAACTCACATATATTTTTTAGTTATTATTATGAACCATTATTGATGACTAGTTAGGTTTTATACTCACACCCTACACATACACCTCAATGAAAGTACAAACATTTTTTTACAGATTTATGAAAATTGAAAGCTTCTATGTCAGACAACAGAGTAGGGGGATCTTTTTATTGATATGGTGTTGATATGCGAACATATTTTGGGATTTTTTATAGTATATCATTCGTTAATATTTTGTTATTTGGTATATAATATGTATCAATCTACTATATGTGGGGATCATTTTGACTAGTGATGTATGATCTTGGGTTTATTTTGTTGTTACTTGTGATGTTATTTATATATTTCTCATATATATTTGATTATATATTGTACCTTTAATGACTATTATTTCATTCATTTTATTTATATTACATGACTTGATACTGATGGCATAGTCTCCCCAATGTATGGTTTATCCCTCTTTTCTAGTGAGAAACCTCTTACATATGATGATGCATGCCTAAGCTCATGCATCTCTCCAGCACAAACATGGTGGACTATGTTAATGCGTTACAACGTGAATGTAAAAAAATAGAGTTTACAAGTCTACTAAAGTTCATGTGAAGAGTGTGAGAATAAAACATATTAGGACACCATCAACTGACATCTAATATTAACCTTATATATGTGAATGTTTTAATGTATGAAATATAAGTGGTAACACACATCACATATAAATATAGTAAGTCATCATGATCTTATTATACCATCTTGAAACTTCACCCTACCTTCTTATGCTAGTGCAAATATGTGGGACTATTATTCCCAAAACATAGTGAGACAATATTTCCTTGGTATTTTATTAGAACTAGATAAATCTAGGATAGTCTATAATATCATCAACTCATATATGACTACATGTTATCAATGATCTCAACATGGGTATAGTTGATGGTACCATAGGAGACCTATATGTATCCATTTCTTAGTTGATATTTAAATAAAAGGGTCAGTATTATCACTACTATCCTTTAGGAAATTGGTATATCACATTAACAAAAAATATTTATAAAAACACTCTCATGAGAAAGAAAATACCCAACCATAACCCCTATATTATAACCCACTACACCTCATCCATACATATCCTAATATTCCAACCTCATATCCCTTAGTTATCATTGCTAGTTTCATTACATACATCACATATTTTGATAAACATGATAAGAATTTATTATCCTAGGATCAGATCATCAATATTAAAAACCAAATCTCTAATGATGCAGTACCCTAATCCATGACCAATAATTCACATGTTTGACCTATCATCTATTAACCAACATGATACTTTAACCTTGGTATGTTGTTAATTTTGATTGTACAATACCTCCCTTTGTTTTTTACAATTAAACCAAATTTTATCACACAGGTTACCTCTCAAGTGGTTACTTAACCAAGGATTATCAAAAACACATCTCATGTAGGAACCCCCAAGGTAAACTAATCATCAGGTGATTAACCCCACTGTTTACCCTTGGTATAATCTTACATTAAAGTTATATGATACCTTTTATAAACTTTTAAAATTAAAATAGTCCTCATTCACAAGTAAATCCTCCAAATGAACCCACTTCCTCAATTAATTCTTGAGTGAACATATGAATTAACCCACAAACAATTCAATAATCCCCTGGAGAGAATCACACTATAACACCCAAGATCTCACTATGTCATTTGATCCTCCACCCAAGTCTAGATAACCTTTGTATGGTCCTTCACTATTTTAACCATTGATCATTATAAAAATAATTCATAGTGAAATTTTAAAACATGAAGGTACACTCATAGATCACTTTTATGCCAAAATAGGTCATGACTATTTTCCCACAACCATTTAAGTCCGACTAGAACCCAATTGGTTTAGTCACACCATCGTACCCCACTAGAATATCAAACTAGATATACAAATGCATATAAATATGAAAAATAATAGGTTCCTCTAACCCTGTCAATGAATTATCTCCTCTTTAAAATGTCGGTCCATCCCATCCAATCTCATATGATCATCCTCATACTAAAATATCATACCTCACCAAAGGAATAAATTTATTAATTATAAAATAATTAAAATTAATTTCATGGTCAATCTATTATTATAAAAGAATATTAAAACCAATCAAGTAGTTTTCCCTCCCAAAAATCATATCCAACGAATCACAAGAGACTCTTAGTTACTCTATTAGTAAAATACCTTTATGGTTTCTTAAATTCATCAGTAAAATTCTCCCACAATTTATAGAAACCCATGAATAATAAAATTTCATTATACTCTAGTGAAGTATGAAATAAATCCCTAATTCAAATAATCACAAACAATATGGGAAGAAATAATAAATAAGAGAGGAGAAAAAAGAGGAAAATATAAGTTAAACCACCATGGAGATGCATTTGGGTCAAACCCCAATCAATGAAAACCAAATGAGGGGATGGATAGGGATAAACTAGTTGAATGGACCTACCAAATGACCATAAAACTACTTCAAATTAGGAGGGTATAAATTTAAAATGATGGTTACACCCCACTTTAAAAACATATCAAGGAACTACCAAAAGTTCAATATCTCTATAACCAGAATCTCGGTGAGACCATCAGGATCTAAATATCCTATCACTAGGATTCCAGTTCTAGGGGTAGTGTGGTTGTTTCAACACCCAACTTACCATAACCCTATTTGACTTCCACCAAGGGTTCCAGTATCTTACTACTAAAACTAATTTGTATCTATCACTTATAGAATAAATTAATTTCCACTCTAAGTATTATTTACCTATATTTTTATGTATAAAAAATTCTATTGAACATTTAAATCATGTATTTAACAATTTATTCTTCATTCAAATAAAAAATATTAATATTAATCCCACTCTATTTCCACCAGTGTCGGGTCCTTTCCACGTTTAACCAAAATTTAGTGGCATGGTTTATTAAAAATTCCCCAACATAGCATTTATCATCCTTGAAAATCATATTAATAAATCTATAATGAACTATGAATGTTACTAAAATATGACACTTTGGGTTTATTTTTTAGTCTCTTAATGGTCATGTTCATATTGATTACACTCCCAAACCAAATAAACTATCTTTATTTGAACACCTAACACCCTAATCCATCATATGAATCAGCCGTTCCTCAAATAAATTTTTGGAGTAGAATTATGATTCATTGTACTTGATCACATGTGAAAGACACCTATTAATGATAAATCACCTTGAATTCCTCTAGAATATATATAGCCCACATGCTATGGAACCAAAAACGATTCCTCACTTTTATATCCTAATATAGGATACAATCATGTAGTACCTAATATTTGATAACATACTCAAATAATTGATGGAATTAGTCAGTATAAAACTACTTTCTAATCATAGTTTCAATTAAATATCTCTTGATCAACAACCCTAGAATTCATAGTCTCACATATGAGACAATGTCTATCATATAAATTCTTACTCTATTAAATAGATCATCATACTCTCACATAAGTATGGACATTATCTAATCCCAACTACCAAGACAATTAATTTCCTTAATTTCACATTCATTAGTTAAAAAATGTTCTAACTACACCTAAATGTCACATATATATACCTAAATCTAGGGTTTTTCACTAAACCAAATAAATTTACTTAATTATATCCAATCACTGAAGTAAAAAATTTAACCACATTTGTGTTTAATTCTCCATAAAAATGACACTCGATATTAACTATAATAAACCTATGATAAGTTTCCCTTTCTCTATAAATTTATGGTCTTCTTCATACCATAGGTTTTTCCTTATCTTTATGCATAATCACTGACCTACCCAAAATTTACTATCTCTTAGGAACCATCAATCACATGTCAAAAATAGTGTAACCTGATAGACCTATCAGATGAGTATTTCTCTATGGTATATAATAATTATAGTGCTCCATCCCACCACTACCCAATATCATCGATTAATTATCATCATGACATCCAATCCCCAAATAGTACACCCAAAAATAAGTGACTTCAATTAAAGTCGTATAACTCCCATATTCCAAGCTACAGTAAACTCTAATTTATCTTTTAATAAGTCTTGTAACATTGAAAATGTCATTGGTTCCCATCTCACCAAAGATAAGACACTCACTGATCATCTCACTTAATTTTAGATTAATTAAGAGGTAACACAGCACACTCATAAAATTTGACCATATACTATTAAATTTAGACCACATGACCCTAGTTCATTATAAAAAAAAATCAGATACCTCATCTCTCATAACAATTATATCCTATTCCACTGGCTCACATTTTTCGACCCACACTTGACCACTATAATATTGGATCCTTATATGAATCACACACGACATAAAATTATAGGTTTTAGTTGTTTTATGAATTTTTAAAATCAAGAAAATGTGTATCACTCTTTTCCATGCATTATCTCTTACATGGATCTCACCCACATGTGATTAGCCATAAATCTTCACTTGGATACCATGAATTATCTACTACTATTCTGGAAACTAAAGAGGCATGGACTTTGTGTAAATCATACTATATGAGAGTATTTAGTCATTTATAACCATAAAATACAACTAAAATCATACCATCATGATAGGTATTCCATCGATCCTAGGATCACATGTATAATTAACAAACAATGCACTAACTGAAATCTATTCACAATCTTCACAAACAAAAATATGAACTTTAATTCCTAAGACACACCTATCGTAATCCTCATTCCTAGTCCAATCACCCAGTCACACATCACTAATGTAATCCCTATCACAAGAATTATACATCCATTCCACAATCCTATGGAGTCATTCATATGTGTGGAATAACTCTCGCTCACTCTCCCAACCTATCCTCAGATATCACAACCCATCTCAAGAAGAAACTAAAGATTTCCTTACTACTCTTCTAACACACTTAAATCACAACATCCTGAGTTGTATTTCATCATCACTATTCTCCCCCTCCCAGCCTATATACAGTGCACCCAATGTAGTTCACATATTACAAAGAAACATTTGTGCTCTTGTCTCAAATAATATAAGGCATTACCTGCCCATGCAACCTATTGGAGTTAGTTCCCTAGAAGTAACTACTTTATACTTTATATTGAATATATATATTCATGGATTTTGATTATAATAAAATACATTGTCAAATATTGATTTATATTCTATGTAACCTTAATGTGATAATGTATTATAATATCTATCTCTTTGAAAAGATCATATGTGGTTCTCTATTATGATGAAAACAATGATATACAATGACAATATCCTTAAATTATATCTATATTAAGATAAAATTATATAATGGGACAGAGAGTATCTTAACTATCATGTCCAAGTACTCATAAGTGGATGAGACATTATCTCATGAAGTTCGCACTTGATAATATTCAAGATGGGAGTTTATGATAACATACCTACTGGTATGAATTCCAAATGTTTAAATGTCATTGTATATTTCTATATGAAATCATGTGTAATGATCCCTAAACTATAAGATTATTATTAATGCATTTCATGACTCATGTACTTTGATATACTAACCAAAACCATTATACTATATGTTTTTGGGATATAGGGTATGTTGGGTGTGTCATGAATGATATATAATTAATTGATATGTCAAGGAAGGATGTTTCCCTTACATCTATATGGAAGTTGATATCTCGGCCCTTTGATTAAAATAGAATCATCACATTAAATTCCATGTCTATGGTGTAATGATGGGCTTATTTCATATAGTAAAAGAAAGATATATCAAACATATAGGTAGATGACATGGGTATGCAACCTATTTGATGAGATATCCAGACAAAGGGATAATATTACATAGTGATCATTGTTATGTAGTCATTGTCATTATGAAAAATCTCTTTCCTCTATGGGTTCCCTAGCCCATTGCAAGATAGTAATCCTAGACTTTGGGAAAGTCCACCAAATGCCACTAAGGGAGAATCCAAAAGGGTTACACACAAGGTTTTTCTATTGATATAAGTTAAATAATATTTATAATAGTTGGAATAATTATTATTCATTAGAGTAAGAAATGATATTTATTTAGTATTAATTGATCGAAAATATTAAATAAATATTTATTTGTAAGAAAATTGTTTGATTATGCAGATAATTATAATATTTATTTATTATTATACGAAAGGTAATAAATAGTTACTTATTAATTAATAAATAAATTATTTAATTATATGAATATCAAAATAAATATTTTCTTTTACACACTATGATAATAATATTTATTTACTGAATGTATAATATTAATATTTTGTTATTCAAAAGGTAATAAACAATTATTTATTATTAAATAATTTAATTACATGAATATTAAAATAAATATTTTATTTGTAATACCATGAATATAATACATATTTAAGATATATAAATATTAATTTGAGAATTAAATAAGAGTCCGTAAGAAAAATTGGACTCATTTATTAGTCCAGTGATAAATATTTATTTACCATGCTATAAATAAGATTTATTATTAGGTGGGTTAGTACATGACTAGGAATAAAATAATAATGCTATTATTTTACATGGAATGGTGTCCATTACGGGATTAATATATTTTTAAGGGAATTTTTGTGATTAATTAATATGAAACCCCAACCCTGGGTAAATAAATTGACAATTATGAGAATTGTGAGTGTTTGGTGGTTGAGCTCATTATTCTCCTCTATAGATAAATCTCTCTCAAGAAAGAACATATCTAGGGTTTTCCCTCAAGCTCAATAGATTCTATCTTCCTTTTTCCCTTCCTCTAAAGATAGAGAGATTGAGATATGTTCCTTCCAGATTGAAGGTATCATGGTAGTAATCATAGGAGCAATAAAAGATAATCAGTACCATTGTGCTCGCACCTCGAGTACCATCGGTGGAATTTTGAGATCAAAGGATTATATGTGAATCCATTATAGAGGAGATCTACTATGGGTCATCGTTAATATAATGAAAATATAATCAAAAGATATTTATAACATCAACCCCAGCAACAAAGAAATAACTCAAGACTGGGGAATTTCTTTTTTCTATTAAGTTAATTACAAATTAATACGAAAAAGAACCGCTCGCTTGGTTTTAGTGAAAATATTTTTAAATATTATTTAAAATAATTTCATTTATCTTGATATTTAAATCATCTAAATTTTTTATTCATTAAATATAAAAAATAATTAGTCATTGGCCCAATAGGTGATTATACAAAATTTGGAACAGTCAAGTTGTGTTACAGGGCTAATATTTAAATCTATAATTATATAATTGATCATTTATTTTTTATATGTTTAAAAGTTGGTCTTCATTTCCAAAAAATCATTAATTTAATCTAATTTTCAAAATTCATTCTTCTCTTATTAGTTACTTGATTATAAAACCCAAATAAAATTAATATTTAATAAAGAACATCTAAAAAACTCATCTAGAGGTACTTGAATTTCTAGTTATATAGGTGTATATAGCATGTAGATTGAAGGTACACTCATGTGTATCCTTGTAAATTATGCTAGGAGAAACCACTATTTCTACAAGTCATTATGCAAGAATGAAGTGTGTGTGTGTGTGTGTGTGTGTCTTAAATACACTCTATGTGTTGACTGGAACATTATAGAATGTGAAATATTGTACTATATTTCATGTAAAAAGTTTTCACATCATATAGTACATGTGTTTTCATGGTAGAAAACACATGGTAAAATATGTGTAATGTATTAATTACATGACATATAAGGAATAACAACCATGTAACAAGGAAGTTTTATGGTTTATACTAGTTGTAACATGCCCTGAAAATAATAAATATCCACACATATATACACACCATATACTGAGATGTGTATCACAGACATACGGTGAGCGAGACACATTATTTATAGCAGGACGTACATGTCATGTACACATCCTTCTTACAAGGAAAAGTAAAAAATATTTTACTACTCTGTAAACATCATCATTATGTTTTTAATGTTATATTTTTTAACTATTTCATGTCATATGATAGGTTTTATATGTTATTAAATACTTAATTAATTTTTTCATATAATTCTAAACTACATACCATGTATAGTCATAATACATTGACTACTCCACACCCATTAAAAGTATTACATGATAAATTAATTAATATGTGTTTCATATTTCATTTATTATCTTAAATATTCCATGTTATTTCCTGAAAAAAAAATGTGTATTCTATATGCCACATGAGAAGACTGTATACAATTTCAATACATACTAATTAATTGGATTAGTTACTTGTCAAGTTTCTTCCAAGTACAAGATGTATACTTAATTTATTAAATTTCAAATTTTTCAAAATTCATTTAAAATCATAATTGATGGGTATCTCTATGAAATACTAGTTGTATATTAAGATAAATTGAAATAATCAATTAATCAAGAAATTAATTTGATTAATTCACACATGTTTTATCTTAACAAAAGAAAAAATTGAAATAAATGATAGCCAGCTATTTTAAATGTTTATGCATTACCCAAGTGGATGATAATGATATTTTACCTACCTGTTTGTGTGTGTGGTTTATTTTAATTTAATCATTACAAGGGTTTTAAAATTATTATTATTAAATTAATACAGTGGCCTATGAGCCACCACTCCCTCTTCTTTATGTACTGGCCTTATGTGACCACAGTTTCTATTATGTGAAACCCATTTTTAGTTCCCTTTACCTATGTGTGAAGTAAATAAATTATATGGATGAAAATAAATAGTTTATGGAGTTTGTTAAATATAAATCTAAGGAGAAATTAGACATAGAAGATAAATAGTACATAGATGGAATGTTTCAAATCGAGCCCAAACCATCTCAACGATTTAACCCCATAGGGTTAATGGGTTTTTTATTATCCTATCAATAAACAAACCTCTAGTTAAATATCTTTACCATTCAATGTTTTAATTATTTTATTTTTGTTCATTGTGTGATTTATTTTATGGATTATAGATTTAAATCACATAAATAAATGGATTAAAGTGAAAAGATAAAATAAAAATAAAAGGATTTTTTGTGAATGTTTTATTAACACATGGTTAATCACTTAAGTAAAATACACTTTATATTAACAATATATGTAAATTAATAAAAAAAACAAAGTTTACTCATAATAAATCAAAAAATACCTCAATTAAAAATTAAGTCATGCTACACCTTCTATTATTAGATTTATAATGAAACTATATAACTTAGGGTTTGAATAAACCTTTTCATGATACCTAATTTATCTGGGAGTTTTAATGATGGTTTTTGGTTGATTTAACCAATTTTACATCATGAGGATTATCCCTTTCTAGACTTGATGTATCTTGGAGGTAAGATTTTAATAAGTTTTACTCAGTATTTCAAGATTGGGGAGTCTTCTTGATAGATTTAGGAGTTTTAGGACTGTTTTTGGATATACTTCCAACCTAAATACCATTAATTAATTTACTAGGACCTTATGTGGTTTATGAGAAAGGAAATATGGGTCCTAGAAACTAGAATTTCTATGTGACAGATTATTCTGAATAAAATGGTGAGGACCCTTGGTACTTAATAAAATATCTATAAAATTAAGAAAATAATGAAATTATTTCATATATCTAATTTTAGGGATCAATTAAAGTAATATTATATCTTTTCAAATTATTTTAAAATAAATAGCATACAAACCCCAAAAATACAGTTTCCATTCCTTAAACTTAGGGAATTCCACAATAAGAAAAATTTCCAAAAGTGGAATATATGTTTTACACAATATTAATATATGGTAATTTATAATTTTTATGGGAATCGTTGTTCTTGATATACTACCTTAGTAACTATGTGATGGTGAGAACGATTTCTATATGAGATATATGTAGGGTGATTCTTATATTTCTTTCATCATACAGTCAGTTATGTCTAGAGAGCTAATAATTCTATATAAGTGCCTTAATGCTTACACTAAAATTCTCATCTCGTTTATCTAAATGATAATAGGAGACACTTTAGATAAATATTATTTTCAATGAACTTTGTCAATTTAGAATGGAATATTTCCAACTAGAAATTAATCATATCTTCAAAATAATGGATTTTATTGACAAGTTAGTAATATTAGGATTCCATGTGAATAAGAAATTATATATTAATTTCATATTATCATCCTCACTATAAAGGTCATCCTTATTCATCTAATACCCAATGAACGACATGGATAAATCACTCAATAATATTTTAACTTTGATTTATCATATAGATAAGGTTTTTAGGGAACTTTTTTCCTCATTCTTTATTACCTAAAGGATAGGGTCTAAAATCCCATGACCATTTTAGATTTGACGGTACATTTATTAAATACGTGGAATATACAAATTATTAAAGAATAAAAAATTAATAGAAGTTTATTTGATTCTTAGGTGGAAATATTAGTTATTAGAATAATAATTGTGATTGAAAAATAAAAAATCAGAATATTCTACTTCAAGTATATTAATCATTACATGTAATTTTAATGATATAATTCTTGGGTATATATTTTCTCATATATATATATATATATATGTGTGTGTGTGTGTGTGTGTGTATGTATGTATGTATGTATTTGAAATATAGTAACCATGTAAGTATATAAATATTTCAATAAGTAAGGTTCATTGTTATAGGAATTGAATAAGGGTGATTCTAATATTAGTAATGTGAACCACACAAATTCTGGGTTACAAAGTGGAATAATTCATGTTAAACTACTGTTTTGTATTTATTATAACCAGAAACATTTAACTTAGTGTCTATTTTAGACAAAATGAGACATTATTTCATATTTTAAATATATTTTTTTGTATTATTTCATGCTAGACTAATAGTTAAATAATTATAGAATCATAAATATCTATCCAAAAATAAATGATTAATAATATAAGAATTAATTACCTGATGGTGGAAAGATAATTTTTTTTCAAGAGAAACTGGTGGTATCTGACTTATATATATAAGTTTTTTTGTCTCTATTGAGATAAGATACTTGGTATAAAAACAAACTAATTATAATGTTTTAGATAAATAAAACTTTAGAAATAATTCCACTCTACATAGATCTTAAGGTTAGTTCAGTAGGACCATCTGAACTATTCTAATGCTAGAGGTGATTTCATATACTTCATGATATTCATTTAATTAATTTTACAAATGGTCATTGAATTAAATGAGTAAACTTGGTGAAGATATAGGACCATCCAATATGGATTTTTAAAGAACATCTTATTCAGGTAATCATTAATAATATACATGTTGAGTAAAGGTATTCTCAAAAATCAAAATTCCTTATATACATCAATTTAGGGATGATAGTAAAATTAAGATCAATGATATTTCTTATATGTATTATAAGTATTCCATAATTTCTTCCAAGAATTTTTTTTCAAATAGTAGTGAAATAACTAACAAAATTCCAACTATATTCACTAATAAATATCATATAAATTTTGATATGAAAAATAATCTATTAGGTCATAACCTCAAGTTTTTATTGAAAACCATTTGTTAAATATTTTTTTATCTACAAATGAAAATTAAGAACTTCATAAAACTCAGTTAATAATTCTATATCCACTAAGGATACTAATCTCCAGTTAAGAACAACTATGTTTCTATAAGGGAAACCTATCTCATTAAATATAGTGGGAGAAGACATAATTTCAATGGTTTAAGGCTCTTAATAAAAATGAGTTGACATAAGAATTTTGGACTACACTAAACTCAATGGGAGGATTAGTTCTAGAGACACATACAATGTAGGAATTCATAACAAAATATTTGGTTTATGTTAATTATGGGAGTGATACATATATAATTCTTTCAAAATAATGATTCCTACAAAGAAGCAAAAATGGAAACATGATAAGATTGATAAGTATATATGAACTCAATATTGGATTCCATATATTAATATTTAAGAAATATGTATTATGGATGTTTCTAAGAATTAATGTAGATTTTGAGTATTCTAGAGAAACTAGACATATATGGTACAAGCCAGTACAAATAAAGCATGATTTGTTATTGAAATGTTTAGTATATGAAAAAACCTATTCACAAATCATCATGACTAATATTTTTGAATTATAATTTTCAAATAATACTTCTATGATTTTCATATTGTGTAATTTATTTTTAATACAACCTCATTTATAGGAAACATTATAGAAGATATATGTATGATGTGAGAAAAAGGAGACCATATGATATATGTATATATGGAAAAACATGAAAGGTTCTATGACATAAATAAATTACTATAATATATATAAATAACAAAAAATATTATTTATTCATAAAACATAAATACTAATCATAAAAAATTATTTTGGAAATTAAGGAGTAACATGTGTATCTAACATGTTATTGGAAGCATAATAGTTATGAAGATATATATATTATAACATATTGAAATAAAATGTTATGTATTTCTAGTTTATTAGGATAAAGGAATGGATTTCTTTTAGAATGACATAAAGTAAAAACCAGGTTCTAGGAAACAAAACCAACAAAATAGGTCCACTTTATTATAAATCAAGTAAAAATACATATATTAAAAAAATCATTGAAATGTGAAAGTTGAAATAATTCAGGACTGAATTTTTGTTGGCGTATAATCTTTCCAATTGAACATTCTTGGTCATTGGAAGATATTATTAATATTACAATAATTTATCAAGCTTAAGTGCTAGTAATTTATCTAATATTACATGATATATATTTGATATTACTAATTCATGATGCATAGTAGGTGAGTATGAAATATATCTAGGGTAACTGCACTGAATTGTAGATAGAACTATCAAATAGTACTTGGAAAAGTAGAAATAGACGAGTTCTCAGAGTCTTGATGAGTAGAAATACTAATTGATCAAGGGAATTTAATATTAATCTTAATTTAGATAAATTTGATCTAGTATCATAGTGAGGATAAGGTAATATGTATGGTTAACTTATAATGACTAGTGGTAGTCATATTTATATATCCACGTATATTGTGGCTTATAACACAGCTTAAAAAAATGCTTACCAATGTACTACTCCAAAAAAATTATACAGAAAGTAAATGAATTATCATTTTATATAAATATTTTACTATAATATTAGTCAAGATGTCAAGGTTTTAACAAGGGAAAATGAGGTAGATACTATTATTATTTGAGGTATTTTTTCAAGGTAGTGTTGTCATAATAAGTATATTCTCTACACAATTATGTGGTTATACCAACCCTGGACATGGAAACACGGTAGGCCTGGAATATCTATCTATAGTTAGAAAAATAATGTTTAATATATGATAAATAACTAATCATTAGCATTTTTCTCTATTTCAAGTGTCATTCTGTTGGAGTTTTTTTCCCTAAAAACAACTAATTTTTACTTTATATCACCTATGTTTTCATATATTTAAATATTAATAAATTAACTTATCACATATTAATTTTTATTCAACATAACATTAAAGTTATAATGAACTAGAATATATATTTTATTGAAAAGGTTATATGTAGTTCCCCACTATAATGATAACCTTGATATGAAATGATGATATTCATAAACCTATTTCTATGATTGAGTAGTATTCTATGATAAGACACATGGTATATTTACTTTTAGATATGAGTACTTGTATTTAGATGTGACTACATCTCATGAAGTTTACACTTTATAATATTCAAGATGGGTGATAATGATAATACACCCTCTATGTGGATTTTTACCTATTTTTATTTCATTTTATATTACTTTCTCTAAGTGTGAGTAATGATCCCTAGATTTTATGATTATTATTAATGATTTTCATGACTCATTCACTTTAATTTACTAAACAAAACTATAAAGCTATATATTCATGTAAATTAGGGTTAATAAAGGATGATATGTTGTTAGTGAATAATTTTAGTTAGGGGTTTTTTCTTCCATTTTTATAGAAATTGATATCTCAAACCATTGATTCAAATAGAACCATCACAATAAATTCCATTTCCATTGTGTAATAAAAAGTTTATTTCAAATGGTTAAATACAGAAGGTTTGAGGATATATGTGGATGACATGGGTGTGCAACCTTCTTGATGGTATATTTTGAATAGGGGATTATATTACTTACTAAGTGTTCATATATGATTGTTGTCGTTGTGATATTTCTTTTTCCTCTGTGGGTATCCTGACCTGTTACTAGTCAGTACTCCTGAAATTTAGGCAATACTGCCTAATTATATTAATGGAGAATCCAAGAGGGTCCCATATAGTGTTTCCATTGATCTTAGTTAAATATTATTTATAATGGTTTGAATAAATATTATTATCCAAACTAAGAAGTCATATTTATTTAGGATTAACTGATCTCAAATATTAATGAAATATTTATTCATAAGGTAATTTTATATTACATTGATAAATATAATATTTGTTTATCTCTTTTTATTCACAAGGTAACAAATAATCCTTTATATATTAATAAATTATCCATTTAGTTACATAAATTTTTAAAATAAATATATTATTCTCCACACTATGAATATAATATTAATTTATTTATTTTATAATATTTATATTTTGTTATTTATAACTTAATAAATAATTTAATTATGGAAATATTAAAAAATTATTCTTTATATCATAACTATAATATTTATTTTTAAAATATAGATATTCATTTTTTTTAATTCAATAAATTTCAAGGAGGATAACAGGAGTCAGTTATTGGTCCAATGATAAATATTTATTTACCAACCTATAACTAATATTTACCATTATGTGGGTTAATACATGACATGGAGTAAAATATTATTACTATTATTTTACATCACATGGGGTCCATTATGGATTTAAAATATTATTAAGATACTTTATGAGATTCATTAATATGAAACTGTAATCATTGGTCAATAAATAGATAATTATGAGAATTGTGAGAGCTTGGTGGTTGTGCTCAAAATTCTCCTTCTTAGAGAACTATCTCTTAATGTGGAATGTCTATAGGGTTTTGTCTCAAGATCTAGATATTCTATCTTCCTCCTCTCATTCCACTCAAGTTGGAGAGGTCAATTAGTGATCCTTCCAGAATAAAATTATTGTGATGGTCATCAAGGGAGAAATTCAAGGTGATTAGTACCACCATGATAGAAATCAAAGTACTATCAACAACATTCTGAGATCAAAGAATCATGTGTGGGTTACCATAAGAGGGGATCTACTTTAGGTCCTCATCAATGCAATGAAAATAAAATTGAATAGGGTTTAGATGAATAAACCATCATTGAATAAAGAACTCAAGACTGAGTTAATTCATATTACTACTAAATTAATTATAAATTAATTTGAAAAAGAACCTCTCTCCTATCTTGTAAAAAAATTGAATATTATTTGGAAAAAATTTGTTTGTTATGATGTTAAGGTCATGTGTGTTATATATTATCCATTGAATATGAAAAAAAATTAAATTATCTAGTGTCCTAGTGGGATCCTATTTTATGCCCAAAACCCTCATACCCATCCCATGGTTCCCATCCTCATTGAGGTATCCATATACTAACACTACCCCCTCTAAGGTTGTAGTTACATCCATGTACATATCGATGACATCCCTATTGAGTGATGTGTATCATAGAATACATAAAAACATGTTTGGTTAAATAATTCACCAAAAAAAGTTATTTGGGAAACACTAAATAAGTTATTATTAATATTTTAAATGACTAAATCCTGTTTTTTTTAAACTTTTTCTCAATCACACACAAGTATGAACATGTCATTTGAGCCTATATGACAATTATTTTGTAAGAACACATAACTCTAGCCACTCCACACAAAATTAAAACAATACTCAATAACACCATAACAATATACTTTTTAAATAGCTTAATTGTTATTGATAAAGTCAAAAAACATAATCCTAACTCCATAGTTACTTGAATTTTCACATGATCTTGTGCTAACATAGCACAAGTAGATATTTAAACCCAATTTTTTACTGATATTGGATCCATATAATAAGTCTTTAATTTTATGAAAAATATAAACAATACTATGATACTATTTTTCAATGTCCCAACTCAATCACTATTTTCCAATGTGATAAGGATAATCACATGATATCATACACGCTTCCCCTAACCCTAAAGCATAGTGACTAGTGGTAAGGGTCGATAGTATCTAGTTGGGAAACTATACCCTTAGTATAATTACTTATAAAAATAGCCAATAACATATAAATACATAACTGTTATCAATATCAAAACTATATAGAATTATACCATAATATATTTATAATACCATGTTGTAAAGAATGAACCTTATAATTGAATAAAGCCATACATTAATAGGATTATATCTCAATTTAAAAATAATATACAATATATATATATATATAATAAAACCAACATATGAGACATTTATACCAGTATTCATCTTCACCTAAAAACTATCACCATATCCTTATCGAGGTTCACCATATCAAATACTTACAAGTGGTCCTTTTTTCATCCTTGTATGTCAAACATAGGGTATGCACATCTACTGAGGTGAAAGTACAAGGTGTGGGTATAAAATATAGTAAGACACCACCAATGGTCACATAATATAAATTTTTATATATGTACATTCATATAAATTATGAAATGTAATTTCTAACATACATAATATATTAATATATTGAGTCATAATTTTTTTACCAAGCCACCACAAAGTTTAACTCTATCTCTTTCGAACACTACTGGGATATGGAATGGTAATTCCTAAAACAAAATGGAACCAAATTTCCCTTGGTCTATCAATGGAACTTAGTCAATAATGGATAATCTATGATATAATTAACTAATATATTATGTTTGGTTGACAATTTTCCCAACTTGGGTAGTCACCAATGTCAAAGGTGGCCTCCATCTGTCCATCACATAGTCAAATATTTGAATAGAAGGTTAAACACCATCATTACCATACTTTAGGAAATAATTGTATCACATCATAAAAGAAATATAAAACCAAAATCATGGTAAATGAACTACCCAACTCCATCCCTATATAATAACCCACCTCACCTCATGAATACATCTTGACATACCAATACCTTATACCTATGTGTTATTTATTATCAAATCAAATGAATTGTGTAATCTGAAACACTCTATAGGTCTTGGTTATCCCAATATCAACATAAATATCTCATAAATAGACTCTATAATGATGGGGTCCTCTAAAAATCAACCCATAATTCACATGTTTACAGTCTTGAAATAGATCTATCATATACAAACCAACATGATACTCAACCCTTGGTAGGACATCATGATTGATTGTATAATACCACATTTTGGTATATACCATTTATTTAATTTCTATCTCACAAGTTATATCTCACATGGTGACATGTACAAGGCTCATCACTAACACATATCATAAATGAAAACCCAAAGTGAACCAATCACCAGTTTTTTAACCCCGATATCTACCCTTGGTAGAATATTCCATGATGATCATATTTGACCATGTAAAATTTATCATAATTACATTAACCCACATTTGTAGGTAATTCCTTACATTAAACCTAGTTCCTAAACAAATTCTTCAGAGTACTTATCTCTCAATGAATACAAAACTCACCACTCCCCCTTGGAGTATCACATTACAACGCCTAAGGCCTCTCTAGGTCACTCAAGATACCACCTAAGTTTGGATACCCTCCACAAGGTCTTTCACTACTATATCCAAGTATCTTTTATATAAAATAACCATGTGGAGACTATTAAATACAAGGAAATACTCATTAATCACCTATTACATCCCTAATATGTCACACCAATTTTCCCACAACCATACATGTCACGACATCTCTCACCTGGTTCAGTCACACTCGCTTATCCTTCTAGAATATCAAAAATAAGGCAATTAAATATAAAATTATAAAATTATATTAAACACTTACCTAACCATGGATTTATCCCATAGTTAACAATGGTATTATATATCATATAAACTCTCCTATTTTCCCTCATTCCATAATCCATAACTTTATCAAAATGATCGATTTATTAATTATAAAACAATTATAATTAATTTCATAATTAATCCAAATTGTATAAATGTGGAAAACCTTTAATAATGGAATACCATTAATATAACTCCTGAAAAAAATATTGAATGAGTCATATATGACTCATAGTCACTTTTTAAGAAAAATCCTAAAGTTCTCACTTAAATCCATTATTTAATTACACCCAGGATTGATGGAAAATACAAAATAATCAATATTTCGATATACCTTGCACAAGATTTCATGAAATAACATGTTTTTTTATCTATATTACACATATATCCTTATAACACCATATCACTATTAAATCAATTATATTTTTTATACTCTAATGAAATCCCAAATATATTCCTTATCAAAATCATCACATGTTTGACTAAAAGAATGGAGAATTCAGAAAGATAGAAAAGAGTGGAGATATCTACATTAAACTGCCATAAGGATTCATTTAGATCATCGTTGTATTAGGGGAAACAAAGGAAGAGGTAAAATAAATTGAATAATGCTCCCTCATAATCCCCATTATACTTTAATTCAATTAGGTTTTTCTATTAATTGATTTTTGTGATCCTCTTTAAAAAACACAACATGGAACCACTGAATGTTTTGTGGCCCTTATTAGACTATCAATGAGAAAATTGGGGTCATAGTTTCCTACCGTAAGGATTCCATTTGTAGCGGAAATTTTGTTATACCAATACCCATCCCACAAAAACTATATTTTACTACCATTCAGTTTTTGGTGGCATGTGACCACCACCCACCAAAATCCATCATTCACACCATATAATGGATTTTGTATTCATGTGAGGAAATTTGAGTCTAGATTTGGAGAGATAATGAATAATTACAATTATTTTATGTGTTAAAGGGTTTAGTGAAGGATTGGGGGTTGGTTTTTGAAAAATAGTCCCTGTGATGGGACTTCTGTATTGAATATAGAAGTCATTGGTTTCTGAGTGATCTATTATTAGTACCCAGTGGGCCCAAAAGAATGAGGCGTGAATCTTTGATATCTATTGGCTACCTATTAGAGTTTGATAGGGTACCCAATGGTAAGTAATTGGGAACCCATGTGTTGCCGGATCCCTTTTAAAAAAAATAATCAATTATTTCATTTTATTATTAAATATGGTTGAACCTTATTTTTGAGCCAGCGAGCAGGGGACATCACCCCACCCTAACTTACCTCTCATTTTATCTTCTCACTTCGTGGGATATCATTTGTTTCCTATTGATTCGTCTAGTGGTTGGTCATAGGGAGTCTTCAAGAGTAATTCTCAATATTTTTTTTCAACTGATTTTGGTTTTTCACTATTTTAGTGAGATTCCACTAAAATATCTATTCTAGTGAGTTTTCTCAATTTTCTTGATTATTTTTTATTATAGTCAATTTAAATGACTATATTCAACATGAATTTCTTTGATAATACTTGTTAGGTGCTTCCCAAATATTTCTATTATTAAATGTATTTTTACACATTGTGTGATATATTAGCGTGGTTAGGGTCAAGTGTGAAATCGAAAACGAAACTACTTTTATTTTTAATTATTATTTAGATATAAATAGGTGTACTCTCATATGGGTAATGATAGACTAGATTGTGTGTGACATATTCTTTCTTGTTCAATGACTTCTGGGCATTTTATGAAAGTTCTCACAAGTTGTAAAGGGATGGTTCTTGGGATGTGTTGTTTGATGTCGATACTTGGGAACACAATGGGTTTGTCTTGTGTGGTTATGGGGTAATTTGGTTTCTTGGTGTGATATATTAAGTGATGACCACTTCCATGGGTTGTTATTTTGGTTTTCTATTTGATTTATGGTCATAGGAAGTCAGTAATGTCACTCACCATGGGGTCGTGTGCATATAAAAAATTGGCCCTGATGTATGATTCAACCATTAATTTCCATACTTATATTATGTTATCAATTAATAATATCCGTAAAATTTTAATAATATATGTGAATTTACTACATTTTTAGTATTTATAAATAATTTATACTTTAATTTAGAAACAACCTAAAATCATAAAATTGAAAATTATATTGATATTTTTTATATTAATAACTTTTTCAAACATAATTTTTGGAAATTTGATGATTTTAAAAGAGAAGGTATCAAGGAATCCGTGTATATAATAGAAAATAATTTGGGATTAATAATAGATTCATATTATGTTAATGAGTCAATGTAATCTCATAATAATCCTCACGGTGTCATGACAACACCAAAAATATCACTTTGAGGGTCCTTATATTTCATTACTATAAAGACTCACATTTTTATGAGTTTTGAGTTTTATGGTAAATTTTAATTTTAGATCATGGTGAGGTAGGTTTTTTGAGAACTGGGTTTTGGATTTTGAATTCAAGAGTTAGTACAAACCCAGATAATGTTTTTGGATATGTTCTGCATCTTCAGCGATGAATCGAGTGCTTAGGAGTAGTATTTTAGTCTAAGACATGGGTTGTCCTTGAGTAAAGGGAAACACTTTTATGGGTTGAACCTTATGTGAGGAAACGTTACATGGGTGACTCTTACTTTGGTCACCCATAAATGGAAAACCCATGCATGGATGTACTTTTCCAAAATTTTGAAAAGTATAGTGCTAGAGAAGAGGGTCTTGAAGAACTCTACATGGTGACCCTTACGTGGTAACCCATACATGTTGTCATGTACATGGGTCACCCATATATGGATAAACCTTACATGTTCGTACATACAAGGGTGACTCATACATATCTACCCATACATGGATGGACCCATATATATATACCCTTACATGGTGAGACTGACATGGGTGAACCCTTATGTAGGTGCACTCATGTGTGGTTGAACCCTTACAAGGGTCACACCTATGTAGACCCTCACATGGTGGCTTACATAGACCCTTACATGGACACTTACCTAGGTGTGTTGAGCATTGTTTCTAGTTTCTTTTTTAAGATATAAAACAAAGATTGAAAAAAAACTTTTTTAATGGAATGTAGGGACATTTTCATGCCTTGTATATAATGGTACTTGTCCAGAAGGGATCTTGTAATGCCCCAACTTTTCATAGAGGTATGGATTATTTTAATTTTGATTATACCCTTTTTATGTTTGTCTTTTTGTATTAGACCCCAAATTTATTCTCATAGGGTGATCGATTGTTTTTTTGGAAAGGAAGGTGGCATAGGGATGGATCTAGACTATATAACCAATTAATGATGCGAATTTAATTTCTCAAATTAATTAAATTCACAATTTTAGTGAAATTCATGGAACTAAATGATATATCTAGACCCCATGAATTTATTTCATTATGTGAATTAAATATATGCTAGGAATATTATTCATGACATGAAATGTTTTTTCTGAGCAGGAAAAAGACACCTGATAAATTCATGATGTGAATTTATCAGGGATTATTTTTTAAAATGGGGCCAGAACATTATTTTTTAAGAAACACATTTATTTCTTTATAGTAGCTCACTGAGAGAGATTCCACATCATCTCCTACCTAGTCTTTGAGGTAATTTCCTCATCCAAACTCTGATTGATCTAGCATTTATATTTTTGGATCCCTCTTAGTAAGATATTTAATCCATTTCATTTTTTCTTGAGTTATTTAACCATATTTGATGTTATTTTGGTGCAAGACAGTATGACCTATTTTCAGTTCATTTGACTATTTTGTCGATTTCTCTCATTCTACTTTGAATTTTAAGTAGAAAAAAATGAGGGGTGATCTCCCAACCTAATGTAGGTGGTGTAGTATTTTTTCACTTAAATTTGAGTCATTTTATAATATGTACCATCATTACACAAGATCAATTTTATATGTGTTACTTTAAAATTATTCTTTTCCTTTTTTTAAGTTGTTTTCCATGTTAGAACACTCTTGGTTATGGTCTAAGGTTCCCCACCTCGACTAGTTCCACCCCTGAGAGTGTGCTCATGTGATTTCCTTTAATTATTAAATGTTTTTATGGCCACACCACCTTCTAACTGGGGTTGATTATGACCTAATTAGATGGACCTTTATAATTAAATGAGAACTGAGTAGTGTGATAACTTTTTGTGTCTTTCGAATGGTTAAGGATAAACCCCTTGGTTAAAAATGAAAGATAAATGAATTTTAATTAAACCCTTTGATTATAAAACATTATAATGGGAATTATATAAATATGATACTTTTTCATGGTGTCCCTTAAATTTGGGATACCCGAGCATGGAATTCATTATATTTTTGATACTTAGTCATGGTGTGTCTTATATTTTTGAAACTTAGGTATAGAATCCATTTTATTTGTGATACTTGGGCATGGTGTCCCATCTATTTGTGATACTTGGGAAAGGAAACCCACATACATGTGATTATTGGGAAAGGTGTCCCAGATGAAATGTGATAAAAAGAAAAGGCATCCCAAATGAAATATGATATACAGGTATATCATCGCTTGACATTCAATGAGATTGGTACTATGACCCATGGACGCCTGATTTATGCCTCAGGTCTTTCCTAGTAGTAGTATCAGTATATATGGATAAAAAATAACTACATATATAAACCATATATATGTATATATTGATTTATCTATTTAGAGACCATCCGACTTAGTCTGAAGCAGATTTTGTTTGGATGGTGTCCTTTGGGGACCATCATCGACTAGTTTATAGCTTATATTCTTATTTACATTATTATGCAAGCACACTGATCATTTCAAATGCACTGGCTAGATTTTACTATACACCATTAGTGGTGGCCTCCTAAGTATATCTCATGCCCTATTCGGGCCACAGGTTGGTACCCAAATAGATCTCATAGATGCATATAGGGATAAAGGAAATATTCCAAATTTGGATGCTTGATTATATTCTTGGGATGGATTATAGGAGCATAGGATCAAGATTTTTCTCATGATGTGAGTGGAGATAGTCTTTGGAATTTTTTTTATTTTTTTAGCATGATGTATATACCTGTATATTTTTTTATATGACATGACATAACATCCTTGTGTGTAAGAAATTTATTTTGTTTCTCCTATTGATTATGTTTTTATGATTTATTATTATTCTTTTTATGATTTTTTATTATTATTTACACTACCTACCATTGTTATATACTACTTTTTTCACTAGGATCAATGGGTTATAGTATCCCCATTTTATTATCATAGACTCCTGATGCTAATCAGCAAACTCTAGCATCTAGGGAGGAACACTTGAGGTTATGTTTCCAACCGTGTTTAGTTACATATGATTGAATTAGGTTTGGGACACTACAAAGTAGTTTTGTATGAATTTCAACTTTTTCTTTACTATATGTTTATTAGATATGAGATTAGGAATGTGTTAGAATTTGTTAATGAGACTATGTCTGGGAGTATCTAACCCACATAAAGAGTAAATTCAAATTACTTGGGATGGGATATTTTTGTTTTGGTTTATGCTCATTTCAATTAAACAGATTTAACTATTGGGTGATGGACAGGACTTGATAGGATATTATTATTATGGATTTTATTTTACATTGGCCTAATGAGGTAAGGGGTTATCATATCATGCATCATTATATGTACTTGAGGATTCAACTTTCATGCATTATTCCATTCCATAGTGATGTATATTGTCAGTTTGATTTATTTTATTTTATGTGACTATTATAAGTGCTCTAAATGTAATATATGGAAATGTGTTAACATTTATTATAGGGATAGAATAATTGAATTAATTAAAGTTTCTGTGTCAATCTAATTTTTTTTTACCATATAAATTGATGATGTAACCTTAATTAACAAATTATTTCATGTTTGATCCATGAACCACTGGTTCAATGGATTTGAACATTAGATCTTTTTTATTACATATATTTAAATTGAATTTATAAATAATATAATTCTATAAATTGGGAATGGTGATCAGTTTAATCAAATCATTTTATATGACTTGTTACATCCTTATACTAGATGTA
This sequence comes from Viscum album, assembly GCA_963277665.1. Taxonomy (NCBI): domain Eukaryota; kingdom Viridiplantae; phylum Streptophyta; class Magnoliopsida; order Santalales; family Viscaceae; genus Viscum; species Viscum album. The sequence continues at coordinate 1,379,076,414 of OY728129.1, read as the reverse complement.
AGCTCTAGCTCAAAGTTACATGACATACCAATTGAAAGTTATAAGGAGTATGGGATTTTATAAACTGGGAATGGTGACACATCTAAATAATCGTGATATATATAATATTACGAACTAAAATGATCTTAAATTTTTAAAATAAATAGTTGTTGTTAAATGGGGATTCAAATTGCAAACTAAAGGGTATTTTAATCTATACCTTACAATTGAAACTTCATATACCTAAAACCTTATGGTGTTAAATGATACCTTGACCCAGACCCAATATTAGTATTAGGTAGTAGGAAAAGCCTTTTGTGTCTTCTATGAACCTTTTTATAACCTAGACCTAGATTAGGAGTAAGCAAAGAGCTATGACTCATTTATAGAAAGGATTTTTATCCATCCTATTTTTTATTTTAAGTCTATCTATTGTAATATGAGGTGGGAATTTAGTGATTTTAGAGTTATTACACCATGATATCCTCTAGTTTTTTGATAGGAATGTGGGAAATATCATGTTCCAGAGTATGTGGTCCCTGATCCACCAGTGTTACCTCAAGTATTTCCACTTAAGGAACCTCCCATTATTCTTAATCTAGGTGTTGATAGTTAGTTTTGAGAGATTTTCTTATGGTTTTTGTATTCTATATATGTATCTCCACTAACATCCTCTTGTATAGAAGATTTGATGTGGGAATCCTAGAAGAAGCATCCTCCCAACTTCTTATGGGATGGAAGTTCTTAGGATTTTGAGACCTGGCGAGAGGACATATTATCGATCCTTAAGAATCTGAAGATGAATCTAGAGTATAGGGTCAATATTTCAAATTCTATGTTTTTTTACTCCAACAAGTATTGTTTTGATGTTGTTACCTAGGCTGGTTGACATCAAGGTATGGTTTGGGTAGACTTCCATGTAGTATTTTATGATTAATTCAATACACAGATTATTAGAGAAGACCATTATAGGGAGGTTATGCATCAACAATAGGGTCTTATGTTTTTGATAAAATATTCATCTCCTTTCACCAAGCTTCAGTGCTTCTCATCGAATCTTACCAGTGATGAGTTGAAGATAGAGAGATTTTTTGAGTATGGGTTTGTATATACCATCTAATCACACGAGAATTTATTTCAGTTGAACACCATTTATAAGAGAGTAAATCCGGCCCTCATCACTAATCATAACCTAAGGTAAGAGAACATTTTGGGCCAGGGTGATTCCTTACTGAGATAAGGGATTAGTTCATTGAGTGGCTACTGAGATGTATGTATTTTTTTACCAGAGTAGAAATTGAGGACATAAGAAGCCCCCGTGTCATAGATATCCTATTGAATAATTAGGTTGAAGAAGTTTTGTTTATCTTCAATTATTCTGGGGGACTATTTTTTTATTCCAAGTTTGAGAGGATCTATATCAGGTTTGCTATCTGGATCAGTAGAACATCACTTAGTAGGTAGCTAGAGTACTTCCTATTGATCAGGCTGATTGGGTGGTCATGGTTGGGGCAGTCAGGCTCTAGACATTCAGCATTGTCAAAGAAGACCAGCTCAAGGTAGCCAGTTTATATCTCAGGGCCACAGATCTAGTCATGTAATTGTAGTATATCCCACTACTGAGGAGTATACTTTCATACCATCTACAATTATAGGTTCTATTCTAGTAGTCTCCACTATGGTAACTTTCTTATTTGATACAAGTTCTTCACACTCTTTTATGTCTATGGAAATTATGTAAAGTCTAGGACTAGATATAGAATACATAATTGTTGTGATGAATATTGAAACACCATTAAGGGTTTTATTATATAGTTTTCATTGGTTCAAGGAGTGACCCCTTGAGATATGTGGGTACCAGTTCTTATAAAACCTCTTCATCCTCAAGATGGAAGATTTTGATATCATATTCAGAATAGACAATTTAGTACCTTATCACACTCAAGTTTATTGTTATCACCAAAGGGTGTCTTTTACATCACTCAATGTTGGTGCCTAAATTCATAAGGGTTAATGGTATGTCTAGGAGATTTGATCTGGAAAGAAGCATCATGGGATGGTTGTACTGACATCCCTGATGACTAGTCTCTTTTTTAGATTCCTGGGAATGAGATGTATACAATTCCCTCCTATAGTGGATAGTTACAGGGATGTATTCCCTCATTATTTTTATGGTTTTACTCTTGTGAGAGAATTGAAATTCACTATTGAGATAGTTATGGGATTAGAACCAGTTTCTATTAAAAATTATTGGATGGCAGCTACAATGTTTCAAAAACTCAAGAAGCGGTAAAAGGACTTGGAAGCTAAGGGTTTTATATGACCCGATACATTTATATGGGGTTCCCCTATCCATTTTTATAAGAAGGAAGATATTTCCCTCATATTTTGTGTGGATTTCCATTTATTGAACTGGGTTATGTTTAAGAACCGATATCCACTACCTCGTATCGACTACATCTTCAACTATCTCCAAGGAGAGACATCTTTCTCCAAAATCGGATTAAGGTTGAGCTATCATCAGGTATGCATGAAACCATGAGAAATTCCATGTAAGGAATTCAGGATTATATATGGATATTAAGAGTATTTGGTTATGTCATTCGGTCTTAGGAATGCATTAGTAATTTTCATGGATTTGATGAATTGGGTTTGCCACTCGTATTTGGATTCATTTTTTGTGGTCTTCATTTATGATATCTTAGTGTATTATCATACATCATTATAAACACCATTATATAATACTAAATACATTGAGATAGAAACAACTATATTATAATCTCACCAAATTACACTTTTGGTTTGATAAGGTTCACTTCTTGGGTCATATCATCTCATAGGTAGGATTGTATGTTGACCCAAAGAAAGAGAGCACTGTAGTTTCCTAGGATAAGCCCAAGAATGAATTTTAAATTCATAGTTTTTTAGGTATGGATGGATATTAATGAAATTTCATTCAGGACTTCTCATTCATAGTAGTATCTCTCCTGGGATTGACTAAAAAGGGTGTCAATGTTTTTATGGTCATATGCTTGTGGGACAACCTTTTAGGAGCTGAAATGGAGACTAAATTAACCATTGATCTAGATTCTATCAGAGACAAATAGAAGCTATATTTTTTATTGTGATGCTTTTGAAATTGGGCTAGGATCAGTCCTGATATAGGGATATCAATTTGTGGTGTAAAGGTCCCACCATATGAGACCTCATGAGTGGAATTACCCTAAACATGACCTTGATCCAGAAACGGTGGTTCATGATTTAGGCTATTAGAGGTATTATCAATTGGGGGAGGATTTCATAATTTAAATTGACCACAAAAATATCAAATATATATACATACAGTTTCATATTCATCTCATGCAGCACATGTTGGTATAATATCTATAGTTTCATGAATTTTAGCTTTCTTATATGCTCGGGAAGGGAAATGTAGTGCTTAAAACCCTAATTAGAAAGACTCAGTCATAGATTATCCATGAGGCTGGTTGTGAGTGGCATTATATGAACCTATTTTCTGAGATTCTCCTTGAGATTCTAGAGTTCCATGGGAAACCTATTTTAGTAACTTTGGAAGTGACATCCTCCCTTCTAGAATGGTTAAGGATGAGGCATCTTTTAGATTCTGATGGCCTAGTCCTAAGAGAGAATGTTTTAGGTGAGGTCCCACCTCTTGGTTGGGTTATTGATGAATATGAGACTCTACACATCCATGGATGTTTCTAGGATCTTTTTAACATAAGGTAAGAGTTGATATTGGAATCTCAGGAATTTATTTGGGATGTATACAATAGGATTACCAAGATGTACCAAGATCTAAGTTGTCTGTATTGGTGGTCGGCTGTGGAGAAACATATTGTAGGTTTTATCACATGATGTTCCACCTATCAGTAGGTGAAGGCGGAGCACTAGTGTCCTGTGAGATTTTTATAACCTTTTTTTATTCCTAAGTGAAAATGGACTAACATCACCATGGATTTTGTGATAGGATTTATGATATCCCCTTAAGGAAATGACATAGTATGGGTGATCATCCACAGGTTTACCAAGGTCACGCACTTTCTTCCATCCAATAAGACATTTATAGTAGATAATATTTGGATGTTTTACCTTTAGAATATTTTACACCTTCATCGTATTTCCCATTCTATCGTATTGGAAATGAATGATATTTTTACAACACAATTTTTCTAGGGGTTAAAGAAATACCTGGTTTCATAGTTTTATTTGATTAAAGTATACCAAACTTCGACCAAATTCCTGTTCGAGTGTAGGATATGGGTTTTAGAGTACATGATTCGGGCATGAATCCTAGATTTTGGAGGTTCTTGATAAAATAACCTATATATTGTCAATTTTTTCTATAATAACACCTTTTAGAAAACATTTCAGATGGCTCCTTATAAGTCCCTATATGACAAGTTATGTCTCTCACCCTTATGTTAGTTAAAGGAAGATGAGGAAGTTCTATTGGGACCTCATCTCATTCAAGATACTTCATAGAAGGTATAGCTTATTCAGAAGAAAATGCACACAACTCAGTCTCAAAAGAAATCTTATATTGATCATCACCACTGACCTCTAGAGTTTGAGGTTGGGCACACACACACAAAATATGTAATTTTATTAAATTAAGGGTCACAATAAGAAAATAAAGTGGGGATAAAATGGTGGATCCCTAGGTATTCTTATATAGAAGTAAACATCCAGTCATGGGTTATTAAACCAGTATAAAAATAAATTAAAATAGAGTTTCAATGACACCCCCTATAATCCATAGCATTTACAGCATTGTTTCCCTCATTCCAATTTTGTTTGATATCCACATCAAAACATCAGATAGCCTTTCCAGATATAATATGATAAATAATGGACCAATGAGGGTTAGAATGACCTATTAGAAATATATAAACTAGATAATAATCCATATCAAAATCATGTAAAATGATATTATAAAGCCAAAATATAAGAATTAAACTAAAGTGGTCCTTATCCATAGCTATAAGAGAAGTTCTAGGTCCATAAAAAGCACTGAAAGAATCTTTAATAGAACCCCAATTATTCCTAACCAAATCACCACCTTTCATAATTCCATGCATATAGTAAATGTCTATATTGAGTTACCATCCACTTACTGTCTTGTTCCAACACACCCAATGGACATAGAATTCAATATTGTCCAGTGGTTAAGCTGACTGGTATATGAGAATTCTGAGAATATGAGACTTATCTTACCACATGAACAGACCACCAAGTTCCGTAATGAGACAACTCTCTCGAAAATTTATACCAAGAAGATAAAAATTATGATCATGAAACATTGAATTATTATGAGTATCCAAAATAACCAAGCACCCCACTGTAATAAGAAGGCAGAACAAATTAATCCCTATAAAATTTCTACAATCCTATAACCACGGTTCCATAAATCAATGATGAGTATCTCCCTGAATATCATGTACCACCAGTCCACCCAACATATTCTACATAAAACACACTCATTCCCCTTCAATGAATAGGTGGTAAAAGGTTTCAACCCTAGAAGAGGAACAACATCTACAATGTGAATCCAAATGAATACATCTCTTTTTCCCTACACTATCAATGGGAATAACATGATAATAGATACACCAAACTAGAATGTTGTATTTGAAGGTAATACCTTTGAACCAAAGATTCCTAAAACTATCCCCAGTATTATCATTCTAATCTCCATTCAATATTCTATGAAGATCAGCTACACAAAAAGAATCATAAGGGGAAGGAATAAATATACACTATTCATACTACTTAGAAAAATAATGTTGTCGTAAAAGGATTTATGTTAGTTGTTAAGGACCACCTGAATAAACCCAGGGGAAAAATTAGATACTTTAAGAGTATATTATGGAATAGAAAAATAAGTATAAAAGATAAAATTTCCATCCCAATTGTCTCTCTGATATTTATCCTCGATCTTCCCCAATATTCAACTCATCTAATCAAGGAGGATTGGAAAATTACCTCACATGCATCCCCAGAGCTCTGAAATCTTAACATGAAACTAAAAATAAAAAAATCACTGAATATATATTTTCCATGCATGACTCTTCCCCATAGTGAAAACCCCACCAAAATTTCCCATGAAGTTTTGGTTTGAATATAGGTAAAGGATTCCTACACATTCCTTAAATCAATACCCCCTCCTCAAAATTAGTATACATCATTTTTTAACAAGCCCAATGATATATATCTTCACTATGAGAGTCCAAGATAAAATTGGTCAGGGTATGTTCAAATAATTTGATAAACTCTTTGGTAGGAAAAAGTGCAGACATCACATGCATTGGAATAAAGGATAGCTTATAGTTAACCAAGGTAAACCTACTACCAATGGATAAAAACCTACTCTTCCAATCACCAATTCAGGATGTAATGTGATTCCCAAAAGGGTCAAAATTATGGATCCTTATTCTTTTGAGTGAAATGGGGGGGCCCAAATAATATATAGGAAAATGATTCCAAATCATACCCTCCTCAATTTTCCGTATACGCTGGTTAGAGATGGATTTTGGAAGATAAAAATTACTCTTATCTATATTAATTAACTGGACACTCCATGTACTATACTCATCCAAAATAAAATTTAAACCCTTTATATACTTTGAAAAACCATTTAATAAGAACAATATATCATCAGAAAAAAAAAGATGAGACACCCCAAAAAAACAACAATTACTGTGATAAGGAAGAACCTTCTCCTCTATAATTGCAGAATTAAATTTCCTACTTAGAACATCTTTTTTATAATAAAAAAGAAAAGTTGATATGGGGTCACCTTAATGAATCCCATGAGTAGATTTGAAGAACCCAAATTTCTTACCATTGATAGACACTGAAAACCATTGATATGAATAAAAATAAAAAACTAAGTCACAAAAGATTTCAGAAAAACCCTAACACCTCTTAAATTTGAGACTAAAATTCCATCCAGTCCTATCAAAGGATTTTTCATATCAACTTTAACCATGAAATTAGATCAAAATTTATTCTTGTATATTTCCTAAAACATTTCCTTATCAAGACTAATATAACCTTGCATTCTTATGTTTTTAATAAACCCATGATGCTCCACAAAAAAATATATTGGGAATCAAAGGAGAAAGCCTTCTATTAATAATACATAAAAGTAACTTATAATGGAAATTGAAAATAGATATTGATTAATATAGACCAAAGGATATGGGATCTTTCATAATTGTAATAAGAATAATAGTAGTAGTAGACACCATTCTATGAAGAGGGACCCCTAAAAAATACTTCATATCATCAATGAGATTGTACATAAAAATATCTTAATAAGATGTATACAAAGTTCTTGGAAACCTATAAGGACTAGGATCACTACTTGGATTAAATTGTAATACAACCTATTTGATTTACTCCTCACTCGGAATCATCATTATACTTTCATTAATATCATCCCCAACCATCCTAGGAATACTACTGAAAAATAAAACACATTAACTTACCCTCATTATGTATAGCCTTTAAATATCATAGATAAATTCAGGACGGTATCCAATCATTTTTTCTTACCTCAGAGTTTTCAGATCATGCATGATGTCTTCAATTTATCATAGCTTTTATGTTATTATTCCAACCATTCTTATTTGTTTTAAACTGAGGATAGAGAGCTTTAGATTGATATGTCCTTTGAGGAGAATCCAAAATGTATTATTGATTAGTGGAAGAAGGTCCCTTAAGGTAGGTCAGTTTCTATAGTACAGGTGCTATAGAAGAACAACAATGTACATGATGAGGTCTAGGGGGATGGTATACATGCTCAGTGGTCGTAAATTTTCTCAGAAAACATTTTACCACCCTCAGAAGGAAAACTCGGGGTTGAGTTTCTTTAAGTAGGGGAGGTTGTAACATCCTATATTTTCAAAGAGGTATATATTCTTTAAATTTTGGTTAACCCCTTGTTACATTTATCTTTTTGGCTTAGACCCAAAATTCAGTCATTTATGCCAGATAGTTTTTTTAAATGGAAGGTAGTAGAGGCCTAGATCTAGGCCTCATAACAAATTGACAACATGAATTCAATTCATGGATAAATTAAATTCATGAAATGAATTGATTTGGTTATAACCCACAGATTTATTGAAATATGTGGATTTAATACACCCCATGAATCTTATTTACAACATGAAATATTTTTTCTAGGTAATAAAAAGAAATACCAAGGAATTCATGGCATGATTTATATTCACATCATGAATATTTCATAGAATGTTTTTAAAAAATGGTGGAGAACCATTCTTTTTTATGAAACCATCTTATTCCCTCACAGTGGCTCGCTAGGAGAGCTTCCTCTTCACCTCCTACCTAGGCTTTGAGGTAACTTACTAATTCTTACTCTAATCAAGACACTATTCATCTCATTGGATCCCTCTCAATAAGTGATTTGATATGTTTTCTTATTTTACTTGTTTATTACTCCATCTTTAGTGTTATTTTGGTGTCAACTAATGTTCCTTATTTTCAATCCATTTTTCTATTTTTCTAATTTATTCTTTTATACATTGACTGTGATATTGACAATGGATGTGGGGTTATGTACCAATATAAGGTAGGTGGTTTAGTATTTTTTTCCCCTTAAATTTGAGTCATTTTATAACATGCACCATCATTTCAAATGATGTAATTTTCTTTTATTACTTTAAAATAAATATTTTACTTATTTCAATATTTTTTCATGTTAGCAGTACCACGTATACTCTTATTTGAGGTTGGAGGTTCACCAACTAAACTAGTTCCACCCTTTAGGGTGAGATCATGTAATTTCCTTTAATTATTAAATGTTTTTATGGCCGCACCACTTTTTAACTGGTGTTGATTGTGAACCAATTAGATGGACCTTTATAATTAAAGGGGAAGTGAGTGGTGTGGCCAATTAACATGTATTCCTAATGGTTATGGATAACCTCCTTAGTTAAAAGGGCATGATAAATGAATTGTAATTTAGTCCTTAGATTATGATAAATTATAACCGAACTTATATAAATATGATACTCAAGCATGGTTTCCCTTATATTTGTGATATTCAAGAATAGAGTCCCTTCTATTTATTATACTTGATCATAGAGTCCCTTCTATTCGTGATACTCAATCATGGAATCACTTATATTTTTGATACTCGTGAAATAAGACCCACATACATGAGATTACAGGGAAAGGCATACCAAATGAAATGTGATGATAGGAAAAGGTGTCCCAAATGAAATATGATATATGGGAATATTATCCATTGACATTATTTGATATTCGTACTAATACCCATGGACACCCGATTTATTCCTCAGGTCTTAGATAGTAGTAGTATCCACATATATAGATACAAAAATCAATTCATATGTTGACCATACATATGTTTACATCTGGTTACCTATTCAAAGATCATTCGGCTTAGGCCGAAGTAGGTAGTGCCTGCATAATGTCCTTTGGGAACCAGAGATGACAAATTTATAGCTTCTATTCATGTTTACCATTTTTTAAATGCTTGATTTTCATTTTATATACAGTATCTAGATTTTACTAGACACTATTAGTAGTGTCTTGCGGTTTATATCTCACACCCTATTTAGGCTTCCAATTGGTACCTAAAAATATCTCATGGATGAAGTTATGGACAAAGGAAAGCATCTGACTATGGATGATTGAATTTATTCTTAGGATGGAGTACATAAGTAGAGGATTGAGGTTTTACTTATGATTCTATTGGAGATAGTATTTGGCCTTTTTTGTATTTTTGAATATCATGGTATATATTATTGTATATTTTTTGTATATCAATTGACATAGAATCATTTTGCATAGGGAATTTCTTAAATTCTTCTTGTTGATTATGTTTTGGTGATTTATTATTATTCCACAACTAATTTTTTACTACTTTTTTGCTACTTTCCATTATTATATTTTACTATGTTATACTTTGATCATGGGAGTATATTTTCCCCACTGTACTATCATAGACCCCCACTTCTAGTTGGAAGCTATGAGTAGGGGTTCTTGATGTCATTTGGTTGACTGGGATCAGTTACTTATGAGTAGACCAGGTCGAGGAATCTACATCTCTCATACCTCTCTTCGATTACAAGGGAGTTATCCCTTGATTCCTACTAGATTTGAGTGTTGTTTTATCTATAACAATTCTTGAGGTAAATCTAATTTTATGTATCTATTATTCATTTATTTCGTCCCATTTTTTCCTCTCCACTAATTAGTTCTTGGTGGGTGAGGGTTTTTAGTGATCATCCCCCTATATCATGGTCAAATCAGATTGATATGATTGTTTTTTCTCATTATAGAAAATTCTATAAGGATAATCACATGTTGTTTTATACTTTTTTCATTGAATGTTCATAGCTCGGTTAATTTATTTTGGGTTTTTTAAAATTAAATTAAATTAGAAATTGATCAGTTATTGGATGTTAGGGATTTTCCTTTAGATGATTTTAAGGGTATTTCATGGACCTTCATGGTGTGGTTGGTCATTATATCAATGTGGTGGGGTATTTATATATTTGGGTTATAGTGTGAACATGGGTGTGGTTTAGACAATCTTTTTCGAGGATGGCCAATCCATTCTTAATAAGGATTATCTACATAAATGAGGTGGGTAGTCCCTTTAGCATACCTTAGGGTTTATGCATGTTTTCATATTCATGTGATATATGGTATCACCAGTGAGGGTGATAGGATTTTTATTTAAATGAATTATTTAATTAAAATAAAATGCCTATGGAACTGATTGAAATATTAAGGGACACAATGGACCCTTCAGCACTAGATTGATGCCTCAGTCTTTGATGGATAAGAGAAAAATTATATAATTCATTCATTAATATATAATAACTATTAGAGTATTATTTAAATGAAATTAAGGAACATGGTACACCTTGACATATGTGCCTTTAACTCCCCTAAGTAGGGAGTGGTGATTGACTAAGAATGAACAACCTTAAGAATCACCTTAAAACCTAGGGGTAGTTCATGATGGACTTGACATGCCTTTATTTATGTGGTCTAGTTGATTATATATTAGGGAAATAGTTCCTAGCCCTCTAGCATGTGATTACTTGGGTAGGTATACCCTATTATAGATTTATGATAGGTTGATTGAATGGACCAACCACGGATAACTTGGGATTTGGGATTGTAATTATGTTATCTCTTGAGATTAATTTTAGTGTGTATTATTCTATGAGGAAATTAAATCCATAATATGATCATGATTTCACTGAGGGATGTTATTTCCTCTAAGTGATGGGTTTTTTATGAGAGTTATGATTGGGTTTGAGGATCCCATATTAGGTTTTTTGGTTATGATGAGACTTTGGAGACCTTGATGGGTGCCCTAATATTATGTTGACCTCATATAGGGGTGGTGATGGGAGGAAGAAGGTATTGATTTTGGGTGTCACCTTAGAACCTAAATTGATGGTGTAATCCTAGTACAACTACAGTGATTAGGATTTATCATACACTTGAGAGTCTGACCTTAGTTATATGAGATGGGTTGGGAAGGTGGCTAACCCATGATAATTTTATTGAGATGTTATCGATTGGATGTTGACCACTAAATAAAAAATCTATAATTCCTAGGAGATCACCTGGGATTTTATGTTCTTTCCTATATCTAATGATGGGATGCTACTTTGGATTTAGTTGTTGTTTCTATATGGAATGTGTGGGATGTTACCTAGGATACAATAATCATGTATATCTAGAATTTTTATGATATCACCTGGTATTTATAAATTTATTTTACGGAATTATTAGGATACTACCTATTATTTGTCTAATGATCTTTCAACTATATGGAATAATTAGGTTGCTACATAGGATTCATCTTTTATCCCCATATTAAATAATTAAGACACTACCCAAAATTTTGATTTCATGCCTCAATGGAATTCCTAGGATATCACCAAATAGAATTAAAATTTAAATATTTTATTTAATGAAACACTTTTAATGGAAATTGGGAAACCAAAAAAATTAATGAAACTAAATTAACATAAGACCATATACTAGATAGCCAAATCATTCTATAAAATTTTAAAAGAGTTGGAATGGTTTACCCTATATAAACTACATTCAATGGAGGAAACCTTCATGTCTATATTTTTCTTAATGAGATCCTAAAAGTGGTAGGAAATATTTTCTTAGGTCTTTAAATGTTTCTCCAAGATTTTATTTCCTCTTGGAATCCATATATCAAAATATGATTCTTTTTATTAATCCAAGAATAATTTTTTCATTCATATCAACTAACATAGACCTTTCAAACATTTTGTGGTAATCACCCTTTGAAAAATTTTCTCCAAAGGAATCCTCAATAATATAATCATTATAATAAAGGATAATATCCTAGAAATTTCCCCTATCAACTTCCTCATTATATTCACCCTTAATAATGCAATCAATTGATTCAATCTTTGGATACAAGATGATTTCCCTATCAGTCAGATTTTCTACAACCTCATCACTATGAGTTATTACTATATCCACTTGAAACTCAAGACATTGATACTTAAATAGTTAAGGTTCCAATAAAATATTACCTCAAATTTAGGATATACCATTTTCAATGTCACCTTCCTTTAGTTAAACCACATCAAGGAGAAAATTATTTTGAAAGAATGGAACTTTACTAGATGATATTATAACTAGAGAATGGGGTAAATTTTAATAGTTATTTTATGTCCAAGACCTTTTAACATTCTTTAATAAACCCTCTAAATCAACAAAGTTTTTTTTATTTCTTTATTGAGGACCGAAGGTACTGTTTTTATTTTCATTCCCTTTCTCTTAGTGAACTGGGTTTCGGAGTCAGAATCCTTCTCAGCTTCCTTCTTACCCAACCTTCCTTATTGAGGATTATTCCCTTCAATAACTATATCCTCACAATTTCAACCTTTTAGTGGGGTGGTATTATCATCACCCAATACCACAAATCTATTCTGGATTTCAACTCTATTGGACGTCTCATTGAATATATTACTAGAATTTCCCATTTCAAGACGCATGTCATCAAGCTAAAATAGACCCTTGGTTTCCCTTTCTTTACCATCGAGTATGCTCATTCCACTCGAAGGAGAGAATTTTGTTGAACTTCATGTCTGAACACAACCAATGTTTCTCCAAAAATAGTTTCTGAGATGTGTGTTTGAATAACTACTTCCACATAATATGGTCGAATAACTTCATTTCAATTGATACTCTTAGGAGGATAACCCTCTAAATTCATGGTCTCCCCTCAATTGGTATACTCATTGTGTTTTGAGGTATCCTCTTTCATAAGATTATATCTAAGAAGTGTAATTCCCCTATGACAAAACCACTGAGCTAAATACCCTTAGAGGTGGTAGTAGGAGAAATAGTGAGTCCATAACTATATGCATGTATAGTATTCATAGGAATCCATTTTTTGTCTAGTGGTATGGAATGTAAAATATATCACTTGGGATTTAGCGATCTCCATTATTGGATCACTAAAACAAAATATGCCTTTAATAGTTCTAGAAATAGCCTTTCTCTGTTCTACAAAAGAGAGGACTACATGAGCAAGGTTAAAATCCTTGGTCTCTTATCAACACTCATAGAAGCGCTGATAATTATAAATTTATCATTACTTTTAACAGCGCTGATAAAGGTCTATATGGTAGTGTACTGTAATAGAAAACTATGGCACCATTGCAATGTACTGTAACAACAAACCACAACCCCAAAAACACACCAGATAACAACAAAAACAAGTCCTAATATAGGATTTAAATGGAATAAAATTTCCAACCCAAACACAAGAAAAAACACTATATTATAGACATTTAAAATATTAGTTTATAAAATTACATAAATAAAAATTATTACATACATTAAAAAACAACAATGTCTATTTGTATTTTAATCCTAACCCAAATCATGATATTTAAAAACAAACCACTCCTACTCGATTAAAATAAAACACCTGTATAAGAAAAAATTATTATGTTAGTAATAATGTAAAGATATAAATTAACATAAAGGGTTAATTTTACTAAAATTGATGCCAATTTTAAATAAAAAGATTCACATGGAGTCATATTGGTCACAAAGTGCATCGGATTGATGTTTAGATAATTCAAAAATGTCTCAAAAAACTTTTGGGTCATTTTTATAATGTATAAAAACAATCTGAATTTGTTTTCTTGGATTTGAGTATGTCAATTGTCTTTTTTACTAAAATGTCATTTTAAATTGGAAACACGTACTTTTGACTCATTCTAATCACATAATGTATTGGTTTTACATGGAAAATATTCCTATATGTCACAAATGACTTATGAATCTTTTTCCTAAATTATCAAGAAAATAAATGTGTCTGATCGGTTTTTAGTGACTAACCCTTTTAGAACAAAAATGTCAATTTTAAACTGATAATGAGAACTTTGAGTCAGATCGGGAACATCGTGTATAAGATTGAGGTGTGGCTAATTAAAACACATCAAAAATAACTTATGGATAATTTTAGTAAAGTATCAAAAAAATATGAATGTGTTTTATTGGTTTTGAGTAGGACAGATTTTCATTTTACTAAAATTGATGACAATTTTAAAGAAAAACACGCACTTTGAGTCATACTGGTCATTCCATACTTAATATTGATGTGTGCATGATTAATAAACATCCAAAATTAAATATTTATTTTTTTAATAAAGTATAAAAATAACGTGAATGTGTTTTCTTAGTTTTGAGTACATCAGTTTTCTTTTTTACTTAAATGTAATTTTAAACTGGAAACACACACTTTGACCCATTACAATATCATTGTGCATCTGTTTGATGTGAAACAGATTAATAATTGTCAAAAATTACTTCTGAATCATTTTCAAAAATTATCAGTAAAATCTGAGGGAATTTGATTTATTTTCAGTGAGTAACACTTTTTGAACTAAAATATCAATTTTAAACTAATAATAGACATTTTGAGTCATATCGGGCACATCATGTATCAGATTGAGGTATGGTTGATTACTACATGTAAAAAATGACTTATGAATCATTTTCATAAAATATAAAAACAATATAAATGTGTATGATCGGTTTTTAGTAAGATAGTTTCCCATTTTACTAAAATTGATGATACTTTTAAATAAAAAGGCCCACTTTGAGTCATACCGATTACACTACATGGGATTGAGGTGAGGCTGATTACTATACATCCCAAATGGATTAGGGATAATTTTCCAAAAGTATCAAAACAATATGAATATTTTTACTCAGTTTTGAGTAATTCGCTTGTCTTTTTTACTAAATTGTCATTTTAAACTGTAAACACACACTTTTGACTCATTCCGTTCACATCGTGTATCGTATTGACATGAAACATAATACTACACATCACACATGAATTTTAAGTAGTCTTACTAAATTATAAATAAAATATGAGTGTGTTTGATTGGTTTTTAGTTAGTGATACTTTTTGAACTAAAATATCGATTTTGAACTGATAACAGACACTTTATATCATACCGGGCACATCATGTATCAGATTGAGGTGCGGCTGATTCCCATACATGAAAAATAATTTATGCATTTTTTTGTAAATTATAAAAACAATATGAATGTTTTTTATTGGTTTTGATTACGACAACTTTCAATTTTATGAAAATTAATGACAATTTAAAAAAAAAGACACACTTTGGGTCACACCAGTCACACCGTGTGTCAGATTGACATGTGATTGATTCATACAAGTCCCAAATAACTTATGGATCATTTTCATAAAGTATAAAAATAATATGAATGTGTTTAATATGTTTTGAGTACATTAGTTGTCTTTTTTACTAAAATGTAATTTTAAGATTGAAACATGCACTTTGACTCATACCAATCACATTGTGTGTCAAATTGGGGTGTGGATGATTATTGCACATCAAAAATAACTTATGGATCATTTTCATAAAGTATTTAAATAATTTAAATGTGTTTTCTCAGTTTTGAGTAGGCCAGTTGTCCTTTTTACTAAAATTGATGTTAATTTTAAATAAAAATACACACTTGGAGTCATACCAGTCACACCATGCATAAGATTGAGGTTAGGATGATTCATGCATGTCTCAAATCACTTATGGATCATTTTACTAAAGTATAAAAATAATGTGAATGTGTTTCATTAGTTTTGAGTAGTTTAGTCAGTTATTTTACTAAAATTGATACCAATTTTAAATAAAGATGCACTTAGAGTCATACCGGCCACACCATGCATAGGATTGAGGTGTGGATGATTCCTACACATTCCAAACCGCTTATGGATTGTTTTCATAAAGTATAAAAGCAATATGAATTTGTCTTATTGGTTTTGAGTACGTCACTTTCCTTTTTTACTAAAATGTCATTTTAAACTTGAAACATGCACTTTGAATCATATATATCACGTCGTGTATCGGTTTTAAGTGAGACTAATTCATACATGTCACAAATTATTTATGAATCAATTAACTAATTTATTAAGAAAATATGATCATGTTTTATTGGTTTTCATTGATTTACAGTTTTTGAATTCAAATATAGATTTTAAACTAATAACAGACACATTGATTCATATCTGGCACATCATGTATCATATTGAGGTGTGTTTGGTTATTACACATCAAAAATGACTTATGGGTCATTTTCATAAAGTATCAAAATAATCTAAATATGTTTTCTCAGTTTTGAGTATGTTAGTTTCCTTTTTTCTTAAAATTAATGTCAATTTTAAATAGAAATAAGTACTTGGAGTAATATTGTTCCATTAACTTTCTTTTTCAAACTTCCAACACTACATGAGTAGTTCCAAACAAACCACATCAACTTGAAAAATATAATCCAACTATATAAAAAACAATTATTATGAGTAATAGTAAAAGGAAAAAATTAAACATAAATATTAAATAATATATTAATTATATAATCAATGATTTTACTATGAAAATATAAAGATTGCCTATGTGATTGAGCAGTGGAGGGAACTTAGAGGAAAGAGAAAAATGTAAAAAAATTAGGGGTGAAAGGTTTTGAGGGAGAAGAAGTCTATGAATGGTTTGGTGTAGAAAGGCATCAAAGATAGAGAAATCACCCCAACTAGAACAAAATAATCCACCTGTATAAGAAAATAGTTATTATGTGACTAATACTAAAAATAAATAAATTAAACATACATATGAAATAATACATTAATTTTATAGACAACGATTTTACTCTGAAAATATCAAGTTTTCCTCTGTAATTGAGAAAAGGCAGCATCATTTATCTCCCTGAAAATTCATTAGAGATAACTTGAAAGAAAGTGATAAATAAAACACTACTAGGTTGAAAAGGTTTTTAGGGGGAAGTATTTTGTGGATGTTTTGGTACAAAAAGGCAAAAAAGTTGGACAGACCACTACAACTCAAACAAAATAATCCACTTATATAAGAAAACAATTATTATATGAGTAATACTAAAAATAAATAAATTAAACATAAATATGAAACAATACATTAATTATATGGGAAATTATTTTACTGTGAAAATATTAAGATTAACTATGTAATTGAGCATAGGCAATATCGTTGATCTTCCTGCAAATACAGTGGAGATAACTAGAAAGAAAGTGATCAATGAAACAATGTAGGGGTGAAAAGTTTTTGAAGGAGAAAAAGTATGTAGAAGTTTTAGTATAGAAAGGCATAAAAGATGGAAATACCACCCCAACTCAAACAAAAGAATCCACCTGTATAAGAAAACAATTATTATATAAGTAATAATAAAAACAAATAAATTAAACATAAATATGAAACAATACATTAATTCTTTGGGAAATGATTTTACTATGAAAATATCAAGATTACCTCTATTATTTAGTAGATACAACCTCATTAATATTTTTGTAAAGGAATGAAACATGGACATAAATCTTCAAAAATAAATGAACTCTGCAAGGATTAATGAAAATTAAATCAATGTTTCACTATATAATTTTTTGGTAAAATTGAGAAAGTTTATCATAACATTACCTTTACATCTTTCCAAAGATTTTCCTTCATTATAGTTTGTTCTTATGTGGGATTGGTAATGTCATCATGTGTAGAAGAAAGTGTCTGTATGAGTAGTCAAATGTTTAATTGAGATTATCTTAATGTAGTAGAAAATATATAATATTATGAGGGAAATATAATATATTAAAAAAACTTTTACCTTATCATTGAAATAACTTTATTTTTTTAAAGGTTTCATGGATTTTTTTCCTATATCAAAAATAAAAATCCCATATTTTTGGTCCCCTCTAATGTACATGACAATTTCTATATTGGGACCATCATAAACTGATTGTGATGTCCCAATGAAAGGGTCATCCTAGATTGAATTTTCATATGACTCAGCATTTGTTTTAGTCTCCAGAAGGAAAATCAACCAATTATTGTTTATTGGATCGAAGACAGAAAATAATTTCACTACTTGTAATTTCATTATGAAGATATTTTTTTTCCCCTTCCACACTGAAATTCACCTTCACAAATCCCATTTCATCAACTTTCACTCCGTTGATATTGTCAACCCATTTTCAAAGGAAAATCTACACTTGAAATTTTGTATAATTCAACTCATATATATGTTCTACAATTCCAAAATATAACATATTTTTATAAATTGTATTTCTATCCTTGGAAGTAGATATGTGCATGTCACGAACCAACCCGTACCGGGGCTCAAGCCGCAACTACCCCAAGCCTGCCTCCATAGGCCATGGGCTGGTGACTAGCCTCAAAGGCATAAAAAACTAGGGGAGGCCTTTGCCTAAGAAACTGTACACACACACACATCCAACTCAATGAAAAAGTGCAGAGAAAGGAAAGCAAGATACAACACTACTACAAAAGGGAAACCAACATACATGCATCAACCTCTAACCAATATAAGTAAAGTGTTGACAAGTAGACTAAACAGTAAAAGGGAAAAAATACGCGCCCAACTAGAAAGGTGCCACAACCTGGAAACATGTAAAATGAAAGTAAACTACTGGTGAGTCTCATGCCTAGAAATCCTTTTATGACCACTAAACGCAGCCCCACGCTCTTGTGTCCTCTATGCTCCTCCGTAGTCTCGATCGACCTGTCTGTCGTCTGCAAGGGCACACCAAGTGCGGGCAAATCTCAAGCAGGGGTGAGTATAAAGATACTCAGTAGGATGCCCTGAAATCTAGATGGAGCAACAAAAGAGGTACTAAAATGGTGAGAAGTAGATAGAACAGATAATAGTGCAGGAGTACAAAAGAGATAGTGCAGCTCAACCCAATAAAAGGAAGGAAGTAGACTCGTCCAATCAAAGAGGATCTAGACACAGAAATCACGTGGCATACCCCGCGTGCCTTCACCCCTGCTGGAAGGAGAGTAACTGAACCCAAGGAGTGGGAATAAAATTAAGATGTATATATATTCTCAACAAGAAACCCGAATGAGTGTATAAGGGGATCTCTATCTCCAAGATCAGCCGAAGATAAATCTCCAAAAATTCTATGGATATCCATCACTGATGCCCAAACATCCCACATGCCAAAGTTGTCTCATCGCTACACCATACCACCAAGGGTCCCTCTCCAGTAATCATGGAGAAAAGTCACTGAATAGCCTCATATAAGGGCTGAGTCTGAAAGAACTCATGGGGTAACCCACTACCCAGCCCCGTTGGAGGGTAAACCACAAGAGGTCGTTGGGTAACCCACTTCCCAACCCCACTGGAGGGTAAACCAAAAATGTCAATGGGTAACCCACTACCCAGCCTCACTGGAGGGAAAACTTGGAACTGGTCTGATAACTCTGCACTTCTCTTGCCATCACCGGGTATCACTAACACTACTACCGTTCATAGGTTTGGAGTGTGTTAAATGAACCTCCGACCAACTCCCTTTCATCTTTCCACATTTAATGAGATCTAGAGAGAGGCCCCGCTCTCCCAAATAGAGTACACCGTTGTAATCCTTGTGAAAAAACACACAAGATAGACTACTTACTTGATGGAAACGATCTCCCGGTGGAAAATTTATTCAACACCACTTCATGCCCATACAACGTCTCGTTGGGCCTGCACCTTGGTCCCGAAAGAGTTCGGGTGAACTACGTCGTCATGATGCTCTTGGAAAAACATGTCGAAATGGATACTCATATTCCCCAAATAGACGTCTGAAAAAAAGGGTGCAGTATACTATACACATCTTAAGAGATGGTCCATGGGGCCCACACCTCAATTCCGGCTTCAACACCTGGAACCACCTTGGTGAACTTCACCTCGATGTTAGGGTCACAACACCACTGATGTCACCTAAAACGGACTCCAGATGTAGAAGCTACAACTCCCCGTGTTATATGCAATTGGGGCCCTGTGGGGCCCACACCTCGACCCCGAAACATGTCACGTGTAACACCCAAAGCTTCTATGGTACGCTTCACTTTGAATAATGCAATAGCGTGTGTTATACGCAACATCGAGTTCTAACACACCACAACCAATCAAACGAGTCGTTATGAATAGTAATACCCACTTCTTGAAATTTATAAATTTTATTTCTCAAAATGGACTTCATTTTTGGATTCGGAATATCGAAATTAGCCTAGGGTGAATTTTTTGGTATTCTTCTGAAAAACTTCATTTTTTTATGAATAGTGAAACCACTAAGTAGTAGTTAAAAATTGAATTTTTCATAAAACTCAATTTTACTGCTTCTATGAGTGGAATTTTGAAAATCCGAGATACATGGTTAATATCAAGGAGTAAAATGTGGTTCAATGAGATGAAAATAATTTTTGGTGAATAGTAACTTTTTACTTTTATTTACCACGGTTAAAAGTAAACAGGGTAATTAAGGGTAAAAATGATATTAATATTACCCTAACACATGTCCTAATTCTATTGGACAAGTGTATCTTGACCAAAAACAACATTAGGAATAAAATATTATCATTTAGGTCTACATGGATTAGATTAGGACATTTATTATTATTTAATTCAAAGAAGAGTTAAAAGAGTTAAAATCAATGTTTATTTACTAAAACATTTTTAATATAGGGTTATACATAACATAAATTTGATTTTAAATATTCATTAGAAATATAAAAAGATTTCATATATAATGGTATTTTCTTTATAATTTTTAGACATTAAATAATTTAATTTATTTATGACACAATGGTGATGTAGTAATTACCTAATTAATGAAATATTAAAATAATTGATATTATAAATATCAAAATAAATGTAATTTGAGACTTTTTATGAATTAAAATAATTTTCTAGGTTAATATGACATATTATGATTGATTATATAATTTTTTTTCGAAGTAATAATGCTCTTATCAATTTATAAAAAACAAAATACACAATAGTGTAAAAATTGACATAAAATAGTTTTTAAAACAAATATTATATTATTAATTTATATTAAATTCCTAAAAATCTAAGGTTCAGCCAAGAGACTTATATAATGATATTTTTATCATTAATCGAACACTTGGGGGTCGCTTGAATGTATATAGTAAGTTTATTAACTATATAATATGAAAATACAAAGTGACATTGTAAGTGTCAAACTAATTAACTAAGAGTTAAAACTAAAATATAAGTTTAATATAATGACCCAAACCTATCTAAATTCTATTTGTTGAGTGGTTTTCGACCCATCCCCGCCTTAAACTTAAAATAATCCACTTTGGAGCCATTATAAATCGAATATGAATTTATTATAAAATAATATTTCTAGCTTTTCCAAAGGTGCCTTTCACCCCTCTTATAAAAGGGCACCCCCCCCCTTCTCACTAATTCACAGATTCAAAGCCTTTTGGTTCGGCCAACCCCTGCCCAAATAATCTCTCAACTTCCATAACTACAAACTATAGTCTTTATTTTGATCAGAAATCCAACCTAAGGATCCCTTTTGATCAAATCAAAAGGAAGAACCCGAAGAAGAGGTAATGTTTTCACCACCCTTTTTCAAATTCATTTCTTCTTCAACTTCTTATTTATTTGTTATTCCCATTCTAAAATAATGAATCCAGTATCTCCTATATACTGTAATATTATTATAAATATGGTACAACCATATTCAGTATTCTATCCATCCTTTTAATGACATGTCACCATACGTGCGTACATACGGCTTGCCATCTCCACGTCATGGTGTAATTGTTATTCAATATATCATTATTTGGATGGGTATAATAATGATTTTTAATTCATGTAAATAATAAATATAACATGATAATTATTTTTTATATATGATATACCATCCAATTATATATTATTTTAATATCAAAAGAATGATATTGTCGCTCGTGCGTAAGTATGGACTACCGTCTCCACGAAGGCGATGAGATTCATTCTCCATCGTATTCATTCAAGTATAATTCTCATTTGAAGATTAATAATAATGTTTAAGGACTTAATATCATTCTGTATATTAATAATATACAATCTATCCATAACAAATATGGCTTACATAACAAAACATATAAAAGAAAATGAGTAAGTTAACACCTGAAACGACGATAATTCTAAAATATTATTAACAAAGCAATGTTAAAAGATCATATATGATATCATATTAATATATATAATTCTTGTATAATTTATTAAAAATTATTTAACAATTATATAGGAGGTTAACCTACCCCAACCAAGTAAAAGTACAAGGTAAGGTTTTATTTCGCAATCTCTTCATTATCTGAGGTTATTTATACGTAATAATCTACTAGGACTTCTTTATCATCCACATCCATGTTTCTTAAAAATGTATTTCAAAACATTTTTACTATTTACTAGAATATGGTTTAATGTCATTTATACCCTTTTTGACTTTTATAAGTGGTTTATACAGGAATCTTTCCGTCATTTTCCAAATAAGGTCCTTTTTAACCTTTTCAATAGAATTAAGGTAAGAATGTTTTTTTTAACTTATACAGCATGTGAGGCTATTTTCCACCGTTATAAAATCGTCCAAGCTTCGCTTACAAGCTTATAAGAATATTTTCAAAGAAAATGTTTTATTTTATAAATATATGACTCTTAAATGATTTCAAAATAGAAAGAGATATTTCTCTAAAAAGAGTTTTGATTTCATCTATATCAACATCCTTTGATGGATTTTACACTTATTTTAAGTTTATTTATTATGATAAAAAACTTCTATATTGTATTGAATGTTTTGTGATATGTTTGACTGTGGATGTGTTATTTTTATACCATTCATGGTTTATGGATAAAGTATTTACATTTTGTATGCTAGTTTTAATACGAATGTTTATGTTATGTTTAAACCTTTTCATATGGGAATGCATTGGACTTAATATGTGATGGGTGGAGCCCGCTATAGCTCCTCGATGTATCGGTAGGTATCATGATACAAACTAGTGTCTTGGCACAAGGCCTTGACAAAATATTATTTGTAGTCTTGGCACGAGGCCTTGGCTATGTGGTTATGATAGTCTGGCATTATGCATTCCATCATTATGAAAGTGGTTATTGATATTGCATGTAATTATTCGATTAGTAGAATATCCATGTGAATAAGTAAATGGAATTATTTCATTTTATTTTTTCCATACTATTTTGAAGTTCAAGTTTAAAAGGCTTTTGTTTTAGTTATACATTACCTTAAATGTTTATTCTTATTTATGAAAGTTTCTGCTATATTGTTATCCTTACTGAGAATTTGAGCTCACCCCTTTTCTATGTTTTATTTTTCCCATGATGTGAAGAATTAATTTATGAATGACCTACATGGATAGTATGAGGGGATAAGAGTGTGGAATATGGAGACTATATTATTGTAGTTTTCATTTTATGATGTAATGTAAACTTTATTAATGTATATAGTTATTCCAAGTCTACTAAACTAATCGGTCTTTGGAGACTTGATCTTTCTTGTGATCATGCCAATGTTATGTAATAATGCACCGACTCTGGGTAACTGGGGCCGGGGTGTTATAGTTGGTATCATAGGAAGTTTAGTACAGAACTTGGAAGCTAGATTTAGATAAACTCTGATTAGAGCACATAGATTTAAGATGTAATTTGAGGATTAGTATAGAAGAACTTCCTAGAATTTTGATAAGATTTTGTGAGTTTTCTGAGAAATACATCCATGTCTGGATACGAGAAGGTAGAGGTGGCTCTGGCACAGATGTACCTAGGGGTAAAACCCAAAAAAACTGCTTTGAGCTAGACTCTAACAGGAACTGGTACACGACAACGGGCCTTGTTTCACTCTTGGTTACGACACTCCTGGGGATATGCTTAGGATAACTCTTATTTTCTTTAAAAATCATTATGAAGGGTTTATGAGTATATACTTTCTCAAAGAAAACATTTTTATGATTATGGATTATATCTATAAATAGTTCAATTTATGTTAGGTGTTTTATAAGTATGGAGTTATGTATTTTGATTCATAAACTTATCTAGTTTATGCCATTGTTTAGAAATGGCACCGAGTGAAAGAAATGGAAACCGTATCAATGCACGCACTCCATGTAGGGATTTCTCTCCAGCTCAAGATAATTATAGTGGAGCTGGTGATGCAACTGGTGCTGATCAACTAATCACCATACTGAGACAACTCACTCAGGTTATGAATAATAACCTTACCCGTATGGAGTACCCTGATCCACAGTTTGGAGGATCAATGTTAGATCGCTTCATTAGGCAAAAACCACCAACATTCAGTGGGAGTAAATATACATTAGTATTTGAGAAATGGATAAGTTCCCTAGAGAAAATATTTCAGGCTTTAGGATGTAGTGAAAGGGAAAAAGTTATCATGGTAGTTTACTGCCTCACTGGAGATGTTGATCAATGGTGGTCATTGATTCAAAACACGAAGGAAGATGATGAAGTATCAAATATGTAATGGAGGGAGTTCAAAGATTTGTTTTTAGAAAAATACTTTCCTCGTGACCATTGAGCAGATATGGAAAGGCAATTTTTGAGTCTAAAACAAAAGGAGGATGAGAATTTCGCAAAGTATGAGGCTAACTTTACAAGGTTAGAAAGGTATGTTGGAGATTATATACATAACCCAAGAAGTAATATTGATCATTTCTTTGATGTGTTAAAACCATTTCTCCATCGAGAATTAATCTCACAATTCTTTTCATCATATGAAGACATTGTCTCATGTGCTATCAAGACAGAAAAGGAATTCTCTAAGTCTTATGACATTAAAGTAAAGCAGGAGAAGAATAGATCTGCTGATCAATCTGGGAATGGAAATAAGGGGAATAATGGAAAGGTTGAATATCCATCCTGTGGTAAATGTTGGAAGAAACACCCCGGTACTTGCTTGAAGGGAATGGGTGTCTGTTACAAGTGTGGTGAAAAAGTCCACCAAGATAGTGATTGCAAAGGGATGAAGGAAGCTACCAATTTTCAGTGCTACAATTGTAGGGAGATGAGACATTATGAAAATTAATGTCCTAAGAGTCTTGGGAACTTACCTCAAAAAAGTCCAAGGGATCAAGGCCAAGCTTATGCTATCACTACTGCTGAGGTAGAGGCTCCGAAAGACATGGTGGCAGGTAATTTAATGGTTTCCTCAAGTTTAGAAAATGCATTATTTGATTCTGGATCATCGCATTGTTTCATATCTTCCTAGTTTGATAAGAAAATTAGATATTTCCAATTTGATTTAACAAGGATGTTTTCAGTTAAAACTCTTAAGGGAAGTATCATTACAACTAAGTTTTGGGAATCAGTCCTCATTAGAGAACATAAATGTTCTTTATCTGCTAATCTCATCATCATACCTATGATTGAGTTTGATATAATCCTCAGTATGGATTGGCTTTCGGACCATGATGAGAAGATTTATTGTAAGAAGAAGGAGGTTACGATTTTTGATGATGATGATAAGGAACACATTATCTTTAGAGCAGAATCATCACCACCTAATTCTTATCTAGATCCACCCCCAACAGCTCAACTAAATTCAATTATTGGGGAGGAAGAGAATGAAATGACTTTGGGTGAGGAAATTAATGTTCAAATAGAGGATTTACCTGTTGTGAAAGAATATGTAGATGTGTTTCCGGGTGATTTACCCGGACATCCTCCAGAATGAGAAGTTAAATTTTCCATTGATTTAATTCCTGGATCAAGGCCTATATCGCAGACCCCTTATAGAATGGACACTATAGAATTAGTTGAACTAAAGAAACAACTAGATGAATTGATTAATAAGGTATTTATTCACCCTAGTGTTTCTCCATGGGGAGCCACTGTTCTTTTTGTTAAAAAGAAAGATGGATCTATGAGGTTATGTATCGACTACAATGAGATCAATGCTATAACAATAAATAACTAGTATCCCCTGCCTCGCATTGATGATTTATTTGACCAACTGCATGGAGCTCAATACTTTTCAAAGATTGACCTTCGATCTGGATACCGTCAGTTGTGTGTGAAGAAGGAAGAAATTCTGAAGACAGCATTTTGAACCAGGTACGGGCATTACGAGTTTACAGTAATGCCTTTTGGATTGACTAATGCACCCTATGTATTCATGGATCTGATGAATAGAGTTTTCAAGGAATATCTCGATCAATTTGTGGTGGTATTTATTGATGATATCTTGGTATACTCAAAAATCTATGAAGATCATGAAAATCACTTGCGCATTATCCTAAAGACTCTGAGAAGACATGAATTATATGGGACGTTTAGCAAGTGTGAATTATGGCTTCAGGAGATTTCTTTTCTTGGCCATATTGTCTCTAAAGATGGAATCTCTATTGATCCTTCTAATACCGAGGAAATCCAAGAATGTCCAGCACCTACGAGTATAACTGAGGTATGCAGTTTTATTGGTTTGGCAGGTTATTATCGACGTTTCATCCAGAATTTTTCCCGATTGGTTAACCCATTAACGAAGCTCACATGTAAAGGGGTTAAATTTTTTTGGAAAAAAGAGTGTGAATAATGTTTCAAATAACTGAAGAGAAGATTAGTAAATGCTCTTATATTGACTCTACCATCGGGGAATGATGGGTTCGTTATTTATAGTGATGCATCCAAGAAATGACTTGGTTGTGTCCTTATGCAGAATGATAGGGTTATTGCTTATGCATCACAGTAGTTGAAAATTCATGAACAAAACTATCCTACTCATGATCTCGAGTTAGCAGCTGTGATATTTTCTTTGAAGATATGGAGACACTACCTCTATGGTGAAAAATGTGAGATTTATACTGATCACAAGAGTTTGAAGTATATTTTCTCACAAAAAGAACTCAACATGAGGCAAAGGAGATGGCTTGAATTACTCAAGGATTATGATTGCACGGTACACTACCACCCGAGGAAGGCAAACAAGGTGGCAGATGCTTTGAGTAAAAAATATCATGGAGTTTTCAACGTGATGAGAATTAAAAGGGATCCTATTTTCATGGATCTAGTGAAGATGGATTTGGGAATCACCATGGAAGGTGAAACATCAATGATTTTTCAAATGGTTTCCAAACCATCTTTACTAGAAAGGATTAAGAGTTCTCAGACCGATGATGAAAATTTTCAAAAGAAGATTAAAGCTGTGAATGATGGGAGATTGAGAGACTTTGTGTATGAAGAATGAATTTTGAAATTCAGGAAGAGACTTTGTGTTCCCAATTTACATGATCTAAAAAGGGAATTGCTGGATGATGCTCATAGTTCCAATTTCTCTATACACCCTAGGAGCACCAAAATGTATAGAGATTTGAAGGAACATTTTTTGTGGGACAACATGAAGAGGGAGATTGCTGATTTTGTGTCAAGATGTATGGTTTGTCAACAAGTGAAAGCTGGAAGGCAACAACCTAGAGGAGTCATGCAACCTCTCCCCATACCTGAGTGGAAATGGGATAATATTACGATGGACTTTATCATGGGGCTACCAAAGACTCCTAGAAGGAATGATGCAATATGGGTCATTGTTGATCATCTTACCAAGTCAGCACATTTTCTTGCTATAAGGGAAGATTTACCACTTAAAAAACTAGCAAGACTATATATTAATGAAGTTTTGAGACTTCATGGAGTACCCCTATCGATTGTTTCTGATCGTGATCCCTGTTTTACTTCAAGATTCTGGAAAAGTCTTCAGAAAGCCTTGGATACTGAACTTCATTTGAGCACTGCCTACCACCCTCAAAAAGATGGACAATCAGAATGAACTATTCAAACTGTAGATGACATGTTGAGATCTTTCCCACTTGACTTTGAGGGTATGTGGGATCAATATTTACCTCTGGTAGAATTTTCTTATAACAATAGCTTCCATTAGAGTATTCATATGGCACCATATGATGCGTTATACAGAAAGAGATGTCGCACACCAACCTGTTGGGATGAAGTTGGTGAAAGAAAACTTGTAGGCCCAGAACTGGTGTAGGAAACGATGGAAAAGGTGAAGGTAATCCAAAACCATATCAAAGAATCTCAAAGTAGGCAGAAGATCTATGCTGATAATCGAAGGAAGGATTTGGAATTTCAAGCCAGTGATCATGTTTTCCTGAAAGTATCTCCATGGAAGGGAGTCATACGTTTTGGTAAGAAAGGTAAATTGAGTCCTAGGTACATCGGACCTTTCAAAATTCTAGAACGAATTGGGGTTGTAGCTTACCATTTGTCAATGCCTCCAAATCTCTCCAAAGTTCACGATGTGTTCCACGTATCACTATTGATGAAATACATGCCTGACCCAACGCATGTGATCACCTATGAGGAATTAGAACTGGAACCCGATTTGTCTTGTTGCGAAGAGCCCGTCAAGATTCTTGATATGAGAGAACAAGTACTGAGAAACTGTACGACTCGTCTGGTAAAAGTCTTATGGAGAAACCATAAGATGTAAGAGGCAACATGGGAACCTGAGGAACATATGATGAAGAACCACCCGAGTCTTTTCATGCGGTAGTATTCTAGAAATTTCGAGGACGAAATTATTTGAAGGAGGGGAGAATGTAACACCCCAAGCTTCTACGGTATGCTTCTCTTTGAATAATGCAATAACATGTGTTGTACGCAACATCGAGTTCTAACACACCACAACCAATCAAACCAGCCGTTATGAATAGTAATACCCACTTTTTGAAATTTATAAATTTTATTTTTCAAAATGGACTTCATTTATTGATTCGGAATATCGAAATTAGCCTAGGGTGAATATTTGGTATTTTTCTGAAAAACTTCATTTTTTGATGAATAGTGAAACCACTAAGTGGTAGTTAAAAAACTGAATTTTTCATAAAACTTAATTTTACCGCTTCTGTGAGTGGAATTTCGAAAATCCGAGAGACACGGTTAATATAAAGGAGTAAAATGTGGTTCAATGAGATGAAAATAAGTTTTGGTGAATAGTAACATTTTACTTTTATTTACCACGGTTAAAAGTAAATAGGGTAATTAAGGGTAAAAATGATATTAATATTACCCTAACACATGTCCTAATTCTATTGGACAAGTGTATCTAGACCAAACATGACATTAGGAATAAAATATTATCATTTAGGTCCACTTGGATTAGATTAGGACATTTATTATTATTTAATTCAAAGAAGAGTTAAGAGTTAAAATCAATGTTTATTTACTAAAACATTTTTAATATATGGTTATATATAAGATAAATTCGATTGTAAATATTAATTAGAAATATAAAACGATTTCCTACATAATATAATTTTATTTATAATTTTTAGACATTAAATAATTTAATTTATTTATGACACAATGGTGATGCAGTAATTACCTAATTAATGAAATAATAAAATAATTGATATTATAAATATCAAAATAAAAGTAATTTGAGACTTTTTATGAATTACAATAATTTTCTAGGTTAATATTACATATTAGTATTGATTATATAAATTTGGTAAGAATTAATAATGTTTTTATGAATTTATCAAAAACAAAATACCCAATAGTGTCAAAATTGACATAAAAGAGTTTTTAAAAAAAATATTATATTATTAATTTATATTAAATTTATAAAAATATAAGGTTCATCCAAGATACTTATATCATGATAGGTGTATCATTAATTGACCACTTGGGGTCTCTTGGAGGTATATAGTATGTTTATTAACTATATAATATAAAAATACAAAGTGACATGGTAAGTGTCAAACTAATTAACTAAGAGTTAAAACTAAACGATATGGTTAATATAATGACCCAAACCTATCGAAATTATATTAATTGAGTGGTTTTAGACTCATCCCCACCTTAAACTTTAAATAATACACTTTGGAGCCATTAGAAACCGAATATAAATTTATTATAAAATAATATTTCTAGGTTTTCCAAAGGTGCCCCTCACCCCTCTTATAAAAGGGAACTCCCCCTTATCAATAATTCACACCTTAAAAGCCTTTTGGTTCGGAAAAATCCTACCCAAATACTCTCTAAACTTCCCTCACTACAACCTATAGGCCTTAGTTTGATCAAAAAGCCAACATAAGAAGCCCTTTTGATCAAATCAAAAGGAAGAACACGAAGAAGAGGTAATGTTTTCACCAACCTTTTTCAAATTCATTTCTTCTTCAACTTCTTCTTTCTTTATTATTACCATTCTAAAATAATTAATCCAGTATCTATTATATACTTTAATATTATTACAAATATGGTACAACCATATTCAGTATTCTATCCATCCTTTGAATGACATGTCACCATACGTGCGTACGTATGGCTTACCGTCTCCACGTCGTGGTGTAATTTTTATTCAATATATTATTATTTGGATGGGTATAATAATGATTTGTAATTCATGTAAATAATAAATATAACATGATAATTATTCTGTATATATGATATACCATCCAATTATATATTATTTTAATATCAAAAGAATGATATTGTCGCTCGTGCGTATGTACGGACTACCGTCTCCACGAACGCGATGAGATTCATTCTCCATTGTATCCATTCAAGTCTAATTATCATTTGAATATTAATAATAATATTTAAGGACTTAATATCATTTTGTATATTAATAATATACAATCTATCCATAAGAAACATGGCTTACATAACAAAATATATAAAAGAAAATGAGTACGTTAACACTCGAAACGACGATAACTCTAAAATATTATTAACAAAGCAATGTTAAAAGATCATATATTATATCATATTAATATATATGATTCTTTTATATTTTAATAAAAATTATTTCACCATTATACAGGATTTTAACCTACCCCAACCAAGGAAAAGTACAAGGTAAGGGTTTATTTCTCAATCTCTTCATTATCTAAGGTTGTTTATACGTAATAATCTACTGGGACTTCTTTATCATCCACATCCATGTTTCTTAAAAATGTATTTCAAAACATTTTTACTATTTACTGGAATATGTTTTAAAGTCATTTATACCCTTGTTGACTTTTATAAGTGGTTTATAAAGGAATCTTTTTGTCGTTTTCCAAACAAGGTCCTTTTTTACCTTTTCGACAGAATTAAGGTAAGAATGTTTTTTTTAACTTATACGGAAGGTGCGGCTATTTTTTGCCATTATAAAATCTTCCAAGCTTCCCTTACAATATTATAAGAATATTTTCAAAGAAATTTTTTTATTTTATAAATATATGACTCTAAAATGATTTCAAAATAGAAAGAGATATTTCTCTAAAAAGAGTTTTGATTTCATCTATGTCAACATAATTTACTGGATTTTACACTTATTTGAAGTTTATTTATTATGATACAAAACTTCTATATTGTATTGAAGGTTTTGTGATATGTTTGACTGTGGATGTGTTATTTTTATACCATTCATGGTTTATGGATAAAGTATTTACATTTCGTATGCTAGTTTTAATATGAATGTTTATGTTATATTTAAACCTTTTCATATGGGAATGCATTGAACTTAATATGTGATGGGTGGAGCCCGTTATAGCTCCTCGATTCATCGGTAGGTCTCATGAGACAAACTAGTGTCTTGGCACAAGGCCTTGACAAAATCTTATTTGTAGTCTTGGCACGACGCCTTCACTATGTGGTTATGATAGTCTGGCATTATGCATTCCATCATTATGAAAGTGGTTATTGATATTGCATGTGATTATTCGATTAGTAGAATATCCATGTGAATAAGTAAATGGCATTATTTCATTTTATTTTTTCCATACTATGTTGAAGTTCAAGTTTAAAAGGCTTTTGTTTTAGTTATACATTGCCTTAAATGTTTATTCTTATTTATGAAAGTTTCTGATATATTGTTATCCTTACTGGGCATTTGAGCTCACCCCTTTTCTATGTTTTATTTTTCCCAGGATGTGAAGAAGTAATTTTTAAATGACTTGCAGGGATAGTATGAGGGGATAAGAGTGTGGAATATGGAGACTATATTGTTTTAGTTTTCATTTTATGATGTAATGTAAACTTTATTAATATATCTAGTTATTCCAAGGCTACTAAACTAATTGGTCTTTCGTGACTTGATCTTTCTTGTGATCATGCCAATGTTATGTAATAATGCACCGACTCTGGGTAACTGGGATCGGGGCGTTACATCACTCAAATCGTACCATTGTGTTCCTTGCAGATAACCATGCGACATTGGATATTCATTTTCCCTGAACGGACTTATGAAGCATAAGTCGTCAAAAACGCAACATACGTCCGAAATCTGCCTCGTGGGGCCCATGCCTCGGGCCCAAATTTAGGCGGGCGAATTGAACTGTCTCAATCCCCTTGGGAAAATACTCAGAAATGAGTACTCAAACTCCCCAAATGGATGTCGGGTGAAAAAGTGGTGTTTCACCATAAAACGTGCGAGTTAGTCCCTATGAGAACCGAACCTTGTCTCCAACCCAAATGCTTCAGAAAGCATCTCAAAAAGTCCATACGAGGACTCGTGTCACGCTGCCGCTGACATCGCATCAATCAGACATCCCAAGCAGGAGTTAGGTCTGATGCAAGAATAATAATTAATTAAATAATTAATTAATTATTCGCATTAAGCCTTCGTGCCTCTGAACAATAAAACCAAACCGCAAGGTTCCAAACCAACTTTGGAAGGATTGTCACAACTATAGGGCCATCGCGCCTCTGACGGCACGTCAAACGGACGTCCGGCTCGCGAATCACATCTGTCGCAACTTTAATAATTAATTATTATTATTAAATTAAAGCTCCTCAGGTCACCCATCTTCGGAGGCATAACCCAAAAACCCTGAAACATACTTCAAAAACACCGTCTTGCTGAAACGGACCTGCTTCTGCAGACGGAGTGTCAAATGGACGCGTTGTTTAGAAAATACGACCCCTCATACCCAAGGGGGCCCAACCAGGCCGGTTCACCCCGGCCGGCCCGGTCCGAACCACCAGCCCGCGGCCCAGCCATGGGTCCGGCCCGACTCACCACGGCCCGCTGTCCGTGGCCTGCTCCACCTCCACTGGGACACGTGGCCCGGTTAGTTTGAACAGACCGACCATCCTGGTCGGTCTCCGTGTGTGCCAAGGACCCGCAGGAGACGGGCATGTCTTCTCCGCACCCCTCAAGGTCAGCGCCTCAGGGCTTCCCCAGCCGGCTAAGCGTGACAGCACCGAAGCCGCCACACCACCCTCGTATCGGCACCGGCTGGCTCCACCCAACGCCACCTCTCTGCCGACTCTGCCTGAGCCCTAGCCCCGCCTTCCTCTGCCTGACCGTGACGGGTCTGATGTCGTCGCTGCCGTCCTACGAAGCGCACCGCCACGGCACCTCCACCCGATGTCTCCATCCTACGGAGCACACCACCACGACACCTACTAGGTTCACTGCTCTACCGGCCGAGTGAACCACCCATCACCGGCCGCTCATGTCACGGCACCTTCGCCGGCTACCCTGACGCCGCCGCACTCCGGCCGCCTCCCTTGTCGGAGCCAAACCTTCGGCTAGTCCCTCCGACCACTCTGATGGTTATAAAAATTATCTGACACCGGTTTCAAACACTAAGGATCGTATTCTAGATTTCTGGAATGAGATTTTTTATTATCTTGAGTTTGGAAATCTCTATAATGAAAACTCCCCCTTAGATAAACTCCCCCTTACTTATGGATATATCTTCTTTACTTAGTATTCTTTTTCCTTTCTCCCCTTTGTTATTTTCTAAATAATTTGAGGGAATGGAAAGGAAATTATAGCACCTAAAATATTAGTACAAATCATCTAAAAAAATGAGTAACCAAAAATTTCATTAAGATAGGAAGAATTTGTACAAGGAAAGAATACAAAAAAAGATCAGATTGGATCTATTTTCCTTCCTTCTCCTTGAGTATCAATTTCTTCACTATGATTTTCAACTTTTTGAGTTCCTTATGGTCAACCTCTACTTGCTTTATGATTTGATCCTTATCCTCTTCTTTCTTCTCTAAAGATTTGATCTTTTCTTCCTGAGCCTTCAGAGCCTCTGCCTGAGCCTTCAACAACTCATCTTGCTTAACTAGCTTCTCTTCGATCTCGATCCGAAGATCCATTTCCCTCTTCCAACTTTGAGAAATAGAATACAACTTCCCATTCAGATCTTTTACTTCTTGAATCTGGTTATTCTATTCAAGAGTTAGCTTTTCCTTAAATCTAGTCGTGAGATCCTTGATTTTACCATCTTCTATGTCAAAAGTCTCCTTGACACCATCTTGAAACTCATCAAGTTCTCTCAAATATTCAACTGTATTCTTTGACCATCCAACCATTTTCTTGCAGGACCTTTTGTGGGCATCATAGTTGATAAGGAAAGATTTGAATTCTTCCTCCAACTTGAAAAACTTCTCCATCACCAATGATACTGAATCCTATTTTTGATTCATGATGTGTTGGAGCATCTAACATCTCGAGTCAATGCTTGGAAAGATTGGAATGGTTACAACCAACTTCTTCAAAGACTAGACAACGAAATCATGTCCAAGTGAAGATGATTCTGAATCCGAGACTTTTCTTGGTGAGGTATCTTTATCTAGCTCAACAAGCTTCCTCTTTGATGTTCCAAAAACATCTTTCTTCTTCACAATTTTATTGGGTGTATAAACAACCACTTGTTTACCCTTGTCAGTTCTCGGAATAGCTTCCTCATCCGGAGACTCTTGTTCACTTTCAAATAGCTGAATGATTCTATCTTCATCTATTTTCTCCTTCTCAACTCCTGCCTCAGCATCTTCAGGGTGAATGAAATGATTATAACTTTCTTCCTTAGAGATCTTATTCACTTCATCTTCAAATTTTTCATCTAACCCAAGAGTAGCAAGATTTGAAGATCCGGCTTGAGAGGTCTGGATTAACAATTTCATGGATTCACTTTCCTTCTCATGAAATTCTTCAACTTTCTTTATGAGTTCTTCTGTGTCACCACTACTTTCTTCTTCTTGTACTTATTCCACAGATTCCTTTTCTTCAACAATGTTTTCTTGGGCTTTTTACGGACTGAAAAACTTCTTACCCGGAGTTTCTGGTAAGGCCTCTATCAAGAAGGATGTCAGTACAGGGATATTCTCATATTCTTTCTCAGTATCCCTTAGAAGGGATTGAACAATCTCAGCCTCCGACATCTTTTTCTTTTGCTTCTTTTCCTTATCTTTTTTCTCAATCTCATCAGCTGTCTTTTCTTTTAAAGACTTAGCTTCTGCAGGATCCAGGCCAAACTATGGATCTCTTTCCTTCTGATTTTTCTTGTCTTCCCTCCACTTGGTTACAACCTCATCTGGATACACTTTTTATTTATTGGTCTTTGGAGGTGTGGATTGGGTTCCTTTAGCCTCTTGGTTTTTACCTTCAACTACTACTTCTTTCAACTTCCTCTTCTTTCCTCATTTTTTCGATGGTTCAGGAACTTCTTTTTCCTTTGGAACAGCTTCAGCCTCTTCCTCTGGTAAATCATAGAATTCTCTGGAATCTTTAGAGAAACCAATATTCATTCTCTTCAATTTATCATCACTTACTAACATTAATTTGCAATTCCTCGGCTTGGAACTGCAAGGGATCTTGAAATACTCAAGACACCGAACAATTAGCTTAGAGAGGATGGCTGGATACATGATTATCTGAGCATTCAAATTCCCATTATTAATATTCTCAATAGTAATGAGAACATTCTTCATCAAGTTGATCTTCCTCATATTCACCAGAAAATCTATGACGTACATGTCGCTCTTCTTCAAGGTGTCCTTATCAACTTTTCTCAGAATGATGAATCCTTGAACCCATAATTCAAGGATCCAATTATTTGTTAACAAATGACCAATATTTGAAGTCTTGACATCTGAAAGTCCAAGTCACTCCATAGTTTTCACCTTGACAAAACATCCTTGTACATCCAGAAATTTATGGGAATAGAATTCAGCTTCCCCTTCATAAGAAAACGCCACCAAGCTAGTAGCCTTGGTGTATGAAAGGGCATAAGTTTTTTCATAGCTTTTGAAAGAAAATTTACTCCTATCTTCTTCTTTGAATAAACTCACATATTCATAAAATTCCACAAGCAGATCCGGATATACTACATCTTGAGCTCCTAGATTTGATATACAAACGCTTTCCCATCCATTCAACCTGATGTTCTTGGATATAATGGAATCGTACTTGGAAAAGAAATTTGGATGCACCAACCTCTCCCTATAAATATGCCACTTTGAAATCGACTTGACAGTTGACATATCTTGAGAAGGAACTTCACCAGACATTCAGATTTGAGCAAAAATTGAGAGGTTTGGAACAGGATTTTGAAAGGGGGCAGATCTTCGACACACAAAGGTTTGAAATCTAATGTGGTATCACCTTCAGGGGGTCTTTTATATAGGCTTTTGAAGCGACAGTTGAACTTCTAAAGTCAATCCAATGGTTGAGAAAACTTCTGATTAGATCTAATCGTTGAATTGATAGCCACAAGGAAAACTTTGTAGAATCCGATCTTTTGAGGTTTTTGGTAAAAACATTCGGATTTAAGGAAAAGAGAATCAAAAAAATTAAACAGTAAATGAAAATACCCGCAAGTAAAAGATGATTACAAAAACTTAAGAAAGGAAACATACCTTTCAGATTTCTAGGAAGATTATTCATATTGAGGAAAAAATTTCTTAAAGTACTTTAAATTCCGAAAAATTTGATCATGAAAAGAAAAACTTCATTACGAATAAAAAAAATTGAGTACGAAAAGATTCATTGCAAAAATTTTGAGTACAAAATCTTCATTACAAAAATTTTGAGTACAAAAATCCTCATTACGACAATTTTGAAAAACTGACTACAAAAAAATTATTAAACTAACAAGCAAATGTACTCCCCCTATGAAAAGGAGTTTATTATTGTAAGGAGATTGATTTCAATATAAAGTTAATGAGGAAGATTACCTTATGGTTATCATTCCTAACTTCGGTTTAATGTATTCAAATCTATCAGAGGGTAAGGATTTTGTGAAAATATCAGCAAGTTGATCTTGTGTTCCAATAAATTGAAGAATTATATCTCCTTTTTTGTGTGATCCCTAAGAAAGTGATGCTTAATATCTATGTGTTTTTCACAAGAGTGATATGCATGGTTTTTACTTAGGTCAATGGCACTAGTATTATCACACAAAATTTGTGTTTTGGTAAAACTCAACCATAGTCTGTGAGTGTGTGTTGCATCCACAACACTTGAGCACAACAACTTCCAGCTGCTACATATTCAGATTCAGCAGTGGAAAGTGCTACTGAGTGTTTCTTCTTGCATGACCAAGAAACTAATGAATCTCCTAAGAAATGACAAGTTCTAGATGTACTCTTTCTATCAATTCTACATTCACCAAATTCAGAATCTGAAAAACTTTTTAGAATAAAATCATTTCCAGAAGTATAAAAGAGTCTTAAATTCATGGTTCCCTTTAAGTAGAGAAAAATTATGTTCACTACTTTTAAATGAGATTCCTTATGATTGGATTGATATCTTGTAGATAAGCATACTGAAAACATTAAGTCTGGATGACTAGCTGTCAAGTAAATTAAACTTCCTATCATACCTCTAAAAGATGTTTGATCTACTAGTTTCCTTGTTTCATCAAGATCAAGTGTATTTGAGGTACCGATAGGAGTATTTATACTCTTAGTGTTGTCATATCCATACTTTTTAAGAAGATCTTTAATATAATTATGTTGGGATATATAGATTCTTTCTGGTTTTTGAGAAATTTGAAAACCAATGAAAATTTTTAACTCACCCATCATACTCATTTCAAACTCAGATTTCATTAGATCCGAAAAGGAGTCGATTAAAGATTACTAAGTTGAACCAAATATAATGTCATCAACATAAATTTAAACAATCAAAACATTTTTCTTATCTTCCTTTATAAAAAGGGTTGGATTTGTATTTCCCTTAACATAATTATTTTGAAGCAAAAATATTTTAAGTCTATCATACCAAGCTCGAGGGGCTTGCTTAAGTCCATACAAAGCTTTGGTAAGTCTAAAAACGTGTTCAGGATGTTTTGTATCTTCAAAACTAAGAGTTTGTTCAACAAAAACTTCCTCTTGAACATAACCGTTAAGGAAAGCACATTTCACATCCATTTGGAAAAGTTTGAAATTGAAGAATGCTGCAAAGGAAAGTAAGATACGAATATATTCAAGTCTAGCTATTGGAGCATAGGTTTCTTCATAGTCTATTCCCTCTTGTTGATTATAGCCTTTAGCAACTAACCTAGCTTTATTTCTAACTATGATTCTATTTTCATCACACTTATTTCTGAAGACCCATTTTACTCCAATTACAGAAGTTTTCTTTAGGTATTTCAACCAAGGTCCAGACTTTATTCCTTTCGAATTCATTTAGTTTATATTACATAGCTTTTATCCAATCATCATCACCTAAAGCTTCATCAGTGCTTTTTGGTTCTAATTAGGAAAGTAATTATAGATGTTTTACTTAATTTATTGAGGAAATTCTAGTCCTTACAGGTTGATTCACATCACCAATGATACTATCACTGGGATGATTCTTTAGAAACAACTGGTTTGGGTTTTGTAAAACCTGGTGATCAACATAGGCTAGGAAATCTTCAAGGGTAAATGTTTCAGAATTATCTTCTTGGAAATTTTCCTTATCAGAAGGGTCTTCTAAAAAAGGTTGATAGTTAGTTTTTGAAAACACATCCGAATACGTAGGTTGGGGTTGTTTAAAAACAAAAAGATAAGTTTCATCAAATTTGACATGTATTGTCTCTTCAACAGTACAGTGTTTTTATTGAAAACTCTATAAGCCTTAGAAGTTGTGGAGTAGCCTAAGAAAATCCCTTTATCATATTTTGGTATGAATTTGTAAAGATTATATTTAGTATTAAGAATGAATACCTTGCAACCAAAAACCTTAAAGTAGGAAATTTTAGGTTTTCTACCATCCTGTAACTCATAAGGAGTTTTGTTAAGAAAAGGTCTAATCAAAACTCGATTTATAGTATATCAAGCAGTACTTACAGCTTCAGCCCAAAAATGTTTGGCTATAGAATACTCACTCAAAATGGTTCTTGTTATCTCTTGAAAAATTCTATTTCTTCTTTCAACAACACAATTCTGGTGAGGTGTTCTAGGTGCTGATAAGTTTTGAGTAATGCATTTTATACTACAAAAATTTTCAAAATCAGAATTTTGAAATTCTCCTCCATGATTACTATGAATAGTTGTCAAAGGAAGGTTTTTCTCATTTTTAACATGGGATCTAAAACTTTTGAAATAAGAAAAAGCTTCAGATTTCTTTGCTAGAAAATAGACCCATGTAAATCTAGTGTAATCATGAACTAAGACAAATACATAATATTTTCCTCCAATGCTTATAGTGTGTGTTGGACCAAAAAGATCCATATGTACTAACTGTAATGAATCAGTTGTTGAGACTTCACTGACTGATTTAAAACTTGATTTATGTTTATTTCCATATTTACAAGGATCACAAACTTTTGAAGAATCAAATCTACTCTCCGAGAGATCCTTAACTAGTCCTTTCTTGGAGAGTTTACATAAGTTCCTATGGTTACAGTGACCTAACCTTCTATGCCATAACTAAGAATGATCTTACATTACACTAAGTCAAGGTAATTCTTGGATCCTAAGGTCTTTTAAGTTTAGGGTGTAAATATTCTCTTGCCTATTGGTAGAAAGAATAAACTCTTCCTTGGAATTGTGTACTAAACACTTTTCATTCCTAAAATTCACAAGGTAACCTTCATCACATAATTGACTTATGCTAATGAGATTGTTCTTAATACCCTTAACAAAAAAACATTTGAAATAAAAGTTTTTCTAAGAAGAACTATGTTACCTATACCAATAATTTTTCCCTTATCATTATCTCCAAAAGTTACTTTTCCTCCTTTCATCTTGATAATCTTTTCAAAGAAGTTTTTGTTACCAGACATATGCTGGGAACATACACTATTCATGTACCAAGTATTTTTGTTGGTACCTTCTTTATTTTCCTGAAAATAAGAAAGTTAGACTTTCATAATCCAAACTTCCTTGGATCCGGAATTGTTAGAAAACAAAATTTTGGGTATCCACATTTGTTTAGAGAAATAAGCTTTATGAAACCCAAGAGATTGAACATTATTCAAAGAGAAATTTTTCTTCCAATGCC
Source organism: Viscum album (assembly GCA_963277665.1). Taxonomy (NCBI): domain Eukaryota; kingdom Viridiplantae; phylum Streptophyta; class Magnoliopsida; order Santalales; family Viscaceae; genus Viscum; species Viscum album. The sequence continues at coordinate 1,379,035,778 of OY728129.1, read as the reverse complement.
CACCACTTTAATAGTTAGTACAAAAAGGGGCTCTGGAAGGAATGAAATAATTGTTTTTGAAAACAAGTTTTTGGTGAGTATAACCTACTCCAGTATTATTTCCTTGAGGTTTGATTTGAGAATAAATCTTGTCAAAATTTTCCTTACTAAAAGTAAATTTTTCTAGAAGTTTCTTAAGTGAATATATTTCAGATTTTAGTCTGATGACTAAATTCCTATCCTCATGAATTATTTCCTTAGAGTTAGATTTTTCCTCAAAAACATTTAATTTTAAAATAGCATTCTTAAGATCTTTAAAAAGTTTTTCCTTTTAAGAATTTACTTCGTTAAGGTCTTTAGAAAGTTTTTATAAAAGCTCATTCTTATCTTTAAGGTCTCTGGAGAGATCTAAAATCTCTTTTGTAAGAACTTCATCCCTAGTATTTGCCTTGTCCAATTTATTAGAAATTTTAAAATTTTATGCTTCTAACAACTTGGAAAATCTAGATACTTCTTCATATGAAGGTATTTATTCATTATATGAAGATGAAGTATCTTCATTAGAAGTAATATCTCTAGAATAGTAATTATTATTAAGAGATAAATTTGTTAAAGCCTCGGCAGAGCATACCTTGGCAATAAAACATGTATTTGGGAAAGAAGTAGTAGCCATGAATCCAATATTTTTTTGTGCTGATGATTCATATTCAGAATATTCACTTCCTGAAGAGTCTCCACAACTAGCACTCCAAATATTGTTTGCTTTAAGACTTTTCTTCTGCTTTGAGTGATAGAACTTCTTCTTGTTTCTTTATGAATTCCTTTCCTTATTTTCCTTCTTTTTCAATAGAGGGAAATTAGGTCTGATATGACCTATTCTTCTACATTCATAAAAATTAACTTCCCCATCTTTATTCTCTTTGTAGTCTCTCTTCTTGAATTTATTTTGATAGTTCTTTTGAGCTACTATCTTGTTCATTCTCCGAGAAAGATTAGATAATTCATTCTTAGACTTTTATATTTCACTAGATTTTGACTGAATAGTAACTTTATTTGACTTTGATCTAGTAACTATTTCTAGAGTCTTGGCTTTCATATGTTTAGAAGTAGTTATAAAAGCAACTCCTCCATTCCCATTCTTCTTTTTGACATTATCAGCATCTCTCTACATTTTAGTCTCATGATGAAGAAGAGTTCAAAACAATTCATCTAAGGAAATATGGGTAACTTTCTTGTTCTCATAAATTGTTGTCCTCTTGGACTCCCACTCATTTGGTATGATGTCTATGATTTTGTCTACAAGAACCTCATCATCCAAACCTTTTTCTCCCATAGACTGTAAGTTATTCACAATAGTCATAAACCTTTGATAAACTTTGATTATAGGTTCTCTATAATGAAAGTTAAATCCATGGTATTCGTCTCTCAACATAGCTCTTCTTGTCTATATAACTTTAGTAGTACCAAAATGTGTAACTTAAAGTTTCTTCCAGATACTATTTGCAGCTTCACATAAAGATATTTGACTATATATGTTCCTAGTCATGGAACATAGTAATGCGTTTCTGACTCTGAAATTTGCTTAATATTCTGATTTCTCCTGATTAGTAAAAGTTCATAATTCCTTATCAGGAATTTTATAGTCCCCTGTCAGCATTAAGTAGTTATCAACTCTAGTGTTAATAATGTAAGTATTCATCATATCTCTCCAGTAATCATAATCATTTCCATCAAAAATAGGAGGTCTGGTAGGATTTAGATTGTCGATAGAACCAACATTTAAACCTGTCATCTTAAGGAAAAACTTGGCACACAAACTTGTTAGTAATAATAGTTTGTAAACAAGGAAAATATTCCTCTACAAGAAAAATATAGAACTAGAGTATCTCTAAGAAAAAATGAATCTGAACTTGTGAATCCAAACTTGTGAATATGAAAAGATGATTCTGAAAAAGAAAAAGATAAATTCTCTCATGAATCTAATCGTGAGATTAATTCAGATTGAACCAAAACTCTGAAGCCAATTGTTAGATTGGTTCAGGATACAAGGTCTTTGATAAAAATTGTTGGATTTATAGTACGATAGATATGATACTAATTTTAGTATCAAACTACGATGTAGATACTCAATATACAAGAGGGGGTTAATTGTATACTTTAAAAATCCTTAAGGAAATTTTGCATAAACAAAATTCACAACACCTATAAATTCTAATAACTTGCTTGATTCTAGAAAAGTGATTCCGAAAATGAAACTTAACAAAAGTTTACAACAACTAATATTATACCTTAAATCATATAGAATCCTATATAATCAGAGTACAAGTTTAAGGAAGTATAAGATAGTTATACTTTTTTTAACAACCAAAATTATAGTGGAAAACAAAACTGAAAAACTACAAGTAACAAGTAGTAACTCTTTTAACCCAAAGAGAAGGGTATCCAACAACCCTAGATAAAGGTCCCTTGATTTATACTTTTAAGAAATTATGTCTTACCCAAACCCAGGTAAGCCCTCAATCCGAAGATCAATATTTGTCTTGCTATCCGTGCAAGCCCTCGATTTGTAAGGAAATCGGAACCTCTGACTTCACAACCCGAAGTCTCTGATTTCAAGGAAATAGCACCTTTGTACAAAGCAAATCTATACGAAGAAAAGTTTGAACAAGTCGTTCAAACTTTCTGCAAAAATCCTGAGAGTTTATAAGAGCCTCTCTCTCTAGAAATCAATTCAACAGCATGTAAGAAAAGTTTTCAAAAGTAAAAAAAATAGCTCATTTAAATGAGATCCTATTTATAGGCACAGCTCCAATGGTTGGCTCCCTCCTCCAATAGTCATATTTTTCCTTGAATTTTGGAGGGAACTGTACACGTGTCACTCAAACAATTTTTAGTGAGTAACTGAATACACGACATCATTTTATAACAAATACAAGTGCAAGAAAAAATATGGTTACATAACCAAAATCAAAAATTCTGAATGTAATCAAATAAAAGTTCGAAGTCTAACCAAAAACATATTCTGTGTCTATAATACAAGGATATTTGGATTCTGTTTTCTAAAGAATTCAGAACCTGAACTCTATAGAATTATGGAGTCTAAATTTCAAGGAAATTTGGAATCTGGATTTACAAAGTTCAGAGTCATAGTTCATGAGAATTCAGAGTCAGAACTTACAAAGTTCGGAGTTAGTGTTCATGAGAATTTAGAGTTAGAACTTACAAAGTTCGGAGTCTGAATTCATAGAACTCAGAGTCAGAACTCAGAAGAGTTTGGAGTCTGAATTCAGAGAACTCGAAACCTGAATTCGGATCTTGAAAACAGAATGCTCTTTATCTAAGTATTATATGATTCCGAGGTTTTAGATATGAAACAAAATTTTACATTTAGGCAAGATAATGAACAATGCAAAAACATGTTAAGGATGAATTTCCTTGAGAAAGGAAATTTTCCTTATGAAATAAAAGCATAGGATAAAATGAAATTTTATTTAAGATAAGGTGTTTGTGATTTTCAAAACAAGAAGGAATGGTAAAGTCATAAAGAAACCTTATTGACTCAACAATCTCCCCCAAGTATGAAGGAATGGAAAATTCATAAGGAAAATCGTATTGAATCAACAGGGGGGTGGAAGCATCATGAAAAATGAATGACCATTAGATTCATGGTAGTTTTGTCAGCAAATCCAAAGGGGATTTGTTGGCATCCATTGAGAATTGGTTCCATTGTGTGTTAGATTCTTTGAAAACATTGACATGATGAGTTTTATTATGTTGGATTTTTTGTTCACAGAGACAATAGTTGTGTGAAGTAATGAAGTTACTGATAAAATAAATGATAGAATCCAATAAAGAATTAGTGTTGTTGTGTAAGCAAACTGGAAAAGTGATGTTTCATTAAGAATGATTCAAGTCTGGAATATCTATCATGATTATTCTATGTGTAAGCAGGTTGAAACCATATAAAAGAAATTTGGGGAGTATCCAACAGTAAGTGTTGGATTGGTTCATGAAAGAAGACATGTCTATGACAAAAGGATGGTTGTTAATAACATGTGAAGACTTTCCCAGGATCGATGAACATCCAGATAGTGATGAATCATGAAAATTCCATGGTGAAGTTTTAGGACTGTGAAGACCTTGATATATTCTTAAAGGAATGGTTATGGAAGTTTTTGAGTGTGTGCGGGAAGTTTTCATAGAAAAATAGCACAAATGATTCTTTCACAAAGGCATGTAGGGACTCATGAAAGTATAGAGTTTTAAGGGTTCAGGAATTTTGCTCAGGAAAATGACACAATGAAAAGATTACCATACAAAAACAAGCATGGAATCATGAAAGTATAGAGTTATGTGAGTTCATTTTGAAAAGGAAATTGGTGCAAAGAAATAATTCTCACACAAAGGTGGAGATGTGCACCATTAATGGAAAAATGTGACTCACAAAGGTGGTTTTACACACAACAGAGTTTTATGAAGGTATAATATCTTTAGGACATACACAAAGTAGAGTTTATCAACTGAAGGAGTTTCACAATGTGTGAAGGGTTGATATTTTGTCTATAAATACTTGATCCCTGAATAAGAATATAGAGATTTGGAAGAGGAATATTCTCAATAGAGAAAACAATCATATTTATCAAAAATAATGTTATGTGAAAGGATTTATGTCACCCATTGTGTTTCATTTATGACTTATGTGAAATAATAAGTTCCATGAGCAAACTGTTTGTGTAAACCTTTACCTTGTGCAAAGGATAGTCTTGTGCAAATTAACTAAATTGAATAAGTTTCATTTATAGGGACTTACAAGTCAATACTTATGTGAAAAGAAAGTTGTGAGAAAGTAAGTATTGGACATAATCACTATGTTAATAGAGTAGGAAGTGTGTGAGCACTCATCGAAGAACTTTACAATGAAATAAACATCCCTTGAAGACTTCATGGAGATCATTAGTGAAATTTATGATTTTTATTAAGAATATTTCACATCAAATATTTTAAATATCAGTGTAAAGATCAATGAGAACCTACCCATACTTGATGTAATAATAAAGAGGTAGGAGTTATATTAGCCTATGTTCCAATGAACTTTCTATCATGAATCATTGATTAAAGGAAGATGGATAAGGGAGTGATCCTTAGGAGGTTGTGATCCCTCCCTAAATCATGTAAGGGGTGAGATCGGGAAATGTAGTGACCTATCCTAAACCCAGCATCAATTTTTCACTTTAGTGTATTCTAATACATCATAAAGTGAGGGTATATGCTCTTTGGATTAACCCATTAGAAGTGAACCAATTAAAATTCTTTTATCTTGTGTTCATTCTTTACTTTCTCTAAAATACATAAATTTTTGTATGTGGGTTAAGCGATCATTGATCAAACCAGATTATGGTAAGATAAGAAAATTATTAATTAGATCATTATTATAATAATATCACAAGAATGGTCCTAATAAATTGAGGTTATGATTATTCTAGGAAGTGAGAGTTCGAGGTTTTTGGAATGATTTTCAAACCCTAATTCACCCCCACCTCTCAGGGCTTCTCTCACTAACAGCCCCTATGGGGAAAATATTACCAGTACGGTAGATGAATGGTGACTATGTATCAATGGAAGGTGTGTGCCAAATTTAGGATGATGGTCAAGTACAATACCATCAATGTGTCATGTAGCTTGATTGTGATGTGACCAGATAGGTTTCTCCTGTGGTGTGGAGTGCCCATAGTTGGCACTAGTTTCATTGTGTTTGTTGGTTATAGTGATCAGGGGTAGACTGATGCATTTGATATTGTATCAGTATTTCAAGGGTGTAATTAAAGAGATGGTTAGGATTAATTTAGGGTTGTTTGGTGTCATGGTCGGAGATATCTTGAGGATGAGTTTCTTTATAGTGGGGATATCGAAATAGACCAAGTATTAATGTGAGGTAATTTGAGTTTAGGTTTAGCATGACCATTTTTAATTGGGCATATTTGAGGTGTTTAAGTGTCTATGAAGGATAGAGGGTTGGTTTTGGGAAGACAGTCTTAGTGTCGATACTTCTATCTTGAAGGAAGAAGCCACCAAGTACCTATGAGGATAGTATCAAATACCTTGTTGGCCTAGAATAATGGTGGGTGGCTCTGTGAGGTCCACCTACCACCAGGTGAACCTATAGTGGGTACCTAATGGGTACCAAGTACTTGGTGGTAGATGATCGGGTACCTGATAGGTACCTAGGTTCTTTTAAAAAAATAATTATTTATTTATTTTATTTTTATTAAATGTGGTTGAGATATGTTTGTGATCCATCAAGTAGGGTAACTCACCCCAATCTCCCTTCTCTTACGTTATCTCTTCCCTCTCAGTCAGATCTATTTTGTTACTTTCTAGTTCTTCAAGAGAACTGTCATATGGATTTTCTGAATGTAATTCTTAGCATCCTTTGTCGATTGATTCTAATTTTTTCTATCTTTGCGTTGAGTTTTAACAAAAATCCCTATTTTAGGGTTTTTCTATGGTTTCTCAATTCCTTCATATTGGAGTTGAATCAACTGAAAATATTCAATGTGTGGGCCTATGTTAATACTTGGGAGGTGGTGACTAGAAATTTCTATTGGTATATATGTGTTTATGTTTTGTGTGATTTACAAACATGGGTAAGGTCATGTGTGTGATTGATAATAGAACCAATTGTGGCTTATTTTCTTCACAAGAGATGCCTAGGTATAGTTTTGTGTGTCTAATGATAAGCTAAGATGTGTATATATTGTTCTTTCTTGGTTATAATCTTCGAGATTTCTCATAAAGTTTCCACATGTTATAAAGGGGTGGTTCTTATAATGTTCTCTTATTGAGGTACCTTGGGAACACAATGGGTGTGTCTTGTGTAGTTATGGGGAAATGTGGTTCATCGGTATGATGCAGGTGGTGATTGAGGTTTTCTATATGAGTTGTGATCATAGGAAGTTTGTAATGTACTCTCCATAGGTTCAAGGATGTTGGGGTTTTGTGCACATAGAGAAGGTCCCATGAGGAGGTATTGTCTACTATATTCTTGGAAGTATCCTATGTTATTGACTGGTTTAGGGTGATAGTATTGGCCATCAAAACAAGGGAAGGATATTCTATATGTGTCCATGGGACCAAGTGGTGATTGTAACCACTGGGTGAAAGTATAATGCTCACTGAGTGAGGATTATGTTTGAGGGATAATGATCCAGATATGTGGATTTTATGATGAGATATTCTCACCATGTATAAAATTTTCTAGGGCTACTAAGCTAAGAAATGTTGAGGATGGTTTTTGTGTGTGGTTTGGTGAATTCTTATTTACCAAGTGGTCATGGGGATAGATATGATGTGTTTCTTGATTGTGAGGCAATGGGTGATGCATAGTTTTCCCTTGAGGTTTGTTTAGATAATGGTTAAAGCATCCCACTCATGCATTGGCCGAAGAAATGAAAGTGCCCACCTATGGCTAATTGAGAATAGAGTGAAGTAGGTTGAGATGGTTGTTTTGGTTGTCTTATATTTCACTTTACATACACTTGTATGTATATGAATATTATTTAGGTACATCACTGGTGGTGTCTTACTGAGTTCATACCCACACCTTTCATAGACCCTCTAGGATGTGTGTGAAAATTTTATGGTTTGTGACACCAGAAATGGAAAGTTCCTTGCTACCGAAACATAGATGGATAGAGGTATTTTGAATGTATGGTTGAACATTGATGGATTTTGGGGAAGGACCGTTTGGATACTCAATATCGAGTCAAGTTGTATTTTTTTGTTTTTTGGTATGTCAATATATGATTGAGCTGTGGGTTATCCATTTTTATTTTGTATGATTGGCATGACATTGTAGATATTTCTTTTGCTTACTATGTGATATATTTCTGTCTTTATACATGATGTTATATTTGTATTTTTACTTATGTGTGTCTTCTATTTTTATAGTTTTATATACAAATTGGTATAGTCTCTCTATTATGACCACTTATACCCTCACTACTAGACAACATCCTCTGAAATGAAAGGAGGTATGTCTAAGGTTAGTGGATCACTGTCATGGGTGTTATTTAGGTGATTCGGGTCAAGTACGCTACACATCACACCTGAATTTCCAATATGAGCCCTTTTCCCCGTCTTTTTACCCCTAAAGCCTCCTCTTGAATGTTCAAAACATGTCCTTGACCTATTATTCCAAAACTGAATCAAAATCTTTAAAAGTCCACCAAATCAAGTTCAACTAGAGTCTGTTCCTTTCCAAACTCCACCAACATCCAACAACATGGTTCATTGCATCTTATGTTTGAGGGTTGACCCAAAGTCCCACATTGTTTGTTTAGTATAAGGTATGCATGAGGCACTCCATCACTTGAGGGTTTCCTCAAAAACCAAAACTATTTCTATTTTAAATTCAGTCCAATTTAGAAGGCTCATAGGCCTTTTGATGTCTCAAATCCTTTGATTTCATTGAGGGTGACATGAATTCCTTCTTGAGATTTGGCATAGGGATGACTTAAGGGGGGTAATTTGGAGATGGTATTTTTCCTTAAGTCGTTCTCATCCTTGTATGATTGCTTAAATTCACATGGTTCATATTTCATACACACCATGGTTGTTTCATGCTACACCATGGGTGGTATGACATGGTATCTCATGGAGGGTTTTAATCTAACATTTATGATCATTTGAATCAGCATTCATATTTCTTTTATTAGATAACACCACTAGTCTCTCACAATCTCTCATGGTGTATGTTCTTGGATGTTCCTAGAATTAAAACACTCATGGGAGATATAATAACATTATCTGCATCCTATAGAAGAATCAGGTGTCTATATTGTGAAACTTTCAACTACAATATAGGGGTAATGTTAGGGTTCATTGTGGGAAGTGCATTAGAGTATGCATCAGAATGTTGTTCATATCTCAATATTCATTATTATGAGATCCATCTGAGTTTTATGGTGTATGTCCAGATACATACTATAATATAATAGAATTTGTGCATAACATGCACAATATTTTATAATTTCACTACAATACACACACTGTTAGGGGTGATTGGCTTTGAGATTCATTTATAACATCATATAAATTCTATATAAATTTATAATAGCTTCAATATAGTCTAAAAACTATTTTTTTATGAACTCATTCGCTTTATTTTCTTTTGTTTCATCACAAATATTGTTGAAATATATTTTTATATTTTATAAACCAAAGGGAATATTATTCGTGTTGGATGTGCACTAAAATATACATGAATATGATGCATGTATATTAAACACATGCATGTGATGCATGTAGAATATATATATATATACATATATCATGTTAATATACATTATATGATACTGTATATATGTTTGGTATAAATTTCCCAAATAATACATGTATATAATGAATGTATTTATGTAGAAAACTACATGAAGTATGCATGCCTATGATGCATGTATACACGCGATGCAAACCATGTATTCCAAATAGTTATAGAATCATCCCTATGTGATTTCATCCGAATTATAAGATTTTAATGATGATTTTTGAAGGTTTTAATACACTCATCAAGGATACATAAATCATGGGTATTATTAGATAATACTCGATGGAAGCAAATGTGTCCATTATGAATAAAAATTCATCGTGTATTACCTATAAAAGATAAGCAGTTCTCTTTGATGAAGTTGGGTCTTGGATGCGTTCAATCAATATTATTGTAGATCATCAGTTTCATGAAAATATCTTGAAGCTTTCCTTCTACCTGAGCCTCATTCATCTCTCCTGAGAAGGTGCTAACACCCCATCGAGAGCTTCGGGTGTCCTCCAATAGATATCGGGATCAAGTGGCTAGTATATCAACCTCGAAGGCAGTAGTCTTATATCAACTGCTCCTTGTGATCTTCCTCACACGTTCTCTCTGCATCATAGAAGCAAATAACCACTCAAGCAACAAGCCAAGTATGCTATGTTTTTATGAATTTTATATATATCTTGTATGTTTCTTATATTCAAGGATAAATTTTTCTTTTTTGTGTGTTATTACATTGTCAAAGGATCGTATGATGATCCAAAAATATATTACAATGGTATCAAAGCAAAGTTTCTGGTTAGATCAACATGCATTCTTCACTATTTTTTAAAAATATGATATATGCAATGTAACTGGTTTGGATTTACTCAATATTTTGTTATATGATAACATCGAGATAATATATGTTCTACTTCATCAAAATCAACATGTTAATCTATTAACATGATCATAGGGTGTATGGAACAAGTGTTATAAGACAACACAGATTAAACGGTGAGTGTTTTATAAGAATGGTATTAGGATGTCGTGCAGTGTAAACCTTTACACTTACATAGACACACAAGAAGTTCAAATAAAGGTAATCACATTTCACATTTACATGGATGAGACTATGTGAAGGTAAAAGTAATCTGCCCTTACACAAATATAATGCTTACCTTTACACAAAATATTAATGATATCTGCATAAAGGTAATACCTTTATGAAAGAAGTTGTAAAATGGTGATCGAGTTTTACCTTCATGAAAATAGGGATGTGTAAAGGTAAAACATGATTACCTTTACACAATGGACCTGCATAAAGGTAACATTTGTGTTTCCTTTATGTAGGGTGAAACTCTTGTGTTACCTTTACGCAAATGGACTGCATAAAGGTAAAGGCTTCTACCTTTACGCAGGATACCTCTCCTGCGTAAGGGTGAAGTGAAACTTAAAAAAAATGCTAAGTTTGATTATGGTTTATAAAATTTTTATAAATTATAATAAAATTTATTTAGAGAATATTTTAATTTATAAATATTTATATATTAATTAATTATAAATAGTTTGTAATTAATTATATAAATTTTTATAAAGCATTTATTAATAAAAAAACTCTAAATATTAAAATTTAATGTTTAAAATACATTTTTCCAAATTATATGGCATGCTTTGTAATCTTTAAAAAAATGTTTATTTAAAAATTATAAAAATGATTTATAAAGAGTTTATAAATATCATAAATAAATATCAAATATATGGGTGTTTATAACTATAATTATGAATTGGTCATAATTAATTAAATGGATTATTTAAAGATATTATTTAAGCATGATCAAAAAATGTTTTGATGGTTAACACGATTAAAGGTATAAATAATATAAAATATATGATATATAGATTTTGTAAAAGGTTTACATAATATAAAATGAATTATAAATTAATTCATGAAAATTCATATATGTAGAGATGTCAAATAATATAAAATATGGAGTGCATGATAAAATTGGATATAAAAGTGCTTATATCTAAATTTATGGAATAATCATAATGTTTAGCTTAATTATAAAAATTTTATAATAAGCGTTTATTTATGAAAAGGTTCATAAATTGTTCTCTTTATTAATTTTTGAAATGTTCATTTATTTAATTTTTATTCCTTGCTCTATTCATGTATATAAAATTTCTTATATTATGAATATTTTATATGCTTTATTTTTTGTGATAAATTGATTCTAGGAAATGTAGTCAAGTATTTCATGCTTGGTACAACTCCATAAAATTTAGTTTTCATCTACCTTGACCTTGGTTTGTAATTGAAGTTATTAGCTTGAATTTAGTTGTTGGGCATAGTTTTTACATATTAGGTTTTAGAATTATCATGAATTGGATTCTCTCTTGAGTAAATTCACACCCGAGGAGAGGGACTTGTGGTTGGACTACCCACCGGCCTAAAGGCTTATGCCTTGTTCTAGAAAAAAGAGGGGTTAGCTATCTGTAATTTCGGGCTTACTCATGCAGAGATTATCAATCTCATATAGCTCTAAACCTTTAGTTGTATGAATATGTTTGGCTTCTATTTTGGGTTAGTAACACAAATAATGGGTTATGTAAATAGTTACACATTAATGTGGTGTGAACACATTAATTTGGTGAATGAAATAGGGATTCCAAAACTAAATTTCTAGAAGCTTGCATACACAAAAGGAATAAAACATGATAAAATAAAATATTACATAGTATTTAATAGTCATAAACTTAATATGAATATGATGTATATTAAGTTGGTGAGACTTTGAAATAAAACCCCTCAAAAACTAAGTGTGATATTCATTTCAAAGCGACACTTGTCGAGACCTCGATCATTCAACTGAGTATTATCGATCTCAACAGGAGTACCTCTGGATTATCTTGTGTAAGTAAAGAAAGCTATAAGTGACTCTAGATTATCTTTTTGGGAAGGTTGAGCTCAGCACAAATATCCCTTTATTTTCCTTAATTAGCTAATTTTTGGTGTTTGCATTAGGTTACACTAGCTGAGAAACCCTAATGGTTAAGATGCCAGAGGAATAAAGTTGATTTTATCCATATGATGGATCGGGTAAAATGTTATCCACTCAAAAATCTAAGAATCATAATTCTTATAATTGGGATGATTCCCTCCCTAAATAGTCATGGATTATTTTCATGAACAAACCAGTGTATGTCATGATGAAGTGTGGGTCTTGGCTCACTAAATACATATGATGCATAGGGTCATCAATTTTAGTGGGAGCACTTTCATTAAATAGACTTAATGAAAAGATATAAATCATGATACTCATATGATAAAACATTTGTTGTAGATAATGGAATCATCAACTATATTAACCCTGAGATCCATCATGGACAAAGAAAAGCTGAATAGAAGCAACTTTATATATTGGTATATAAACCTAAGAATCATTCTCAAACAAGAGGAAAAACTCCATGTGTTGCAAGAGCCATTAACAAAGAAACCAACTGGGGAAAATGTTCCACAAAAGGAGTAGGACCCCAATGATAATCATTGAAAGGACTCACTGTAGGTTTTGACACTGATTCTTATTACCATGGACTTTAAGTTACAAAAATAACATGATTATATGGGTGCTTACAACAATATAGAAAACCTAAAGAGGCTCTACCAAGAACAAGCAAGACATGAAAGGTATGAAGTATCAAAGGCTCTAATTTGAAGTAAAATAAAGAAAGGAACTTCAGTTTCTAATCATGTTCTCAATAAGATTGGGTGCATGAATGATATAGAAAGGTTGGGTTCACCTCTAAAACTTGAGCTTGCAATAGATTTCATTATGTAGTCACTACCAGAAATGTTCTGATGATTCATTGTTAACTATAACATGAATGAATTATGTAAACCCTTTCCAAATCCCCTCAATATGTTGAGGATAGTAGAGTAGGACATGGGTGGTCCAAGCTCTAGTACCATGTTGATGGTACATAAGAAAAAGGGGAAAGGATTTATCAAGAAAATAGGTTGTGAAGAGTTCACACCACTAGTGAAGTCGAAAAAGAAGCAAGGACAATGTTATCACTATGTCCCTGTAAAGTCCCATGTTTTTTAACCGAGTTAAAATACAACGGTTTTTTATTTTTCTTTCGGTTTATCTATGGGTTGGTTTTTAAACTGAGCTTTGAAATTTTATTCCGAGTGTTGGAAAACCTAAAGGTGTCGTTTTTGGACTTGTGTAATTACCCTATAATTTTAGCGAGTATCCCGATGAGTCTCAGGAGCACCATATCAGGAAAATTCCACTTTAATGGATCTGCACGGGCAGCGTACGGTTGCAGTCCAACCCATGCAGTTTACCTTGTTTAATAAATTATTTAATTTAATTAAATAAGATTATGTGAGATATTGTGATTAATAAAAATAAAGTTTTAATAATAATATTAATTAATTTATTATTATTATTATTTTGGTTGTTTAATTAAATTAATGATAAAGAATTAATTAAATGACGGTTGAAGAAATTAATGTGGATTTTGGGTTTATAGAAGAACCATTTTAATTAAATAAAGAGTTTCAGAATTATTAAAGGGCCATTTATTATTAAATGGAGGAATATGCTAATAATAATAATTTTATTATTATTATTATTATTATTATTATTATGGTGTCATAAATTATTTTGATGCTTTGAGATTTTAATTACATGTTAAAGGAGTGTATCATTTATGAGAATTTAATGTTCCTATTGAGCTTCTCAAAGAAACGTTTAATAAAATGAGAAGTTTCATATTTAATGAAGTGTTGTTATTAAATAGTGGTGTTGGGTTTATCAAATGTTTCAAAAATAATAATAATGAGATTATTATTATTTTAGTTTTATGAATGTAATAATTTTTATTATTATGGAAATTAAATTAGGGGTTATAGGTTGGAGTTTTTATAATATTAATGATATTGTAATAAATTGGGGTTTAGGTTTTAAATAAATGAAAGTTGGAATAATAATAATGATGATGTTATAATTATTTGGGTGGTTATTTAGTTAAATAGCTATTAAACAAATTTAATGATCAATAGGGAGTTTCATATTTAATTATGAAATGTTTATTAAGAGAATAATAAACGAAGAAACATTTTTAATTAAATGTGGAGTTTTGAACTTATTAGATAAGTGTTTAATGTGTATAATAATAATAAAAAAATGAGTATTATTATTTTAATTATTACATTCAATTAAATAGATTGATTTAAGGGGAAAATAAAAAGAGGAGGTGCGACCAACAGGTGGCGCGACCCCCCATGTTTATCCTCCATACGAGACACAGAAGCATCTCCGACCTCCTCTATACGGCCCTCCTCCTTGGGACCTCCAGTAGCACGCAACCCCTGGGTGACCCTCCTTGCAGCTGCACGACACCCGGTCAGAGCTCCTGCAGCACACGACCCCCGTGGTGCGACCCCCCTCTAGGCATTACCGAGAGGCGCACCACCCCTCTCCCGGACTCCACTTTGCGTGCGACGATTCCTCTCAGACTCATCATGAATCTTGTATGCCACATCAAGGTGATTCTGTCTGCATATAACTCGTGATTCACATCGGCCATTTGACTCCTCTCTCTTTCCTTGTTTGCTCGGCTGAAACCCTAAGGTCCAGGTTTAATCTGATCATTGTGTTCCTCTGTTTTTAGGATATGCGAATGTTGACTTGGGACCCATTGGTCCATAATCTGTCATCCGTCGTAAAGGGAGAGGCGGATGGTCTTGAATTGTTTTCCCATTGTTGGTTTGGGTAAGCTTCCAAACCCGCTGTTTAGTTTTGCACCGGTTATATTAAGGCCTGTTAATTTTTTTATGAGTCAACGGTACCATTTTAGAGGTGCGTTGTTCATTACTACTTTGATTCTGGGTACCAGTTTAATATATTGAATTTTTTTAATAACTTAGAAAACATGCACATGTGTATATATATACATATATATATATATATAAAGGTACATGCAGGTGCGACTGCAAACTAGTTCTGGATTGGTTGCTGACGTGTGACGAAGTGCGGCATGTTTTGGTGTCACCCCAAGGTAGGGTCCCAAATCTTTATCGCTTTATTTAAGAATTATTTGCTTTTTTAAATAATTAGAGAGTATCAGTTTCCTTGATTTTGGAACAGCTAAATTTTCTTTAAATGATAATTAAAGATAAACTGCTGGTTGGTAGTAATGTCATATCATTCTTATTGTGGTTTGGATTTTCAAATGACTTCTTGCTAGTGCTGATATATGATATGTCGATGCATGACATTTTTTGATGTTATTAAATGATGTTTCCATGTGAGATAAATGAGGACTTGATCATGTGTTGGTTTTAAGCATGTATTGCAAATTGGGTTGAAGTTATATGATTAATTAGTTAAATGGTTTAAATGGAGATGGTTGAGTAATATGGTAATTAATTGAAGAATTAATTATCTAGTCGTGAGTCGGAAAAAATTGTCGCATCTACTGAATATTGAGAATATAGAATATTTTAACATGTTTGAAATATAAATTAGAAATTGTTAATAATTAATGGATGGATTAATTATTACATGATAAATGATCAATGGTTAATTAACTAATGAATTGGATTAAGAGATGTGAATTAACTAATTAATTGTTGAATTAATTAATTTTCATGCATTAATTTAAGATTTTGAATTGATTTGATTATTATGACTGTTGGACAATAATACCTTTGGTTGCGTGTTTATTTTCCATGCCTTAAGTTGTTTAAGATTGAGTGGTTTAAAAATATGATATGCTATGTGAGATGGTTGCTAAATATGTGGGTCTTGTTCTGCATGTTTGACTTGACATGTTTACGACGTGCGTGTTAATTGTTAAAGTCCTGGATGAAACACTATTTCAGTAGATGGGTTTAGAGTTGTTAATGATTTGGGATATTTAATTAAGAATAATTAATTGACAATTATTTATTAACTATTGATATATTGAATGGTTAATTGATTGTAGAATTTTTTTACGGGAGATTTATGTTGTTAATTAGTTGTGGAATTAATTAACGTGTTGGATTAATTAATTTATGAATTAATTAATGGATGGTTTTGGGGTGCTAGACATTGTGTTCTACATCAATGATAAATATATATATATATATATATATATGTATGTATGATTGATAAACTGGTTGTGAGACAAGGAATGAATCTCCAAATATTCACGGGGTGGTAGACATGGCGTTCTACACCCAGCTTGCATACAAATATTCTTTTATGGGACAGGGATTGATGCTCCAAATACCCATGGGTTGTGAGACAAGGACTGACACAGGAAATACTCACGAGGGTGAAAGACATGATGTTCTACACCCATTAATTGACATTGGAATGTGGATCCAATTGGTCGTACATGAAATTAATTAATGGTTAATGAGAACTATTGTGGCATAATGATTTGTGAATTGAATATGAGAAAGGGTTCAGACTTATTAACGAATTGGGTGAATCACTGTTAGTGGACGGACCCAGGAGCGAATCACTATTTTTAGTGGATAGGATCGGTTATAGAATATGAAAGATTAAATTGAATATTGTATGACACGTTATCCAAGCCAAAGCACAAACTTGGATTCTGTCTTTACTTTGATTACTTAGATGGTTTTTAGAGACATATATGGTGAGTGACTTATACGGGGGATGTCTGGCTTAGGCTGAATCTCAAGACTTTCATAATTTAATGAGGTTTGAATAATTGATAAATGAAAATGATTGTGTAATGATTGTGAGTATGCATGAAAAATGTATAATGCAGGTTTAGACACCAGCTAAGGGCTGAAGCAGGTACTTGGGTATATAGTTACTTTGTACTGCTTTATTTATGCATGCTTTCACAAGTTTTAAATTATTTATTAAATGTTTGGATTTGGGGTAGACATTGGTGGTTCCAGCATACTGAGATTTATATCTCACACCCTACTCGGGCCACCATTTCACTGGGGTACCCGAGTATATTCTATTTGGTTGTAGGATTTTGTTGTTTTCTTTTACTTGGGAGATAGGAGCAGAGGACCGAGCGGAAGCTCAGGATGCTTGAGGAGACCGCCCTCGGAGCTTTGATTCATTGTTTATTTATTTCTGTATTGGAATGTAAAGAATGTTTTTTTGTTCACTATTTTCTATTTTTGTATCATTAGCATGTCAAGCATGCATCTGCTGTATAATTGGCATTGATCATTTGTTTTTTACAAGATTTATAAAATATGTCTTCCACTGCTTTATCATTTCTTTAAATGCATCCGCTATTTATTGTCATTGTCTATTATTGAACTCTGATATGAGGGTATAGTCTCCCCAGTGACTATCCATAGCCCTCACTGCTAGTCGGCAACCTCTAACATACGGGGAGACGTGCTAGAGGTAATGTGGTGACCGGTTCGGCCACCGGTTAGGTGGTGAGCTGGGTCGGTACGTTACAAAGTGGTATCAGAGGGTTTCTTTTCCTTTTGTCTTTTTTTTTGGGTTGGCAGACAGGAGACTAGGAAAGTTTCGGCGCTGGGGTTAATAGTCATGTTTGGGACTGATCACCCCATGTACGGGAAATGACCAAGTGGCCAGTAATGGGAATTTATGTTTGTACTATTTGAGGTTACAGTTTATAGGATTTCACCTTGGGTGACTGGTGTATTTTCTGCTGGATATTGATTTTGAGGATTTTGAAAAATAATTGTCTCGGCCTGATATGGTAAGGAAGTTTCATACATGCATCATCTTAGGCACTTAGAGATTCACATGTCATGCATATAACATGCCATGTAGTTGCATTAGTAGGATGTCTGCTAATTTGGATTGTGTTCCTTGGGTGAAATGCCATGTTTTGATCTTCTTTAGCATGCCTATGCAGATAGCATGTTTCAGTGATAGATTTGACATGCTTGAGTGATTATATGTCATACTGCCTCTGTTATTAGCATGTTTTGTTATTGTGTCATGCTTTTGTGTTATAGCGTGTTGTTGTGTTACTGCTTATGTTAATATGCTAGAGATGTTTAGATATATGAAAGGGATGCTAAAGTTAAAATGTTAAATGAATGTTGTTGTGTTAAATGGGAGACAAATTCCAACGATAAAGTGTATGGGCGCCTTATCGATTGGTTGATGGCCACCCATGTGTTTGAACCTTATATAACCATAGTATGTTTGAAAATAGATATAAATGTAAAACTGCGGAGTTTTAATTGAAATGAACTGTTGTTGGGTTACTTTTTGAAGAACCTGGATTGAATAAATGGGACCCTCAGAGGTCACCTTTTTAGTAAAAGGAATTTAGATGCTAAATTTCCTGTTTATATTTGGATAACACTATATGTTAAATGTTTAAAGAGGATGTTTGTGATCGCATGCCTATTTTTCCATAGGGCGTTGTTTTGAAAACCAAGTGACATGTTGTGAAAAAATTACTTGTGTGTTTGTGGAAGTTTATTCTAATGTTAAAAGGTTGGAATGAATTAATTAAAATAGATAAAAGAAAAGGGAGATTTTGTTATTGGTGATATCTGTTTTGCGCAACCAAGAGAGAGGGTTGACGTTTATGTTTTTTAAGGGGTTAACCCATGGTAGGTAGTACCCTTGAATGTTCTAGACCGTTAAAGTAAGTTCATCCCACTGCTCGGGAGGACTTCTTGGTACTCAGGTGTTATGGCACGCCGATAGGTTTATGCTACGACTTTTATGATCAATGTTTGACGTGGTGATTGTGGTTCGAGGAACGTCACACACATGCATTAGGTGTTCTAAAATAGTGAACCGGTGAGCGGCTGATCTTTTATTTCGACGTCATGGACAATCATAAGGTGGGTAGTGTCGCATCATTTTCGGTAAACGTGTCGGCAGGAGATGCTGAGATTTTATAATAGATTTGTCCGATGGTAGTTCAACTGATCTTCTTAATGACCTTGGTTTTCTCTTAATACACTCTTCTAAATACGACGAGCATGTCACATATCTTGACCTCATCTTTGAGACACTAAGATAGTGTCGGTCTTACGTCGCGCTAAAGTTTCAAATGTTGTTGGGCTTAATGAGTAGTTGTTATCTGGGTAGTACGCGGGATGTGTGGTTTCTTTGGGATACTCCTTTATTCGTGTTGGGGCACGATTGTTTGTTTTAAAACATTCTTGCGATGTCTTGATTGGGAAATTTCACCAAAGGTCAGTTAAGAACTTCGTTATACATGCGGATGGTTTTTGATAGTTGTAAAGGAATGTTGTCAGATAAAGGGTGAATGTGGGCTTTGGGTCTGTGACGTCTTTCGAGGGAAGCATGTCCAACCTGTTATGTTGGTTAATCGAGATTCAACCGTTTTTGTTGATGAGGTCCCTGTAATAGCCTCATATATAAGCTTTGTTTCGATGTTTAATCCACAAAGTGAGCTTTGACTTTGGTTTTAAAGGCTTAGTCGTTAAAATTGTGAAGGGTTAAAGGTGTGTTTCGCGTTGGGAACTCAACATGTCAGTTCTAACGAGATTAATTGACCTTGGTAGGTCGGTTATTTTAGTAGTGGTTCCTGATGGATTCTTGAGGACGAGAATTTTTTAAGGTGGGTATATTTTAAAGTCTTGTGTTTCTTAACCGAGTTAAAATACAAGGGTTTTCAAAAAAATCGGTTTATCTACGAGTCGGTTTTTAAATCGAGCTCCATAATTTTATTCTAAGTGTTGGAACACCTAAAGGTGTCATTTTTTGACTTGCGTAATTACCATGTAATTTTAGCAGGTGTCCCGATGAGTTTCAGAAGCATCGTATCTAGAAAAGTCCACTTTAATGGATTTGCACAGGCAGCGCACGGTTGCGGTCCAATCAGTGCAGTTTACCTTGTTTAATAAATTATTTAATTTAATTAAATAAGTTTATACGAGAGATTGTGATTAATTAAAAGAAAGTTTTAATAATAATAATAATAATAATAAAGTTATTATTATTATTGTGCTTGTTTAATTAAATGAATGATAAAGAATTAATTAAATTACAGTTGAAGAAATTAATGTGGATTTTGGGTTTATCGAAGAACCGTTTTAATTAAATAAAGAGTTTCAGAATTATTAAAGGACCATTTATTATTAAATGGATGAATGGGCTAATAATAATAATGTTATTATTATTATTATGGTGTCATAAATTATTTTGATGCTTTGAGATTTTAATTGCATGTTAAAGGAGTGTATCATTTATGAGAATTTAATGTGGCTTTTGAGCTTCTCAAAGAAACGTTTAATAAAATGAGGAGTTTCAGATTTAATGAAGCGTTGTTATTAAATAGTGGTGTTGGGTTTATCAAAGGTTTCAAAAATAATAATAATGAGATTATTATTATTTTAGTTTTATGATTGTAATAATTTTTATTATTATGGAAATTAAATTAGGGGTTATGGGTTGGAGTTTTTATCATATTAATGATATTGTAATTAATTGGGAATTTGGGTTTTAAATAAATGAAAGTTGGAATAATAATAAAAATGATGATATAATTATTTTTGTGGTTATTTAGATAAATAAATGTTAAAATAATTTAATGATCAATAGATAGTTTCATATTTAATTACGAAACGTTTATTAAGAGAATAATAAATGAAGAAGCGTTTTTAATTAAATGGGGAGTTTTGCACTTATTAGACAAGTGTTCAATGTGTATAATAATAATAATAAAATGAGTATTATTATTTTAATTATTACATTCAATTAAATGGATTAATTTAAGGGGAAAAAATAAAAAGGGGAGGGGCGACCTGCAGGTGGCGCGACCACCCATGTTTCTCCTCCATGCGAGACACAGAAGCATCTCCAGCCTCCTCCTCCACACGACCCTCCTCCTCGGGACCTCCAACAGCACACAACCCCCAGGTGACCCTCCCTACAACAGCGCGACACCCGGGCAGAGCTCCTGCAGCGTGTGACCCCCGTTGTGCGACCCTCCTTCGAGCATTACCTAGAGGCGCACCACCCCTCTCCCGGACTCCACTTTGTGCACGACGATTCCTCTCAGACTCTTCACGAATCTTGTTTGTCTCGTCAAGGTGAGTCTGTCTGCGTATAACTCGTGATTTGCATCGGTCATTTGACTCATCTCTCTTGCCTTGTTTTCTCGGCCGAAACCCTAAGGTTCGGGTTTAATCCGATCGTTGTGTTCCTCTATTTTTAGGAAATGCGAATGTTGACTCGGGACCCATTGGTCCATAATCCGTCATCTGCAACCAAGGGTGAGCCGGATGGTCTCAAATTTTTTTGTCACCGTTGGTTCGGGTAAGCTTCCAAACCCGCTGTTTAGCTTGCACCGGTTATATTAAGGCCTATTAATTTTTTTACGAGTCCACAGTACCATGTTAGAGGTGTGTTGTTCATTACTACTTTGATTCTGGGTACCAGTTTAATATATTGAATTTTGTTAATAATGTAGACAACATGCACGCGCGTGCGCACGTGCACACATACACACACACACACACATATATATATATGAAGGTGTGTGCATGTGCGACTGCGAACTAGTTCTAGATTGGTTGTCGACGTGTGACGAACTGCGGCATGTTTTGGTGTCACCCCAAGGTAGGGTCCCAAACCTCTATCACTTTATTTAAGAATTATTTACTTCTTTAAACAATTAGAGAGTATGAGTTTCCTTGATTTTGAAACTGCTAAATTTTCTTTAAATGATAATTAAAGATAAACTGTTGGTTAGTAGTAATGTCATATCATGCTTGTTGTGGTTTGGCATTTCATATGACTTCTTGCTGGTGCTGATATATGATATGTCAATGCATGACATTTTTCGATGTTATTAAATGATGTCGTTGTGTGAGATAAATGAGGACTTGATCATGTGTTGGTTTTACACATGTATTGCAAATTGGGTTGAAGTGATATGATTAATTAGTTAAGTGATTTGAATGGAGATGGTTGAGTAATAGGGTAATTAATTGAAGAATTAATTATCTAGTCGTGAGTCGGAAAAATTGTGGCATATACTGAATATTGAGAATATAGAATATTTTGACATGTTCAGAATATAAATTGGAAATTGGTAATAATTAATGGATGGATTAATTATTACATGATAAATGATCAATGTTTAATTAACTAATGAACTGGTTTAAGAGATGTGAATTAATTAATTAATTGTTGAATTAATTAATTTGCATGCATTAATTTAAGATTGTGAATTGATTTGATTATTATGACTGTTGGCCAATAATACCTTTGGTTGCGTGTTTATTTTCCATGCCTTTAGTTGTTTAGGATGGAGTGGTTTTAAAATAGGATATGCTATGTGAGATGGTTGCTAAATATGTGGGCCTTGTTCAGCATGTTTGACTTGAGATGTTTACGACATGCATGTTAATTGTTAAATTCTTGGATGAAACATTGTTTTAGTGGATGGGTTTAGACTTGTTAATGATTTGGTATATTTAATAATGAATAATTAATTGATAATTAATTATTAACTATTGAGATGTTGAATGGTTAATTGATTGTAGAATTTTTTTTACGGAAGATTTATGTTATTAATTAGTTGTTGAATTAATTAACGGATTGGATTAATTAATTTATGAATTAATTAATGGATGGTTTTGGGGTGCTAGACATGGTTTTCTACACCAATGATATATATATATATATGTATGATTGATAAACTGGTTGTGAGACAAGGACTGAAGCTCCAAATACTCACGGGGTGCTAGACATAGCGTTCTACACCCAGCTTGCATGCAAATATTCTTTTATGGGACAGAGACTGATGCTCCAAATACTCATGGGTTGTGAGACAAGGACTAACGCTCCAAATACTCACGAGGGTGCTAGACATGATGTTCTACACCCATTAATTGACATTGGAATGTGGGTCCAATTGATCGTACATGAAATGAATTAATGGTTAATGAAAACTGTTGTGATATAATGATTTGTGAATTGAATGTAGGAAAGGGTTCAGACTTATTAATGAATTGGGTGAATCACTGTTAGTGGACGGACCCAGGAGCGAATCACTATTTTTAGTGGATGGGCTCGGTTATAGTATATGAAAGATTAAATTGAATATCTTATGACACGTTATCCAAGCCAAAGCCCAAGCTTGGATTCGGTCTTTACTTTGATTACTTAGATGGTCTTTAGAGACATCTGTGGTGAGTGACTTATACGGGGGATGTCGGGCTTAGGCCGAATCTCAAGACTTTCATAATTTAATGAGGTTTGAATAATTGATAAATGAAAGTGATTGTGTAATGATTGTTGAGTATGCATGACAAATGTATAATGTAGATTCAGACACGAGCTGAGGGCTGAAGCAGGTACTTGGGTATATAGTTACTTTGTACTGCTTTATTTATGCATGCTTTCACACGGTTTAAATTATTTATTAAATGTCTGGATTTTGGGTAGATATCGGTGGTCCCGGCCTACTGAGATTTATGTCTCACACCCTACTCAGGCAGCCATTGCACTAGAGTATCCGAGTAGATTCTATTTGGTTGTAGGATTGTGTTGTTTGCTTATACTTAGGAGATATGAGCGGAGGACCGAGCGGAAGCTCAGGATGCTCGAGGAGACCGCTCTCAGGGCTTTGAGTCATTGTTTATTCATTTATGTATTGGAATGTAAAGCATGTTGTTTTGTTCACTATTTTATATTTGTGTATCATTATCATGACATGCATGCATCTGCTGTATAATTGGCGTTGACCATTTGTTTTGTACAAGATTTATAAAATTTGTCTTCTGCTGCTTTATCATTTATTCGAATGCATCTGCTATTTATTGTCATTGTCTATTATTGAACTCCGATATGAAGGTATAGTCTCCCCACTGACTATCGATAGAACCCCGTTGCTAGTCAGCAACCTCTAACGTACGAGGAGATGCGCTTGAGGTCATGTAGTGACCGGTCTGGGTTAGGTGATGAGCCGGGTCGGGACGTTACGGTCTCAATAGTCCATTGAGGAAGGAATTGTGTTGAATGCATGAAAGGTCATAAGAAGCAAGTTGGTGAGTCTACTCTATGTATGAATGTTATAGAATTCAATTCTTAGATTCTGAACGGTATTTGATATCAACTGTATATTTTACAAATGTTGTAAATATAAAGGATTTCAGAAGAAGAAAGTGAAAAATTGAAGAAAGGAGCTTGAAGTGATATAGAAAATGGTTGTCGCATTGATGAATTGGATGAATTCAAGCTGATGAGAATGTTTTAGTGGTTGTGTGTTTGATTGTCTCGTTTTGTATTTATAAACAATTTGTTGTTTCAATAAATGAGATAATGTTGTTGATGCACATTTGATTCCTCTAGATTCTATAATATGTTTGGAAAGGAGATATGGATAAAAGTGTTTTGATCTAGGATAAAATGTTTATCCAATGATTTAAAATATGAGGGAAGTTGTTCTCATAAATCACCAGTTACATATTTTAAAGGATAATCTTCTTTTCAAGGAATATTCTCTAAACACCTAGGATACGATATGTCATATAGAAACCATAGTTTATTTGTTAAATAAGTGTTAGAACCTAACACAGAGAAGTTTGTGTGAATCTTAGCAATATATTCTGAAAAGGAATTTATTGTCTAAGAGGTCAGTGGGGGATGTTTGAACTTAGAGAAGTTCAAAGTTAACAAAAAAAATTATACCAATCTAAAGTTAAAGTGATTTCACTGAATACCCTAAAGAAGTTTAGGATATTGATGGTAATAGAAAAATGCAAAAGGCTACATACAGTTACCATGAGAAAGTGAGTTTCACTATTTACTATAAGATTATGCCAGCCAATTTACAAAGTGGATTACACTTGATATCCTAAAAGGGTTTTAGGATATAATGGTAAAGAGAAATGTAGGTGCTTACATTTACCATATTAAAGTGAGCGTCACTTTATCCTAAAAGAGTTTAGGATATGTTGGTTAGTAATAATGTAAATAGTTACATTGATTTTAAGGAAAAAGTTTGATGAAATATGATTCCAAGGATGATGATGTCAAATTAAGAAAGACTTCTAAGTAGAAAACAGAAATTGACATCGTAACATATAGATGTTATAAAGTTAAGGAATTTGAATATGTTCAAAGAGTTGAATGTTATGAATACGATTCATAAGTTCCACCATTATTCAAACTAGATATCATTCACTTAAGAGTTTACTATGAGAGATCTATCAGATAGTCGCATAAAGATGTGATAGGAATTACATATAGATGTAATGAGTTAAAGAAATTGATACTGCAACAACAACATGAGAGTCATGTCGAATCTCTAAGTGTTAAATACTTAAGTGATTGGTCGTAACGGTTGTAACATGTATCATGTTTCTACAAAGGAAATCTCCATTTATTATTCAGTCGTCTATGTTGCAATTTACTTTACATGAGCGGTTGAATGATAATATCCCCTCAAAGTATAACTTTATGTTGTCCTTAACCAATGACCATCATGGATTATAATGGGATATGATGATATGTAAAGGTTAGCTTGAGTAGATTCTTGTACTCATTACAAAGGGTTGTGTAAGAGATACTAATTATTGATTCATGAGGTAATAAATATAGATTTATTACTTGGATTAAGCATATCTCATGGAATGTCATACAGTAATCGATATACGTAGAGGTATATGATTATTATCAATCTTTCTTACCTGAGATTGGTGAGATACCTAACATGAGAACCTTCATACATTGATACCCTACTTACGCAAGTCAAAATATAAACTTAGTTTATCAAGAGGTAGTTGGGTATGTTATTGATCATGTCGTCGGCTGGAGTGCAGCCGAGATGAGATTTATTCACTTGTATGATGAGTTATCTAACCCTTGATTGAATTAGACTGAGAAAATGCATGACCATGCTTAGTTGAGTCGCATATGATGTGTACAACTATTGGGGTGAGGGGCATTTGAAATACTCATTTATTAGATGAATAACATGTGATGTATTCATTGACTTGGTCAGTCTATTTCGGAGAATCAAGAAATGATGAGTTTGATTATACTAGATTGACATGTTCTGTGTCTAGTGGTCACTCGATGTCATGGACAAAGGGATTATATAGGTATACATGCGATGTATTTGATACATCTAGTGGTGGACATGTTCGTATCAAGATATGAATATATTTGATGAAGATCACAACGGGCCTCTTAGTAACTTGAGTAGCACCGGTGTTTTTTCTAAAAACGGCTCTTTGATGGAGATCACAACAGACCTCTTAGTAGCTTGAGTAGCACCAGTGTTTTTCTAAAAACCGCTCTTTGTTTACATCTATGAAATAAGGATTTCATATTTGTTGTCAAAGCTGTTAAAGATCTGTAAAGTCACACAATTAGGCTCTTAGATAAGGACAAAATTTTGGACAGTGTTTGTTCCAAAATGAAGAAAACTTGATGAAATTGTATCCAAGAGTTTAGATTGATTCAAAAAGTTGTCAAATTTTGCATAAAGTCCTTAAGGGATTTTAGTGCAAGTGGAAGATTGTTGGATGTGCACTAAAATATACATGCATCTGATGCAAGTATATTGAACACATGCATGTGATACATGTAGAATATACATAGATGCATATATATCTCACATTAATATACAGTATATGATATTGTATATATATGTGGTATGAAGTGCGCAAATAATACATGCATATAATGCATGTATTTATGAAGACAGTTACATGCAATATACAAGCATACGATGAATGTATACACACAATGCACACCATGTATTCCACATGGTTATAAAATCATCCTTGTGTGGTTTCATCCGGATTAGAAACTTTGTATGATGATCATTGAACAATTTAATACACTTGTCAATGAGGCATAAATCCTGAAAATTATTAGATAATACCTGATGGAAGCCGATGCGTTCTTCGTTCATGAAGAAAGCGTTGTGTATTTCCTATAAAAAAGAACCAATTCTCTTCGATGAAGTAGTGGATTGCATGCGTTCATTTGATGTTGTTGGATATCATCAGTTTTGTGCAAAGTTCTTGAAGCTTTCCTTCTTCTCGAAGCTCATTCATCTCTCTCGGGAAGGCATTATCACCTCTTTGAGAGCTCCGGGTATCCTCCGAAAGAGATCGGGATCCAGTGGCCGGTGTATCTTTCATGGAGGCAGTAGGCTTTGATCAGCCGATCCTTGTTGTCTTCCTCAAGCGTTCTCCCTACATCAAGAAAGAAAAGAACTAAAGCAACAAACCGGACAAGATCGGTTTTATGTGTGTTACATATATCTTGAATGTTGATTATGTTCAAGAGTAGATTTTGTCTGCTAGGGTTTTCTTCCACTACAAAAGGATCATATGATGATCCATCAAGACCTTACAATTTGCACTTAAGTGAGATGAAAAACTAGGGTTTTGTCTTGGGAAAAATGGTTTGGGGATAGAGCTCTTGCCGTGAAAGTGCCAACTGTTTGCCACCATCGAGGGTTTCACGTAAAAGGACCGTGAACATTAGCGTACAAGTGAAATCATCAATTTTATATTTGATGTTGATGGAGTGGACGGAAAGGGGAGTTCTTATTGCCGCCAAACCATTATCAAGCCACAATTCAATTATATGTTGAATATAATCATCTTTAAAACATGATTTTCAAAACTGTTTAATAAATCTTTGATTTAAATTTGTTAAAAAGGTGATTACAATTTCATTATTAATACAAAACAAATATTGATAAATATTTTGAATTCCCCCTCCATATGTGGGGTGTAGCAATTTCATTACAGTTGATTTATATGATTCACATAAATCTAATGCATTTGTACAAACACCCATGGATTTCATATGCATAATCGTTTATCTGTAATATATAAAAAGTACTAAGAAGTGCACAGATGTTTCATTGTTTGTCTGCAAATACACATGATCACCACAATATTTTGATTTAGAATGTAACTTCATGTTAATGAAATTGTTAGTTTTGATGTGTTTAATTGATGAAAACGAAACGAATATCATTAGATCATACCTGCATAAGTAGACACAAACATCATGACTGTATTGTGCATGTAAACCTGTAATTGAACATTGTGATCGACACAAAAGATCATTGAAAAGCTGGTGATTTCAATGAATCATTTGTATGCGCAAGAACAAAAACAGTTAGATAAAGAGAAAACAATTATTGAAGTTGACTTCCAAAGTATCATATATAAATGCCATAAAAAAGAGACCAGGGTGTTGTTTATTCATATTCTTCAACGTCTTCCCTCTCCCTGGGGACAGCCCCAAAGTGATTAACCAGGATGTCCACAAGCAAGGGCACCACGTCCTTGCATGGGACACCCTTCCTATGCACCTCCCCCACCCGGGACTCCCCCCCGACCCTCCCCCCCAAGAACACGTCCACCCCGTCGCATGCCCTCCCCTCCGAATCCCGTGTCCTGCACCCCATGAACCCAATATCAGCCACCTGCACCTGCCCGCAGCTGTTGGGACACCCCGTCCAGTGCATCCTCACCGGCTGCCCGGACACCACTGAGACTCGCCGGTCCACCTCTCTCGTCACCTCCAGTGCTCGCGCCTTTGTCTCAATGAGGGCCTGCCCACAGAACTGGCTACCAGTGCAGGCTACCAGGCCTCTCATCAGGAGGGGCGGGCTCACCGAGAATCTGTCCCGCAGCAGCGGCTGCTCCAGCAGAGCCTCCACCTTTGAGTCATCGACGTTGGGGATGATGATGTTCTGCTCCACGGTGAGCCGGAGCTCGCCTGAGCCATACGTGTCAGCCAGATGGGCGAGCTGGTCCATATCATCTGCTTCCACCCGCCCAACAGGGACATGGAGCCCCACAAAACTAAGGCCGGGCTGCCTCTGTGAGTGAACTCCGATATAGTCCCGTCTTTCCCAGGGTTTTTTTATCAGGTCTTCAGGGGATGATCTTAGCAAGCGTTGGCCAGGAATCCTCTTCACCACCTCCGACCTGAACCCATCGATGCCCTGCATTGATTTAACCCGGCACACGGATCAAAGGGAAGAACATCTTGATGAATGTATCAGAGGAATGAATACGTATACCCACGAGTTCATCAATTAACCACATCATCCTCGTCTTTTGTCGGCTCCCCCTGCTACCAAGATCCCGGTAAGCCTCCAACACAGCTTTGCATGCTGGGATCACATCATTCATTGAGACCCAGGCATCGAGAGGAACAGCCTCGGCACATCGTTTCGGGCTGAAGAACCCACCCACGATCAAATTAAAACCCAACCGCCCATCCTTCATTGCCGGCATGTATGCAAGATCATTGATATGGGGGTGCTCAAAGAGATCATGAGAGCCCACCACGCACACATTCCACTTCCGGGGCCTGCCCAGATCAACAGACAGGCATCGTCATCAAAAACCCAGATCAAAGGACATTCACGGTGAGACTGAGCTTACAAGTTAGTGAAGGCAGGGTTGCCCCTTGAGTTGGCGGTAATGAATTGAGTGAGCAACTCGGTGTAGGGTCTAGTGTCAATGATCTCAAATGGGTCAATCCCCGCAAGAGGATTCCCCACGGGGTTCCTCACATTGTCCATCCCACTTTGCAAGCTGGTCAGCCCTACTTCTGCAAGACCCTTCATTATCTCAGGCACATCAGGGAGCACCACGCCGCGTATTTGCCAGTTCTGCCTTGTGGTAATGTCAGCACACCCCTCCTTCCCGTACTTCCGGATTATGCTGGCTAAGAACCGAGTCTGCAAGCTGGTTGTCACACCATTCGGTAGCTTCAGCCTCATCATGAATCTTCCATCTAAACAGCATCATTGGATGCACAAATCGTATCAGTACCACGTGGGTTTAGTCAATGGCACTATCTTCTTTTGGAACAATGGGACATTTGATAAGTAGTAACCAAAATTCAAAGTTTCCAGAGTTTGAAAAGCCCAATCCACTGTGCTCAATTACTCCCAACCATGACCCCCCCCCCCCATAAATGGATTTATCTTCCAAACCTCATAATCATGTTAAGTTTCTATTTACTGCCGCTTGTAGGATAGCGGTTTGCTATCCTCAACAAATTACGTGTCACCTTCCTTGGTGACAAGAAAATCATCTCTCCGGTTTTCTCTAACTTCCTTAGATGTCCTATGCAATATGTTGTGTTTCTAGAACAACTTCTCCCACTGAGCCTTGTGAAGTTTTTGTTCCTATGCCAACATCTTAACAAATACTTGATCGATTATTTTAAAGAGTGTGTGATGATATCCCAACTCAATCCATGTCTTATTAAACATGGTGAGATCGATGTTGAGTCATGCAATTCTTCCATAAACCTTTTAAGAACATGCATTACAAACACCCGCATACACACTTAATTAAGCGTGCCAACCAAGGCAGTAAACAGGATCTCATATAACCACGTTTTATATTTATATATATATTCAATCTCCCAATTCTTTCAGGGGTTTGGTTAATGGCAGTATCTTCGCTTGGGACAGTAGGGCATTTGATCACAACATTCAACAGAGGTTTCCAGCTGAACAACCATAAATAAATTAAACAGAAAGGCAGAGACCAAAACCTCAAGTTTTCAGAGTTCTAAAAGCCCAGTCCACTGTGCTATATTATTCCAACACATGATCCCCCCCCCCCCCACCTCCCCAAGGATATCTCCAACCACGTTCTCTCTCTCTCTATATATATATATATCAATCTCCAGATTCTTTCAGTAGATCCGTGTTATCTAATTCATACTTCAGGACCATCTGGGTTTAGACAATGGCATTATCTTATTTTGGGACAGTGGGATATTTGATAACAACCGCCAACAGAGGTTTCGGTCTGAACAACCATAAATAGATTAAACAGAACGACAGTAACCAATATTCAAAGTTTCCAGAGTTTGAAAAGCCCTGTCGACTGCTAAATTATAAAGGATAATCAATTTGGACGGGGGTGCTTACATTGATGCTTTCTCCTGTGGAAGAGTCCGAGCCATTTGAGCCTGGTGTCAATATCGTCCTTGGTTAGCTTGGATTCGTCAATCTCTTCCAGGGACATCTGCGCCAGTCGTTGAATCTCACCTTCCATGGCCAGCTTCATGGGCTCCTTCGCCAGTTTCACCTTCTCCTGAGAGTTAATGCCTTCTCTGAACTTCTCTTTGAGCACCCAGAACCCCTCCCTCTCTTCCACCTTGGTCTCCAACCGCCAGGGGTCCACTTTCAACGACGAAGACTTGGGGCTCGCTTCTTGAGCCGTAGAAGCCCAAATTTTGGTCCCGAAGCCGCCTCGGAGAGACGGCAAAGGCGCGATGAACGGCACGGAGACGGCAGACATGGCGGCGCTCGAAAGCAGCGAGGGCGATGACGGGTGGATGAAATGAGGAGTGAATGGAGTCGCATTTTGTAGGAAGGAGGGGAGGCGGAGGAGGCAGGGGGATGGGATAAGGAGTTGGGTCTCTCCGGCTCTTCGCGGCGCCCAAAGGTCGTCTGTGGCTGTGACAAGTTGGGGTTTGGGTGGTTCCTGGGACCAGGGTAGGTGGAGGAGGCGGCCGGCCGTCGTGCCTACATACAAGAACAAAGTCAACACAATGCGTAATGCACAGAGGAGAGAGATAAATGCATATGATCAAAGGTCTAATTTCCATTAACATGTAATCCTATATATAGGAAAATCATAATATAATCAACGATCCACATTGTTTTACATACAGTAAGAAAATCTGATGGTTAGAATTGACTTTTATGTTGGATTTGGTGTGAGAACCGTTTTTCGGGTTAAATGTTTAAAGTTGTGAAAGTTCATTCAATGGAAAATTACACTTGATTATCCAGATAGAGACAGTGCACCAGCATCATGGAACGTCCAGATTTTGACAGCTGAAACCAGTTCACTAGAAGCTACAATGTGAGTTGAACGGAAGTTCAACGGAACATCAAAATGTCAAGTCAAGGGAAGCACGTTGAACGAGGTGTGTTCACCCGAAGCAGCGGCAGGGACAAGTGAGTTCAGCGGATGCAACACAGTGGAGCCCGAGTGCAGGAATGCTAAACAGGTTCATCCGATTCTTGTACTTGGGGATTCAGTCATGATCTAGAGGATGCAATGAGACGAATGGAAGGGGTAGTTTCTGATAGCCAAACGGAAGTTCGAAGCATGTTATGCAAAGTGCGGAGGTTCATGGCTAGTGCAAAGTCACTGATGGTGGGACGTAAAAAGCTTTCCTCGCGAATGCGACAAAGGAAATGTGAGTCAAAGCCATCAGCGTGGAGTGAAAGCCAACGTGCACTGTTCACCAGGTCTTAGTGATCAGTGCAGCAACTGCTACAGGCAAAAGAAAGTTGCACAATTTAATGAAGTGTCGTATGCACGTGTTGGATGGCGGTGCTGACTGGATGACTGACTAGGACCACTATATAAGTGGGATTGTTCCACATGTGCAAAAGACACTGACATATTGCACGACGACTGTCAGAGGTGCTAGCAGGGTCTAAAATGGTGAAGATGGGAGACCAGGAGGAGGAGCACCAGGATATGTAACTGTTAGGGCGTTGGTGAAACTTATTCTGATGGTCTGGATAGGGTTGTCATAAGGTGATTTCCCTTGTATCACAAATGTACTTATACTTCTGATGGAATGAAAGTGATGTCATTGTTCTCCTGTCGAGGTAGGACACAATGTTCGAACCACATAATCCTTGTGTGCGTTGTGTTTATGCTTTGTGCTTGTATGTGTGTGTTTGTTGTGTGTTTGTTCACTTGTGCATTAGTCGGAAGGAGGATCATGAGGTGCCTACAACCCATTGGAGACCGAAACCCAAACCCATGAAAGTTTGATCCGTACTTCCGATAAAACTTTTGTGCAGTGGAAAAACTGATCTCCAGAAGTTACCTTTCCCCTTGACTGAGTGTATCAGAAGTAAGAAGTCAACACACCATACTCACCGCACAAAGTCATACTTGCACACACCAATAAACTCACATACATACAAAGTACTAGAAATAAATTCGATGGTAAAATATTCAATAGAATTAAGAAAGCGGTAAAGAACATGAAGAATTTAACGTGCTTCGTGTTATGTCCAACATGCATGGGGGGAACAAAATGCTGGATGCTTTTATTATAACTAGAAGATTACGAGCGATAAAAAACAGATTACAAAGACATGCAATCTTCACTAACTTCCAAGTTATATGATAAATGCTCAGTTTTAATCACACTTTAAGGCTGAGGTCCCGCACACTAATATATTATGTGCCAACTGGTCAAACTATAATATCTGGTCCCTTGAAATCACGAATCGTAAAGCATGACCACCTGAGCTTGATTAACAACCCAACCATCCTTCAGCCGCATTGAAATTTCAGACTTCTGGAACTCCATCATACAACCATCGATAGATGTAAACTTCTAATGATCTTGCTGTTGTTGGAGAATATCTATTGTCGCTGTCTGGAATTCACTCTCAAACCATCATCCATTACATGAAATTCTGATGAATGTAATTCCGATGGATGAAATTCTGGTGAAATGAAGCAGGCCTCGCCTCCCAACAATCACTCACTCGAAGACTTGTTTCAAGGAACCTCAACACCCTTCCAACACTTAACATGTTGCAATGTTCCCCATCCATCCTTCTTTTCACCCAAGTCTCACCGAGGCTTGATGTTTCCTCAGTGAACTACCACCTTGGTGAATATATCTATCAGATTTTGGCATCCTGTTAACTTTCATAGCTCCAACCCATTTTCCTCCAGTAAATTTCTAATGAAATGATACTTCAAGTGGATATGCTTCATTCGAGCATGGACCACCAAATTTTTAGCCAAGTGAATTTCACTTTATCCATCACAGAAAAGAACTGCTCCTTCCCAATTCCTTCTATTCTCCTTCAATAATTGGTTCAACCAAACCATTTCTTTACCAACTTCCATCATAGCTATATACTCAGCTTCAATTGAACATATAATAACAATATTTTATAACTTTTATGACCAGTTGATAATCATTCCTCCAAAAGTAAACACAAATCTGATTGTACATTTCCTTGTATACGTATCACCCGCAAAGTCTTAGTTCAATAAACCTTATAACATATCATTTGTTCAATAACGAAGAGCTTGATTTTACGATCCTTTCAAGTACCAAAGGATCCACTTCATATCCTCCCAATGTAATTTCCCTAGATTCTCCATATACCTACTCAGAACTCCCACAACATGGGAAATGTCTGGTTGAGTGAAAACCCTTTCATACATAAAACTTCTAACCACTAATGATTATGGTATTTTCTACATGTACCCGACCTAAACTTCCACCGATGGAGCCTGTGAATTGGAAAATTTTAAGTGAGTGGTAAAATAGTTTGAGACCGACTTACTTTTGGCCATCTCAAACCTTTCAATGATCTTTCAGATATAGTTCTTTTGAGATCGAACCAAAGTTTCAAATTTTCTATCTTTCTCAATCTTCATCCCAAGATCTTCCTTGCCTGTCAAAGATCTTTAATTTTGAATCTTTTGAACAAATCATACTTCAACTTTTAGATTTTCTGAGCATCCGGTCTAACTATCATGATGTCATCCATATATAAGAGCAATATGATAAATGTATCATTTTGTCCATTGACTTCGGTAACAATAATGATCTAAATTATACCTACTAAAACCTACTTCATACACAAAAAAATTGATTTTATTGTTGAGGTGGTTACTTCAAGACATAATCTTTTCTTCAATTTATAGATCAAATTTCAGTTTCCTTCAACTAATAAACCTATTTTTTGATGCGTGTATATTCCCTCCTCCAAATCACCATAAAGGAAATCTATCTTAACATCCATATACTCCAGATACAGATATTCTAATGCAACCATTCTTAACACTGTTCAGATAGTTGGATGCTTAACTATTGGTGAGAAGATTTATGAAAAATCAACTCCTTCCTTTTGTTGAAATCCCATCACCACCAGCTATACCTTTTACCTTTTATTTCCATCAAACTCTTACTTAATTCGATAAACCCACATGTTCTCAAGTTCATTTTTACCTTTTGGAAGTCCATCTATCTCCCAAGTTCTATTGAACTTTAATGAATCCATTTTCTCATTAATGTTAGACACCCACTGCTTACATTCACTAAGTGAAGTTTCTTCCTATGGATTTTCAGGTTCTCCAAAATCTATTAGAAGTAAAAAATTCATATCATCCCCATGCCTTTGAACTAACCTTCTAATTTTTTTTGAACTCCTCAACTGAATCAGCTACGTTGAACTAGTGGGCTTTGCTTCCCAACCACTACATGATTTTTTGATATCTTAACTTTTGGGTCCTATAATTAGGATACTCCCATTGAAGCTTCATCCACCCTAGAACCTTCTAGTTTTTATGATGGTCTTACTCTTATACTTCTAGTTCTTTCAACACTCACATATGATTTTTTTTCATATTTTGTGATTTTATGACACTTTGAACAACCTAGACTTAGATAGTTTATTTTCCTTCAATTTCCTACTTCACTAAGTTATGGTATTTTCAAAAAAATTTCTCATTATAGAGAACATCCCTGATCCTAATGGTTTTTTTATTTCACCATCCCACAATCGATATCCAAAACTTTTATCTCTATAGCCAAGAAAAAAACACATTTTGGATTTTGATTCAAGTTTTTCCCCATCCTTAGGATTTACATGTACAAATGATAAACTATTAAAGGCTCTGAGATAATGAACTTCTGGTTGTTTTATAGACCACAACTTCTACAGAAGCTCCTGTAAAACTGATAATGCTAGAATTCTGTTGGTGAGGTAAGTTTTTATGCTGAGTTCCTCGGCCCAAATCACCTTAGGCATTCTAGAGTGCAACCCCATACTCCCATTTTTCTCCATTAGAGTATCATTTATTCTTTCATACACTCCATTATACTGTGGATTTATAGGAACCATATTCACGTGTCTTATTTTTTCATTCTGGAATAAGTTCCAGGAGTTATGTTTGATGTACTCATCACCATTATTTGTCTGAATACACTTCAACTTCTTGGCGCACTTCCTTTCTGCCAAACCTTTCCATAGAATAAACATATGAAATACATCAGAAACATGTTTCAAGAATTAAATCCATACTTTAATTGTAGCATCATCTTCAAAAGTAATAAATTTAAGACAACCACCATAGGATTGGACATGGACAGGTCTCCAAATATTTGAGTGGAAAAGTTCTAACATTAGGTCCTTGGTCTTTAGACCATACAAGTTGAAAGACACTATTTTCTGATTTCCAAACACACAACTCTCACACTTTCCTATTTCCATGGGATCGGTATTCAGTATACCTTTATCCTTTAGAACTTCATTTGTTTCTCACTAAGGTGACCGAACCTACAATGCCATAATTTTAGATCAATAGGAAGTTGAACTTTCAACCATTTTAATTATATTTGATTTTTTGGTCAAGTAAAGAGTCTCATTTTGTACTCATTTTGAAACCACTATGGAACCCCATAAAAATTTCAATGCCCCATTTTCAAAGTTAGTTTCATAGACTGTATCATTCAATTTTCAAATAAAAATAAGACTTTATCATAAAAAAGAATGTGGAAAACTTCCAATAGTTTCAGGAATACTTTATTCTTTATCTAGATATTGACCAATCCTTTTTCAAAAACCATTAGAGATTCACCATAGACCAAGAGTAGTTTCCCAAAATTCCTAAACATATAGTTTATTATGCACCATTGATCTCCAAATAAAAGGAAAGATACATCGAATTTAATCACCTAAACGTCTACCAGTGTGTTCACTATCACACCCCAACCCAACACTATTCTATTATTTTAAATATTTTTGAGTTTCTATTGATTTATCTTCTCTTCTAGTTGTTTTCCCCTTGAAATTGGGTGTTTTGGGGCATGCAAAGCATGTGACATAGTTAAGAAGCATAGTTTTCCAAATCATGCGGTAACCGCATGGAAATTTCTTAAATTTTTGATAGATCCAAACACATGGTTGGCATATGATTTTATAAACCATGAAACCAGACCATGTGGGGTGATCTAGGAGCCTAGTAGAGGGAGCATAGTTGGTGCATGATTTTTCAAACCATGTGACCAAAATTGTGCACCATATGTTTTTCAAAAATTAAATTAAATAAATTAAAATTAAAATAAAAAAAAACATAATCTAACCCCTCTCCCCACCACCTTGCGTGACGACCTCACTACCTCCCCTTGGTTCACGACACCCTAGCTGAAGGGGTTCCCCACGTGTGTTCCATCGCCTCCTCCCTTATCCTTTCGACGATCGATTTTCAAGCTGATCTCTTGTGAGATCTCTCCTAGTAGGGTTTTCTTCTTGTCCTCCCCTTTATTCTCTTTAAATTTCATGGTTTCTCTTTTCCCTCTTATGGTGCGCATGACCTAACCGAACCCTAACCCATTTTAGGGTGTTGATTTGGTTGTCTCTTTGTTCCTAGGGTTCACGAAGTCCGATTGAGGACCATTCTTTCCATGACTAGCGAAGGTAGTGAATTATTATTTGGTTTTGGGTGAGTTTTCTCCTGTCCCAATTTTTTAGACCAATCTTAATTGGGTTTTTTTAATTTTTGGGATTCTCATATTTTTATAGAGTAATTTTTAACTCATTGAGGTGGTTTTGATCTACCATTGTTGAAGGCGAATTACATGTGTATGCATAGGTAGGCATATACATATATAAGTTCCCCCTTTATATATATTCACTCATGGAAGTATGAATATATATATTGGGGATAGGTGTGCTTAAATATATATATGAAAAATTCATATGTTTGTAAGTTTAAAGGGGCATATAAAAGTATAATCCTATGTATAAGGACCCCCTTTTACATATTCATGGCCATGAGAATATGCACATTGGGGCTAGGCGTCCTTATATATATGTGAAGGTGCATATATTTGTAAGTAGAAAAGGAAAGATTCGAGTGGTCATCGTTAAAAAACAACACGTATTGTGGTAGGTTCTCTATTTATGAGACATTAATTTGAATTCATTAATTTCTTGAATGTTTTAAAAGTAAAATTTTAATATTATGTAGTATGTATATGCTATAAAAATGGTTATGGTTCTTAAGAATGGTATTTTCATCTATTTTATATAAGTTACCTAAGTTTCTAGCATAGTTCTTCTTTGTCAAAGCATGTTTTTCATCTCTAATTATAATATAATTATTTTGAATGTCCCATTGGTTTTATATATGGGTTTGAATGTGTAATGGGTAATTTCAAAATATGTGTGTGAAATGGTTGTGAAATGGATTTTCACTAAGACCTTGTTGAAAGTTGGTGCTTAAAATGTGAGAGTTGGCTTTGAATGATAGTGAATTTGTGTGTGGTTTAAAAAGGGGAATCATCCATGATTTTTAAAGTTCGAGAACTTGGGAATAATAGGTATCTAGGTGGGAATACTAGGTCTAGTACGTTAGGAGAGTCATTAGGGTCAAGGCTCGATATCCTTAACAAAATTACATCATAATACAAACTAAACTTTTATGATGGGGATTGGTTGGTTTGATCAAGTGATAGACCTTTGTGTCCAAGATTTGATCATCAAGAGTATGAGGATCCTAGGACCATACTAACCCTAGTTACTTAGGGATTTTCCATGGTTCTTACTTACTTTTACATAGGTTTTTCCATGGTAATGATTTTAAAATGCACTTTGTTGTTATATATTCATATTGTTGCATCAATTTTTGCATTAGTTATCTTTTATAATTACTTTTTATGAAATGTCTTTTAGGATTTGAAAAAAACTTTGAAAATATAAAAGAAATTAGTATTTCCTAAAAGAGGAATGTTGTTACTTATTTTTCTCAGAGTAGAAACCCTATTTTTATATGTCTTATTTTCAAACTAGCATGACTTGGATTTCTTTTTAAAGGTAAGGCATGGGAAATATTTTATCCAGGAATGACTATTGAGTTTTAATACCCATGCCTATAGCTCTATATTTTTTTTAACTTCTGTTTTAGCTTCCATTTCAGACTCATTCATTGTGGAGCGACATTGGTTTAATGGTTTGTGGTGACCCATAGGGTCACATAGAGGTATGTCTTGTTTTATTTCCTTCCATTTATAGTGTTTATTTTTATTTTTTAGTTTATATTTATTTATTTTTCCTTTATTTATGGGATAAATCATTCCCAAATGAGTTTTATCTGATGCCTAGAACTAGTTTTCAGATCAGGAGGATCGGGAAGGCCTCTCGGCCATTGTTCCAGGCCAGATCGAGAGACCAGTTTGGGTTTGACCCGAGTTTATTTGTGAAAAAATGGTATTAGAGCATTATCCCATGTTATTTGGGGATTTCTAGTAGTTTCGAGTTAATATTTTATTTGAATTCAAGTGGCCAGTCGTGGGTTGGTGATTGATCACCACCTATTTGGAAGGACACTTGAATTTCCTGGGTGGTCCAGGATTATTGTGCCTCTAAATTTGATCTTGGATATTAGAAAAAACCCGAGTCATATTGGGTTGTATCACACCTTCATCTACTAAAAATATGAGTATACCTCATCTGTAGTTGGATTATGAGAAGATGTTTCATTAGTTGTGGTCGCTTGGGTCACTTGAAGTGGGTTATATAAGTTGTGTTACCAAAAAATGAAGCATCAATCAGGGATTAACAGCTCCTGACTATGGTGAAGTAGATGCTTCAAGACATCATAGCTTCATACAAAGGTCTTGGAGTGAAGTTTTTCATGCAGTCCAGGAGTTTTTGGGAAAGGTGGATATTTACCCAACATGTTGTCTTCAATAATAGAGTGGAAACTATTTACATTTCCCCTTGTTGTGACATTTTTTTGAAACTTCTTGTTGGGAGATATTTGTGGACTTATTTTATTGGGATTTATGTGGTTGTGCCTTATGGATTTGAAATCATGAATGGATGAAATTTTTTGGAGTGGTTTTGGTTTTAGGTGGTGCCTATTTGGAGATGCTCTATCTTGGGGAATTATGAATTGTGATCTGATTTGGTTTGTTATTCTAGTTGGTTCTTAAATTGTGGACAGAACCACCATATATCTTACCCTTATTTTCCCTGGAGCTAGTGAGTGTGGATTTGGAAGTCAAAAGGCCACATCAGTGTTGTCAACTTTCTTCAATTTCAAGTTTGGGTTATATGTTTTGTTCCATTTAAAGAACTCTGCTTTTGTTCCTCGTTTAGGCTTGGGGGTTTCCCTTAAAGCATTCTATCCTTTTTCCCTTTCTTATAAATTTGGGTTTCAATAGAAGTATCTTTTGGGAATGAATTTTGAGTCTTATGGTTGTGGATAACAATATTTATTATCTCATGCCTCATATTTTGGGAGGTTGTTCTAGCTTGAAGAAACCATTATCGACCAGAGTTCTAAAATGGTGGGGAGACCACCATAGTAGATGTTTATGGAGAACTCAGCCTTCAAGGTGTTCATGATGGGGAAGGTCCTTGTTACTTCCCCATTCAACCCTGATCATAGTGGTGGTTAGTTAACCTAGTAAATGGGTAATGTGGCGGATGCTCATGAAGATCCTGAACAGACCATGATGAATTTATTTGGTGATTTCTATATTGGGGGTCAGGGTGTTCCATGTTTTGAGGTTATGTTTTAAGGTTTGAGTCTCTTCCATTGGACCCTTTATTGGATGGTTCATGTTCTACAACATTTCCTATCTTCGTTTCCGATGAAGGTTCATTTCTTTGAAGATAACATATTTAGTCACTTTTGGGGTTCATAGTTTCACAAGAAGGGTGATTATTATATCTTGGTCTTTAGGTTTCAGAAAACATGTCTTGTTTAAGGGTTTTCTTTTGTCTAATGGTGCAACCAACTAAATATTTGGGACTTTTTAGGGGCATAAAATGTCATGGCGGGGAGAATTGTCACACCCTGACCTAACAATATAATATTATTTTAAATATTTTTGATTTCCTATTTATTTATATACTCTTCTGGGTGTTTTCCCCTTGAAATGAGAGTTTTTGGGCATGCAAAGTATATTGGACGGTTAAGGTGCACTGTTTTAAAAAATGGATGGTAACCGTGTGAAAAATTCTATAATTTTTGATAGATCCGAACATATGATTGGTACACAGTTTTCCAAACCATGCGAATGGCCCGTGTGGGGTGATCTAGGAGCCCAGTAGGGGTCACATGGTTGGAACACAAATTTACCAATAGTGCGACCCAAACCATGCCTCGTTTTTTTTTCAAAAATTAAATTAAATTGATTGAAATTAAAATTTAAACAAAAACCTGAATCTAATCCCTCTCCCCCACCACACCTCGCATGACTCCCTCACCACTCCCCTTAGTTTGTGACACCCTAGCCAAAGGGATTCCCCAAGCATGTGCCATCGCCTCCTCTCCTCTCCTTCTAGTGACCGATTTATGATATGATCTCTTGTAAAATATCTCTAGATAGGGTTTTCTTCTTATACTCTTCCTTCTTCTCATCCAATTCATTGGTTTCTCTTTTCCATCTTGTTGTTTTTATTTCCTAATCGAATACTAAACCATTTTCCATGTTATTTTTTTTGTATCTTGGTTCCTAGGGTTCATGAAGTTCAATTGAGGACTGTTCTTACAGCCACCATCGAAGGCAGTGAGTTATTCTTTGATTTTAGGTGTGTTTTCTCCCATCCTAATTCTTTGGCCCAATTTTAATTTGTATTTTTTGTAATTTTTTGGTTTATATTATTTTTCTAGAGTACTTTGGACCTCGTTGAGGTGGTTTTGAGCTACCATTGTCGAAGTCGACTTACATGTGTATGCATAGGTAGGCATATACATATATATATGTTACCTCTTTATATATATTAACTCATGGTAGTATCAATACATATATTGGGTCTAGGTGTTCTTATGTATATATATATATATATATATATGAAAAATGAATACGTGTGTAAGTGTAAAGGGACATATGCAAGTATAGGAATATGTATAAGGATCCCCTTGTACATATTTATGGAAATTCAAATATGTACATTGGGGCTTGGGGTCCTTATATATATGAGAAGGTGAATATGTGTGTAAGTGGAAAAGGGAAGATTCGAGTGTCCTTCATCAAAAATCAATGTGTATTGAGGTAGGTTCTCTATTTTTGAGATTTTAATTTGAATTCCTTAATTTCTTGAATATTTTAAAAGTTTTATTTTAACATTAAGTATTATGCATATGTTATGAAAAATGGTTTTAGTTCTTATAAATGGTATTTAATATGTTCTACATAATTTACCTAATCTTAAAACATTGGTATTCATCATTAAGAATTTTTTCCAACTCCTATTGTAATGTAAATTATTTTGGATGTCCCATTGGTTTTATAAATGGTTTTGAATATATAATAGGTAATTTAAAAAGGTGTTTTTGTCTATATGAAATGGTTTGGAAATGGATTTCCCTTAAGGGATTATTGAAAGTTAGTGGTTGACATGCGAGAGTTGGATTTGAATGATAGTGAATTAGTGTGTGGTTTAAAAAGGGGAAACATTCATGATTTAGAAAGTTAGATCATTTGGGAATCCTGGGTATCTAGGGGGAGACTTGGTCTAGTACGATAGGTGAGTTGGCAGAGCCAAGGCCCGATCTCCCTAGAAGGATTACATCATAACACTAAGTAAAATTTTATGACAAGGATTGGTTGGATTGAGGAGGAGACACAATTTCGTGTCTAAGATTTGATCACCGAGAGTATGAGGATCCTAGGACCTTGATAACCCTAGTTACTTAGGGGTTTACCATAGTTCTTTCTTACTTTTACTTCTTTTTTTCAATGGTAATGATTTTAAAATGCACTTTTTTATTATATTTCCATACTGTGGAATCTGTTTTTGCATTAGTTATTTTTTAAAAATATTTTTTCCGAAATGTATTTCAAGTTTTGAAAACTATTTTGAAAATATAAAAGAAATTAGTTTTCCCTAAAAATAGAATGTTGTTACTTGTTTTTCACAAAGAGTATAAAGCACTATTTTTATATGTATTATTTTTAAAATATAATGACTTGGAATTATTTTTAAAGGAAATTTATGGGCAATAGCTTATTTAGGCACACCTAATAAGTTTTAATACTCACTATTATAGCTGTATCTTTGTTTTTAGGTACTAGTTTGACTTCCAGCTTGGCCATGGTCACCGTGGAGTAACTTTGGTTTAGTGGTTGGTGGTGACCCATAGGGTCACATAGAGGAATGTCCTGTTATATTTCCTTCCACTATTAGTTTTTATTTTTATTTTTTAGTTTGTATTTATTTATTTTTCTATCATTTATGGGATAAATCATTCTCAATTGAGCTTTATTTGATGTCTGACACTTGTTTCCATCCTAGGAGGATCGAGAATGCATCTTGATCCTTGTTATAGGACGACTTAGGTGACCGGTTCAGGATTGAACCAGGTAGGTTCGTGACATTCACACTTAGTAAGTAACCTTCGGTATCTTTCATCATGTTAACAAAAATCAAACTATTGGAGGTCAATTTATTTTTGGTGTTTTAATTGAAGCTTTTACAATCCATCTTGATGCGTCTATTTTTCCCACAATTTTAGTAGGTTGGACCAAGACCATTTGATTTAACTCAACTCTTCTATCATTATTTTTCTTCTGATGGACATGCTTCCTATAATATAACCATCATGTCTATCAATATTGAGATCATTACCGAATGGTGATTGGAATTCCCTCTGGCGGAGTTCATCTATGAGTATCAAAATTTTGATATCTTCAAACACCAAATCTGTTTTTCCCTGGAGTTACTAACCACATTAACCATTTAATCCAAGATCTCCAAAAGTTTAATATAAAATTAGTAGTGCCCATACATCATCACCATATGTAATATTTTTTGATTAGAGTTACCCACATATCATGTTGAAATTATTCACATGATCTACCACTGGTCTTTCATCCATCAACCCTAAGTCGAAGAAATTTCATAATATGAAACCTTTGTTAAGGGCTATCAAATTTTTATACATATATTCCAAGGTCTTCATAAATTAATTTTTAGTTTTATTTCCCTAAATTTTAAAGGAAACATTCCTTTCTAGGGACATTCTTACCAGAGACAACACCATTCTATCCAAGCGCTCCCATTTGTTTTTCTCCTTCAAAATTGGATTCACTCCATACAATAGAACATCTAAGTTATTTTGAATTAGATAATATTCAATCTACATTATCTAGAATAAAAAATCAAATCCATTGAATTTATTGTTATGAATCTTCAATTTATCTGATTTTATACTTGATCATCTATATATATGCTAAACTGATGCTTTGATACCACTTGTTGGGGGCTAAAACCATAACCTAAAACATTTTGATCCATACTTTTGATAAAAAAATATCCCTAGATCCTGGTCTAAAAAATTATCACACACATTAGTCTCTAAGTAGTGGAAAAAAATGATCTCTAAAATTTCCCCTTTCTCCTCGAATGAGTATACCAGACATAGGAAGCCAATAAACCCTACTCATTGCAAAAAATTTTCCTTGAACATGGTAGAAAAATCACAAATGTAAAAAGTTCCATAAATAAATTCATCATTAGAACATGAAACAAAATTAATAAAGAAAGAAAGAACACAAAGGATTTAACA
This sequence comes from Viscum album, assembly GCA_963277665.1. Taxonomy (NCBI): domain Eukaryota; kingdom Viridiplantae; phylum Streptophyta; class Magnoliopsida; order Santalales; family Viscaceae; genus Viscum; species Viscum album. The sequence continues at coordinate 1,378,990,941 of OY728129.1, read as the reverse complement.
TGCTTCAAACTATTTCCTATGTGCATAGGGGAAATTCACTATTTCTTGATTTTTATTGTAATCAAAAGATGATAGGTGATAATAAAAAAATTACATAGATAAGTAATCCTTTACAAATTCTTAGATCCATAATAAATTCTTATTTTTAATCACACTTTTCATAGAGGTCCCACACATTTATATAATAAGTTTCTACCATTCAACTTGTAATACTCGCACCCCTGAAAACACAGACCATAAAGCATGATCTTCCTATCTTGACTACCAACTCGACCACCCTTCAGACTTACTGAACTTCTATAATTCCATCACTACATAATAGACACATCAATAGATGCAAACTTCTAATGTTCCTACTTTCATTAAATAAATTATGTTGCTTCTTTCTTCACTTCACTTTGAACCCATCTTCTATTACATGAAATTCTGGTGAACATAATTCTAATAGATGAAATTATAATTAACTAAAATATAATTAACCTCAAAATAGAACTAGAGGTGAACAATGATTTTATGTGGTGTCTGGGGTGCTTAGTCTTCATAGTTACAATATTCGAAGTTGTGGGGGACGATTTAATAGAAAGCTAACCTGCTTATGGTGGTTGATATTCTACTATGCCAAATACTAGAAGACTAAGCTTCTGATGACTGGATTTGCAACCTCATCCCTAATAATTAGTATCAAATATTTTGTAATGAATCAAACTTTTATAAATGAAATTCCCTTTTTAAATGAGTGAATGCCTTATTAATAAATGGAATTATAGAAAGCACATCCACTACTTGGTTTATTTTAGACCATTATAAGTTATATCCCATTGGATTTATAGACCATTAACCATCATAACTATTGATATTATAGTTTTTATATAGCGACCATTAAAAAATAATTTATATATATAGGGTTATGATAAAATCCAATTGATAAAGACAAATCAATGACCTCGACTAGTTGGATCGTACCTTATGAATCCCTGTTATCAAAGATTTTGAGGGAGATAACATAATATGAATTTTCCCTTAACCAATCCAAATTAAATATTCAGCATCTAAAGCATGAGAGAAACTTTTTATGAGATAAGTTCAAGCTCATTGATATCACTTCCCAAACTATGTTCATCGTACCACCCCATAAAAATCTCACCACTGCACACCATACCATCAGGGCATTCACTATTGTAATAAAGGGATATGCATCTAGACTCTAAAAGTAAAGATTTGTATATTTTTATTTTCAATAAAATATTTATTATATTTTTAATATTAAATTTTAAATAATTAAACTATAATTTTGATAAAAATTAAATTTTGATATGATGAAACAAAAATCGTATTTTTGGGAAGTATATAGTTTCAATCAAGACACTCTATTTTAATGAATTCAAGAATTTTTAAAATAAATTATATTTTAATAAAATATTATTATTAAATAATATTTATTAAATATAAATGATAATATAATTTTATGAATTCAAAAATAATTTTTATAAGGGTAAGAAAAATGTTATTTTAAAAAAACTAGTATTTTTAAATAATTATCAAATTTTTATTTAAAAGTGTAAATTCTCATAATTAGAGAATTATTTTGATAAAATAATTATTATTTTTGAAGTCATCACATTGAAATTATCCAACAATGATTTTTTCATAATTTTCAGAGATAATTGTATTTTTAGGTCAAAATTAAATATAGTATAAATATATGGTGTGTAATATAATACCAAAAGTGATGTAATAAATACTATAAAGAGTATAAATGAAAAAAAATTTGTTTCCCATTTAAAATAATGTGTTTTTATGCTATTTTATTAATTTTATGAAATCTTTAATTTTCATCCAAAACCTATGTTATATTTTAAAGTTTTAAAATCAATTATTTATAAACATGTTTCACTTCCACATCATCAAGGGTATTATTTTAATGATTTCGATTATTGACCTTAAACAATAATAAAATCCAATCCTCTTTGTCTTAAACCATGCAAAAGAACCATGGTGTGATTTTTTATTTGGATTATTTTATTATATAGAGTCTAAAACCTAAGTTTAGAAATTAATAAAGAATTTTAATCTCTTTTGATATATAAACCCACCCAATGTCCCATTCCTCTTCACTCAAAACCCTTGGATCATTATTTTAATCTACATTTAACTCTATAGAGCCCTCCCAATTTTACCTGAAACTCTTAAGAATCTTCTCTCTGGCTTTTAGATGTTTCCTCTCACGGTATGGGATCCTCTCATTCTTCTCTTTAATCAAGCGCATTATTTATGTAATGCCTTTTGATTTAAAATTTTTCAAGTTGTGATATGTTTTTATACATCCCACTTACTATCCTTATTATTACCAAGTAATTAGAGACCCCATATGTTCTCATTCACCTCTTATATAAACCTTTAGGTATAAATATTATGTTTCCAAAATTATACTGTGATTTTCCATGCCAAACATTTGTTTAGTGAACACCCATATCCATTTTCCCACTCAAGGTAATTCACCTAGTTTCACTTATCCTTAATTGATTTTGTAGTTACATGCATGTAACCCAAAATACATAATATTGGGGTTAAAATTTATAAAATTAATTCTTATGTTGTATGATCTATGTGACACACTTGTGCATGTACATGATATGAAAGTGACATGTGGGCATGAAATTATAGTGCCAGCCAATGCATTGGGTAATGTTGTTATCTCATGTAATTCCATGTATAGTGCATGATAGGATGTCTTAATAACACTATATTTTGTTTTCTTGGTACTTATCCTTGACTTATGTTTATGATGTAATGTTTTATGTTGTTTCCATAATCCTATCTTGCCTTTATGCTATCATGTTATATCATGCATAATTGTTCAAGATTATGATTCTTACCCCTCTAATGTTTCCTAGATATTCCACTTGGATCACATATACTAATTTACCACATAATATTATTTGATTATTCTCTTAATGGGACTTATAGATCACCCCTTTATTATGTATGTCCCCATGTTATCCTGTATAGTTTTAAAAGAATGATAAAATTTTAGGAGCATGTTAAGAAAGTTTCCAATAATGTTGTTGTATTTTTGTTTCATGTTTTTATGCTATGTACCTAATTTACCTAATAAAATAGGATTCATGGTCTTCTATTATTGTATAATGTGTACCTTTATGCAATAAATCATGAATTATGGTGAAAGAAAATACGGGTTATCATAACTTGATTATAGTTAATGGTGGCAGAGTGTGATAGAAGAGTACAATATAATAGTTTCTGATGAAGCAGTTTATCAAGGACTTGAAAAGAAATTATTAGACGAACATCAAAAATACCCTAGAAATTCTAGGATATTAAAATTCCTCTTGACTATCAGGTTTCTTGGGGGATTTTTTTGTTAGTAATAGTCAGATCTTGATGGAAGACTGATGGGTTCTCATCGTTAGATGGTAAACACCCTAAACCTACACTTCCAGATTCATTAATAAAATATATTGTATATTTTTTTATAAAAGATAACAGAAAAATATATAGTAAATTATACAATCTTGGACCTCTGGTCTAGGTTTTGGAGGATTAGATAAACCATGCATTAAATCAGAGTTTTCAAAAATAATTACAAAATAACTAATTGGATTTATCTGCACTAGCACCTTAACGGTCCATTGAACTTATAAGGAATCCTATGATTTTTTTAAAAACTTGGGATGAGAAGAACAATATTAGTAAGAGACATAAAGAATTAAAACCATTAGTTTAGTGAAAACATGAAAACCCATTAAAAACTCTTTCCTTGAAAACTCATAAGCATGCATAGAAAAATCATGTTTTCACCTTGGGACATCATTACCATATAACTCTTAAATTCACACTTAAAAATGCAATAACCTTACGGTCAAATTCTATCTCTGGAGTACCCAATGAATTGAAGATCTATAATAGGGTTCACCCGTCATATCTTGAGCTACAATGGGCCCAACCTAACATATATTGAGTTATAATGGGGCTCAACCCATCATATCTTGAGCTATAATGGGATTAACCCAAAATATATTGAGATATAATGGAATAAAACCATAATAAACAATGTCCAAGGAACATATCATAAATAAAACTCTTTATAACTCATTTAAACTCTTGATAAAAACACATTCAGAAATAAAAATACCAATTTTTCATAAAAATCACTTTTAAAACTGTGAACATAATAATGAAATCATATTATTCAAAAATAAATTTTAAAAAATACAAGTAAAACATTATAATAATAAATATTCATGAAAGTGGGAGAAGCTACTCATGTTGTATATATAAAAAACCAAATTTAGTAAAAGAGACATTTAAAAGGATTTTAAAAGGAAATTCCTTTGCATAACACATGAAAAAGATCCATTTTCAAAACACATAAGTGAAATTAAAAACATAATAACAATATAGAAACATTCATAAAAACCATTTTGAAGGCATGGAAATAAAATAGAAAGATTTATAAGAATAAATCTTTAAAACATTTAAAACAATGTTTTAGTAAAAGGGTCTCTTACCTCAAGTTCGACTTCCTTTAAATATGTTTAAACCTCATCTTGAAAAAGTCTCCATAAGAACCTCTTTAGGCTCTTGGAAGTGGTCTTTTTGTGAGACCAAGAGCACTATAATGTGAAAAGGAATGAGGAGAAGGTAATTTGGAAGGATATAGTTGATTAATAAGGCTCAAAGTGATGAGTTTTTATGAATAAAGGAGCCTTCTTTTATATATGAGGTGAGGGGTAAATTAGGAATTATTCAAATAATTAAAATATAATAAATATATTATAGGGTTTAAGACTTCCAAAAAGGCCTAAAAACTAAATTTTATTTCATTTTAGACACAATATCATCCCATTTGTCCTTATTAGATATTTTTGTGATTTTTAAAATAATTTAATAAAATATTTTATTCACAAAAAATAATTTTGTTAAATTAAACACTATTCAAAATTAAGACTTTATACACATAAAAAAAGGTTAAAATTCGAATGAATTTTTTTATTATATAATAATCTTATAATATTCATATATGGAAAACATTAATTATCTTAAAAACCTCAAATTACATTTATTTTGTTATTTTTAATAACATTAATTTGATTTATTAATTAATTAAATAATTACTACATTATAATTGTTCAAGACATTAATGTATTTATTTACTCTATAAAAAATAAAAATAAAATTTAATGAATAAGATAGATTTGTTAGATTTAAATACAAAATTTATGATCTAAAAACTCTACTAGAAAACCATATATTAAAATATTATATTAATTGAAAACTATAATGTGACAACTTGACTTCCTTTTGAAATAAAATAGTATAAAGGCCTTAATGTGATTCATGTGCCAAAATGTCCTAAAATATAATAAAAAAGAGATAATGGTCGACAATTACTTATATAAAATGATTTAGAAAAAAATTTGGTCATTTAATAATTCTTATAATTTTAATTAAAAATATTTTATTTATTTTTCTTCTGCATGCACAAGCGTTACATCAACATTTCATAAAAATTAATGTTAACTATTTCATATATATAAATAAATAAAATAATATCATAAAAATAAATTAATTAGTTTCAAAATGAAGTTCTATATTCGTTCATTATGTATATTCACTCTTATAAATAACAAGATAACTTCTTAAATTTGTTATTTTTTATTTTCTTGTCCTACGCAAGCATTTTAAAAGCATTTGGATAAGATTAATATTATATAACTATAAAATTCAAAATTAATATCCAAAAACATAAATTATACACAATAATGAATAAATAATCTATGAAAATAATTTTAAGGACCCAATTATTATTAATAAGGAGTCAAATTTGACATTGCTAATGTTACAAAAGTACTGCGTCATCACTGATAATAATATTTATACTTGTCATGAAATCAATTATAACATACATATTATAAATTATTTTTACAAAATATTACTCTTATAAAATCATAATTTAGTTATTCAATAAATTTAATAAATTTTATATCATAATTATATTTTCATGATGTCATTAAAAAATACTGTATTTTATAAAAGACTGTATTTCTTTACTATTCACCAAAAAATTAAACATTTTAAAAAAAAATTCAAAATTCATACTAAGATAATTTTAACGTTTTGAAATCAAAAATAAAATTAGTTTTGTAAAACTAAAATTCTACAATTGAAAAAAATAATGTTTTAAATAAATAACCATATAATAAATTATTTATTTTAAGAATTACTATTTAATTCAGGAATTCTAATAAAAAACTATTCTATAAATACCTAGGTTGTTAAATTATACCCCCATTAAATTAATTACGCCCTCAAAATTCTTTCATTGAACATATATTTCTGAATTTACATATTGATAATTAAGAAAAAAAATGATTTTCTTATTTGTACTTAATTAACTAGAAGTTCAAAAGTAAATTTTATCACAATTTTTTTAAATGACAACGTCTAATCTCCAAATTTATCTAGACCATTAATCTGATACCAAATGTAAACACCTTGAACCCACACTTCCATATTTAGTAATAAAACACACTGTGTATTTTTTTATAAAATATAACATAAAAATACATCGTACATTATACAATCGAGGACCTTTTCCGGTCTAGGTTTTGGAGGATTATAAAAACTACACATTAAATCCGAGTTTACAAAAATAATTCAAAAACAATTAATTAGATTCATATTCACTAGCACCTTAACTTTAATTTTATATTCTAATAAATCTTATCAAAAACATTTTAAAAACTTGTGATGAGCATAAAAAATATCAATAAGGGACATAAAGAATGAAAATTGTTAGTCCAGTGAAAACATGGAACCCATTAAAAACCCTTTTCTTCAAAACTCATAAGCATGTATAGAAAAATCATGTTGTCACCTTGGAACATCATTACCATATCACTCATACATTCACACTAATAAATGGAATATCCTTATGATCAACTTCCATATCTAGAGTACCCAATGTATTAGAGAACTATAATGTGGCTCACCTATCATATCCTGAACAATAATGGGCTCAACCCAACATATCTTGAGCTATAATAGGGCTCAACCCGTCATATATTGAGATATAATGGGCTCAACCCAACATATATTTAGCTATAATGGGATCAACCCATAATAAACAATATCCAAGGAACATATCATGAATAAAACCCTTAATAACTCATTTAAACCATTGATCAAAACACATTCAAATATCAAAATACCCATTTTTTTAAATTTTTTTTAAAAACTGGGCACATAATAATGAAATCATATTCTTTAAAAATAACTTTGAAAACATATAAGAAAAAAATTATAATAATAAAAATTCATGAAAGCAAGATAAACCTCTTATGTCGTTTATATATAAAAAACCTTTTTAAATTTCGTAAAATAGACATTTAAAAGGATTTTAAAAGGAAAGTCCCTTATATAACACATGGAAAAATCCATTTTCAAAACACATAAGAGAAATTAAAAAATTAATACCCATATAGATACATTCATAAAAACCATTTGAAGACATGGACTTAAAATATAAAGATTTATAAGAATAAATATTTAAAAAATTTAAAAAAATATTTTAGTTAAAGAGTCCCTTACCTCGAGTTCGTCTTGCTTCAAATGTGTTCAAACATCATCTTGAAAAATTCTCCTTGAGAACCTCATTAGGCTCTTGAAAGTGGTATTTTTTTTGGGACTATAAGCACTAGAACGTGGAAAGGGATAAAGATAAGGTAATTTGGTAGAATATAGTCGAGCAAGAAGGCTCAAAGTGATGAATGTTTGTGAAGAAAGGAGCCTCTTTTATATATGAGGTGAGCGGTAACTTAGGAATTACTCAAATTATTAAAATATAATAAATATATTATAGGATTTAAGAATTCCAAAAGGCCTAAAAACTAAAGGGGATTACATTTTTGACACAATATCACCCCATTTGGATATATTAGATATTTTTGTGATTTTTAAAATAATTTAATAAAATAATTTATTAATGAAAAATATTTTTTTTTCAAATTAAACAATATTCAAAATTAAGACATTATACATATCAAAAAAAAGTTTCAAATTAAAATGATTTTTTTTATTATATAATATATTTATCATATTCATCTAGTAAAAATATGAATTAGCTTAAAAATCTCAAGTTACATTTATTTTTTTTATTTTTAATATCATTAATTTTATTTATTCATTAATTAAATAATTACTACATCATAATTGTTCAGGCCATTAAGATATTTATTTACTCCCTAAAAATTAAAAAAAAATTAATAAAGAAGAAAAATTTGTTATATTTCAATACAATATTTATGTTCTAAAGACTATACTGGAAAACCATACATTAAAATTTTACATTAATTTAAAACTAGAATGTGACAACTTGACTTCCTTTTGAAATAAAATATTATAAAGGCCTTAATGTGATTCATGTGGGCCTAAAATGTCCCCAAATTGAATAAAAAATAGATAATGGTTGAAACTTGTAGAAAAAATATTCAGTAAAAATTTGGTTCATTTAATAATTCTTATAATTTTAATTAAAAACATTTTATTTATTTTTCTTCTGCTTGCACAAGCATTGCATTAGCATTGCATAAGCATTAATGTTAATTATTTCATATATAAAATTTAAAAATAAAATAATATCATAAAAATAAATAAATTAGGTTCAAAATAAAGTTCTATATTCATTCATTATGTATATTCACTTATATACATAATAAGACAAATTAATACATTTATTATTTTGTCTTTTCTTGCCCTGCGCAAGCATTGCGTATATATTTGGATAAGATTAATATTTTTATAACTATAAAATTGGAAATCAAAATCCAAAAACATCAATTATAAATAATAATAAATAATTAAGTCATGAAAATAATTTTAAGGACCCAATTATTATTAATAAGGATCCAAATTTGACACTGCCAATGCTGCGCAGACACTAACAATAATATTTATTCTTATCATGATATAAATTATAACATAGATATTCTAAATTATTTATGTACAGTATTAATCTTATGAAATCATAATTTATCTATTCAATAAATTTAATAAATTTTATATCTTAATTATGTCTTCATGATTTCATAAAAAAATACCATATTTTATAAAAGACTGTATTTTTTTTACTATTCACCAAAAATTAATGTTTTTCATAAAATTATCAAAACATCATACTAAGATAATTTTAACATTTTGAATTCAAAAATGAAATTAGTTTTGTAAAATTTTAAATTCTATAATTGAAAAAAATCAATGTTTTAAATAAATAACCATATAATGAATTATTTATTTTAAGAAATACTATTTAATTCAAGAATTATAATAGAAAAATTATTCTATAAATACCTGGGTTGTTACAAATATGATATATCATGTTACTATAAGAATATCACTAAAATATAGAGGCAATATTATTAGTGTTTCTAGGATATTGAATGTCCAATTGACCGACATATGTTATGTGGCGTGTTCTGTTCATTAAGAGGCATTATGGTGCTTTATATAAGACTACTGAAATTATGATGGAAGGTGATTATCCCTTACATTGTTCAGATTCAGTGAGAGATCATGATTCTAGTGGAAATTTTATAATGGATTATTCATGGTTTGATGATCAAATGGTGAAAGTTTCATATATTAGAGGTCGTTGGTGTTACTAATCCTATATGGTTTATAATTCTATTGGACAGAGAAGTTAATTGAGAGTATAACAATGAAAATAAATTCCATGAAAACAAGCACAAGTATTATTTCAAAGGTTATATTCAGAACAATGGTGCATTTTTCTAGAAGGATTTTTCATCTGTGGGGTTAGTTGGGCTGAGGAAAATCGATGAGTGATCAAAAGGTCTATTCTCATATGATCAATTCCCAAGGTCCTAAAAACCTATAGTCAGGAGGGGGTTTTAGGATCACAAATGGATCTTCCTAACACTGATAAGGGGGTTAAACAATGTTGATGTAATTTAAAATCAATTTAAACTTGTATCCCTTGTCGCCTCTTCATTTATTCAGTTAATGGACATCTATATTTATTTATCTCACCTTTAGTTGACATGCATGAAAATATTAACAAGAAAGAAAAAACAATAAGAACTATAATATACCATGTCAAGATGGGTTATTAAATTCTTGGGTATTTTAAATTTTTTGGTTTAGTGGATGGTTTTTTTGAGAACTAAGACTTATAATGGTATTTTAAGAGTTTGGATGACCCCAAATGACAATTTTGGATGTAGTTTATAGGTTGGTTGATTCCATAAGAGCTTGTGCGAGAATAATAGGAGGAATGGGTGACCAAGGATATCAAAAAATAAAATAAAAAACCTTTCATGATGTGAACATTGTGTTCATGCTATGATTTTTTGGGGGTAGAGGGAAAACACCTCATACTAGGTGGTTCACAACATGAGTTGTTGGTTTATGCTGTGAAAGGGGTTTGGAAGTGTTTTTTATTTTTAAAAAGGGGATCAACCCCCTTTCTTTTGGATCAGTCAGGTGCATGTTGGGAGGCTTTTCATGTGCCTCCTATACACTTTCTCTCCCATGATTCGATTCATTTTATCAATACATTGACATCTTAAATCATATTTCCCAATAAAAAACCTAATGTGTTCAATAGCTTGCTCCACAAAAAAAAACTCTCTATGAAATTATATAAATGTTAACTTTTTTATAAAAATAGTGGGTAAAAATAGATGTAATCGAATTATGAAATATATGTAGAAATAAAAATAAAGGTCATTATTAATACTAAAGCATTGATGAAAATTCAATTGCTATAGATAAATAATTAATAGGACTCATTTATGATTTAAAATGAAACCTTTCTAAAAAATGGATTTTAGGTGTTTCTTTATATTAAAAATATATTATAGAAAACATATATTATTGATATGAATAATATATTAACACCAATTTGATTAGTAATTGATATTAGATAATAATAAGAATAATTAATATTTTTTTAAAAGTTATTTTCCTATGAAAACAATTTTCATTATATTTTATGTTTTTATTTAAAAGTTAAATTCTAAAATTTTAGAATTTTAATTTTACAAAATAAAATTTATTTTTAGATTCATAATGTCAATTTTATCTTAGGATTAATTTTTTATATTTTTCTGAAAACATTGGGTTTTAGGTGAATGGTGAAAAAATACAAATATTGCTAAAAATATCATTTTATGAAATTATCATAATATATAAATGACTGAAATGTTTTTTAAAATATTTTTATATAAAAAATATAATATTTAGACTTAAAATAAGTCATTTAATGTGACGACCTAGACCTGGATGCCACTTAACGGGTTCCCCGAGCCCAGTGGGCCACATGGCCTCAAGCGAATCTTCCCAAATGCCAGAGGTTTTCGACTAGTAGCAAGGGCCTAGGGTGTATCTGTGGGAAGATTATTCCCTCATTAGTAGAGTGTAGCACAACATAAGGAATGTAAATTAATAGTAAACAACAAAATTAATATAAATACTGTCAACAAATAGCAGAAGCTAACTGATGTAATAGATAAACAAGAATAATAATAACTATATCAACTGGAACAATGATGATGTAATGTCATGTCGCTAGAAAACTAGAAAACATGGATACAAGACAATAGGTATAACATGTTCCACTAATTAAAAGAAAAAAAATGCTACTCCAAGCATTCTGAGATCCTACTCAGTCATCTTCTATCAAGATCCATTATAATCAGCAAGCAATCAAGTATTGGAAGTCGTATGATTCCCTTTGTCCAAACTTACAACCATGTAATCTACTCCGGGTATCAAACAACTCCCAGAGAGGGTGTGAGATAAATATTAGTGGGCCACCACAAATGGTGTCTATAACATCCAGCCCATGTAATAGAATATAGCAGTGTGTAGTCATGTATATATAAGGTAAAGCAAGAAGTAAAATATAACTAAATAACCAAGTACCTGCTTCAACCCTCGAATGGTGTCTGAACATCTAACCAATTAATTAATTAATAAATTACCATTTAATGTTAATAAGTCACATGAGGCATAGCCAGCACTAACATCACTTCATGATAGTATAAGTAGTGAAGGTACCAAGACGCAATAAGGAAACCAGACAAGGATATTCAGTGAGGGAGTTCCAGGGTAATAACCAAGGTAACATAAATCTCATGGAAAACTAACTCAATAGTATCTGAGTCTAGCTAAGGGGTAAGAGTGTAATCCAAGGAGCGTAATCCAAGTAATTCCACAATAAGGCACCTACTGAGTCCAAGGTGATCGACCAAGGTAAAACGGGGCTAAGTAAAGATAGGGCCCTATGGGCTTTCACCATGGCACATACTAGTCAATTCTAGATCCAAGGAGTGTATCCGAGGTATCTTGTAATAATGAAAGGGACCCAACAGTAGTATACTCAGCATCTAAGTAATAGACAAGAACCAGAGTATAGGTGGGTATCAACCTAAGCAAACCATGTCCTTGAATAAGAATGGGGTTCCCGAGACCCAAGGTATTCTCCTCTCAAAATCCAAGGTGATCTCGAGTTAGTCCATTTCTATTTTATATTATAATCATGTAATATTTCATTTGGTTCAAGATTTTCCTCCAATTAGTGTGGATAAGTCAATTATAGTTGAAACCTTTTATTTATTGGCCCAAGCCTTGTCTTCTATTAGTGTGGATAGGCCAATTAGCATTACAACCATTTAATCAAGTCTTAGTTAGCCATTAAGGCTTATTCAATTATTGAGGCTCACTCTAATACCTTCCATCAACATGGAAAGGGGTGCTACAGACATGTAACCTTTATTCAATCTCTTTTATTAAGGCCAAGTTATATACCTAGTATACTTCCCATTTCACATTTCACTTTAAATAAAATATTTGGAAGCACTTACCTTAGGATGGTCAAGTGGTGAGCATACATGGTACATGCCATTATGCAATTCTGAGTAATAAAAATACATTTATGATAATAAGACTCACTTTTAGAAAGGTCGAGTAAAGGCACACCTAAAAGGTGGCTCAAACATGCCGAAACACTAAAAACCCAATTATGGCATAACCTTTGACATGGGGCGGATTGAGTTGTGGGTGAAACCACTAACAACTAATCACATATTTGGAAAGATCATAACCATATAATTCTAATGAGTATAATCATGTCATGTTAATTTAAGAAATAGTTTCCAACAAAACTAGTGGACCCCAATTGAACATTCTAAAATCAATGAACTTTAGGGATGAGTTATAGACCACCCACCTTAGGCTTGTACGAGCCTTATCCTCCTATATCAGCCCTTGATTTTCCTTGGATCAGAGTAGATATAAGAAAAGGTAAAAAAAATTCTCACATGGTGATATCTAGGTTGATAGTTAAAGAGAAGAAGAACAGCTAAAGCGGACTCTAGTAATTATCGTTGTGCATCCAACATGATGAACGAAAGCTTGATCAGATGTCGGATAAAGGAGATCTCTTGATTCCAACTTTATATCTTCAAAAAGATCTAAAAAGAGTGATAATTAGGTAAATCCCACATAAACTCAGATTAGGGAGGAAGGGGAAGGATTAATAGATCATCAAGGGCGTTTTGGACATTTTACACAGGATTTTAGCCTATGCACAGTTTGTCTGCACGGTTTTCCGAACCGTGCGCACACCGTGCAGGGCGGTTCTACCTGAAAAGTCTTCCTCCGCACGGTTTGATCAAATCATACACCATCCATGCACAGTTTCTTGGGAAAATGGGGTGTTTGCACGATTAGGCTGCACAAACATGCACCAACCGTGTGACGTACCATTGTCCGAAAAAACACCACCCGGACGGTTTGGAAAACCGTGTGGAAATCCCACATGGTTTACTCTAAACCATGCACAAGGTCTAGTTTCTTGAAAAGAATGGGTTCCGGGATCCAAACAAGCCTTAGACACCCTCAGAACCTTTACTAACTCAATAGGAATCCATATTAGGTACAAATTAAATATTCAGACAAAAAATTAAAGGACCCATACTTGAGTGAAAAATCAGGTTCTTACAGTCTTCCCCCTTTAAAAGAACTCACCTCCGAGTTCTCCATACAAGGGTAAGGAAACACTGTCTGAGAACAACTATGGCCATTGGGCATGTACATCGGCTTCCCTCTCCCAAGTCTCATCCTGTACTCAACTGTGTTTCCATAGAACTCATACGATATGGAAAAACTTTCCTTGGAGAGCCTTCATGCTCCGTTCAACGATGCACACTAGATACTCCTCAAAGGTAGCATCGTCATCCAACTCAAATTCCTCAGGATCAAAGGTATGATACAGGTTGGCATGATATTGGGGAATCCGTGACACATGAAAGACGTCGTGCATGGTACAATACCTCTAAGGTAGTAGCAACCGATAGGCTACCAGTCCTACTCTCTCTAGAATTTCAAACGGCCCGACGTAACGAGGTGAAAACTTTACCTACTTCCATAACAATATATGCCCAATCCTGGGTGATACTCGATGGAAAAAATGATCCTTAAACTCAAAATCAATAGGTCATCGATGGTTATCGACATAAGATTTATGTTTATATTGAGCAGTAGTCATATTCTTCTTGATTAGCTGGACTTGTTCTAAAGTCTCCTCAATGAGACGAGGACCTAATAGGGGTACCTCACCTACCTCTATCTAGCACAAGGGTGAACGACATGGCCTACCATATAAGGCCTAAAAAAGATCCATCTAAATTGTCACCTGAAAATTATTATTATAGGAGAACTTGACGAAAGGGATATGCTTCTCCCAAGAACCGTTGAAATTAAGGATGCGTGCTCAAAACATATCTTCCAAAACCTGTATTGTATATTCTGATTGTCTATCGATCTGAGGGTGAAAAGATGTTATTAGTAGCACCTGAGTTCCCATAGCTTTCTGCAAACTCTTCCAGAACCATGAAGTAAAATGAGCACCCCTATCTGAAACAATAGTATGTAAAACCCTGTGTAGTCGTATGAACTCACAAACATATAGTCTTCCCAACTCATCAACTAAGAAAGTCTCCTGAATAGGAATGAAGTGGGATTATCTAGTTAGTCATTCAATGACAAACCAAATAGAATCACTACCCCTCAACGACCTAGGTAATCTGGCTACAAAATCCATAGCAACATCTTCCCATTTCCATTCTGGGATTAGAAGCGGCTGTAACAAGCCTGGAGGTCTTTGGTGCTCTTCCTTCACCTGATGATAGGTGGAACACCTAGTGATGAAGACTGTAATCTGATGTTTCATCCCAAGACACCAATACTAGTGTTTCATATCTTGATACATCTTCGAGATGCCCAGATGAATGGCCCACTGGGAAGTGTGGGACTCTTTCATCAACTCCTCTGTCACACCTAAAAGAACCCAGATACATCCATGTAGATGTAGGATGTCGTCTCTATCCACATACCAATACAGAGGTGGATTATCTTCTAATATATTATCACGGAGAACCAAACCTTATGGATATGAAAAATTCATACTCTTCACCTTCTCAAGGAGGGAAAAGGCATCCTTTAAGGCTGAGAGGTAAGACTTCTCATGATTGTCATGAAACTCTAGATGAAGTTCAGAAAAGAGAGCCATTAACTTCCATTTATTACCGTCTTCTTGTATGGCTTGCGTTTGAGTTTTCTAACTCAGTGAATCAGGAACCAAATTTCCTTTTCCAGGTGTATAGGTAATCTCAAAATCAAAGGATTGTAGATATTCGACCCATATTCACTGTCGGAGGTTCAAGTCACGCTGAGAAAATATATACTTGAGTCTCTTGTGATCTGTATACACCACAAAGTGCTCACACAATAGATAATGTCTCCAGCAACGTAAGTCATGTAAAACTACTACTAGCTCAAGGCCATGTGTCAGGTAATTTCTATCATGAGGCCTCAAATGATGAGATCCGTATGCAATGAATTTGTCTTCCTGAATCAAAACTTCTCCTAGGACAATTTTTGATGCATTATAGAAGATGAAATAACCTGGTTCTAGAAGCATCAGAATCAGTGCCGAGACAAGCCTCTCTTTCAGCTCCTGAAAGGATTTATCACATGCTTTTGACCATGTGAACTTGACACACTTCTTTATAAGACCAGTAAGAGGTGCAACAAGATGAGAAAAGTCTTGTATGAAACACCTGTAATATCCAGTAAGTCGTAAGATACTCTTTATATAGAACATATTTTTAGGATACTCTTAGAAAACTACAGCACTAACCTTTTTAGGGTCAACAAATACTCCTGATTCTGAAATAATATGACCCAAGAAGTGGGCCTTATTGATCCAGAAGTCTCATTTAGCAAGCTTGGCATAAAGATGATGCTCTATTAGTGTACTCAGAATGATCACAATATGTTTGGCATAATCGTTATGAGTGCACGAATACACCAATATTTCATCCACAAAGACCTTGAAAAAAGAGTCCAAATAGGGATGGAAAACCCTATTTATAAAAGCCATAAAAATGAAAGGCGCATTCGTAAGACCGAACGTCATAACAAGATACTCATATAGACCATACCTGATACGGAAAGCTATATGAGGTATGTATGATGGTCTAACTCACACCTAATGATAACCCAATCTTAGGTCGATCTTAGAGAACACCTTTTCCCCTTAGATCTAGTCAAAGAGACCATCTATTCGAGGAAGTGGATACCGATTCTTGACCGTAATCTGGTTCAACCTTCTGTAATCCACGCATAGATGAAGAGTTCCATATGCCTTCTTATAAAAAATCATGGGTAAACCCCAAGAGGATGTACTAGTCCACATAAATCCTTTGGCCTCTAGGTCATCTATCTACTACTTGAGCTCCTAAAGCTTAGTCGGTGCCATCCTGTACGGAGGAATGGAAAATGGAGATTCTCCTGGAACAATCTCAATTGTAAACTCTACCTCTATTGTAGGAGGTAATACAAAAAATTCAACAGAAAAGACTTCCCTAAAACGATGAACCTCGAGAGGTAAATCATCTTGAAGAAAACCCTGATCCTCCATGAAAATATTTTCCATCTGGCTGGTCACTACACCTAGACCATGATGCTTCAGTCCAGCTCTCCCATCTTGGACATCCCACTCACCTTTGAAAAGAAAACTGCTAACTTCTGGTGATGTAAAAGAAAACCTATGACGATATCAGTATACAAAGGATTGATATTAAAATAACCAATCAATCCTAAGAATGACATCAAATCCAATCATCTCAAGAGCAAGGAGATTCAACAATAAAGGGTAACTTCCTACCTCAGGGGATAGTCCCTGCACTGGCGTATGCCCTCCGTCCGTATTCCCAATAGTGTATTGAGGGTCATTACATCATAGTGATATTGTATCTCTAGTCTGAGACTTTTCATGATAGATACAAAAATAAAAGAGTTTTAAGCACCTGTATCACAAAAATCCAAGATAATAATAGAGGATACTAGAATAGTACCTCGTACTATAGATGGTCTTGCAGCCCAATCCTTGGGTATCGACTGTAAAGGACGAAATTGACCTGATCCATAACCCTGTGAAAAATATGGACTACCATGATCATGACTGCTATAATAGTGTTGCTAGTGATTAGGGATCAGACTAATACAACCATGAACTCCTCCTCGGCCAGACCTGCCGGTGCTACTCCAACTCCCCACCTAACGCAGTGAAAAATAATTTTCTCCTGAAGGTGGAGCTGAAGCTGATCCCTTTCCACTCGAAGCTGGTTGAAAGGTCCTACAAAAGTGCTGAATATGACCCATACGACTACATGCCTGACACTCTATATGGTCTATATAACATTGGAGCTTCTTATTCCCTAGTTTTCCATACTAATGACACACTATAGAGCTATCAAACTGGATACTCTGGCTGCCACTGCCCTGACGAAAAACCTTAAGGGAACGTTTCCTGCAACCTGAAGAACTACTGACCTGACATGACACTAATCCTTTAAAACTGTTACTCACACCATCCCTCAGGTTACGCTCAGTTATAAGGTCATTATAAACTATTGAAGAAAAGGTATTAAGGTGAAATACATTAACCTGAGTTCAGATGGTGTATTGGATCCCATCCTCAAAATGTCTATCATGCGAAAGCTCATCACCTGCTAAAAGAGGTGAAAAGCACTATAAATCAGTGAAATGTGCTGAATATTCCATAACTGACATAGAATCCTTCTCAAGAGGCATGAAATCTATGGATCTATCAATTCTCAGTGATTGAGGAAAGAACTAATCATAAAAGGCAGTCTGGAAGTCAACCCATAACATACCCTGATGACGACCGGACTGGGTAACAACATCCCACCAACGCTTGGCTGAATCCTGAAGAATTTATGTAGAAAGGTTGATTCTCTGATCTGGAGGAGTTTTCATATGCTCAAATATAGACAACATGGCCTCTAGCCAAGACTCAACAACCTGAGAACCACCATCCCCTGAAAAAGTAGAAGGATGTTGATGCTGGAACTCGCGGGTCAGATCAGCCATAGTAGGTGCAACCTGTGGAGCACCAATCATGGAATGCATCATACATAATAAACTATTTAGGACCTAGGAATCAGTGCTCGGATTAGGTACAGAAGGTGGTGCCTTAAGTGGTACTCCTAAAAGTAAGACTGGCATCTCAGGGCCTACCATGTTTGGATCATGGTCGTCACCACCTTCTTAGAGAATGACATGAGGACATCGTGGAGGCATTGGTCTATAAATACCAAGCCCACACCTTAGGAAAAGATTAAAAGAAATTAGATATCATCACTAAAGTAATATGAATGTAAGAAAACTCACTACCCAAGGCATACTACCCAAACTACCTTCTTAGACGACTAGGTATCTGTAAGTGTTCAAGTATAAGTTTCATTTTACTTTATAATTAATTTCCAGGTTCACTCCTTTAATTTCATAAACATGAAAAGGTGGGATAAGGATGTGCAACCAATTAATTTTATATTTCAGGATTCAATTTATAATGGATAGCCATTTATGATGAATTAGAACCCATACACCTATCACCAAAAATGGAACCCATTTATTTATAGTGTAATGGCTCGACTAGGTAAATTACTCATCCCAACCCATAAGGTCCAATACACCTCATGAATTGAGACAGGAAATCACCCAATAGAATCCAAAGTAATACAAGTACATGCAACTATCACAACATCACTTAGAAATTACAGGCATATTAAGCAATGAAAATCAGTTAAATGCACTTATATGGCATGGAAATATGCATGACATGTGAATTATAGGTGCCTATAATGATGCATGTAGCAATAATCATTTCCCTCATATTATCAAGATAAGGATGAAATAAATTATCAAAAGATCAATAATTATCAACACCACACAACATGTGCATCACCATATGGTGAAATAACATAAAAAACAATAGGTAAAAGCTGAACAACAATTTCATTTTGGGTAACTTGGATTTTACCCCGAACATGGGTTCGCGATGCCCAATAATGACTTATGACCAAGTCCCAAGTGTGTCTATTCTTTAATCTATTGTCTCCAAATAGTAAATCAAGAAAAGAAACCACCTCTGATACCACTTTGTGACGACCTGGAACTAGATTCCACTTAACGAGTGCCTCGAGCCCAGTGGGCCACATGTTCTCAAGCATATCTTCCCAAATTCCAGAGGCTTCCAACTAGAAGTGAGGGCCTAGGGTGTGTTCGTGGGAATACTATACCCTCATTAGCAAAGCGCAACACAATGTAAGAAATGTAAACAAATAGTAAACAGTAGAAGGAATATAAATATTGTAAACAAACAGCAGAAGCTAACTGATGAAATAGATAAAAAATAATAATAAAAACTCTATCAACTGGAACAATGATGATGTAATGTCATGTCACTATAAAACTAGAAAACATGGATACAAGACAACAAGAATAAAATGTTCCACAAAGTAAAAAAAAATGCTACTCTAAGCATCCCGATATCCTAATTGGTCATCTTCTATTAATCTCTATCCTAATCAGAAAGTAATAAAGTGTTAAAAATCGTATGCTTCCCTTTTTCCACACCTACAACCATGTAATCTACTCCGGGTACCAAACGATGCCTGGAGAGGGTGTGAGATAAATCTCAGTGGGCCACCACCAATAGTGTCTATAACATCTAGCCTGTGTAATGAAATATAGCAGTGTTCAGATATTCATATATAAGGTAAATCAAGTAGTACAATATAACTAAATAACAAAGTACCTGATTTATCCCTTGGATGGTGTCTGAACATGTCACCAGTTCATTAATTAAGCAATTACCATTTAATGTTAGTAGGTTACGTGAGGAATATACAACACTGAAATCACCTCATGATAATATAAGTAGTGAAGGCCCCAAGACTTAACAAGTCAACAAGACAAAGATATCTAGTGAGGGAGTTCCAGGGTAATAACCAAGGTAATATAATTCTCAAAGAATGCTAACTCAGTAGTATCAGAGTCTAGCTAAGGGTTAAGAGTGTAATCCAAGGAGCGTAATCCAATGAATTCTACAATAAGGTGCCTACCGAGTCTAAGGTGATCGACCAAGTTAAAATGGGGCTAAGCAAATATAGGGCCATTTGGGATTTCACCATGGCATCTACTAGTCAATGCTGGATCCAAGGAGTGTATTCGAGGTATCCTGTAATAATGAAAGGGAACCAATGGTAGTATACTGAGCATCAAAGGAATAGACAAGAACCAGAGTCTAGGTGGGTATCCACCTAAGTAAACCGTATCCTTGAATCAGAATGGGGTTACCAAGAGTCAAGGTATTATCCTCTCATAATCTAAGGCGATCTTGAGTTAGTCCATTCATATATGATATTGTAATCATGTAATATTTCATTTGTTTCAAGTCCTTACTTCTATTAGTATGGATAATTCAAGTAGAGTTGAAACCATTTATGTATTGGTCCAACCCTTTTCTTCCATTAGTGTGGTTTGTCCAAGTAGCATTGCAACCATTTAATCAAGTCTTAGTTAGCCATTAAGTCTTATTCAATTATTGAGGTTCAGTCCGCTACCTTACATCAACCTGGAAAGGGGTGATACCGACATGTAACCTTTATTCAATCTATTTTATTAAGGCCAAGTTATATACTTAGTATACATTCCGTTTCACATTTCACATTTTACTTTTAATAAAATATTTGGAAGCACTTACCTTAGGTGGGTCAAGTGGTGAGCATATATGGTACATTCCATTATGCAATTATTAGTAATAACAATCCATTTATGATAAGAAGACTCGCCTTTAGAAATTTCAATTAAAAGAACACTCGAATGGTGGCTCAAACATTTAGAAACACTAAAAAACCCAATTATGGCATAACCTTTGACATGAGGAGGATTGAGTTGTGGGTGAAACCACTAACAACTGATCAAATATTTGGAAAGAGCATAACCACATGATTCTGATGAGTATAATCATGGCATGTTAATTTAAGAAACGGTTTCCAACGAAACTAGTGGGCCCCACACAGACATTCCAAAAATAATGAAATTTAGGGATGAGTTATAGACCACCCACCTTAGGGTTGTACGAGCCTTATCCTCTGGTATCGACCCTTGATTTTCCTCGAATCGGAGTAGATCTAAGAAAAGGTGAAAAAATGATCACATGGTGATATCTAGGTTGAGAGTGAAATAGAAGAATAACGGCTAAAGGGGACTTGATTACTTACCATTGTGTATCCAATGTGACAAACAGAAGCTCGATCAGATGTTGGTAGAAGGAGATCTCTTGAATCCAAGTTTAGATCTTCAAAAATCTCCAAAAAAAGAGATAATTAGGACAATCCCGCATAAACTTGGATTAGGGAGGAAGGGGAAGGATTAATAGATCATTAATAAAATTTTAAACATTTTACACAGGCTTTTAGCCTATGCATGGTTTTTTCACATGGTTTTCCAAACTGTGCACAAACCGTGTGAGACGGTTCTACCTGAAAAGTCTTCCTCCACATGGTTTGATCAAACCATGCACCATCCATGCACAATTACATGAGAAAAAGGGGCGTTCACATGGTTAGGATACACAACCTTCCACCAACCATGTGAGGTTCCACTGTCTGAAAAAATACCATACGCATGGTTTGACAAACTGTATAGAAATCCTGCATAGTTTACTCTAAACCATGCACAAGTTTATTTTCTAAAAAATAATGGGTTCTGGGCTCTAAACAAGCCTTAGACACCCTCAGAACCTTTACTAACTCAATAGGCATCCATATTAGGTCCAAATTAAAGATTTAGAACAAAAATTAAAGGATACATACATGAGTGAAAAATCGGGTTCTTACATTTAAAATTAATATTTTTTATTTATAAAACCCATATATATCATTTTGGAAAGATAAGTAATATTTTACTCTAAAAACTGATTTAGTCACTTATATTAAAATTTTGGTTTTAATAACAGTTAGAAATTTAATAAAAAAATGATTTCATATTTTATATTAAAATGATCATATTATTTGATAAGATTAATTTCATTTTTGGTTATAAAATCATGATTACTAAGATTAATGTTAATGACCTTGATAATGGTAAATTTTTTATTTTAAATAATTATTTTATTAATATTGTGTAATTTTATTTAATAAAAAAATTCACCACTTTTCCAAAGCAACTTTAATATAATTTTAAGACTTTATTTAAATAAATTATAATTTATTCAATTGGTAATCAATACTAAATAATATTAAGAACACTTAATGTTGAAAACATCATTTTTATACAAAACAGTTTTTTGATATAAAAAATGATTTAATTAAAAAGTTAGATTTATATTAATTAAAAATTGAATTATATTAAATCAATATTAAATTTAGGGTCATCACATCATTTTTTTAATATGGGTAATTTTATATGTTTAGTAAAACATAATTTACTTGGGTAAAAACTATTTATCCCAGTAAAAAAAGACATGGTAAAAGTACAAATATAAGAACAAATGACTTACAAAATATTAAAAACATGCGTGTAAATAATTATTTGAGGCTTAATAAACCCAATATCACCCCAAAATCTTATATTTATCACTTTTGGAACCATTTACCCTTTAATAGTATTGTTCCATTATTGTAAAATAATGGTTGTTCATAAAAGTTCATTTTTCTTCACTTATAAAAGGGAACACTTCCACCCCTTCATGCCACACACATTACTTCCAATACCATGTTCATAATCCTATTATCTAAATTATTTATACCAATCCCTTTATTTATAAGGATACTATCAAGAGAAAGATCTTGGTACCAATGTGAGTATTACTCACTCCTTATCTACTATTCTTAATATTTATCTTATAAAACTACCCTAACCATAGTAATATAATTACCATATTATCAATAATATATTTAAGTTTTATTATATTAATGTAACTAAAATTATTTTTTCCTTTCCACCTAATTATAAAAATAAGAGAATGTTAATCGTGCATTGCGCAGACTACCACCTCCATAAAATAATGTCCTTTTGTTTTTCATCTTGATTTTAATTCTTTATAAAAACCACTTAAAATATGACTAAACAACTTAAACATATCTAGATAATATCATTATTCTTTTATTATAATTATATCATACACTTCCTTTACTATAATCACCCATCGAGATATAGCATGTTCATATTTTGGGTTGAACCACTTACATGAATAATGCTATAAAACTCTATCATGAATGACTATGGGAAGTTAAATACTAATTTTATTATAATTTAATAATCAAATCAGGATTTTTTATCTTTTTTTGAAAATGTTATATTAATTATTTACCTTATTATTAAAATATAATATGTGATCGTTAAAATTACCGAAATAAGCCGATACCGATACAATTTTCACAAAAATATAAGAAAAAATAATATACTAAATAAATATCAAATGATAATAAATGGTTTATATTAAATGAAATATAGCTGAATAAGGTTCTTAAAAAGTCATATAATAATCATAATTTTATTATTTAGTAAGTGTGACACATGCATAGAATGAATCAGGAACAAGTTAAGAGTTTCTTATCTCAAATTTTCACCCCTTGAGACATATTTCTTATCATACACCATGTTTTATTTGAAGTAGTGTATCCGCTAAACATTTAATATTTTTTATCATGATCCTCATTATTCATTTTATTTAATGATTCATTTGAAATTATAACCTTTAAGGTGTTTCAATTTAAATGTTACTCGATCCATAACAATTTTCTCAACTCAATTTATTTCTATATGAGTCATAAATTCTCTATTTGATGATGATATTCTAAGCCCATTTTATCCTTAAAATTCCATTTATATATGAAATTTCTTATTTTTTCTCTTGGTAAGTTACTTATTTTCATTGATATCATCTTCCTTGTTGAAATACCTTCTCAAATAAAAAATTGACACTGTAAATACTAACTCCCATTCTCCACAACAAATCTTTTCCTCTATGTACATATTTTTAATCTCACAAAAGTTTTCCTCTATTATTGGTAAATATAATATGGATTATTTTCAATGATCCTCATAATTATATTTACCTATCTTCTAAAGAAAAATATAAAACTATTTTCATGATGTGGGTTTTTAAACAAAGTTATTTTAAATTATTAAAAAGGGTTTTCTTTACTTTCAAAATAAAATGTTTTATCTTACACCCCGCATTTATTTACATAACCATTATGTCTTTTCAAGGATTTATTAATTAATTTTATCTTCAAAAATAATTTTTTTAACGTCTTTAATTCACATTTTTTAAAATAACTTTTGAATGAAACCTGCAACTTCCATTTTTTTAGATAATGTTAAAAATATTTTTAAAAATATATTTTTAGTTTTCTTCCTTGTGAAAACATCATTAAAAAATATTTTTCTTCTATATGAAACTTAATATCTATGAATTCATGGTTTATCAAATAAATTCTTACTGTAACATCTTGAGATTTTATAAAAATAACTTCTTTTAAATTAATTTAAATATTTTAATAGATTATGTTACACATAATACATGGTTTAGATTTCATCACACACAACACCAACTTTATCTTGTGTTGAATGAAACATTTATTTCCTTTTATGAATTATATTACACACAATCCTGAGTCCTATCAAACAACAATATACTATTAATATTATTTATTTAAAATAGTAGTTATCACATAGCTGTTGGAATTGAGAGAATGAATATGATTAACTAGATTATCAATATATATGTTTTACACATGTTTATGTAACTAATAATTTTGTTAAAAATTAATTATAAATGAAAATAAAAACCAATTGAATATAAAGGATGTGTGTTTATGAAAAACTATTTTTATGCCCCCAAAGGTGTTTTAACTTAATAAATTAAATTAACCACTATTAGTGAATTATATTAATAAAATTTATATTTTATATATTGAATAATGTTTTTTATATTCATCCAATATTTTTTATAGGAATAACATAAGAATAAATAAAATTTAAATCATAAAAAGATCAATTTTTCTAAAATTCTATTATGCTGCCTTTTAATGGAAAAATTGTTTTAAAACTAAATTTTTACACTTATAAATTTTGTAAGAAAAATAAAATTCATTTTTAAATAGTAATATAAAAATTTAATTTGGTTGAATTTTTGGTATTTTTTTGAGATGTTTCATATTTTAATGAATAACAAAAAATACTGGATTTTAATTGACAACTGTTTTTTGGTTTAAATAATTTATAAAGTTAAATTATATTTTGAATTGATTTTAAAGTTATATTAGATAAATTATAAATCTATTAATATAATTTACATCATTGGAATAATTTTTATATTGAATATATATATATATATATATATATATATATATATAAACTTAGTGAACTTAGTGAACTTTTGAACATTTTCACTTTAAAAATCCACATTCTCGCCATGTTTACGAGATTAAATTTAAATTTAATTTTCCAATTCTGTGATTTTAATTTAGAAAAATGGGTATAAATATTTGGAATCATAATAATATTTATAGTATAATAAGGTCAACATAAATTTTGACCATAATAATTAGTTAAAACAGTTAAAATTAATTAACGTGATTAATGTTAAAATGGGGTTTTGTGCATGATAAGCGTTTGTATTAAATTTGATTTTACACTCACATAGGATTTTTATTTAATAAATTCTAAATTATATTTAGAATAAGTAGGTATAAATATTTTAACTAAAATCTTTTAATTATTGTCTTAAATGATAAATTACCTAGGCAAATAAAAAAGATACAAGTTTCCTTAGTAAAAACTATAAAGATAAAATTGAGTAAACATAAATACTAAGGAAAAAACTTATAAAAATGATTTTCTTTTTGTGTGGTGTAAGTTTTTATTGACCATAATTCCACCGCACTCCATTATTTTTAATTTTTAAATAACATGAGGTAATGGATACCTCCCAATAGTGTTTACCTTTTTATATTTTCAATAATTACACCCCCCCTCCACTATAAAAAGGCACTCTCCTCCCACTTATTCATCCATATAAAGACCTTTGGATCATCCAAAATATGACTAAATAATATCTTTACATCCATATTATCATCCTAGAAGCCTCAACTTGGTAAGATAGAAATCCAAGGAAGTCCTTTGGTTCAAACCAAAAGGGGTTACCTGAAGAAGTGGTAACATTCTTCAATGAGCACTTTTGTTTTATTTCTTTCTCAACCCATTAAATTATTCATATTTTATTATTATATAATAAAATAATTATCCTAAATATATTTATATGTTTTTATGTTTAAGGTTAAACCTAATCCTACACACACTTCCATAAAATGGGCAACGAAATCACCATTCGTGTGTACGGTGAACTACCGCCTCACGAAGCAATGTCATTCGTTTTTCATTTACCACCTCTTATGGTTGGTAATTATGATGTATGTACTGTTTTTATATGATATATATGATATTTATAATGTATTTATACTTCTAGAATTATTATATAACACATAAATTCATGCCTTCCATTTTTTGGGAATATGATAATGTCATTTGTGGATGTGTAGACTACCACCTTCTGAAAGTGATGTGATACATTCAAACTTTACATGGAATATATTAAGTATGGGTTTAAAAAACATATATGATATAAATTAAAAATTTATTATATCCATGAAATAATTATATATCCGGACATATATCATATCATTTTATTATTTCCATTTCACACACTGAAAAAGGGATAACATCATTCGAGGACGTGTGGACTACCGCCTCCTCGAAGCGATGCGATTCTTCCTTTTTATCACCACATAACAATAATGATATATATAATTATATATAATTAAATAATATTTTATTTATGATATAGTGGTAATTATGGAAATATAAATATTATTTACCTTCTTTTCATAATGATTATTGAGAAATAAGAAAGTTACTCATGCGTACGTACAATCTACCGTCTCCATGATCGTAACTTTGGTTCAATTTTCATAACCATATTTCATGTTTGATTTTAAACATATAATTGATGTAAAATTTATATAATTATGTCATGGTTATAATTCTTAATATGTTTAATTAATGACCTGATTAACCATAATTGACCTATCAAAGTCAATTAAGACACATTAACCGAATATGGTCAAAACATCTGACTTAAAAATTATTGATTAAGTAATTGTACATAACTTGTTTATAAGTGAAATAAAAAAAATAATAAACTTAAAAAAGGTTCTTAATACAGTAAATAATTAACATAATTTTATTATTTAGGAAGATAGAAGAAAATCATGTCAAATTAGACTCAAGGTAAGGGATTTTCATGTCACTTTTTACATCTGTGAGATAAATTCCATATTCACTACTTCTTTTGTGTGATGTATCTATGACCCATTTTGATATATTATATCATGAATTTTTATATATTCATGTAATTTAAATGTTTTATTTGATTATTATTACATTTGGGACTTCCAATTCCTTTGTTACAATAGTTTTAAGGGAATTTCACAACTAGAAAATCCACCTATACCCACGGTTTAAAACCATGGGTATAACCCCTAAAACCGTGGGTAAAGGCTATACCCAAAATTTTCAAAATCATGGAATGTTAAGGAATAATTATATCTGTGATATATACCCATGGTTTGAAAAATTCTATACCCACGATTATTAACTGTGGGAATAGGTGTGTGGTAAATTGTCCATCATGTCAATAACCCTATACCCAAATTTCTCAAACCATGTCTATAGGATTTAAAAAAACTACCAATGGATTAGAACCCTAGATCGCCTCTTCCCAGTTGATTCACCTAACCACTACACCACATAGTATTATTCATATATAAATATATATTTACTTATATATATTTTTATAAACTATGGAAATAGGTGGAAAACCGTGGGTAAATGTTTTCCCATGGAAACTTTTTTGTTCCCATAGAAATATGTTTCTCTCATGCTTATGTGGGAAAGATACACCCATGGTTCTAAAAAACCATGGGTATAGGTCAAGGCTATACCCAAATTTTTTCAAACCATGAGTATATGTTTTAACTAAAACTTATACCCATTATTGTTTTGAGAACTGTGGGTATAGGTCATGAACCAAACCCTATACCCATGGTTTTTCAAAAACCATGGGTATATGTTGGAATTTTCAACCAATACCTACATTTTTTAAAAACTGTGGGTATAGGTTATAAACCAATACCTATACCCATGGTTTTGGAAAAAAATGGGTATAGGGTCAACTTATACCCATGGGTTGATAAAAAATCATGGGTATAGGTTCATTTTCCAGTAGTGTTTCTAGTCTCACTTTTATTTCTATGATACTTATGTAATATTCACCACTAATGAATTTTGTGTAGCATATATACATCCCCTTTGACATATAATATCATGAATTTAATTATTATAATGTTATTTAATGTTTTTTAAACATTATTACTTCACAAGGCTTATTATTTGAAATGTTTCAAAGTGGCATGAAACACTTTTGAATGTTTAAGGATTATTTTCCTCTAGAATGATTTTAATGATCTTTGAAGGGAATTTAAATTTATCAACATCAATAAACCTTGTTTTTAATTATCCTATAATGGGTATATTTTTTATTGATACCATCCTCATTATTTATTTGGATGGATTATGATTGTTTCAAAGATATTATTAAGGAACCCATTTCTTTTCCATGAGTTAATCTTATTTCAAAGAGATTATTCTGGAACCCAATTCTTTTCCATGGGTTAAAAATATTTCAAAAATATTTTTTATGGAAACCATTTCTTTTCCATGGGTTAATCACGTTTCAATGATATTTTTATAGAACCTGTTCTTTTCCATGGGTTAATCATGTTTCAAAGGGATTAACATTATACCCATTTATTTTTCATGGGTTTGTCATGTTATAAATGAATAATGATTGTTTCTATGAGTTTTATGATGGAAGTGTTTTATTATTGATATGGTACTTAAGAATTATATTAAATGGGTGATCCTGATACAAATTATTCGAATGGTTGAGCCCCATTATATCTCATTGGTGAGACTGCTATAACTTATAAGAAGGGTTGAACCCCATTACAGATCATGAAGAACAGGCGAGCCTAGTATATCTTATACAAAGGATGATACCCATTATATCTCTACAATGAATTGTGTAATGAAAATGTTGTAACTAGTATTTATGGTTATTCCAATTGAAAGGGTTTTATTAATGTGATTCTCTAAGTCACCAAAAAGATTCTTAATTGATTGTTATGAGTTTATAATGTTTCTAATGATAAATATTGATATAAAATGGATCATGATTATTGATTTTTATGTATGTGTACTTTTCCATGTTTACATATTTGATGATATAAGTATTTATGTGTATGATTTATTTTACGATTCTCTTATGCACTTTGATTTTGTCATCATACCCCTATGCTCTTATTATGCTCATTGATTATATTCAATTGTTAATTCTTATGTTTACCCTTACTGAGCATTTTATCTCACCCTTATTATGTTTCATTTTACCCAAGTTGTAAATAAATTATGTAAAAAAATTTATGTCTATAAGGTATTTCATATAGATGATGACGATGTATTAATGTTATAAAAAAAAATTTGGGTTAAGTGGTAGAAATTCTCATTTAAAGTCATGTGAATTATTTATGTAGGAATTTTTCCTAATTCTCTAAAACTATAAACCTAAAAGGTCCTCTATTTTGTAAGTGATCCAAGTTTTTATTTTGATGTTATAAGGTTTAGATGAAAAATTTGTGTCACAATTATTGGCATCAAAACCAAGAATATAATGTTATGGTTTTTAGCACAGGATATGGGATTGTGAGTTCTAGGAAATTATAGTTGGCATCAATGGACGGTTTAGATAAATTTGGAGATTAATATGTTTTCATGAGAGGTTATCTTAATATTTATGGATACCATCATAGGTATATAAGATTAAGTATGATCATAATTTTAATATCCAAGATACCCTATCTGAGGGGTTTAAGTATTAAATTTTTTTGAGGTTATTAATCAAACATTATGAGACATTTATTGGGTTTGAAGTATATATAAAACATTATTTTAATGTGAAGTATTACTTTATTTTTTTTAGTAATAAGTTTTAAGGTATTGATACCCTTTAGGGTTTATATGATCTTGGATATTTAGGTAATTATGGGAAAGTATTATCATATAGATAACCACATGATTGAAAAGTGATTTAGTGACTAAGTGAATAATGTTACTTAAAAATAATATCACCATCTTTTGGGCTTAAAATCTGGAAGGTATGAGATAACCCTTGAGGTTAAAACACTCTTTAATTTTTAGGTTATTGAGGTTATTTAGTATATTTTGTTATAAAATGATTTAGTTTAATCTTTGGGTATTAATATTAAATTTTGAAGATTATTTCTGAAGGTTTATTCATTTTTGGAATTATCTAACCATGTGATAAACATTTTGGGTTTGATTAATGTTTAGAGATAGGAGGAAGAGTTTTTTATCCCTTTTATGATTATTTAGTCTTTAAAATGTAATTTTTAGTGCATCAGAAATTGAAAATTCATCATGAATAATTATCATTTATAGAAAAGGTGAGTTTTTTGTAGAAATTGACAAAATTATAAAATTATACTCTTCAAGTAAGTATACATCCATATTCTCTTAGTATATATGGTGAATAAAACCCTTTAACTTTAGAAAAAGGACCTTGAAAGAAATTATGATGCCCCAGCCTTAAACCTTACTTAATCTTGAGTTATTACAAGATTACACATTGAGGATCTTTTCAGTTTTAGAGTTTTAGAGAATTAGATCATAAAACTTGCATTACATTCCACATTTAAACAAAGTGGTTACATAAAAGACAATATTCATTTTTCCCATCAACGGAAACATATTTAAAATAAAACATGGATTCTTTCTTGACACTTCCTTGACACTATCATCATATCATGTACCCTTCCCTTAACCTGTGAAAAACATTTCAAAAACTTGGGATGAGCATAAAAAGCTCAGTAAGGGTTATAAAAATATGGAAAGGAAACATGAGTTCATATATACATAAGAATGAAATCATAATTTAACCATAAAACATAGGCACTTTAACATACCTCATCAAATCATGAATAAATCATAGAAATTATAAGACATAAAGGTAACTTGAGGCATTCATAACATTCTTACGTAGGGAGTAACCCTCTTGGTTACGTTTGGAATACCCACCATAGTATATTCCCTAAATCTCTTCGGAGAAACCTTAAAGTTTCAATCCTTCGCGTTACCCAATGAATTGGAGAGCTATATCAGGCTCACCCGCCCTTAGTTTATCACGGAACCACCCGTCTTCATAATAATGCCCAAGAACCTCAACATAATCGTATCACATAAAACATGCATATAGGAAACATAACATTTCCACATTTCAATCATAAGATATAAATACAACACATTGATATAAAAACATTATGAAAACCATTTTGAATACCAAAACAAAAGAAAAGTAAAACATGGTATTTAGTTTTCTTTAAAAAAGGTATGGCTTGTAGAGGAAGCCGAAACTCAAATAATGGTCACAGCGGCGGAGAAGTCGTTGTCGCCGCATACGTACGACAAAAACATTCCCTTTTTTCATTTAGTAAACGCTTCGTATAAAAAAGATTCCTTTTGAATAAACATAAAAGTCAAAGGGGTTTATACACTGTATAAAAGAAGGTTGTGTATAAAACAAAATATGCCTCAATGAAAGGAGATTGAGACGAAGTCCCATACAAAGACAGTATCCTTGGATTAAGGATAAATCAATTACATAATTATGTGTGACAAATGAATACATGAAATATAAGTGGATATTAAGTGTAAAAAAATCCGAGGTTTTTCACACATATTCATAGAACGGCATATTCAAGGAGTACAAGTTTATCCCAAAGAATCAAATTTGGGTTAAGAAGTTCCCTTGCAAAAATTTGACAGCCTAACGACGTCACTACAAAATTCAGAAAATGAGTTGATGAGAGATAAAAAGGGTATCTCATATCATGGACATAAAATTTAAATCAATAAGGATATAGAAGAACATATCCCAACATAATAGTATGTGAATTAAAAGACATAACAAAGGAAGTCTTTTAAAAATAGGAGGGTGAAAGGTTCCCTTACCGACGTGGGTATCTTTCGAGACATGCACCCCGTGAAACAAGTACAATACAACATTGATGTAAATACTCATAAATGAAATTATATTACACAATGAGTAAAATAATGGGCAGTACATACACCACTCAAAGGAAATTTTTGCAAATGTAGCATAAATCTCATGGGGATAAAAGTGAGATGAAAAATCCCTTACGAAAACTCGGCAGCCTAACGACGCCACTTAAAACTTAAAAAAATGGATTGATGAGATCAAATAGGATCTCTCATCATATTAACATAAAGTTTACAGAAAGAGGAATATAAAATAACATCCCCCAACATAAAAAATATGAGCTTAAAAGAAGTGACATAAAGGAGAGTACTTAAAAATAAAGAGAGAGGTTAGATCTCTTATGAAAATTCGGCAGCCTAACGACGCCACTCAAAAATTCCAAAATGGATTGATGAGAGAGAATAGGGTCTCTCATCACATGAACATAAAAATTACAGTAAGATTAATATAAAATAACATCCCAATAACAAGAAAGATGAGCTTTAAAAGGAATGACATAAAAGAGTGTACTTAAAAAGAAAGAGAGGAGTCAGATCCCTTACCTCAAGTCCA
Source organism: Viscum album (assembly GCA_963277665.1). Lineage (NCBI taxonomy): Eukaryota > Viridiplantae > Streptophyta > Magnoliopsida > Santalales > Viscaceae > Viscum > Viscum album. The sequence goes on along the minus strand of OY728129.1, from coordinate 1,378,957,709 downwards.
ACTTGTCTTGTTCATTTCTTTATATTCCTGAATAATAAAATTTGGTCAATTTATAATTTCTTAAGGACCTCCTATAAAGATTATTATTCAGTTAATATCACATATTATAATGTTATAATAATTGTTTAATAATGTTAGTTCATATCAGACGTTTTTGCCGATGTTTGGTACATGAGTCAAAAATGAACTTGTTTGAAAAATGATTGTCCATGTAGTTATAAGTAAATAATTTCCAGATTATTATTAGTGATTAAAATATCATATATATCCATTAAATATTAATTTTATACTATTCCATATCATTTGGAGATAAAAAACGAAAAGCACCATTCATGGAGACGGTAGGCCGTACGTACGCATGAACGCTACTTTCATTTTTTTATTTTTCATATTAATGGAATTAAAAATAAATGATATATATATATTATAATTCCAGTATAATATATATGTTATATAGGTCACATATTTTCATTAATTTCATCCTTTATACATTCCATGTATTGCATGTACGAGTCACATCACTTGAGGGGGCGGTAGTCCGCACTTCCTCATACGAAATTATCGCATTTACACAACATGAAAAGAATAAATGTATGGTTTAAATATAAAATACAGAAGCATATAGTAAACATAAATACCATATATATCATATATAAAATACAGTGACATCATAATGTCCACCTTTAAAGGTGTTAAAAGAATATTGAACAATCATCGTTTCGTGAGGCAGAAAATCGCTAACCACAGAAACAGTATGTTCTTTAACCATTAGATGAAGGTGTGTGTAAGTGTAGCTCGAATAATTCTTATAACAACATCCTAGTATATTGAAGATACTGGAGTTGTTACAAAAGAGATGAATAAAAAGAGTTTAGGGGGTTGGAGAAGCAAAATAAAACAAAAGGACACAAGTGAAGACATTACCTTAAAATCGGGTAACTCCCTTTGGTTTGAGCTCAAAGGCTTCCTTGGGAAGGCTTCTGCCCAAAGTGAGGATTCAAGGAGTTATAGAGGGATGTGGAGAGAAAAAATGGGTAGGGGTTTGCCGAGCCAAAGGCTTTGGAAGTGTGGGTAAGGAGGTAGAGGTGGGGGCCTTTTATAAGAGGAGAGGAGGGGCACTCTTGGAAAGTAATGAAATGTAACTTTATTTTAAAATGAGTTTCGGATTTAAAAGGTCCAACATTGATATAATTTGAGGATAAGGTTATAAGGGTTCTAAATATACCTATCCAATAGGTTTTGGACATGTGTAGGTCATATATGTTACATTATCTTTTCATTTTATTTAAATCCTTTATTAATGAGGTAATCGCTGCATCATCATGATGTCATAAATAAATTAATTTATTTAAAGTCTAAAAATTATAAAAAAAATACTATGATGTAGAAATATTTTTAGCTTTCCAATTAATATTTATAGTAAAAAATATGACTTATATAACCCCATGTAAAAATTGTTTTAGTAAAATATTTCATGTTTGTGTCATTTTTACTTTTACATTAAATAAAAAGATATTTATGTCATTTTCCAACCAAAGTGGATCCATGGGGTCCCCAAGTTGACCCATGGATTGTCTTGGTCGGCCATGACACATCCAATGAGGGTAGGACATGTGTCTAGGTCATTCCATTTTATTAAAACATTATTCTTACTTTAAACTACACTAATTACCTCTAATCGCGATTAAAAACTTAATAAGTTACTATTCACCAAAAAATTATTTTAATCCCATTGAACCACATTTTACTTCTTAATGAAAACCATGTATGTCAGATTTTTGAAATTCAAAACACAAATATGGAAAAATTTCATTTAAACGGAAAACAAGTTTTTATAAGTACCACTTAGTGGTTTCACTATTCATCAAAAATTGAAGTTTTTCAGAAAATTACCAAAAGTTCACCCTAAGCTATATCTGATATTACGAATTCAAAAATGATGTATATTTTAAAAAATTCAAAACATGTAAGTTGCATTAATTAATTTAATAATCAATTCTCGCTGTCAAAACAAATAGGGTGTTTTTATGAAACAAAATGTATCAAAAGATTGACACTAGTTTAAGTCCGATTTCTAAGTGAAATTAATTCCAATGACCACTATTGGATTAAATGGTAAAAATATATTCTAATTTTACTTTAAAACCAATTCAAAATATAATCTAATCATATAAATAAATTATATTAAAAGTGGTTTTGAATTAAAATACAACATTTTCACTATTCATTAAAAATTGAACTTTTTCGGAAAAATATCAAAAATTTACACAAAGTAAATTTTGATGTCCCAATTCTAAAGAAGAATTTTATTTTTTCAAATATAACACATAAAATTGTCAAAAAGTGGATTTAAAAGAGGTTCGCCATCAAAAGGCGGTTAATCGACCTTTTAAAGAATTTAGAATGTTTATGCTTAAAAATTGGATTCATTCACATTTTTAATCCTATAACATTTATTGTAAAAAGTAAAAATATTTGACAAACATATATAATAATTTTGTGGTTAGTTCTGTTCATTCCTGCCATTACAAAGGCTAGGCGTTAACTACTATTTAAAATAATATTATTTTATTATTAGAGTGCAACGTAAGATTCTCAAGAAACTCGTTGTTGTGTGTTGGGTATGCCATCGAGAATATCATCCCCTTTAAAGTAATATTAATATTTTATTCACAAATATGGATATAAAAATGTCATATTCTTTATTTACCTGGGGTGTTATAGAAAATGTTATCCTATTACAATATTTTTTGTTGATATTAATGAACTTTTACACACATATTTTGTTTTTGGTTTTGTTTTTATTGACTTACTCTTGACCAAATTTTCTATTACTCTCTATTAGTCCATGGGAATTAGTTTTTTACTTCCAAATCAATCTTTTAATTTCCAACCAATGTTATCCCTATGTGGAATCATAATAATGCCTATCTTTTAGTGACCTTTATGTTTCTCACTTTCCCTTTTGAAGAAGATGTTTTATTTATTTAATTTGTATGATGTAGGTTTTAATAAATGAATTCTAAATATTTTAATCCTTTGATAACCAAGATGAATTTCGTGGGTGAAATTCATTAAAATATATTATTTAAAATTAATTTAAATTATTTAATATATTACATTACATGAAATACATAGTTTATCTTGCATCACATGAAGCAAAATTTTTATCTTGAGTTACATGAAACATCAAGTTCTTTTGATGACTTATGTTACACATAATCCTAAGTCTTACCAGACAACAATATACTGTTAATATTATTTATTTAACAAAATAGTTATCAACTAGCCATCAGAATGGTGGAAATAAATATTTTAACTAAATTATGAATATATGGTTTAGAAATTATTATATAATTAATCCTTTTGTGACCAATTAATTATAAATTAAAACAAAAACCAATTGAATATTAAGGATGTGTTTTTATGAAAATCTATTTTTATGCCCACAAAGGTGGTTTATCTTAATAGATTAAATTAATCACTATTATTGAATGATCATATTGAAATTTAAATGTTATATATTCAATAAAATGTTTTGAAATTCATCCAATATATTTTATAGGAATAATATAAAAATAAATTCAATTTCAAACATAAAAAGATTTATTTTTTCTAAAAAGTCGTTTTACCGCCTTTTAATGGAATAATTATTTTAAAACTAAAATTTAAAACTTTTATAAATTATATATAAAAAAACATCATTTTATAAATATTAATATCAAAATTTACTTTTCTTGGTTTTTTGATATTTTTCTGAGAAGTTTCATATTTTTATGAATAGTGAAAAAAACTAAATTTTAATTGAAAAATGTTTTTTATTTAATTAATTTATAAGGTTAAATTATATTTTTTAAAAAGTAAAATTAGATCAATTATACATATATTAATCCAATATAGGAAATTCGAATCATTTTTATATTTAATTTATATATACAAACTTAGTGAAATATTGAACATTTTCACTTTAAAAACCCGCTTTCATGCTACGTCTGCGGGATTAAATTTAATTTTTTTTTTAATTTATGTGATTTGAATTTGAAAAAATGGGTATAAATATTTGGAATCAGAATAATATTTCTAGTCTAATAAGGTCAACTTAAATTTTGACTGTAATAATTAGTGGAAGAAGCTAAAATTAATTAACACGATTAAGGTTAAACGGGGTTTTGCGCATGAAATGCATTTGTACTAAAATTAATTTTACACAAAAATATGATTTTTATTTAATAAATTAGACTTTATATTTATAATAATTAGGTAAAAATTATCTAATAAATCTCTTTTAATTTTATTATTAAAGGATAAATTACCTAGGTAAATTAAAAAGATACAAGTTAGTTAGTAAACATAATAAAGATAAAATTGAGTAAAATTAATGACTAAGGAAAAAATAATAAAAATGATTTTATTTATTTCTGGAATAATTTTTTATTGAAAATAATTACCCTCTACTAAATTATTTGTCATTTTGGAAGCACATGAGGTAAGGGAGACCTCCCGATAGTGTTTACGTTTTTATATTTATAAGAATGCCTCTCTACCTACACTATAAAAAGGAATTCAAACCCCCCTAAACCCATGAAAAAATAAGCTCCCAAAATACCTCCTATAATCCTATAAACCTCAACTTATGCATATTGAAAACTAAGGAAGTTCTTTTGTGCAAACCAAAAGGAGTTACTTGAAGAAGAGGTAAAGTTCTTTAATGAGCATTCTTGTTTTATTTCTTTATACACCACTTAAATTATTATTATTACATTATTATATAATAAACTAAGTATAATAAATATAATGAGTTGTTTTTATGTTTATTGATTCACCTAATCCTACACACACTTACATCAAATGGGTAATGAAATTACTATTTGTGTGTACTTTGAACTACCGCCTTACGAAAAATTGTTGTTTGTTTTTCCTTTACCACCTCTTATGGTTGGGAATTATGATGGATATACTATTTTTATATGATATATATTATATTTAAAATGTAGTAAAACATATTTAGTTATTATATAACACTTACCTTTATGCTTTCCATTTTGTGGGAATACGATAACATCGTTTGTGGATGCGTGAACTACTGCCTCCCCAAAGCAATGTGATATGTTCACACTTTTCATGGAATGTATTAAAGTTGAGTTTAAAAATAATAATAATATAAATGAAATATTTATTATTTTCAGGAAATAATTATCTATATGTATATATAATATATAATTTTATTCTTTTCATTTCACACACTGAAAAAGTGATAACGTTGTTCGTGGACGTGTGAACTATTGCCTCCACAAAGCGATGTGATTATTCCTTTTTCATCACCACATCTCAATAATGATTTATATAATTATATATAATTAAATAATATGGAATTTATGTTATATTATTCCTTATATAAATATAAAATTTACTTACCTTCTTTCCATAATGATCATTGAAAAATGGGAACGTTACTCATGTGTACGTATGACCTACCGTCTCCATGATCGCAACGTTGGTTAATTTTTCATAACGATATTTACTATTTTATTTTAAAAGTATAATTGATGTAAAATTGTAATAATTATTTTACAGTTATTATTATAGAGATTTTTAAATAATGACCACATTGACCATAGTCAACCTATCAAATTCAGTTATGACACATAAGCTAAATATGGTCAAAAAATCATAATTAAATATTATAGAATTTTTAATTGTAAATAAATTTTTTTAAGTGAAATAAAAGTAATAAAAACTTGTAAATGTTTCTTAAGAAAGTAAATAATTAAAAAAAGTTTGGTATTTAGGAAGGTAGGGGACAAGAGTGACAAATCAGACTCAAGGTAAGGGGTTTTCATCTCACTTTTTACATCTGTGAGATAGATGTCATATTCACCACTTACTTATTTTGTGTGGTATATATAATTAAAATTTTGATATATTATAGAACGAATTATTCTATATTAATGGTATTTAAATGTTTCATTTTATGATTATTATAGTTGGAGGTTTCGATTTAGATGTTACCATAATTATAAGGGGATTTCTAGTCTCACTTTAATTTCTGTGAGACTTATGCCATATTCACCACTAGTTTCTTTTGTGTAGAATATAAATAGACCCTTTGAAATATAATATCCTTAATTTATTTATTATAATTTAATTTAATATTTTTTAAACATTATTCCTTCATGGGTTTTGTGATTCAAAATGTTTCAAAGTGGTATGGGACACATTGAATGTTTAAAGATTATTTTCCTCAAGAATTTTTTAAAGATATTATAAGGGAATTTCCATTGATCAATGTCAAAAACCCTTATTGTTATTAATAATACACTAGGGATATTTGTATTGATACCATGCACATTATTTCTATGAATGTATTATGATTGTTTCAAATATATTGTTAAGGAATCCATTTCATTTACACAGGTTAATATTGTTTCAAAGAGATTGTTATGGAACCCATTTCTTTTCCATGGGTTACTCATGTTTCAGATATATTTTTTATGGAACCCATTTATTTTTCATGGGTTAATCATGTTTCAATGATATTTTTTTAGAACCCATTTCTTTTCTATGAGTTAGTCATGTTTCAAAGGGATTGACATTATACCCATTTCTTTTCCATGGATTTATTAGATTATAAATGAATAATGATTGTTTCTATGAGTTTTATATTGAAATTGTTTTATTATTGATATGGTACTTGAGAATTATTTGGAATGGGTGAGCCCAATACAACTTATATTAAGGGTTGAGCCCCATTATAGCTCAAAGGTGTTCTCGATATAGCTTATACGAAGGGTTGATCCCCATGATAGATCATGAATAGTGGGTGATCCCGATATAAATTATACAAAGGGTAATACCCATTATATCTCTTAAATGAATTGGGTAATAATAATGTTGGAAGTTAGCCATATGTTTATTCCAATTTGAAGTGTTTTTAAAGTGTTTTATGAAAGTGATGCTCCAAGTTACTAAAAAGATTTTTAATTTCTTGTTATGAGTTTATAATGTTTCTCATAATCAAGATTGATATCACATGACTCATGATTATTGATTCTGAAATATATTCCCATTTTCATGTTTTCATATTTTATTTTCCAAGTATTTATGTGTATGTGTTCCTTTATGATTCACTCACGAACTTTTATTATGTCATCATAACCTTATGCTATTATTATGATAATTGATGAAATTCAATTGTTAATGCTTATATTTATTGTTACCAAGAAGAAATACATATCATAGATGAAATAAATGGAAAACCCAAGTCTCAATATGTGTCTTTCTGGGGGAAATAATCAAGCCATATATAGTTCTTTAAACATCCCCTATGTAGGCTTTGATTCTTATATAAGGAATAAAGGGGGGTGGGGTGGGGTGGGGTTATCATAGTTGAGGCCAATATTGGAGATCTGGGAATCTCTACGTATATCATATAGATGAGAATCAAGCCATATATATTTCTTGAAAAATTAATTTCCCAAACCAATTGAGTTTCAAATGGGAGATGGGGGATTTAAAAATATTCTAGAAGATCAGTTATACATAAGACACCAAATGGTATAAGGATGAAACCATGTATCTTAAGGAAATACTCTGTATAGATATGATTCATATATAAGAGGAGAAAAGGGAAATAAAAATTTTGGTTTCTTGCAACTGGGCACAAGATTGGAGATCTAGGAATCTCTACATATCTCATATGAATGATAATCAAGCCACACGTAGTTCTTGAAATGAGGTCCCTCTGCATATTTGACTCAGACATTGGGAATAAAGGGAATCATATGCCACTAAGGAGCCATAATAACTTCAATTATGATTGCATATGGAAGCTTCTAACATCAAGTAGAGAAGACATTATCCGTATATTTTAATGTCGTGTAATGAGGACAAATGATGTCATGCAGTTTAACATAGTGCGATAAAGACAATGATGCTATGAATTTTATCGTCATGTAACATGGACACTTATGGTTGTTATGTAGTTTAAAGTCTTTCAACTAGGATATTGTGCTATGCAGTTTAGAGTCATGTAGCGAGAAAGATATGTGCAATTACACAAAGTATTTCTTCAAGAATATTGCATTAGTTGGAGTTGTAATAAACTCTCCATACATTGAGATCAAGGCATAAGATCCATTCGAGTAGACCTTATGTATGAAATAAGGTCCTTCCAACTTTGGCTCAAGATTTGGAGGTTTCTTTCATGGTATCATTGGAGTCTTGAGGACCAATACCAATTATCCTTGAATAAATGAATGGAGACGAACTTTCTTATTAAAGGCTCATGCTATTATGTTCTCATAGACTTCTAAATGGTGAAAAGTATACAGTCTTTTCTCATCTAATTTTTCAAGATCATCAAACAATTTCTGAGACTTCTCATTTTTAGAAAAATGATCAAAGATTGAAATTTTGAGTAAAGGCAATTGAATTTCAATTGGAAAAAATTCTTCTATTCCATACACTAATGAATAAGGGGTTTCTTGGGTGACATTTTGGGTAGTTGTCTGATAAACCCACAAATCATGAAAAAGTTTATCAGGACAAGATTTCTTATCTTTATCCACTATCTTATGGAGTATATTTGATAGGGTCTTATTGAAGGACTCTATCTTTCCATTGGCCACTACATGATAGTGAGATGAATGGTTATATTTGATATTGTGCTCCTGATATAACTTATTTAACTCAACATAATAGAAATTTGTTCCATTGTCCATCAATATAGTATGAGGGACACCAAATCTAGCGATGATGTTAGTTTTGACAAAATTAATAATGATTTTGGCTTAGACTTCTTTGAGAGGTATTGCCTCATCCCATTTAGATAATAAGTCATTAGCAGTAAGGATATAATTGAACTACTTAGTCATAGCTGGAGGATAAGGTCCTACTATATCCAGTCCCCATGTGGAAAATGGCCAGGAATATTTAGCTGTATGTAGTAACTTTGGGAGTTGATGAATGAAGTTGTAATGCACTTGGAAGGGATGACATTTGTTGGTGAAATATATGCAATACTATGTCATTGACGACCAGAAGCATCCAAGCATTCAGATTTGATCAGAAATCCTATGCCCAAACTATTGAGCACCACAAGATCCTAAATGTACTTCTTTCATGACAGATACAGTTTCTTCTCCATCAATACACTTAAATATGATTCCATCAAAGCCTCATTTGTAGAGTATCTTTTGGTGATTTGGACTATCATAAAGAGTAAAATTTACTGATCTTTGTTAGATCTGTTCTTTTTCAGGCCTATCTAGTGGAAGTACTCCATTTTGAAGGTATTCCTTGATGGGTGTTCTCCATCCCATGGTATAACTATATGGCTTAGAAATAGGTCTAATTTCATTAATTTCCTTCATTATAGTTTGAACTAAAGGTGATACCACATGATGATGGGATATACTGATGAATGTATCATCCCAATTTGGATATACCATGGATGTAGTTTCATTAGCCAGTGCATCATCTTGGGAATTTTGTGATTGTGGAACATAGGACAATGTCGACTCTGAGGGAAATTCATCCATTAAACCTCTTACATAATCACACAAAGGGATTAACTCTTCTTTTTTGATGGAATAATCTCCATTGATTTGTTTGATTACCAACTCTGAATCACCTTTTACTTTTAGGTGATTCACTTGAACCTGAAGTTCTAATTCCAAGCCTATGATGAGAGCTTGATATTCTATTTCATTGTTGGTACCACCTTATGACAACAAGAAAGAATAAGGAAATACTACCTTTTCTAGGGAGATAAGTACAATTCTAAACCCAATTTTTTTGAGTTTAGGATTTTCCATTCTCTTCCCTATTGGGATTCTGGAGGCACCATCAAAGTATATTTCCCATGTTTGGTAACTATCTTGAATAAAGAATACCTCTTCATCAGGAAGTTCAATATTCAATGATGTATCTTTCGAAGATGGATGTTCAGCAAGGAAGTCAGCTAGAGATTGACCCTTTATTGACTTCTATGGCACAAAATAGATATCAAACTATTTCAAAATAACTGCCCACTATGCCATACGCTCTGTAAGAATAGGACGACTAAGTATAAATTTGAGCAGGTTATTGCGAGACACCAATTGGACCTCATGATGTTGAAGGTAGTACTTGAATTTTTGAACTACAAATATTAATTCCAGGTATCACTTTTCAATACTTGAATACCAAGTTTTTGTATCAATCATAGTTCGAATGAGATAGTAAAGGTTGTTTTCATTCTCGACATCATTTTTTTGGGCAAGGAAGGAACCCAGTGATCACTCTAAAGTTGTCACATAGAGAATAATTGGTCTTCCTTCAACAGGTGGAATTAATACTGGTGAACTCAAGAGATATTTCTTAAGGGTATCAAATTCCTCTTGGTAGTCTTCAGTCCATTGATAGGTGACTCCCTTCTTCATTAATCTGGTGAAGGGTAAACACTTTCCTGCCAAATTAAAGAAAAATCACCAAATATAGGCCAAGTGTCCTTGGATTCCTCTTAATTCTTTCAAATTTATAGGAGGTGATATTCCAAGGATTGATTTTGTTTTCTCTGTGTCAACTTCGATACCATGATGTCATACAACGAAGCCGATGAACTTCCTTGAGGTTAAACTAAAATCACATTTCAAGGGGTTCATCTTCAAATTATGTTGCCAAAGTTTATTGAATATAGTATCCAGATTATTCAAGTGATTGGAACGTTGTTTGTATTTAACCACAAAATCTTCCACATAACATTTGACAAATTTCCCCAAGAAGGTTTTTAAGATATGGTGCATGGCACGTTGATATGTTGCACCTGCATTCTTTAAGTCAAATGGAATTACCTGAGAGAAAAAAACACCTTGAGGGGATGTGAAGGATGTAGATTCTCCATCCTCTGAGGCCATGTAGATTTTATTATACCTAAAGTAACCATCTATAAAGTAAAGAGCTTCATAGCCAGCTATTGCATAAATTAAAAGCTCCGTGATCAGAATTGGAAAGTCATATTTAGGACAATGCCAATTAATATATCTGAAATCAATGAAAACTCTGATTTCCCATTCTTATTTTTCACTAGGAAAATATTGTCTAGACAATTAATATATTTAACCTCCCTAACAATGTTAGACTTTATAAGCTTATCAACTTCAGCTTCAATTTTAGAGACATGAGTTGGGTGTGTTCTTCTTTCTTTCTGCTTGAATCATCAATGTTCTTATGAAAAAACCAAATGATGAGTAGCTACATCAGGATTAAGTACTGGAATTTCTGTATAATTCCAAGAAAATATATCTCGATGTTTCTTTATAAATGAAGTATACACTTCTTGCTCTTTAGGAGTAATGGATACACTAATTAGAGTGGGGCGTGGATCTTCTTCTGTACCCAGATTTATTTCTCTGAGCCCATCTACAGTGGTAGAGACACCTTCCTCAAATGCTGGAGGAGCGCCCCTGATATCTTCTTCTTCTTCTTCCTCTTCCTTACACATCAATTATTCTATTTCTACTTGCATAGTAGGTAATTAATCATAACTTTCAGAGTTATAAGAGGAGTCAGTATTTGAACATCCTGAAGAAGAGGCTACCATTTCTAACCCTACAGATGATGAAGGGTCTTCTTGGGGTAATAAAGAGGATATGATGGATTGTGAATCAACATCCTTGTCTTCCTCTAGTATTGCTAAAACTTCTTCAAATCTGATTAATGAATTAGAGACTTGCTGAAGTTCAGTGGAAGAAATTAAGACATCTCTATTTAAACTTTCACCACTGCTTGGGGAATAAAAAATTTCTCCCATGCTGCCAGGCTTGATTACCACAATTGACATTATGGAAGTTACTGGATGAATTCTTGGATTTGGGTTTACCCTTTCAATTTGATTGATAGGTAACACATAATATGTTCTCAAATGTATGAATGGGTTTGTTGGGATCTTTTCCAAGCCATTAGGAGCATTGATTTGGGTTAAATCCTTTGTCATAGACCTAGTTCCCTTCGTGTGATAAGATTTTGCCTCAATATATTGAGATTCACACATTTTTAATGAAGCCTTTTCACCATTCAATGTTCCAATTTGAACATTGAAATAGTACTTGAGACATTGATGATATGAAAAAGGTATGGATGGATGTTGATGTAGCCAATGCCTACCAAGGATAATGTTAAAGGCTGCGTCCTGATGAATAACAATTAAATTTGAATTAGACATAAGATCTTCGAACTGAGTTCTGAGTGTAATATATACTAAAGGTTCTTGCTCATTTTTATCATATCCCTGTAATATTAAAGTAGAAGGAGATAAGTCAGATTCAGTGAGGCTCAATCGACAAAGTGTATGAATAATAATGAGGTTGACTCCCAATCCATTTTTAATAAATTCTCGTTGGATGTCTATTTCATTAACCCTACTAGATAGATACAAGGGATTGATATGTCCATGTACAAAATCATTTTCATCTTCACCCGTAAAATATATAACTACTTGACATTCTGTAGGATCATTCTCTATACGGTAAACCTCAGCAATAACAACTTCAGTTTCAAACTCTTGAGGACTTTACAAAGCCTCAATAAGTGCTTCAAAAATATCTTTTGATAGATTCAAGGCATCCAAAATCGAAAACTTGGATGGTACTTGGGCTAGCTATTTCAAAACATCATACTTTTGGTCCATAGGTCTATGTTTACCAGCATGGAGATGTGGTTTTGTAGGTACCTTGGAAGTTGACACTCCTGATGTAGATGTACCCTGTGTCGAAGCAGAAGCTGGAAATACTCCTAGATTTTGTAGATTATACTAAATAGGTATATATACTTACTGAGAGGAAGATGGTGTGACCTATAATTAGTCCTCCAAAATAATCATGTCAGTACCGAACCTGTCATGCACGGAAGAATCTCATTATTCTTATTGATCCAACTGAAGGTCTCTCCCATGAGTTTTCGCCACATATACAGTTCGAGCAGGGGTAGAGTTAAAATAGTGGCATCTAGAATACCCACGTCTTCCCATGTATCCTCGAACATGGCCTCTTCCTCTGGTTCCCCAATTAGGTACATGGAACTTAGTCTTATTATAATCAAAATAACCATTGGCATAGGGATCCGTTAAGTGAATCACATTGACTAAACCAAAGATCAATTTTTAATCTAATGAATATTCTACTTAATAGGTCAGTTTTGGTTGTACCGTTTGGCGGGGCAGTGCCCGTGATTTTGAAACAGATGGCATGAAATCTTCCAAAGTCAAAGAAAACATTGTCCTTGACATGAGATCGTCTTCTTATGACTAATCTTTGTCTTTCTGACCACGTCACTTCTTTGAGGATTTAACTTTAGAGGACTGATCATTTGATGAAGGTGGTTTTTCTATGGAAGAAGTAGCAGAAGACACCATCGGTTGATTCAATTGTGTTCGTAAAATGACATGAGTTTGGTCGATCATTTTCATGATCATATGATCATCATATTTCTGAACATTTTTACTTTTTTACTTCCTTCTATTCGCCTTCTTCCTCTAGATCAGTAGTAGTAACACATGCTACTTGGGATGAAGAACTTTTCAGTTTTACTTGTCCAGATTCTACCATTTTTTGTAGGAGGTATTTGAAAACCAAAAACTCTTGAATGGGATGCCCCAACATCTGGTGAAAGGGACAATAGTTTGGAAGATCTTCATCTCCTTCTTTTTTTGGTTTCATTGGCCTTGTAAACTGAACCAAATTATTTTTCAGAGTTGATATGAAGTAACCAGGAACTTTTTCATTTTGGAAATAATAAATTTTGTTATTTAACTCCTCAAACTATTTCCACCTTTGATCTACTTGATCATCTTGACGAGCCTTTCATTGTTGCTGATGCTCGGGAGGTAGAGCTAATCGATACGATGAAGGTTTTGAAGTGGAAGTATGTACATGTGCTTTCTTAAGGGTGACTATATTAGCCTATAATTTCCCTATTCTCCTTCCCAGAGTTTATGGAATTAAATGAGTATTAGATTTAGTTTACATAATAAAATCTTCTATATTTTGAGAAATTGAAGCAAGGTCTCAAAAATATCTTGTGTATTTCATAGGGATCAGTGGTGTGAGTAACTCATCACGTAGATTTGACACAAAAATTGGCAATAACTCTTCTTGAGGGAGTTTTAGATTTAAGGAATGTGTTAATACTTTCCATCGAGCAATGAAATATAAAACTCTTTCATTTTCTCTTTTTTTGCAATTTTTAAGATAAAAAACTGTTGTATTCAGTATCATTGAGATGAATTGAAGAAGAAATTTCTGATAGAGATCTTATCCAGTAATTGAGCAAGATTTCAAACTTTTATACTAGAAAAAATCTAGTCCCTATAATGACTATACAAAACACATAAGATTTACTGCTTCTTATTGTTGAGGAGTCCCCATCATGAGATCAAAATGAGAAAAAAATGTGTTAAGTGTTGTTCTGGATCTCCCAAACCATTAAAGATTGGGAATGTGGTATTCAAAAAATTTGGTGGGGGAGGGATCAGGTCCACCCACTCAGGGTAAGCTTTCTTTTCCGGCCAAACTGGTGCATGTCATTCTTCTATAACTTCCAATCGAGTTGTTTATGCCTCAATTGTATTAATAAGCACTTGGGGAATATCAAGATGAGTTGGGACCTTTACAGGTACAACAGATGGAGCTTGAATTGGTGCAACGACCAGAAAAACCACTAGTGGTGGTGCTGCTGGTATTCTCCTTGGATAACCCACAGGGAAAGGCCTATAAGGATGTGTTTGATCCTGACCTAACTGTATACCCAATGGAGGGAATTCATTATCTGTATCTATAGTTACCACAAATAATCTTCACTGAGGAGCTCCTATAGGATGCACAAGTTGAGGATCTGCCTGAGGAGTATGTCTAGCAGAAATGTTGCTTCTAAGTAACTCTATATTGAGTCTTTTCAACTCTTTTATTTCCTCTTCTTACTGTGAAAATATTTCTTCAAGTGAAATAGATTGAAATTATCTAGTGGAAAAGTGAGATGTGATATGACCTTTACCTTCCTCCTTGTTAAATTCCTTTTAGAGGGGTGGGAGTTGGTTATTTGAGGGCATACCTAGATTTTGGGCAATCCTCTGATTTTGGGTACTCAAACCTTCTTCATTTGCTTTAGTGTGCACCATCTTATGGATACAAACTTTATCTTCTGATTCTAATGAACTAGACTCATTTTCTGGATGATTTTCTGCAATGGTGTTAATGAAATTTATGGACTCATAATGCATTTATGGAATTATATCAGTATCTTTGTAATATCATATCCTTCTATATCTTCCATGAGACTCTATTATCTTATATGCTGAATTCCTAGCAATTTTTTGGAGGATAGTTACCTGAAGGGAATACTTGGATAGTTTAGTTGTGTGTTCTGCTTGTGTCTTCTTCCCTAATTGGGAGAAAACTGACTTCCGTTGAGGAGGGAATTTCAGATGTAAAAAATTCCCCATCCTTGCAGGCTGGGGTGGCTCTTGAACTGCTATAGCTGAGATTCGCACAACTGATCTTCTGATTTTTCGAATTTTGGTTTGGACATTAGCTGGATAACATCCTATAAGCAGGAGTATTACTAAATATTATTAGATTCTTGATGCAAAAGTAACTCAATAACTTGTTTTCTGTGGTCCTGAATCTGATGAGAGCTAGTTGAGGCCTGTTCTTGAGTGTAAATTTGATTACATACAAAATCTATTGATTATAGCCAACCATGGGAAATAACATTTCATGAGACCACTTTTGGAGGGATTTTATGATTCTAGAGTGCAGTGAAATGAAATGATCCATGTGCACCCCATACTCTGATATGAACACCAGATGGGGTGTTAGAAATTAACCGGCGTAGCCTCTTTAGAGCATTGAGGCATGCACGCTGAAAGGTTCTCTGCTACTTTTCAACCTTTGGATGTCGGGAAACTGAGAGATATGAAAAGTCAATTTGTTGTTACAACCCTTATATTACCTTTACACGATTTTAATATTCATCATATGGTAATAATTTAGTTTTCAAATGACTAAAAGTCTTCTATAAGTTGAGGCAGACATCATGAATGCAATATTCTGCCACAAATTCTGGAATGTTGTATTGATAATTTTCTAAAGAAAAAAAAATGACTGGTACTTCTCCTTTAGCCAATTGTTTTCTCATGTTTTATATATCTTCATCATCTTTCACTAGAGGTTTCTCTAGTTGGTCTAAACAAAGTGGATACTTCTCAATTGTTTTATTAAAAACAATGGAATTAGTTGTTTTTCCCTCTACTGTATTGGAAGACAAATGACCCAAGGGAGGTTTGCAGAATGACCATTCCCTTAAGATGTATTCTGGTTGAGAAATTATTTCACCTATTAATGACAAGACATCAGACATGAATAGTTTTGTGTTAGCAAGTGCCTCAAGATAAGAGGGATTTCCCATTTCTACATTGTCAATTATAGAATTATCTTAACCATGAAAAATAATAATACAAAGAGAACTTTCACAGAAAATTCCATTATGAGGAGGGCCACCATGGTGGATTATAGCAAGGGATAAATCCTCTTTATCCTTGGTATTCTAGACACACAAAGGGTTTCCGTGGATCTCATCCAGAGATAGGATCTATAGATTGACCAAATTTTCATGAAGCAAGACTTCATGATGAATTATCTAATAGAGAACTTCATAATTACTGCTACTAATCCCATAATTTAGTAATTATAGGGTAGGATCTTGATATGAAACAAATAAATGTATGAGGGATTCAAGAAATCCAGCATTAAGTGGAGCCAAATTGCAGTTTGACTGTTAATTTTCCAAATGTGTTTGGTGAGATTTATTCTTATATTCTATCTTACACTTAATTGGGGCCACTTTCTAGGAGAAGTGGTTATCATGGGAAGGTGTATGTGCTTTCCTTGGAGTGGTTATAAGAACAGGATGATTACCTTCAATTGGAAAGGGTGTATGTTTTCGATCCAGTTGTCCGTATGATATGGGGGAGTATGCCCCATGGCCCTCCTAGACTGGAACAAAGGTATGTATATGCTTTGGGATGGCATGCCAATGTGTCATCCTAGGTTTGGGGATAGATTTATGTGTTTGTTTCCCTGGTATTGCTGAAGTTGTTTTTATGATATCCTGGAATGCTTCCAGAACATGGGAATGAATTTGTGTCTTCCCTTTCACCATTTATAAAATATGTTTGGTGACATCAGCATCCGGAATAGGAATATATTTCCATTCCGTATTGGGATTAGGTGTATTTTCCTGCTCCTATCCTCCTTTTCCTATCAATGGGTATTGAAAGTACTCATGTATGGGGGCAGAGAGTTGACTCTGCCCCAGATTTGTCATTAGAGATTTCCGACTTACTTATCTAGGTGCTTCTAAACGAGACTGTTGGAAGGCCTGATGAATGCTGGAAGGTGTATGTTCCTGTTGGTTTTTTCCATCAAGAAAGGTTGATTAAATTCCTTCAATACTAACAGATGATACTATTGGAAGAATTGATGATTGTAAGCAGGTGTATGTTCCTGTTTACTAGTTGCCACCACATTTGATTGGTGGACTTCTTTAAATGAATTCAAATGAGCCTACTGATTAGATAATAATTTTTAAACAGGTGTATGTGCCTGTTCATGCTACTCCACTATATTTTCTTGGTGATATTGGTGGGTTTCTTCTAGACGAGTCTTCGGGGAAGAAGAATTAGGATGGGCGAGTGTATGTTCTTGCTCATTGTTTTCCATCAAGTTAGGTTGATGGACTTCTCCAGAGGGGGAAGAGGTAAGATCTTTCTCCCTATTAACCAGACATTGTCCCTAATAGTTCATCTTGCATGCCCGAGTTTGAGAGACCTAGGTAAAATTTCCAATGGCAACACCCCCATCATGTTGGGGGTTCACTACCACACAATTTTGCTGGAGGAAATTATTGGTTGGAGTCCTTAAGAAGGACCCGTGAATCCTTGAATTTAGGAATTGAGTGACCTATTGATCCACCTCCATGTAATATGGGAGGGACTAGTTATTGGGTTCTGGGTATAAGGACCCAAAATAGTTGAAAATGGTGGTTGAGACTGTCTGCTTCTTGAACATCGGTCATCGTTGGCCAGACGATCGAGGATTGTTATTAGCCTGGAGAGACCGTCAGGCAGCCTCCAAGGTTGGGATTTCACCGTGTCGATGGTACTCACTTACTAGCACATTGAATACCCAGCATTGAAGACACCAAGTGGGTGATGATGTCCTTATAGCATATGACGATCCATCTTTAACAGCTTCTGGGGAATTCATGGGTACAAGTTTGAAGGAAGCCATTTTGGATTGAAGGGAGTTCTGAAAAAAAAACATGAAAAAAACAATAAACTCTATTAAAGAAACATCCTATAGATGGATACATATATGATTTATTCATTTTTCTGGCTTTACTTTATCAATTGATAGGGTCCTAACAGGTGGGTAACATTATTAACTTAGTTAAGGATTCACATAGGGTTTACCATTTTTGTTTTGTAGTTCCTTGAAACATGTGTTCTAGTTTTAAGAATCACTGCTTCTAGGCGATTTCTATTAGATTTATTCATGGAACCAGACACACCCAACAATTATTTATCTAAAAGGGACCTAATTTCCAAAGGCATGCATTTGTTAAGTTTTAACTTTACAATACTTAGGAAAGTTCATTGGTCGAGAAGATGGGAGGTCAGACTCATCACACCCTTTTGGGGAGAATTATTTTCTACTTAGGGACTCTATTTATAAATTTAAGATATTTCTCATGAATCATTATTAATATACCAAGTATAACATAATTTTTCCTTTTAATTTTCAATCACTTATTAACATGTGTAAAATTTAGAATCATATGTATGTATTTGAGGTTCTTCATTAATGTAGATATCCATATGTATTCGAGGTTCTCCATAAATGGTATCCTCTCATATACTATTTAGAGATTCTATTAATCATCATTATGATGATACTAGTTTTTAATACACTCAGTGGGGCACTCTAGAATTTATTTTCATCCAGGGTGATAAATTTTTGTTTTGATATTAGGATCGTACCCATAAAAAGGGGTACCTACGTATCCTTGTGAAAGGAATCAGAACCCTCATAGTTTGGTGCTTCTTAATGGGACACATCATACCTTTTAAGGTCATGTGATAAGGACCTAACTATACATTTTAATGTCATGTGGTAAGGAAATCTAAGAGAAATGTGCTTAGTAAAATATTGGTGTGGGAATTATGCTGAAGTAGGACAAGAAACTTGGAAAGGATATATGTTTCCAAGTAAGATTAGAACCTATTGGGAATATGGCCCAAGGATAACATGGTTGATTTGAATTTTTGGGTTTGAATCACAAGGAGGATTCCTATGTATCCCATGTTGATGGGAATCAAATATCATGTAGTTCGATGAGTCTCATAGGAGGGTATAGTACTTTGATAGAAATGAGTTTGGACGTACTTCGTGAAAAGGATGCCTTGGTGATTTGGGGGTTTAATTTGGGGCTTATTCTTAAGGAGGATGCCCAGATTAAGGGAATTAGGGTTGTATTCCTAAAGAGGATATCCAATGAGCTTGGTCCCTAAAAAGGATTCCTATATATCTTAGTTTGAACAGGAATTAGAGTTCTCATAGTTTAGGTGGTTGTGAAAATGTTGTAATCATGACAAATCTCGAAGCCCACATGAGTCATTCTCGGTGTGAGAAACAAAAGGGTGTCAAAGATTTAACAAAGGCACTCACACTTTTCCTCCTTCGCTAGTGGAAGAGGGTGCACCTATGGAGGCGGCAGTGGATGAGAATGAGGTGACCCAGGAAGAGGTCAAGGCAATGATCACTCCCTCTGTTCTCATCACATTGAACAAGGGTCCAATGTAATAAAGGAGTGAAGGTGAAAGAAATAGAGAGTAGTAAGAATTCAACCTCCTACTTGAAAGGTTAGGGGCTTACACCCGGATGGATGCCCTAAAATTTATCCTGGTAGGGGAGGGAGACTTTTACTTTGATTGAATGGAAAAGAAATTGTGAACCGTACCTTCCCTACCAGAGACCTGAGGTTTTGGGTCCTTGAGAAGGGAGTGGTCAGGACCCAAACCATAATACTCTAAACTAGGAAATTCCTAACACTGTTCTTGGGAGAAAGGTCCATGTGACTGCAGATATACAAATCCACAGAAACTCCATGAATCCTAACACCATTGTGAAACAAATGTAGGAAACCTCTGACTGCAGATATACAAACCCAAATAAGTGACACGCTTATGTTCCTTTCCCAAAGGTTTGATAAGTCAAGAGGTTTTTGTGGGGGTCTCTACAGAATCCCTTTCAAACAAGGAAGCCAATGAATAAGAATCCTTTCCATCAATGTCTTTGAAGAGGGATTAATGGATTGTAGACTAAAGAGAGTAGGTGAATCAAAGATGGTCACCCAAGTAGGTACTAGAGCACAAGTATGGGAACACAAGTAGGCTTGGGAGACCTGATGTTCACTTAGGAGACAAAAAACTTGGATGATAATACTTGGGAGACACTTTACTCAAGCCTTGAAGATTATTCACAGGTATTCCTAGAAGTGGGGTGCTCAAGTTCCTGTGAAAGGAATAGGTGGTGCGCAAGTGTTTCTGATTTAGGGAGGTTGTGCACTTTAGGTGTGCAAGTGTTATGGATTTAAAACACTAAAAGGACTTAAGTCCTATGATCCTCCTTCAATTCCTATACTTTAGGTGTTAAATAACTACCTTGAAAGCTTTAGAAGACTTGGGCGAAGCACTAGGGTGACCAGAGCAGCAATTAGGCTTCAGGGAAATTTGTTCATACAAATGAAGGACCCAAGGGTTTATTTATAGGAAAAAATAGGACCTTGGGAGAAATGAAATTGGGCACACAATTAGACTGCATGATAGAGGGGGCTAAACAAGTAGGTTGCGCTTCGATTCCCCCTTGGTCATACTAGGGCAATACTTTGAGGACTTAGCCAAAATAAATAACTCAATCAGCTCCAGTAAGGGGGCACACAGGTGTTTGCACGTAGGTATCTTGGGAGCCTCTTTGAGGACTTATCCAAAATAATTTCTCCATACCGTGAGGGTTGCATCCCCACACCCCCACTTGGGATCAGTGTCAGGCTTCGGTCCCAGCCCTTCGGGCCTATACCTTCACTACCGTCACTCACCCTGATGAAAACTGCAGAGTCGCACCATGAATTTTTCAAGCCCAGTTGGGTTGCGGAGAAGTTCATGGAACACATTTCATGGTGTCTACAATATCATGAAAATATGAGTGTGTTTTCTTGTTTTTGAGTATGTAACATGTGTTTGGATATAAAATGTCACTTTTAAATGAAAAAAAATAATTTTAGTCATATCTGACACACCATATGTTATATTGACATGTGGCTAATTCCTACACATCAAAAATGAATTATTTATCTTTTTCCTAAAGTATTAAGAAAATCCAAGTGTGTTTTCTCAGTTTTATGTATGTGAAATGAATTTAGAATTAAAATTTCACTTTTAAAATAAAAATATGCACTTTCAATCATACCATAAACCCCATGAATAAGATTATTTGAGGTAAATTTCTATTCATCATAAATGAATAATATATCTTCATCTTAAATTATCAAGACAATCCAAGCATGTTTACTTAGTTTAGAGTATGTGACGCACATTGTGAACTAAAATGACACTTTTAAACTGAAAAATATACTTTGAGTCATACTAACCACACTGTGTGTTAGATTGACTTGCGGTTTATTCCTACACATCAATAATTAACCATGTCTCATTATCCTAAATCATTAATTTAATTTGAGTGATATTTCTTTGTTTTGAGTAAATGATGCTTGTTTTGAACTAAAATGTAACTTTTTACTAAAAATCATGCACTTTCAGTCATATTGGACACACTGTGTGTTAGATTTATGTATGGTTAATTTCTATACACCACAAATGAATTATTGATCTTTTCCCCAATGTATTAATATAATCCAAGAAATTTAACTCAGTTTGAGTACGCGATGGATGTTGTGATTTAAAATGTCACTTTCAAATAGAAAACATGATGTTTGAGTAATACTAGGGAAATATTGTGTTAGATTTATATGGATTTTATTCCTACACATTAAAAATTAATTATGGATAGGTGTTATAAAATATCATGAGAATATGAGCGTGTTTTGAACTAAAATGTCACTTTTAAATGAAAACACACACTTTTAGTCATAAATGAACTCACAGTATATCAGATTGACTTATAGTTAATTACTACATGTCAATAATGAATAAAGAATATTTTTCATGAAGTATAATTCTATTCCAAGAACAATTTCTTAATTTTTCTATGTGACTCACATTTTTGAACTAAAATGTAACTTTTAAATTGAAAATGCACAATTGGTTAACCCTTTTTCACTAAACATCATTATTTTAACTCTAAAATGCATTCAATATTATTGTTATAAAAAAAATCATAATAAAATATAAATATAATAAATTTCACTAAAAATTATAATCAATGATAAAAAAATTTAACTACATTAGTATTAAATAAACTAACTCTTCATGATCTATACAAAAATAAAAATAAAAATAAAAACATGATATGAACACACCTCTTTATTATGTCTTAAAATATTCCAACACCACGAAATATTCCCACTCATTCTGAAACAAATATATTTCCTCTTTTGAATATGTGGTTTTTCAACATTCATGGTAGTATTAAAAAAGTGTCAATAAACAAATAGTTAATAAATATTTCAAATGAAATTGTAATTATATTTTGAAATAACTCTTTATGAATTATAAAATGTAGATGGATTATAATACCTTTCATGAATTTATAAAAATAATAATCACAATAGACGCGATTACTTTGTTTCAAACACCACAAAAACATAGAGGAAAATAAATAATTTGTTTTTATATATGCTTTGATAGTAAAATATTATTATATATACCCTAATACTTATCTAATTGTAAAAATTAATTGGATTAGTAAGACCACCCTCCACTAATACCCCTATTGGATTGGTAGTGGAGAGAATGAGTGACCCTCTAGTCTCATATCTAGTAGGCCCTAGGTTGACGACTAGCACTGAGGGAGTAAAACACTCAAATGGGGGGGGGGGTATTACCCTCAATATGAGAAAATGATTAATAGAGAAGATAAAAAACCACAAAAAGCCATAAAATTGTACAAATAAAACAAAATATCTCATATATATATTTCAATAAATACAAATAAAGCATCCAAAGTAAATACCAAAAAGAAAACCAAGGCAACGACTCCACGACAACTCTGATCAGCAAGCTAGTAATACCCAACTCAGTCCCCATAACCCTCATGGAAACCTAAAAAATAGTTTATATATGTATGTTGAGCATAAAATATATACTCAGTAAGATAACACAATGTCTCCCATTCAAATGATAAAAAGATCATATTAATGCACTAGTGAACAAACAACAGAAGCAACAAGTACCCAGACATGTCATCTTTCTATCCCAGCCTCATAATGGCTCACTCACCAAATCACACAAGTAAGTAGAAAGATAATATTAAGAAACAATCAATAAAGGAACTCTATATCCACTTACATACTAAGTTTTCTCTCTCACACTCTAACATAGAATGTTTTGTTCTACCATACCTTCTATGTCATCTCATCACCACATATCTATCCATCTCTAACATGGGTTAGATCGCAACTCTACCTATCCTAGCCTCCCATAGGGACTGTTTTCCCATGTCAACATCAATTACATTATGAACATCCCTCAAACCACTACCACATCATCACACATCCATTCATAACATTACAACCATGGAAGTAGGATATAATGAACCTGAAGGAATTTGAACTCATGACCTCCTTCCATTCATGACCTCCACTATATATATCACATCTTATCATAATTTGGAATTTACCCAGCTGTGTCATCATTATAGTCTAGGATCTTCCACAAACTATGCTATTTCTTAATACTATTGTTAAAAAAAAGCATTAAGGATGGGAAAATCAAACATCCATTCCACACCATCTAGATGCTGAGGAAAACACCCCTAGAATATCCAGGTGTATGTATGTGGTACTCGATGTGGGTGGGTTTCATATAAAAGTAACATGAAAATAAAAGTATATATACACATAAACACACACCTAGATATCACACAAGACAGACCTAAATGTTTTACATCAATACTTCATCACCTTATCCTTATCATCTACACCATACTGACATTACCACATGCTACCAACAACTAGATGAAACTAATCACATAAAAAAATCACATACAACCAACTTTCCTTTATTTTAATTATATATATATTTTTCACACTTCTTGGTTATTACATTATTGGTCACCATTTATCAATTAATTCACTTAAATTTATATTTAGCGAAAATACACTATAACTAGCCCTTTTCATTTAATTATCTTTTTTATCTAGGGTATTCATGTTTATTCAATCCATAAATTCCTTTTCTACACATGAATTTACTATCTAGATTATTAAATTCAACCATTAGTAGTTTTATTCCACTACTAATATACTACTACAATAAGGCATCACACAATAACCCATAATATATTCCACCATACTTCCTCTTCCCAAAACACATCCCACATCTTAACTGGTCATCCAAAACATCGTAAAAACCTCAAAAAGGCCACATAACAACAAGAAAAAAAACTACTACCAGTACACAACAAAAAATTACAAACTACATATTTTACCATAATTCATTTA
Organism: Viscum album; assembly: GCA_963277665.1. Taxonomy (NCBI): domain Eukaryota; kingdom Viridiplantae; phylum Streptophyta; class Magnoliopsida; order Santalales; family Viscaceae; genus Viscum; species Viscum album. Next base: position 1,378,932,938 of record OY728129.1, on the reverse strand, counting down.
CATGGAGCTTCCATATTAAATAATCTTTCTATGCATTGTTATTTTCACATAGTTCTAGGTTTACATGGGAAACTGATTCTTATCCAAAGATATGTTTTAAGACTTTAATGAGTGTTGGGTTAAAATATAAAATCAATCAATGGTTATAAATCCACAATACAGGATTATAATTCATAATATATTCAACACACACATCATAATAAGATATATGTTTTAAGAGAAAATGATCGATAATAATATTGAAATAAATAAAAAAATTAAATTGATACCCTTCCCTTTCAATTCAATTTAATCTACTTTTTTATATTTATTGGTCAATTTGAACCACCCACCAATTGGAAAAAAATCATGCCAATTGAAATAATGCATAAAATAAAAGATAAAATAGAACCGCTACCTTGAAATAAAATTCTAAAACATTCTTCATAAAAAACAGGGTAAAAGAAGATGATGTTGCTTCCGGATTATAACAAAGGTGATTTTTGGGACCAAAGTTTTTCATAGTTGGAAATAGATTGTTTTTTTTGTTGTCAATCCAAACTGGTTTGATCAAGGAGTTTTCTTGTCAAGTGATATTATGGTGCAGGTGGATTCAGTTTTAAAGGTGGTTTCATTTCCTAGTGCTTTCTAAATTTTTGGAGCTCAAAATCTAGAGGAAGGGTAAAGAATTGTGAAATATGGATTTCCAAGACCAAATCTTTAAAAATATAGGAAAATCATGGATTTATAAATGATTAGAGATTTAATAATATGTTGAGTTCTATGAAGGAAGTTGGAGTCTATTATCATGAATGTTTTAAGGTTCACTAAGGAGGTTTCACAATGAATAGATAAGGCACAAATAAAATATGGTAAGTTATGAAACTAAAAGAAGTATTGAGACTGGTAAATTTCTCACTAGATATTCACAAAGAAAATAAACTTCACAAACTTTAATAGAGAGATTCAAAAAAAGGTTGGGGTGAGCTGGAAAGGTTCACGAAAGGAGATGTCTATAAATAGGCGGCCACTCGTCTTTAGAAGCAATAGAGATATTTTTGAAAAAGGGTAAAATGGTATGATTTCATGAAGGTGATTTGTGAAGGTAATTATTTTTCAAATATTAAACTCTTAAAAAACTCAAAATTTGTGAAAATTGTGGTTATGAACTAATTAAAACTAAATCATTTTAGAAAATGGAGTTTCAAGAAGACTGGGAGATTCATGATAGCTTTTTGTTTGGAAAAGGCTAGGATCTTCCTGAAGGCTTGGAGCTTCACAAAAGTATGTGGGTTCTAAAATGTAAAAAAATATTTTAAATAGAAAGGGGGTTTCTCAAAATCTAGGATATTTGTTTAAAGTAGTGTATAACACATAGTTTTAGTGAATAGTACTTTAAAATGAAAAAAACAGGGATATTGTTCAAGAAGAGTATCGTACTAATTAGAAACATAGACTAATATAACCAATATATTGAAGTGACATTAAAATAGATAAACTGAGTAAGTATTTACCCAATTAAGTGAGCAAGGGAGAATAAAAATAAGTGATTTGAGGGAGGTCATGTAATATCCCTAAAATTATTTTTAAAGAGTTTTACCTGGAATAGAGTGACCATGACTAAACAATTTTAATCCAAAATAACTAGTGAATCTTAGTATAATTAGTTATGACTAACGCACTATCGATGTTTTCTTCGTGAATTAGCCCTTAGTGGTACACCAATTAAAATTTCCATGTATATGGGTGTTTGATAATTGCATTATTCCATTATATAGGTTTAATAGGTTCCTACCAACACAAGGAAAAGATCAGTCTCATTTAAATAAAAAATTTACACCCTAATTCACCCCTACCCTCTCAGGGTGTTCTAGGGTCCTAAAAGTGGTATCAGAGTGAATAATTTATTGGTGTTAAATTTTTCCTCTATTGTTATGAAGAATTTATTGAATGTTAGGGGAGTTCCCCTATTTGATGGATGAAATTTTCAAATTTGGAAGAATATTTTAGATCTTATCTATAATATATTGGAATGGAATTTCTCTATGACACACCTCATGATATTCTGGTCAATGATATGATAGGTCTTTTTATGACTCAAACATATAGGAAAATGCTTAATGCAGATGCCAAAGATCCAAATTATCTTACTATAACACTATCTGATCAAATTTATTTTAAGGTGATGAGTTTCACTACATCCAAGTCCATGTGGGAGAAAATGGAAATATATACAAAGGTGATAATAAAGCGAAGGATGAAAAACTTCAATTTTTGCACAATAAATTTCATGTTCTAAAAATGAATCCAGATGAAAATGTAGATAGTTTCTTTAATTGAATTACTAAAGATATTTAAGCTATTCAAGGAATTGGGGAAGAAACTAAGGATATTGACATTGTAAATAAAATCCTGATAATACTCTCACCATTGTACAATCTAAAAGTGTTATCCCATGAGAAAATATATCTATCTAATATTTCTCTTGATGATCTTCTATGTAGTCTTATGGCCCATGAAATTAGAGTCAAACTAGAAGATAAAAAATTCAACTAAGGAAATAAAATTAAAATCCATGAAAAAGATTTAAATTTATATATTTAGTGATGATGTGGATAATGAACTTCTCTATATTTTTTACAAAAAAATAAAGAGAGGAAAAAAAATTGAAGGCAAGCTTCATTTGGCTTGTTTTAATTGTGGTAAAGTAGGGTACATTACTGCTCGACTCTCAAGGAGATTCTATGATACAAAATGTGAAGCATAAGTCTTATATAGGTCTCATAGCAGGTTCATGCAAAATGGATACTTCAAATCATGAAAAAATTATAGAGAAAGAGCTTTATCTGCAAATAGGAATAAAATAATAATTATTTTTTAGAGGATTATGAATCGAAGTTTAATTTTAATATTTAAGAATCCATGATGGCTACAGTTGAATATTCAGAACCTACAAAAGATAAAGATAATAAGTTGAATGGTGTTTTATATCTCAAAGTGTAAATTGAGGTTTCTATTGGTGATATTTATATTCAAAGAACGAAAAATAAAAAGATGAGATCTTTTTTGAAAGATTCATCAGAGTATGTGGATCAGCTTTAAGTAAAGATTGATTGACTGTATGGAGAGGTAGGAGAATATTTGAAAAATCTTGAATGCTTGAAAGATGTTATGGAGTTTAAGTCCAAGATTGAAGAGCAGGAAAAAATCATCAATGAACTTAAATCGTGTCTAGAGGAAAATGCAATTATAGTTGAGGGACTTGAAGAAGAATTCATTTCTGTAAGAAGTAAACTATAAACTGAATTAAAATAAAGGGAATCAAAGAATAAATTATATTTCAGAAGTTTTTTAGATACAGAGCTTTCAAAAAGAGTTAAACATGTTTATAAATTATTAGAGAAAGACTTGAATGATAAAATATCTATGTTTATGAGAAAAATTGGCATTATCTATCATATAGAAACATCAAAATCTAGAAATGGGATGAGCCAAAGTAAAGGGAAGTAGAAATTTGTACATAAAACAAAGTTTCCTGATGTACAAACAGAAATAACTTTGAACTAAATAGATAGGAGAGAAGAAAACAATACTCAATTATCTATAGAGGACCAATGGTCAAATTCCTATTCAATAGAAGGGTATTCATAGAGGAATGGAAATGAGAAGATATTTCCTCTTATAAATTGTCAATTCTATGGATTTATAGGTTATACCAAGTCTTACTGTGAATATTCAAGAAGATATATGGATGGCGAACCACCTGGAAGTCATCAAAGGAGAATGAGACCATATCCTTCATCATATAGAAGAAATAATTTCAATGGATATTGTTTTCACTACTCAAACTTTAGCCATAAAGCTATTCATTATAGGTAGATGAAAGGTGGGAACAATAACTATAGAACTCTAAGACAAGTCAATACTAGTCAACCAAGTAGAATTGACCCTGAAAATATGTATCCTACTCTAGAAGAAGAATATGATTATGATTCAACCATGCATATTGAAAAGATATCGAAGAGGCCATCTTTTTCCTATTCTCAATCAGGTGTCTCATGGAAGGAAAAGAATAATACTGAGAAATCCAACCAGATAGAAATTACTCTCAAAGCTTCAAAGAATAGTAACACCTTGATTCTTAACAGTGAATGCTCTTCCCACATGATAATAAATGCATATTTGTTGAAAAATGTTAAGAAAAGGGTTTACAGAATAGTGAGATTCAGCAATTATGGCGCCTTAAAGATCAAAGGAAGTGAAAATATAGAATTATAAAATGATGTGATAATAAATATAGAAGTTCTCTACATGGACGAATTGTGTCACAATCATTTGAGTATAAGAAAAATCATTGACTCAAGACTGGTACTAAAATTTAATCATAAGGGATGCACCATCAAAGAAAAGACATGTAATTCTATCATGAAAGTCTACAAGACAAATGGTAATTTATACTAGGTTGATAGTAAATAAAACACTTATTTTTTAAAAATTGAAGAGAAAAACAACTTGTGGAATTAAAGGTTGGGTCACATTAATCAGGAGATCATAGAGAACATATCCAAGATGTAGGTTTTTTTCAACATTCCCAATATAAATTGTGATTGAGAAAATACATGTAATGATTGGATGAGAGGAAATATGGTTTGGAATACTTATTATTAGCTAAAAAAAGGGAATTTAATCTTCTTGATCTCATCCAAACATACGTGTGTAGTATAATAACCATGGATGGAACATATGAAGAGAGTTACCACATTATTTTATTGATTATTATAGTAGAATGGAATGTGTGATGATTATTCAGCACAAATGATAATTACTTAAATGAATGAAGGGATATATCTGAAGTGTCGAGAATGAAACTAGTCTAATAATCAATATTTTATGATCTAATAATGAAACAAAGTACAAATCCATTGAATTTGAAAATTTTCTAAAAAATATGGGATCAAGAATGAAGTGTCTTTAGTGATAACACATCATTAATATGGGGGTGGGTAATGTAGAAATTTAAATGAGAATAATATGGACGAAACTATGTTAATTGAGAGTTTTATTTCTCATCATTACTAGAAAGTGGCTATTCAAGTTGTGGTGTACACTAATAGTTGAACATGTCTATTTATAGGAGAGACCGAGACACTATATGAGATATGGAGTGGAAGGAATCCCTCACTAATGTATTTTTAGGTTTTTGGAAGTTAATGTTTCATCTGAAATAAAGAAGAAAATCAAGGAAAGTATAGAGATACTATAGATTAGTGAATGTTCCTCAGATAGTCAATGAATATTAAAGCCTAAAAATGATATAATAATCATATTAGAAATATTTTAGAGAGAAATAATGTTAAAATCATTAAGGATAAAACTCTGAATAGATCAAGGAGATTATATACTGATATGATTGAATATGAAGAAGAAAGTGGAAGAGGGACATACTCAAATAAAAAAATTGTGGAAGTCTTTCCCAACATTCAAGGCTGTCAAAATGATGATGATTCAGAAGTAGATTCCTAATATGAAACCATTGAAGAATAATCTCTATGAGAACCTCATAGGAGAAATAGAAGTGTAAAATTTGATCAATCCAACATTGTTGGGGACTGGACTACACCTTCACATACAAGGAGAATGAGGAATGGAGTACATTCTCCCCTCCCATCAATCGTGGAACCAACCTATTTTAAAGAAATATAAAAAGATTAATCATGGGTTAAAGACATGAATGAATAACTAGATCATATTGAAAAAATAGAGGAATTGAGATCTTGTTCAGATAACATAAAATAAAAATTTAGTTGGAAAAAGTGGATCTTTAAAAACAAATTCGATGAGTTAAGAAGTTCGATCAGAAATCAGGCTCTTCTATTGTGTAAAGGCTTTGCCCAGATTGAAGGAATTGATATTGAAGAAACATTTTATCCTGTTTCTCGATAAGATTCAATTATGATATTTCTAGTTATGTAAATTCAAATAGGGTCAAAATTTTAACATCTGGATGTCAAAATGACTTTCATAAATGACGTTCTTGAAGAAGAAGTCTACGTTGAATAACTAGTGTAATTTCCAATTGGTATTAATGGAAAAAGGTTTTTAGATTAAAAAAGGATCTGCATAGTCTAAAGCAGGTACCATGATCATGCTATTTTATATTGGATGCTTATATGAAGAAGCTACAATTTAAAAGAGGAGGTTTTGTCTATAATCACTATGTGAAGAATTTACAAGGAGATTAATTTATGATGCTTTTGAATGTGGATGATATTATATTTAGAGGAAGTAAGCAAGGATTAGTGGAAGAATTTTCTAATCACATGAAATCATTATTTGAAATGTCCATGATTGGTAAAATCATGTACTTTTTTGGGATATAGGTGATTCAAAATAAGGAACACACCTTCATTTATCATGAAAAGTATGCAATACAGAATCTAAATAAATTCAACATGCCTGAATCCAAAATGATATCTAATCCAACTATAGTCAAGAAAAAACATAAAAACCATGAGTATGGAAAATATTTTAATTCCGCCTTTTATAGGAGGATCATTGGACGTTTATTATATTTGACTACAACATGGAAAGATATAATCTTTGCACCATGTTTATAAGATCACTTTCAAAGTAATCCAAAGGAAGATAATTTTGCAGCAGTTAAAGGAATCATGAGGTATATTCAAGGAAATATCATTTTTAGATTATGATTTTTAGTAGAAATATATAATTAATTATCCATATTCTCTAATGCTGACTGGGCTAGATATGCGGTGGATCAAAATTCCACAAGTGGGGGATCATTATTTATTATAAAAAAATATGCAGGATAGTTGATCAAGAAACAAGAAATCACTACACTTAGTATGGATGAAGTAGATTATATCTCTATGAAAAAGGCATGCACTTAGCTACCATGGATGAAGCTGAAATATACTAATAACGGTGAAAAGGTAAACCAACTGATGTTGATACACTATAACAATAAGAGAATGATTGATCTTATAAAAAATCTGATTCAACACTCTCATACCAAACATATTAAGATCATATATCACTTAATAAAAGAAAAATTCGAACAAGGGGTGATTAAAATGGAGCACATTGGAACTAATGATCAAGTGGATTACATCCTAACTAATCCTTTGGAAGCAATAATGTTTGAGAAACATTAGTTTAACATTAGTGTTCATCCATCTCTAAATTCATGAGGAGGTTACGATTTATATTCTCTCCCCATGTGTGTGAACTATATTAATATGTTTATGGATTTGATGCAATTATATGGGGGAGATATGATCTAGGGGGATGTTTTTTATTTCATATAGTTTCTATGGGGTTATTACCAAAGGGGGAGATAGGTGAAATTCAATGAATAATAGGCTTGTAGGATCTATCGACAATGGTCTCTCAAGGAATCAAAATATCTTTTTCCACTCTTGTTTTCTACTTCTATCTTTTATCACATAGAATTAGAGTGATGTATGAGTTATTTAATTATTATCAGGTTTCTACTAAAGGATGGTGGCTTATTAAATTTACCTATAGATTATTAACAAACCTAAAGGAGGAGATTGTTACGACCAATGTTTTTCACAGATGAAAATTGATTTTTTTTATGTTTATTGTCAACACACACTGTTTTGATGAAGGGGTTTTCATTTAAATTGATATTATGGTTTAGGTGGCTTTAGTGTTGAAGTTAGGGTCATTTCCTAGTGTTTTCTAAATTTTTGGATCTCAAAATCTAGAGGAAGGGGAAATCATCATGAAATATGGATTTCCAAGATATAATAATTACAAATATAGTAAAGGAATGGATTTTGAAATGATTTTAGCCTCATGAATATGTGGAGTTTTGTAAAGGAACCTAACATATGTGTTTGTGAAGGTTTGAAGGTTCATGAAGAAGGTTTCACGATGAATTAATGAAGTAAAAATAATATATGGTAAGCTACAGGATTATGAGAAGCTTCATGAATGGGGAATTTTTCACTGGATATTTAAAAAGAAAAGGAGATTCATGAACTTGAAAGGAGATCTTGTGAAAAAATTTGGTGATATGTAAATCTTTGTGAAAGGAAATTTCTATAAATAAGAAACCACTCATCTTCAGAAGCAACTAAGAGATTTCGAAAAAGGGTGAAATGCTATAATTTCATGAAAGTTCTATGTGAGGGTAATTATTTTGAAAATATTGAACTTTTAAGGCACTGAGGATTCACAAAAATTATGGTTAATAACTAATCGTCACTAAGGAATTTTTGAAAAGGGAGTTTTGTGAAGACCATGAGCTTCATGATAGTTTTTTGTTCTGTGAAGGCTGGGAGATTTGAAAAGTATTAGAGTTTTACAAAAGTATGTTGGTTTTCTAAGGTTGAAACATATTTGAAATAAAAAGGGTTTTTTTGAAGGCTAGTAGATTCAGAAATAGTAGTTTTGAACATATGGTTTTTGTGAATAGTACTTTCAAGTGTATCAATTCAAGGATATGGTGCAAGAAGAATTTTGTTCTAATTAGGGATAAAGACTTATGTGCCCAATATATTAAAGTACACATCAAGTTGATAAAATGAGTATTAATTAACCCATGTCAGTAAGGGGGAGTCTATGAATGTGATCTGAGGAAGACATTGTGATGTCCATAAGATTCTTGTATAGGTAGTGTGCCTGAAACAAAGTGATCGTGTCTAAAAAATTGTAATCCACAATACCCAGTGAAGCTCATTGGATTCAGGTATGACCATTGAACTATCAAAGTATGCTCCTTGGACTATCCCTTAGTGGTGAACCAAGTAAAACAATTGTGTTGTGTTTCTATTTCTACATATGGGTGTTTGATAATTGCATGATTCCATCAGAAATGTTTAATAGGTTACTACCAATATAGGGACAAGATCTGTATCATTTAAAGAAAAAGTTGACACCTTGATTCACCCCTCCCCTCTTAGAATTTTCTAGGGTCCTAAAGTAAGGTATTGATCAATATTAAAACACTTTCATAGAAAGAAGGGATTTAAAATAGAAACAAGATCCTACATGAAATACAAAACACTACTGCAGAAAATAGAGAGGGAACTGAGATGTTGGACACTCTTGGAATCAAGAGCAGGAAGAATCCAAGTGAAATAAAAAAACTCTCAAGGTTTAAGAACAAATTTTAATTTCATCTAGAATCAAAATAAATAATAAAAGGCTTTAATGGAGTAAATCCCATACTTTTAAGATGCTAGATATAGTTCCTCAAATATCCCATAAGGGTCATGGAAGTCTAATTTTTATTTTGTGTATATTAAATTCTGTTTCATTTAAAACAATTGTAATGAAACATTTAAAATCACTAAGTTTAAGGGGTTCAAATATTATGTTAAATCCCTATAAAAAATATTTTAAAAAATTTATTTAATATTAAAATTCATCATTATATGTTAAAATAATTTTTACATCATTTTGGAAAAAAATTCTATTTAAAAAAAACTAGAAATTTTGAAATCTATTGGACCGAATATGAAGAGATCAACCATGAGAAGGGGTATACCATGAGAAAAAAATGATCAATCGTACAAATGAAAAAATCAATCATGAGAACAAAATATTGATTGTATGAAGGAAAATATCGATCATGAGAAAAAACTGATCAAAAATGTGAAGGAAAAGATCGACTGTGTGAAGGATAAGATCAACCATGAAAAGGAAGGTATTGACTATGAGAACAAACTAATATACCATGAAATGGAATGAATTAGCTGTGACAATAAACTTATCAATCTTTTAATGGAATAGATTGAACATACAAAGTAATATATCAACCTTTCAAACAAAATTTTGACCATGCAAACAAACTATAGACCATGTGAACAAACTATAAACCATGAAAAGGAATATATTGACCATGTGAAAAAACTATAAACTATCTGAAGGATCAATTTGACTATAAGAACAAAATATCAATCATGTAAAGGAACAAATTAACCATGAGAACAAACTAAATTATTATGAGAAGGAAATATCTACTGTGCGAAAAACCTATCGACTGTGCGAATACAATCAGAAATTTAAGGGGGGAATAAGACTCCCCAAAACCCATTCATAACATAATAACTCATAAAAACTCAAAGGAAATGATTTAGGAACCCTGCTCATTACATCAGATACCTCTCAAACAATTCTCATAATTGATAATCAAAATATAACTTGGAAGAAATAGAAAAAGTAGGTTCATACAATCATCCATGAGATACCATTAAAGGAACTCACTATACCAAAAACAAAACCACACATGGGTGGAATAAAAAACATTTACAAGAGACATCACAATAAATTAATAGAGTAAATATCATATAAATCATAATGTTAAACACATCCTCTCTATAAAAGGAAACAATAGAATCAAAACAACTAGAAATATCGACCATTGAAAAACATAGGGTATTGGGCACATATTTTCAAATCTTGATCCAAAGTAATCTAATCCACTCCATTATGCCTCTATAACAAACATACCATGGAAATAACTCTCCCATGTATTACCTTCTACTGATGATCTTGGATCTCAATTTACCACTATAAAAATATCACGCCGCCCTCAATATCCAAGTCTACCCAATCAATGTCATGAGAGTTATCGTGAAGATAATGATGTCATTGGGACACGTGGAAGATGTTGTGAACTCTGTCAAGACATGATGGGAGTTCCAACTAATAAGACATCTCACCAACCCATTCCAACACCTAAAAAGGCCTAATGAACCTGGGATAAATATTACTCCCTCAACCAAACCTATGCTACCCTTGATGAGGGGAAACCTTAAAAAACACATGGTATCTGGCCTCAAACTCTAGGGGCCTCCTCTTATGATATTCATAGGCATTTTGGAATTCCTATTTACTTTAATCCTTTCTTCAACCACCTATACTTTTTTTATTCTCTTTAATAGTTTAGGAACAAGGCTATTGGCTCCCCAACCTCAGTCTAGCATAATAGAGAATGACATTGCTTCATATACAACACATAAAAATGATCCATACCAATGGATGAGAAATAAATACTATTTTTGGTAAACTAAACTAATGTTAGATGGTTCACCCATGTTCTGACAAAGTCCAAGACATAATATCACAACATATCCGATAATGTCAAGATGTTCTACTATGTCTTCACATCTTCCTGAGGATAAAAAGAAGTGATATGGAGTAAATGACTTCTAAAATCATACTACAGTCCTCTAAAAACTTGTGAGGTAAAACAAACATATCGGTCAGACATAATTTTCCTTGATACCCCATGTAGTCTCACAACATCATCCGTGTACTACCTTTCCAAAGTATCTACAACACCTGACTCCCCAAACTCTAGAAAGTGGGAAACTTCATTAGTCAGACCACAATTACACAAATGGAATCACAATATCACTAGGATCGGGGTAACCTAATGAATAAATCTATCAATATTTCCCACCAATTACACCCCAGGACATCCAAGGGCTACAAAAAACCACTAGAATCATGGTTCTATACTTTCACCTATTGAAAAACTAGACACCATGCTATAAATCCCACCATCAACCGCTTCATTATAGGCCATCAAAACTACCTCCTTAAACTATGGTACATATTGGATAAACCAAGGAACACTAATAAGAGTGAGATATTAAATTCATAAATAACTACCACACACGCGGCCAATATAATGAAAAATATACCTTGAAATGGAATCTGGTTCTGATCATCCTCTGACCACCCCCCTAGATCATCAATATAATTGACATGGTCTTATATCACTTCCACCTTTGAGTCTCCCCACTGAGACTTATCCATACAATAAATCATATATTATTCTACTATAATTTGATAGAGTCAACCTATTCCACTAACTTCTTACATAATGATATGCATCACTACAATCTATTACACAAATATCTAGACATCCTTAGTCTCCTGAAACCATCTCCTCGTGAGTTCCAGCTTAGTGATTTAGGAACTAAATTCCCCTTTTATGGGGTTTAGGATATATCAAAATCATAATACTAGAGAAACTCTATCCACCATAATTGATGATGGTTCAAATCCCACTAATAGAAAATATAACTCAAACTCTTGTGGTTTTTGAAGAACACAAAGCACTATCCAATGAGGCAATTTAATAAAAAATTAAGAGAAGACACCACTATTACCAACTCTAAGCCAAGAGTGGAATAGTTATGCTCATGGGGATGAAACTAAATAGACCCATAAGAGATTACTTACCTTCACAGCATCAAGAAACATCAAAATCCTAGTTGGGAAGCATCACAAAATACTTCTAACATCACCCTTTACTCTCGCAAACAAAGCATAGGGGCACTAACAAACCACTCCTTCAGGTAGTTGAAATATACCTGACACTGTTCAGTATAGATGTATGCATAATCTTTCTTGGTAAAGGTTGTTAATGTAGATATAATCTAAGATGGTTTAGACAAAACCACTATTAATATCCAAAAGGGATAAGTAAGTTTCTATCCTCTTCCATATTCTTGGGTATTTCCCAAGAAACAACTACCTAGATCTTTGATGGGTCCAAGGACACACCCTATCGAGATACCACATGTTCAAGGAAATGAACCTACCATGTACAAAACCTTCACTTGTATAGATTTATGTATATTTGATGATGTTAATGAACTTTTAGTAAAAATATGAGATTCCCAACATGATCCTCCTCTAACCTTGAGAAAATAAGGATTCTATTAATGAACATAATTATTAATTGGTCTAGGAACTCAAAAAATTCAGAGTTCATGATCCCTATGAAAAAAACTAGTTTATTCATGACACCAAACTACATGAAAAAAAATTCAAAAGTGTCAATATCTACACCATAAGTTAGTATTTAGGATGTCTCCCTCCTTCACCCTTAGTTGGTGATATCCATACCATAGTTAGATATTTAAAAACTAATAGGCCCCCTTCAATTGGTCGAGCATATTTTATATTCTTATAAGAGGGTAACAATTCTTGAATATCACTTGATCCAACTTCTAGTAGTCCAATCAAAACCTCATATTACCATCCACCTTCTTGGATAACAACACTAGAGAACCCCAAGGAGATACACTAGGCCTGATGAAGCCCTTCTACTACAAATCATCGATATGGATTATAAAATAAAATAGCTCCATGGGTTCCATTTGATAAGAATCTATTGAAATTGGAGGGGAAACTAGTAGTAAATATATCCCAAAATCGACATCACATCAATGGGGAAGTGTTACAACCTCATCCAAGAATACATCAAGAAACTCTTTTAAATATTTGGGGATCTATGAAGATGGGTTCTCTACTGAAAACTCTACTACAAGTGATAGAATAGGATTCACACACCTTCCACCCATTTAATAGCTTTTCTCACAAATGAACACCAGTCATGGACCTACACATTGAAAAAATGACTCACCTATTAAAAAAATAAACAGTTACACATATAGAGTACAACCAATACATGATAATTATTAAATCCTATAGTTTCATATGTAATAAAAAGAAACTCACCACTGAATTATACTTCCCCATTATCAGCCTACATCTCCTTTACACATCAAACAAGAACTCATGATCTCCAACTGAAATATATAACACTAGAGGAACTAGAATCTTCTCCACCTCCAGTACAAATGCATGAAATGAATTCTATGAAACAAAGGAGTGTGAATATATAGAATCAACCAAAGTAAAAACTAAGGTAGATGATAAATTGATTGTACCTTGAACAGAATCCAATACCTCTAGATTAAGCACCTTTTATCTCCTCTACCTCACTACAATGATTTACATAATCAGGTTCTGGACTAGGTCCCTATTAACGAGGACCATTGTGGTGCTAAACTCTACCAACATCATTTCTTATCAGTTTCTAGACAAACAATATAGGCCTCTACTGTTTCTTCTTATACTAGAGAGGGGACTGACCACCCATACAAAACCAAAATTCTTGAGAATTTGGGCATTGAACATAATGGTGACCATAATCTTTATAGAAAAAACCTGAAAAAATAAATCTCCTAGCAGATGCTCTAGAACCACCGACCCCAATTTTTTTTGGAATATATTGTTACGATCAACTCCCTTCTGATTAAAACCCTGATTTATATGATATAGAAAATCCTTCACTTGAAGATTTACTCCTCAAGAATCTTGTCTAACCTCCATCACGAGGCAATCCTCCCAAATAGTGAATCCACTCGATTACTTCTACCTTATTTCTACCTTTAGATATATAGGAAGCATAAAAGGGATAACTATATATTTGATCACTATATAGAGTTCCTCCTAAATACATCATTCCCTAGACTCATCATTTATAAAAATATTTGGAGTAAAATATATGAGTTCCTTATACATGATCTTGGGATTTCACATTATAAGGATCCCTTATTAAAGGGAGAGAATATCCTTCCTATTTTCTTCCTTTATCATTGAAAAAAAGAACTTGAAATGAAACTCCTTTTAGAATTCAATTCAAGAAACATCTTCCTCCTTTCAGACTCCAAGGTACAATGTCCACCACCATCATACTACCCCACATCTGATTAATATTCAATGAAACCCAATACTCTTCCGGACCAAAATTTGACTAAAGTAAATATCCAAATCCTTCAAGAAACTCTTTGTCTATAGATAAAAAAACTCACCCCATACTTTTATAGGTCTTGACATTGGAAATCATGAAACTCCATAGTCCACATCTTATACTCCTCTATCAGATTGAAACTCCAATGATCAATTGGATTAACCTACCGAACCACTATATCCTTAACTATGTATGGATAATGACCAAGATCTATATTTTAAAGAAAAAGGGAAGGAATAATAATCTTGGTAGCATGGAATTTATTTATATTATTTAATTAATTTAATTTTAATTCATGAAAACACCCCATTAAATCACAAATAAAAATAAACATGATATATACACCTCCCCTAGGTCTCTACCCCGCAATCAACATTATCTCATTTAAGATGTTCGGTAAGATTAAGTTACTTGTTTCGGATTATAGGGGACCTATACACTTATGTACCAACTGGTATCCTTTACTACATCACAAACTAAATCCAACTAACGATGTTTCCCTACCATCCCCACACAATCCTCACTATTTACTAACTCCAAACTCCAACATATATCTCAACCAAAATATTTGATAGAAATCTACCCTGACCCCCTCCATTGGTACCCCTTTTGGGATGGTAGTAAAGAGAAGGAGTGAAGCCTAAGTCCCACCTCTCGCAGGCCCCGGTTGTCGACTAACACCGAGGAAGAAAACATATAAAATAAGAAACATTACCTATAATATGAGAAAAAGTATTGAGAGAGAAGATAAATGACTACTAAAAACTATTTCACACTATATAAATAAACCAAATCATCCCACATGTGAATTTTAATAAATAAAAATAATGTCACAAAATTAAATACCAAAAATAAAAATAAGGAATCAACTCGACAACCACTCCAATTTATATTCGAGTAATGCCTAACATGTTCCTATCAACCCTCTTAGAAACCTAAAAAACAATTTATATATGTAGGTTGATAATAACATGTATACTCAATAGGATCATACCCAAGGTCTCATGTGAAAATGTTAAAATATAATACTAATGAACTAGTGAACAAACTACATAACCAAAAATTACCAAGTTATGTCATCTATCAATCCCAACATCACCATAAATCACTCACCAAATAACACAAGAATTTAGAAAGATTATACCAAGAAAACATCTAAAAAGGAATCCCACATCCAATTTTTGATTGAGTTTCCAATCTCAATCCCAAACATTTAACATTTTTTCCCATACCTTCCATGACGTCTCATTACCATATATCAAGTCATTTATTATGTGGATCAGGTTATAACCCTACCTAACCTAGCCTCCTATAGGGCCCAACATCCCATGCTAGAATCAATTTCATTATGCATATATCTTACTCCACAAATGTATAATTCAAAAACCACTAGGAAAATTAAAACATGGGTAGTAGGGTATCATAAAAATAAAGGTCATCAACCTCATTATCTCTTATTAACATCCATAACCCCTAATACATATCACATCCTATCATCATCAATTACCACGCAAACTGTATCATCATTAAGGAATAATATCCACCACCAACTATTTCATTTTTTGATACTACTAACTAAGGAATAGTAGGGAAGAGAGTGAAATATGACATCCAATCCTCACTATTTGGATTTTGGGGGGAAAACATGCCCATAATATCTGGGTTTCAGAACATGGTACTTGATGTGGGTGGGGGTGTGTATTGAAGTAAAATGAAAATACATGTATATATATACATAGAAATCACACAATATTATCTTAAAGGTTTCACATCAATACTTCATCATCTTCACCATATCATCTACACCATATTAATGTTACTATATGATTACACCAAATATATACAACTCCCCACATAAATCAACCACACATAACCCAAATTACTTTATTTCAATTAAAAATTTATCAAACTTTACATGTTATTACATTACCAATAAATTCTCATTAATTAAGTCTCATAACTTAATATTTATTAACAAACCATTATAGCCAATATTTTCATTTAATTATCATTTATGTCCAGGAAATTCCTGTTTATTCAACCATTAATTCATTTTCCACATAGAAATTTAAAACTCACATGAATAAATTACACCATTTAAATTTTTATTCCACTACTACTAGACTAATTCAATAAGGAATCAGACAAAAAACCATCATATCTACCACCATACTTCCACTTCCTGTAACACATCTCACAACTAAACTAGCCTCCCACAATATTTTACACACCCTATAAAGGACTCACCACCACAAGGACAACAAAAAACATACTAGAAACACATAACAATATATTACAAACCACATATTTTACTATGATTCATTTACATGGGGATTCTACATTAAATAATCTTATTATTCATGGTAATTTTTACACAATTACAATTTTTCATGGGTGTTTTCCTATACTTCCATTGGGTTATGAAACTGATTCAATTTTTCTTCTAGAGTGGTACATGTTCTTGAATTGGTCATGACCCCTCCATTGTGGTTTCCCCATATTCCCACATTCCGAAGGAGGGAGACTTCTACCACCACGGTTGATGATGTTAGATCCTTGATTGGAATGATATGATGGGATGCTAGCTCCTCCTTTCACAGATTCCTCCTTAGAGTTTGTTTCCTAGTTTAGGTCTCCCTTATATAATTAAAACATGTTAATGAATCTCATTCCCAATTCTATCTCGAAGTGGAATCCCGTTAATTAAACTATTTGTTATCATGATAGGTAAGCTACTTGAAGTCAGATATAATAATGATGTTGGTAATGTATAGCATCTTTGTATGTTGGGAGTGTTGGTAATTTGTAAAATAATTCCTCATTTTATGTTGAGGGCATCTCATTTATGAGGCATCTTTAGTGTAAAACCCAAGGCATCCTCTGTCTGTTATTGGAAAACTTACACCGGGGGAATAATGAATCCAAGTCTTGTTTCCTCAATCATCTCATACTCATTGGATTGTGAGAATCACATTTATTATTAGTTATTTTAGGAATATAATTCTCATAATTCTGAGAAACTTATTCTCATTGCATAGCTCTTCCTAGGATCATCACATAAAGAATCACATGCTTGTCACATGAGGTAGAGATTCTAATGCATCATAAGGGGTCATAGGTTTAAAGTTAAGTGAGGTAAATTCATATATTTAGAGACCAGTGTAGAATATCCTTCATAATATCATTACATATGGGTTGATCACATGTTTAAAGTATTTTCTGAATGTTTCGTATACATTCTCATCATTTATCGGGCCAAATATATGTTATTATCACACAGAGATACTGAATTCTAGTGGGGAACTCTAATTTGGGTGGTGAAAAGTCAAGTGAGGTTTTGGGGGAATGATCACACTTTGGGATTATCTCCTCCTAGGGTAAAGATATAGATATTTATTGTGATGTTGGGACTAAACCATAGGGAGGCATCTAACATACCCTATTATGAGATAGGGATAAAAAATACATAGTTTTAATGTTCAATTTATGGTCATATGACACAACCGGTCCATTTAGTTTAACACTGTGTGGTAAGGATTCTTGTGTTGTGGAAGGAGAAATAATAAGGGATAGTGTGGGGCTTTTTCATAGAGGTTTCCTAGGTTCCACTAAGAAGTAATGATGGTATGAGTGTGGTTTATGCATGAAAGATTTCTGGGTATTCAATGTATCATATCATGCTTATTACATGAGTAATATCACGCTTGATACATGAAGAATCCTCCATTTATCAGACATTTCATCCCATGTTCATTGCATGGGGTGAGGCTTTCAATTTAGCATCATGTGATGAGGACATTGTTGTGAAGTTTAACATCATGTGACTAGTATGTTAGTGCTATACTGTTTAAAGTATTACTACTTAGACATTTTTTTGATGGTTATTCATAGGTATTACCATTCCTAATTATGGTATTAGAAGAGAAGGATATGATAATTCAACATTCCCTCATAAAAGAAAAAATAAGTTGGATCCCCTTAGTGGGGAAACTATAGGGGATTACATTTCTACTATGTAGGTTATTTTGGATATCAAACGGTGTATACATTTCCTGATTCATGAGGCAGATAGGGGTATCGAGTATAGGGTTCTTATTATTGAGAATGATACTTCATAAACCATTCTTGGAGTAAAGGTTCTAGGCATGAGGGTTAATGATACTAGTTATGTATATGGTTGAGAAATGAGTAAACACCTCTTAGATAAGAACAAGACCCATGGGAAATCAACTTTCACAAAGCTATGTATACTAAAAAGAGGTATCATATAGGGCCCTGTGAGGTGGGTTTCATAATGTCTGTGGGGTTATCAAAGGTGGGATTTATGATGTTGAGGCCTTTTTAAAACATGAATTCCTAACCTAAGTCTGATGTCTTGGTTCTCATGGGAGAGGTTTTATGAAATATAGAGGTCTCACAGAACCGTATGGGGAATAAGGTATATGCCTATATTATAGAGAATGTGATATTTAATGTAAGTTATATAAACCATGATCTTATTTTCTAAAGGACTCATGGGAGTTCACTCACAAAATATAGCTACCTATATGAACCCATAAGTTCTTTGGTTCATGAAGGTTAGAGTTTCGTGAATCGCGAGCTCCGAGTGGAAGTCCAAAGGCTATATCCCCTTTAAATGAGGGGTGAATAGGTTATTTATTTCCTCCCCAAATATTTATACATACATTGTAAAAAATATTACTATATTCACATAATATAAAGTTTTATGGAACTCTGATGATTTTCGAAAAACCCTGTTTTTTTGGTGAAGGATAGATCTTTCATGAATCTAACCCCTTGGGTTGGTTTTAATCCAATTTCATTCTGGATTTTCCTTGAATCATCTGTGAAATCCTCACCATATCCTATTAATCGTGTTTTTTAGGGTTAATAAATCTTCCCTCAGAATGGGGGATGACATGGGAGATGAGGATCAAATTATGAGGCCAAAACACCAAAATCCAGTGACTTGGGTGGCCTGGTTTGTGAAACTCGGCCCACCATTAGCCTATAAAAAGGGGAAGGGGTATCAAGGGGACTATGATATTATCATGAAAGATCAGACAATCCTATATTTTCATGAAATTTAAAACCTTTATGAGAATTATTTGATCAAGATCCTTGGCATTCATGATACTTTCAATCTCCGTGAACAAAAATTCAGTGAGTTCGTTTCAGTGCATACATATTTAATGAAGTAAATATTTCACAAAGGCTAGAATTTTGTGAAAATTTCTCTCATGAACTAGACTTTATAAAATTTCAAAGTCTATAAGATGGCTACTGAAGGTGCCAAAGCTACTAATTTTTTGAGGAGGGAGATGGTCAAGAACATTATGAATGAAGAGAGCTTAAAAACTATGTCGGAGAATTAAAATATCAATAGTGTTAATAGAAGACTAGAGAGATTATATACTCTACCATAGGCTATTGTTTTATGGGTTCTGAATGAGGGGAAACATTGAAATCCCTAGTGCCAATTGAGACACTCCGACTTACTGGTTGGAGAGTTCTTTGAGACTATATTAGTGGGACATGTATGCCGATGGTAATTGCATAAAGGACTATGCTTCCATAAAAACTCATTATCTCTAGAATCCCATAAAAGTGATCAATAAAGGAGAGAAAATTATCGAAACCTCTAACCCATATTATGGGAGTATCTTGAAGGCAGGCTTGACATACCACCTCTAGGGTTGGGCTGAAGAGTGGGATCTATGCTAGGGAATAAATTTAATTTATGAGTGGGTATGGGACTACTGGGTCTATCATTTGTGAGATGAATTTGAGGAGATGAATAGGGTTGTGATATATGAAGTAGTATGGTGATCCTAGTTCCACATTTACAGCCACCTGGACATCATTCCAGAGCTACTGAGAAGGTGTCCGCTATACACCAAAAGATTCCATATTCACCACATAGAGGTTTTCATCAGTTTGTGGTACCTCTACTGAATTGGTGGGATCCCCATCCAAGGAGATATGTATGATGAATTTATCCCCTTATAGAATGCATGAGAAGATCATGAACATATTCTAGTGATCATGAATTCTTTACATGGAATAATGCAAGTGTAGCATAATCCTAGGATAAAGGACTAGTTAATCAAATAATGGTTCATTCTTTTATTGAATGAACCCAATATTAGGTTTCAAGGGGTATCTTTTTAGTTCCCGAGGTAAACATATCACAAGAAGGATGGGTGATATTGGGTGTACCTAGAGGTGATCTGTTTCCACTTATGGAGGCATAGCATGAAATCCCATTCCTATGGGTCTAGGTTAGTGGGATTCATCATTATGATTCTTTATGAGTGGATTATCCCTGTTCATGATGCATATTGGGGGTGAACCTAATCAAATTTGTTATGAAAACAATATTATCAATGGGTTATCACATAAAACTTATAGTGATAGTGTTTCAAAGGCTCTATAGGGTGTTGAGGAACATTAGCAGGAGGAAAACCACCTTTAATGTGTGTGTCCCATTTTTTTTATTTTATGATAATATTTCATCACACAAGGGGGGTATGAGTATCAGAACCTCATATATTCTTCCTTAAAGAACAAATTTCTGATCATCAATGTTGAATAACATTGTGATTTACCCTCATCAGAAGGACACAACTAGAAAAATGGGATATTTCCACTGATCTATAGCCACAAATTTTAAAATTGTGGCTATAGGTAGAATATATCCATAGTTTTATAAAACTATGGCCACAACAGTTTTTGTCATAGCCTATTTCCACAGTTTTCAAAACCATGGCTTTAGGTCTCCCACACTTTCATGGGAGAAAATTTTTCCTACCAAAAAAATAGTAGGAACCTCTATTTCCACAATATTCAATCTATTCCCATGGTTTTTAATAATATATATAACATAATATATATATATATATATACCTGAAGTCATCAGTGGTGTAGTGGTTAGGAGTCTAAAATTTAAGGGTGAGGTGTAGGGATCAAATATGGCCAACGACATATTTTTTTTAGGCTATAGAAACAGTTTACTGAAGTTATAGCCACAATTTTCTACCATGACAATAGAATCTATGGCCATAGTTTAAAGCATTTCTATAAGACAACTTCCATGGTTGAAAACTTCAAGATCTATTTCCACAATTTAGAAAACTATGTCAATAGCTACCTATTTCCTTGTTTTAAACTACAGTAATAGGTTAGACCATATTTCCATGATAATAACGCCCACAGTTGGAAAAAACTGTGGTGGTAGGATACAACCATAGTTTTGGGCCCTATTGTCATGATTTCCAACCATGTCAATAGCCCTTTTTTCTAGTTGTGTCAGAGTCCTCAAGAGGGTGGGACTGTTGAAGTAATTTATCTTTCATCCACCCCCTCCCAATAGGTAAAATAAAAAATGGTGGCATGGGGACAACATATCATCAATCATACCTTACAACCATTTGAGGTGGGGTACATATGACACATGTATACTATAAGGTGGTTTGAAATCCGTACACCCCATACTAGTTCACTCACCAATTTCACTATCTCCATAGGCTGACATTGAATGCGAACATGGGGGTGCACTTAGAATTCCACATGATGGTACAGCGATATATGTGGAACATGTTTTCATGATATGGAAACAAATAAAGGATAAAGATGATGCTAAGATATGCTTTGTTTAGGATATTTTAAAACTATACATAAAATTTGTGAATTTGTGAAGATATTAAAATGGAAAGTCATCTAGGAGGACTCCAAGGAAGTCAACCAACCATGTGTTTAGGGGCATGCTAAAGTGGGGGGAGAACTCCAATGAATAAGAGGTGGAGTAGCCAAGTTAGCAGTGGTTGTAGCTCATGTACTAGTATGGGGTGTAGATCCTAAGGGATCCACAATTGAGGGACCAAGGCTCCCAATAAAATGACTTTGGGATGAGGGTGAATCTTCTAGAGTAGGTCCAAGGAAAAATTATGTGGCTATGAGGAAGATCTTGTGCATTGTGGTGTAGGTTCCTAAAGATGCAGTCTTTCTCAATGCCTGGGACCACTGTGATATGTTCTTACAATTTGAATTTACTCAGGTGAAATGGATACAATGCTATAATGATGATATTTTCCTTCATAAATAATCAAAAACTAGGAAAGTTTTATATCTCTCTGGTTGGAGGTCATGATCTATATGTATGGTCTTGAGTATACAATACACTCCCATGGTGTGGTGTGACCCATGACTGTTTGGGTGACATTACTACTAGAAATTCCCTCTCATAGTGATATTCCTAAGTGTTTATTGTTTTAAGGCATTTAGGGGGAGTAACTTGATGATAAATATTCCTGGGGAAGTGATGTATATAAGGAATCCACCATGTAATAAGTCCATACCACTAATGAGGTAAGTCTCTAGATTTTAGAATTGATCCAATTGACAATAATTTAGGTTTCTATCTTGTTTACCTTGATTTGTATAGGAATAAATGGTATTGAGGATGGAGAGATTCATGATAAATATCCAAGGGAGTATTAGAAATCCCAAGTCCTTGAGGTTGAAAGAGTAGTGCCTCCCTCTAACTCTGCAGTCGAATATGGAAAATCTTGCACTACTGAAGCAGTGCCTATGATTGAGGTTAATGATCAACCATCCTAGGGATCATATATTAATTATTTATCCCTTACATTATTTAATTTTTATTTCAATTTTACATACCCTTATAACCTATATTGATATATTTTTTCCCTCATAGAAGTGTAAGGGTGTCTGGCCACTGATAGGCCACTAGCTTCCACTGAAGTTCTAATAGATGTTGAAATATCATCATTAATAGAGCCTATATTGAGCACCCAAATGATTGATTTTTTGGCCTATGTGTTAGCCAAATTCATCCATATTCCAACAACTGGGTTTGATCCTAATGGTTCTATAAGGGTATCTACCCTCGAGAATGGTTGAAAATTTAACCTCACTACTCTCTGTGCCACCTATAAGTATTTCCTTCTTAGTCCATTTTTCTTAACCGACCATGAGTTGGAACTTACTAACCTTTCATCCCAATGAAATTATTTCCTACATTGGGATACCTATAACCTATGGTGGAACTAGATCTTGAAGATCCCATAGATGAGGTGGGGACTGCCAAGTATAGGCCCTATATAGAGAAGACCGACGATGCTGTGATGGCCGAGCTCACCACTAAGACATCACATACCAAGGAAGTTGACAATATTATTGGTTTCAGTATGTCCTCGAGTGATGAGGCCATAATTAGGATACCATTATCCAAGGTTGATGATTACAACATTATTCAAACCAAAGAGGTGGACTCTAGAGAGTCACTTATTGTGTGTCGGTCCGGTGCAACACTCTAAGAGGAAACTGAAGAGCCAGTACCCCCACAACAAGTAAGATAGGCCAAGGAGATGAAATATAGGTGTTTGAAGATGATATCCTTTAGGATGTTTACCTTGAACCCAAATTCCAAAGGGTGATCCTACCAATGAGGTACTCGAATACTTTCTAGAGTACGATCTTTCCCCAAATGACATAGGTGAATCGAGATTATACATGGACGAGGATAATTGAATGAACCAGTGTAGGGCAGAAATAAGTGTCCATAACTTCATAACATTCACTCCCTCTGGAAAGATGTTGGGTTGTATGGGAGAACTTTTTCATTGGTTATTGTACCTAGGGATTGATATGGTGGACTACCACATTCTCCATGATTTGGATAAGGACTGGTCGAGTGGGTTAACCTAGAGTGGCTGAATCTCAGTGCTACCCATTGATAGTTCATGGTTATAGTCATTTCCACCCTCTAGGCTGCTGAATAGAAGTTCACCCAACTAGAGGGGTAGGTGCACCAATAATGGTTCATCCTTTACACAATGGAGGAAGTGGTGTGTCATTTAGAGCATCAACTAGAAGTGGGTCAACCTGAGTTATCATAGATGACTTCCCAAACAATGGAATTCAAGGATGAATATTAATGTATTAACATGTAGGTGAACAAGGGGAATCCCTAGGCTGAGGAATATATTGAGAAGATAACTAGGATGCTTGGAGTTATGGAATTAACTCAGTAGAGGAAAATTGAGTTTAATCAATCCATAGCTCATGCTAATTCGTAAGGAAATTTTGTTCTATAATTAAGGGAGAGGATCTAGCCTATAGATAGATCTCCTCATTAATTCTTACTTTAAGGTAATATTTTTTTTATTTTCCTTGACTCTTCATGTTTTTTTTGATTCATCTCTATCATACTAACAACAAAACCAACCAAAAATATATAATCCCATGTGATCCATGCTTAGTGTTAGAAACAAGAGACTAATAGAAGGATTTTTATTTCTATGATAGTTTCAGAAAGGTGATAAAGGGTTAGGTTGGGAATGATCCATTGACCATTAGGAGTTTCTAGACTAGGAAGACATTGGTTGGAGAGAGAAACTATACATAGACAACTTGTTTTCCCAAAGTTCATTAGTGCACGAGTAGGGTGAAACCAGGCGTTGAATTATTCTCAAACAAAAGGGGGAAATTGTGGATGTGAATCTAGAAATCGATGACTTAGAACACAAATAGGAATGATAGGATGATTGAGGATGACATCTGGACATGTTCAAAGTTCTAGTTCCATTATTACACTCCCATGGGTTGGAATATATAGATGAGGGTCAACCTCTAACCACGTTCGAAACACAAGATCCATTAAATGGTCATTATAATTCATTTAAGATATGTTCCCAGGATGGTAGGTGGGTCAGTTTGGAAAGGTACCATCACCGTTAGGGGAGTCTGTTTGGAAATAGAAGCTGAGAGAGATCCAAATATTGGAAGACAAAAATCATGGAGGTGTACTAAGGAAATGTTTGAGTGGATTTCAATGATTTTAGCATTAGAAA
Organism: Viscum album; assembly: GCA_963277665.1. Lineage (NCBI taxonomy): Eukaryota > Viridiplantae > Streptophyta > Magnoliopsida > Santalales > Viscaceae > Viscum > Viscum album. The sequence goes on along the minus strand of OY728129.1, from coordinate 1,378,907,477 downwards.
ATCATGGATTTAGGCACATTAAATGGGCATATGAGCCTGATCAAGGGTCGAAACTACCTCTTGGGGGGAGAATCATCTTGGTTGTGAAGCAATGGTCAAGGGAATCAAGTGATGCAGTAGGTTAATTCCACCAAAATATGGAAAGTTTCTCTTAATTTAGGGATGAAATATTTTTATAGTTTTACATTATGAAATGAGGATGAGTAGATGGGAAAAGGGTTCAAGGATTGGATCTTATTTTTCCAAAATCAGTGGGTTTAGTGAGAAAATCAAGATTTTTATTAGCGCCTAGTAAAGATACCTATGGGATTTGTAACTTTTAATTTGTTCCTTAACTTTTACCAAGACATAGGAGTGACTTTTCAGGAAAAGCCTAGATTTTTCTCAGGTTTCTACTTATGGGTTTTCAATATGATAAGAATTTGGACCACTTTCCTTTGGAAGTTTAGGGTCATTTCAGTCGGGAAAAAATAATCATGGGGGGATTGTGTGTCATGGGAGGTGTTATGAACCCATCATCAATAGAGGGACATAGTGGGGCCTCATACCACACAAGTCTTCCTTTAGATGGCGCACATAGTTTAACGTCATAATTATTTGACCACCTCCATTTGAATTTCAAACAACCTTTGCATAAAAAGAGGAAATGAGGTCCAAAGTTGAATTAAAGGTGCCTAAAAAAGGCATGAGCAATCGAATTATTTATGGCTAAGCACAAGATAGGGGATATAAGAATCACTACATATCCCATATAACTAAGAATCAAACCACACATAGTTTTGGTTGGAGTTGTGACACATAACCAACACCAAAAGGGATAGTCCTCTCAAGTGAGGATGCAGTGAATAAGGATATTAGTATGTGAAGCACTAAAAACAATGAAAATCAGATGTGAAACGTGGTCTAAGGGGATAGATGCATAAATTTTCATGGTCATAGACCAAAAGGGGTTTCTTCTAGCTTGAAAGCATTGATTCCATACTAAGAAGGGGAATTTTTGGGAGGTTTATGTGGAATGAGAGAGGGTATGAACCCGACATGAAAGGAGGACCAAGGAGGCCTCACGATAAATAATCATCTCTGAGATATATGTCACACTGCTTAAGGTCATGATGCGAGGACCTAATGAGCATCATGTCTGGGAGCATTGGTGCATTTTACCATGTTAGGGAAGACCCTACCAAGAATCATAAGCCCATACGATCCATGCTTGGTGTGAGAAACAAGGAGTGGTGATGATTATCCCTTATTACATAGGGGCACATGATAGGGGCAAGTAGAGAAGCCATCTTGGAAGGATCCTAATGAAAATTAATTGCTTGATGAGTATACTAGAGTGCATGGATGGGTAAAACCAAGGGTGTTAAAGATTCCACTAGAATGAAGAAATGTGAAAGGGAAGTAAATCATGAATTCTATGATTTGGATTACAAGAGGGGAAATCTAATTCATGGGGAGAAACTACTTAAAGTCTTCAAAAAACAATTTCCATGACCACACTAGTCAAGGATGGAGTGAGAAAATATAGGATAAAACATTAACCATGTTTGAAACATGGGAATCATCACTTATCACAATATATCCTTTGAGACGTGTACCCATGATAGGAGGTGAGCCGTTTTTTCTAGGAACCATCATCATTAGGGGAGACTATTTTAGATTTAGAGGATGATGGGGATTCAAATTGAGGAAATATATAAGTGTGGAGGTGATAATGAGGGGATTTTTGGGGAGAGATCAATGCTCTAGGATCCACTCCATTGAGCACTTAAACACATTGAATTGATGTATTAGTGGGTGAGAAACTTATGCTGAAGTAGAGGGACCTAGAAATGGATTAATGACACGGATGAACCTAGGATATAGGATCCAGGTGTATCTATATATCCCATAAAAATGGAGATCAAGCCTAATATATTTTTTCAAAGGGGCACGGTTGGAGACCGATTCTAGAGGGATGTCCTCTATGGAGAGTTCCAAATAATCATGTAGTTTTACATTATGTGATAGGGATACAAACCGTGCAATTTAATGTCTGGTGGAAATAATTTCGGAAACAAAATTTAACATCATATGATTAGGACAAGACATCATATAGTTTAACAGCCTGTGATAAGGATGTTTTCTTGTATTTTAATGTAATGCGACTAGGATATTTGATGTAACTTTTAAGTTCATGCACCTAGGACCAATTGTGAGTGGTGATAAAGTTTCAATAAGCAATGTTAACAAAATTTATGTGAATAGAGGCCTCAGGGGTGGAATTATAGTGAAGATAGTCTCACCTATGGGGAAGAATTTTAATTTGGGATTGAGAAAGGGGGTCTAGGAATCACTATATATCCCATGAAATAGGAAATAATCCATACATAGTTATAGAGGGAAACACGGTAGGATAATGGCACCGATAGTGGGGGGTTATCCTCACAGGTGATGATGATGATGAAATTCTAAAGTTTAAAAAATCCTACACTGAGATTAATACTATGTAGTAGGAGTTCTTGTAGTTAGGACTAGGCATCATACAATTTAACATCCCGTGATAAGAACATTATCATCAGTTTAACATCATGTGACCAGGATGTTGGTCGCAACAATTTAAGGTTGTATATCATTGACCAGACATTTGGATATAATATAAGTTCATGATTCTCTATCCATGGAGTATTGTCTTGGTGATATTTTTATAACACAAAATAGTATAAAACTAGTGAGAAAAGAAGGCCAAGGAGGGTTTTCAATACACAAAACATCTCTAAGACAAGTTACACATAGTTTAATGTCATGATGCTTAGACCCAAAGGGGTTATGTTCTTATTTGGAACATTTTTGTATCTCAAACATGATAGGGAAGAACCTACCAAGACTTCTAAACCCACATGAGACATGCTTGGTGTTAAAAATAAATAGTGGTTAGGAGTCCCCCCTGTCACATGGGAGTACATAATTAAGGTAAAAGGAGTCGGCTTGGGAAGGTTCCAACAATACTAATTTGCTTAATCAAAATTAACAAATGCATGAGGGAATAACACTAAGGGTGTTTAGACTCCACTAGAACATAGATAGGTGGAAAGAAAGCAAATAATGAATTTTGAGATCTATTCCATGAAAGGAGAGAGACTAATGGGAATGGAACAACTACCTACCATGTTTAAAAAACTGGTTCCAAAACCACATCAGTCAAGGATAGGGAGAACAAATATCAGATCGACTATTTACCATGTTAAAAACATTGAATACATAAATTATCCTAAGAGATACTTTGAGTCATGTACCAAGGATGAGAGGTGAGCTATTTTGGCCAGGAACCATTATTGTTAGTGGAGCCTATTCAGACACAGAATATGCTGAGGGTCTAAACAAAGGAAAGATCGAAGTGTGGAAGTGAATATAATGAGGTGTTAAAAGGAAAGTTAAACACTCTAGAATATATTACACCATGAGTTTGAGTGAAATGAGTGGAAAAATTTGTGAGAGAGAATTGAATATGTTCCCAATGGGGAATAACCCTGAAATAGGTCAGTGGATAGGATAGGCCTAGGATGTGAGATACATGAATCCCTATGTATCCCATTAGAAAAAGGAATAAATCCATACATAGTTCAAAAAGGTGTCATGGTAGGAATAAAGCATCTAAAGGTGAGGTCCCCTTAGATGAGGTACTAAATACCTTGTCGTTTTTATGTTATGTGATGAGGACATCAACCATACCATTTAACATTTTACGGTGAGGATGAAGTATCATAAAGTTTAATGTCTTGAGAAAAATATGTTATGCTATAGTTTAATGTTACAATACCAATACATGGGGAGTCACAGAAAGTACCACATGAGGAACCTGGCATTTGTGGGAGGTATGATGCGCTCCCCATTCATGGTGATCAATTAGTATACACAATTTTAGTATACCTTATAAATGATGCAAGGTTCTTCCCATTTGGGTTATAAATCTAGTGTCTTATTCCCATATACCATTGAAATACTTAGAGACAATACCATATCACCCTATGAGGAGTGAAGGTAGGACTTTTTTTTGAATTCTTGGGCCACCCAGTTCTGATGTAATTCCAAGTTATGTAGTTATTGGATCACGTTTTCTTTGAGGTATTTTAACTTGTCTAGATAAACTTCAACTCTCTTGTTCCATGCCTTTGATCATAAATTCCCATACAAAGTGATGAAAACTGAACAAATAAAGGTAAAAATATCTATGTACTATACACCATAAATTATAGAGTCACCTGTGTGGAATTTTGAGTCATAATTCAATATAGATAGAGGGAATTTAAGAGATTATCAGGAAAAATATTATTTCATTAGACCACCATATTCTATGGGATGTTAGAGAGGGTTTTATTAAATTCCTTTATCTACACATTTTTCTAGATGTGGTAGTAGGTGGTGTAGTTAGACCAGATGTTTTACCTGTCAAATAAATTCCTCAGCTCGGTAGCTTAAAAATTTGTGCCATTTTATGTTTTTTTAAAAGGTTAGGGCCAAAGCCTCATTTTATTATTAAATCAAAGAAAATACCTCTTTTAACTGGGTAGAGGGAGACCCATTACATAGCCCGAAGGCCCAGTGGTCTTGTAGCCCATTACATAGCCTGTAGGCCCAAATTTTTAGCCTAAGGCCCATTCTGTGAATAGTAACCTGGCTGCTACAGTGCCCGTCGCTGCTCCAGTGCCCTTCCGCTCCTACAGTACCCATCGCTATAGTATCCTACCTCCACTACAGTACCGCTACAGTACTGCTACAGTACCTGCGCCCCATGGGTTTGAACCCCCATTTTTCATGTAGGATTATGGGGTGCTTACCACTAAGCCAAACCCCAACTATGCCATTTTATGTGAGAATGGTGTGAGTAATTCTGAATTGATGGATGGTGTGAGACTTAATTAACATGATCATGGACCAATTATTGAATTATTTTAGGGGGATATCTTCTTCCCACTTTTTTCAGAAGTTGGTGGCTGTCTAAATGAACCTTCATAATCAAGCTGTTGCTGGTAGGTAGGGGTCTACAATGTCAAGACCCCATACATCAAAGGGCCAAGTGTATTTGGTTTCATGTATAATCTATAGAGGATAATGTATGAATTTGAAATGGATTTGAAATGAATGAAACCTATTGGTGAAATAAATGTAGTCAAGAACCATGGTGGGAAAAAAGTACCCCAATCTTCAGGTCTAGTGAGAAAGCTTTAATCCTATTTCAAGGGTCCCATATGACTTGGCGTGTACTTCTTATAGGACCTAAGGAAATTCCTTCCCTTGGATGTAATAAATAAGGAATCCATAAAAACCCATACTTTAGAGATTTTTTTCTATTTTGAGACTATATGAGAGGATAGATTTTACTACACATCAACATATATAATCATACTCGACTCAGTCCAGTGAGAAGTCTCCATGTTAGATATACTTAATGAATGGATTATTATAATTATATGATTATTTTACTATTAGGGTGTTTGAGGGACCTACTAAATAAGTGTCGGTGGCTAGTTGGTTCATCTATTTAACCTTTTTATCAGAAGTGAAATGGGAAATGGATATCAAATGTTCCACATGAATGAAAAATTCTTCTTTTTTGGGATTTATAAGGGATATATCCAGGCCTACCAAGGCATCATATCAGTCATTATATGATTGAGGAATAATTTTAACCTTCATATAGGAAGGGAACTGGTCCATCGGCTCATGATTTATCTATAAAAGAGAATGAGTTCTTGATTACTAATGATTTAATCACCACTGATCTTCTTGATGAAAAGTTTTAAGTCTCCTTTCACATGCAGTCAAGGGACCTCGATCTCGAGATCCAACTCAATATTGATGATAAGATCCTAATATTAAACCTCATTATTAGTGTATTCTTAAAATAAAAGGAATGAGTATGGTAAGACATCCTTTGTAAGAATGATAAATGAAATCCCAAGGCCCACCCTATTGAGTTTGGGTTTGTTGAGCCTTCTCCCCACTGGGATCTGGGAGGCACTATCAAAGTGCATATTCCAACCTATAATGGTTTGATCAATGGAGTGGATGGTATCATTTAGGAATTAAACATCTAGGGGAATTTATTCAGGGGTTAGATATGCTGATAATAAATATGCTAGTGCTTATCCCTTGAATACTTTTCTGGGGACAAACCAGATATTGAATTGTTACAAAATTACTTCCCACTGAACCAATCACCCAATAAGAACGGGGTGGTTTAGAATTTAGTTGAATATATCAACAAAAGATACTAGATTTATCTCATGTTGTTGTAGGAAATTCCATAATTTTTAACCATGAATGCCAAGGTGACACATCTATTCTCAATTGACAAATTTATGGTCTCTGTATCATGTAGTATGCAGTTAAGGTAGTAATAGTTGTTATCCCTACCCTCAATGTTCTTTTGAGCTAATATAGCATTGGGGGACCATTCCAGGGTAGTTCTATAAAGTACCAGATGATTTACTAAGATAGAAATCATTATTACTGAAGGATGTAGTAGATACTACTTGATATCCTCAAATGTGGTTTGGAATTCTTCATCCCACTGATAGTCAGTTCCTACATGATCCTTGAAAAGGGATTACATTTATTGGCCAAATTAGTGATGAATTGTTAGATATAGGCCAGGTATCCTTTGTGGATTCAAAACTCCCAATGGTTACATGGAGAAGAAATTTGTATTATAGAATTAATCTTATTTAGATTGATTTTCATGCCTTTATACCTAATAAATACGCCTAGAAACATTCAAGAGGTGACCCTGAATGCACACTTCAGGGGATTCATCTTCAGGTGATGGTAGCATAGGAAGTCAAAAAAATTCTCAAGATCCATGAGTTTCTCTTATCTTTGGATGTATTTGATCACAAAATAATCCACACATCATTCCAAAAATTCCATGAGGAGCAGATTGAAGATGTGGTGAATGAAAAATTGGTAGGTATCCCCAAAATTCTTAAAACTAAATGGAATCACATGGTAAAACAAATTTCTCTAAGGTGCCCTAAATTTGATGGATTATTCTCCATTTGGGTCCATATATATTTTATTATACATGGAGTACCCATCCATGAATGATATATAATAGAAACTAGAAGTTTCATCACATAATAGCTCTATATTTGGAGGGGAAATCATCCTTTGGGTAGTAGTGGTAGAGGTACCAAAATTCAATGCATACTTTGATATGTCCATTCTTCTTCCTGATCGAGCTGATGGTGTCTAACCACTTGTGTACTAGACTTACCTAGAAAAGTTGTTCTTTATGATATTGTAAACTTTACCCTCAACCACAACAACCTATGGGTTGAGTGCTGGCATTTACTTTTGGCTATAAGCAAACACATCATGATGTTTATTTAAGAAAGACACATATTGTTACTGCACCTCTAGAGACATGTTATTAGACTCCTCTGGATACTTCATTTCAAAAATCATCATTATAAAAAAATATTCCTCAGTGTTGATATTCACTTAGTCCAATTCCTGAAAAGTGGTGGAGAATTATTTAAAGGTAGGAGGGTATATATTCAAATCCTCTTCATCATTAGAAACATAAGGATTAGAGAAAGGAGGAAACTCTCATGGAGTTGGAGACCATAGAGAGAAACTACCATATAATTTAGTAGGGGTGGTATCCTCAATGAGGGATTCATGTTTTGAAAAGACTACAGTGATAGAAGTTCATGAGCTAATCTAGTGTAGTTTTTGATGGTGAGATACACCGTTCATGTCAAAATTTTGATAATGGGTTGACCTCTATTAGGTCAATCCTACTCTCTATAAGGTATGGTGTTTTCGTGGGTCAGTAACCAAGGGATAGACCTCTCAGTACTCAATAGGAATAGTCCTTTCTAGATTCAACTATTTATATACTATATAGTAATATAAGGTAACCTACAATAATTTTATATTCTTGGAGAATAATAAATGGTTCCCCAGATCTTAGGTTGTTAGATCCAACTTTTGGATTGACAGGGTAAAATTATTTTTCAAATTCACCCAAGGATCTGCTGAGCTCACTATCAAATATTTGGGGGCATTGATATCTCAAACCCATAAGTATGGAGCTAATTCCCCCCTTTTTTAATTATTATAATCTAGGTATTAGGCTTTATAGGATTTGAAGGGATCAACATCACCATGGAGTACCCATACTCGACCACTAAGGGAGTACTTGAGGCACTAATGATATGAAGAGGGTACCACTATATGAAGATGGATCCGATGCCTCCCCAACAAGGCGTTTTAGTTAGTAACATTTAAGACAACCATGAACTCAGTGTTTTTTTCAAAGTCACTGACTTGGGTCTTTGATGAATTTTTCTATATGGATTATGCTCAATCTTCCCATACCTCTAAATCATTAGGTTAGAGGGGGTCAGATATGCTTCCATGAGCACCAGCTTGTGGAGATTCTGAGTTGGGATGATATTGATCTCAAATTTAGTATCAACCATGAAATGACATATTTATATGAATTTGAACTATCATATGATATATATATGGTTTATGTACCCTTGAATAGTGTAACCATCATACTCCTATGAGAATGAGATAATGTCTTGGAATTTTTCATGTTCCAATTACTCTACTTGATTGGCCTCAATGTCAACTACCTCAATCAGAAAATGAAGGGGAAGTGCATTAAGGGTTGAGATCCCCACAAAACTCCTTTGATAGGAAAAGTGTATCAAGGATTAAGAGACACTCTAGTACACTGAAAAGGTACTTCATCACATCATAATTTCATGCAAGGGAAATATTTATATCCATCAAGGGTGTCTCTATAACAGGGTGCATAGTGTGCATAGTTGGATGAGGCATTGGGGCCTGAATAGTGATTACTATGTTCCACTATTAATTTAATGGTATATGAAGAGCACTAGAAAACAAATATCATATTCTAAATAGCCATGGATTAATGTTAAGATACTATGGTTGAGCCACATGATCAACTAATCTGGTTAGTTTCGGCAGTGTACCCAATAGAAAAACATGTGAGAATTGTGCCTCCAAATCCCTATGTGAGTATTGATTCCTTGTTTTAGTGGAATGGACTTTATTTTGTAATGTACTAGACCATAAATCTTTCCTGATATAATGGAACTTTCCATTCCTTCAATAGCATTATCTAGAGGTGACCAAAGGGGCTAAGTTTAATTCCTCATTATCGAGTACTACCCAATGATCCACTAGATCTATAGAATTGATAGATGTATAATCTCATTATTCACCAGGGAGAATATTTTAGGATGAGATAGATTTTAGGGGTTCTCCCAATTTGGAGGGCATGAAATTACTAAGAGTGAAAGATGGTTTTAGAATTGGTGGGGGAATCTGATTGCATTGGAGTCACCAATGCCTATTCCAATGAGACTTGGAAGGATTTGATGTCTATGGGGTGGATAGAGAGGATGTGGAAACTGAAAGAGGTTCTGGTATTCTCAACCAGTAATGGATAATTACAATGGAACGAGTGACCATCTTACGAGCTATATAGTAATTAAACATATTCAAAACTTAGTTAGAAACCTACTTTCATTCACCGGAGTCTTCATTGTCATCGTCATAGGTGGTAGAGACGTACACTACTTCTTTTGGGACATCACCTAATTCAAATAGGCCATGATCTACATAGTCCTAGAGTCAATCTTTAAATACAAATAAATCTTTTATTTTGTGTCTAAGAACTATATATCATGGACAATAGTTAGTATGAATTTTCAATCAAGCCTCTTAGGGAAGTTTATATTTAGAAAACTTCAAGATGTTATTTTACATGGAATGGATAAATTACTCTGGGACCTATGTATATTTGAAGGAGTATACCTATTTATTCCTTTATATGAAGGTAATCCTAGGATCCTACCTAAAAGGGTATTGGGAAGCATTATCATGGTGATACTATATTTGGAGGGGCTTTTCCTATAGTTTTTGAAGGTGGACTGACTACGAGGCTTGAGTCTGTACAATGAAAAATATTTCTACCTTCAAAGGCTTCTTCTAAAGAGAGGAACAAGGTAACAAACATGACTATTTCTTGGTATGCTGCAAGGTTTTTTCAAATCATTAAGATCATTTATAGAATTCCAAAAATCCACCCAAATATCTCAGATAGATGAGGGTAGGGACCATCTCATCTTGAAAATTATTCATGCACATCCACAATAGATATTCTTGACAAATCTATACATCCACGTAGTATTGAAGAACCTTACATCAAGCAATGAAGTAATAAACTAACACTTTAGCCCTCTGATTTTATTTTTAGAGGTTAGAAATGTAAGTCTTGTACAAGGTGGATCAAAACTAGTTGATAAATTGCTTGTGGATATCTTCTTAGATGGAAATAGATTCTGGGGCTAGATGACTATAACAAATAAAAGAATATCCTTCCAAGGTTTAGATGAAAAAATGAATATTTATAGATCAATTATACTATAAAGTTCCTAGAATCAGGTAGAAATATGAGGATAAATGGTCTAGATACCACAACCTTTATCCCTTCTCATTGAATGGGGTGAAGCTCAGATTACCAAATTTTGGGGGTGGTCAAATGTTATCCACCCATACCAGATATGACTTCCATTAAAGTGATATCAAATCCTGATGCATCTATAGAGCCTAAAGGTGGGTGGTTATTTTAGCTATCATATCGTTAGGGTGAGGTTTGATAGTCACTTGTTCTTTGAGTGACCTTATGGATTATGTGGTGAAGCAATCGTGGTCCAAAGGTGGGAAGTCACATTGCTCAAGTGGGCTAAGTTGGTCATCTCTTGGTTATTTTTCTGATACACTAGACTCTACCGTAATTGGGTGTGCAGTACCACCTACCTCAACTTTGGTCATCTAGACAAGAAATACCATATGTTCAATTGGATGAGGGGAAAGGTCCTCTTAGACATTTTATCACTCTGGGAACCAATTGAAAAGGAGTTTGGCTATGATCCTTTTATAGACCAAATGCTCCTGGTCTAAAGTATATTTTATAGAATATAATTTAGTTTTAGGAATAGTTATAAATGTTCCTACAAGCTTAGTGATTCTGTTTCCCTTATCAAGATATCGACGAGTAGGTAGCAAAACCTTAGTGGGACTCCCGAGGCCTAATGTCTGTCTCCATTAATAAGAGCAGAAACCTAGCAGATGATTTTCCTGATATTGCATCTCAAAATTAGGTATATTATCTCCACTATGTTCTATGTCATCATATTGATTTCTCTAATAATTTAGGGGAATGATTATGATGACATTCATGATAGCAGTGGTTGGGGGGGAACTTTCACTGTTAGTTGGAATATTAACATTATGGTCTCATTGTCACTATGAAAGGGGACTCAATTGGAGGGAATCCCATTTCTCTTAGCCCCTAATTTGAACATAGGGAGATGTATCTTTCATGCCTCAATGAATCATACTGAGACTCCTTATGTAGGTCTGTGGGAAGCTCTGGCAGTACCCATACGAGTCAGGGTGATAAGACATAGTAAGTTCTACAATATCAGCCCTCTAACACTATTGATAGGTATACTTGAGGTGCTTAGGGTCTTCTGGATAGGTCATATGGTGTTGTAGAGGCAGTTAAATGTCAACTAGATATTTTAGAGGAGGCACACTGCATGTTTCTCAATGAGGAACTCTATGATAGTGAAGTGCAGGGTGAAAGGTGGCCAAAACATGACCAGTAGATGGTTGGGGGCTATGATCCCTCATAATCATTCCTCCTATACGTTGTTTTGTGGAAAATCCTATTATTAGTCACCCTAGGATCCAATTGGCGATGTTCAAGAAGATGGGGGTGGATACATACATGCTTTACTATTTATTTTCTAATAGATGTGGAATCACATGAGTCAATCTTCCCTGAAACAATGGAGAGTCATCTGAATGTTGGGCCAAATTTATAACCATATACATGAAATATGGGGTATCTAACAATGAATTTCATTGAATTTTGAATAAACAATAATATTTATAAACCATATTTACTTTCTATAATTAGTATAATGGTGAGTGGGGTGTCGATTTCATATAGAAGGCTTAGAATGTTAGTGATTAAAACAAAACTAAAAAAAATAGACAAAAATAACAAAATAAAGAATTGGAAAAGATGGAATGATGAAATGAAAGTGGAGAAAGTAAGAAGAAATGAAAGAAAACAAAATCAACCAGAGGTTAAAAAATAAGGGTATCAGACAATCCTAAATTGATTAATGAAATTATCTATTTCTAATCAAATTAATTGTAACTATGCATTGACTAGAAGAAAAGGTATTAATGTTATAAACCATCACTCAATGTATAATACAATTGAATTGTTTTACCTCAGTGATGATCTATCGATAAACACTTAGAGATTAATGTGTTCAATATAAAGAAGTGAGCATCCATCTTTTCTGTTTTCAATACATTGATATATTCTCAAGAGAAAAAAATTCACTAACATCTCTTATCATCATATAGTTTAGTGTAAAAGATATTCTCATAATGAATATAAATGATAACATTGAACTTAAAATGCACTGAAATAGTTTCGATAATGAGAGAAGAATAAATTAATAATATTCAAAAAACTTCAATATGATTTCACTATAAAAATTAGTCATGCATATCAAGAATAAAAATCCACAAAACTAGATAAAATAGAAGAGAAAAAATATCTGTTGAGATCATCTCCTTCCTCGATCTCCAAATATGGATCAAGTTCTACCTCCGATCGGTCGTCTACCTCCCACTCATTTTTCTCCAGCGTATTAGATGGATAATGGATCTCCCTCCCCTTGATCATTATAAACCATCCTTTTAACATAAAAATTCTATGATCCTCATGAATGAGCATGAAAAGTCACCACTCGATAAACTCTTTTTGATATCCAAGTGGTAGGTGCATCACTGTACATACTCCACCTAGGTGATTCAAGAAATTCCCTTAAAAACTGTCATAGAACATCATACCATTGCTTCCTCGGATTGGTCCCCTTTAGAAAAATCCCAGTGAACTCCAAATTGATTTAGTTAATTTATTGGCTTTTGACCAGTTATTAGGGTTGACACAAGTTCCATGCTCAACCTCTTTCAATAAATTCATCCAACACCTCCCTAATGAAACAATTCAACCTGGTGTTCCATCAATGATCCTGCACAAAAAATGAATCAAATATTAAATAAATTATTATTATTAATAATTAATAAATAAAAATATATATAAACATATATACTTATTATTATTGTTATATAGATACATTTTATATATATTTGTTTATTTATATATATTTATCATTATTATAATTATATATGGTCGATATAACCATAAGTGAGGCACACAATGCTACAAAAAAAGCTACAAATAAACCACTATCTAGGGGACTTGACCCCGCGACCACATCCAAAACCCCAACCCACCCACACCACCCCAGTTGGCTATAGGGGGAATTATTATAATTATATATATTTATATTAATTATATATATATATTAAGTTTATTTTATTCTTCTCTTATCAAGAGGTGGAATCCTTCTTTCTTCATGCGGGGGGGGGGGGGGGGGTGCTTGACTCAGTGGTAGGGAACGATCAGCTCGACAAGACCTTCTATTAGGTGTAGTTCTCTGGTGGATTCATGACCATGCTTTGGTTAGGAAAAATCTAGTAGGTAGGGGGCACATGAATCTTAAGCCATGGTGGAACCGAAAATAGTTCGACATCAATGGATCATACTCACCTTCAAGATTCGGTGGATGAGGCTTATCTCCATGGCTGCGGCACAACATCAGTTGTCAAGATCAGGTATCTCCAGATCTAGATTTAACCTTCGCAGGTGTAGGTCTAGCTTTGTGGTGGTCTTCTAGTTCTGACCTACAAGTTGAATTTGAAAGGGTTTGATTCCAATCGGTGAAACTCTAATCCATAGGTTATGGTGCAAAAAGAGAGTTTTTAATGGGTTTTGTTTTTTTAAATGTGTGCAGATTATTTTTTTTAATTATGCATGAAAGGTGGCTAGGGGTGTTATTTTCCCCTCCCCTCCACTTTTCCCCACATTGGTGATGTGGAAAAGGAGGCTGGGGGGGGGGGGGATTTAACCTATGGTACAAGTGAAAGGCGGACCCAACCGACTTTTAATTAATTCCCTTAGACAACCTCCCCCATCCTCCTCACTTCAAAATACTCCCCTCATCCCTGTAGTTTCAAAATTCTCCATTCTCTCTACATTATAAGCTCTCTATATCTCTAGAAAAAGTTTTCTTTGTGCGTGATGGATCCGGTGGCCTGAAAGAAGTCTTCATTTTTTGAGAAGCATCATTTAGTGGTATTTTTTATTATTTAATTTAAAATTATTATTTAATTGAATTATTTTTAGTTAGTTTAAAATATGTTATTTATTTAGTAGTTTAGTTAGATATATATAGTTTAAAAATAATAGTTATTATTAGTAATGATAAAGTATGGATTAAATTATGATTAACTTATAATTATGTAATGATTAAAGGTTAATTAATTATCAATTAAATTATGATTAAATTATGATTATGTAATGATTAAAAATAGATTAAGGAATTAATAAAGAATTAATGATTAACTATTGATTAAGTATTGATTAAAGAATTATTATGGTGTGATTAAAGAATGATTATGGGATGATTAAATGTTGATTAAGGGATGATTAAAGAATAAGTAAGGAATGATTAACTAATGTTTAACTAATAGATAAGAAATGATTAACTAATGATTACCTAATGATTAACTAATGGTTAAATAATTATGAACTAATGGTTAACTAATGATGAACTAATGGTTAAATAATGGTTAAGTAATGATTAGTGTCATATTTTAGGATATAAGAAAATGTTCTAAAATTTTTTTAGCATAAATATTATGTGGTTATATAAGAAATTAAATCTTTTTTTTGGATACAAACAAGTGAATGTAGCTCTATCATAGATGTACCTAGGAGTAATAACTCCAATAAAGTGTTCTAGGCTTTACTTGAGGTAACCTGGTACCCAAGAATGGGACTTTCTGCATCCTGGTTTGACACTCCTAAGGGATATGATTTAGATGATTCATATTTTCTTTATAAAATACTAAAATACCTTTAGGATGATTAAAAACTATACTAAGAAACATTAGTATCATATTTTAGGATATAATAATATGTTCTAAAATTTTAGAATCATAATGATTATATGGTCAAACCGCATTGTCAATATTACTCATAGAATGTTTTGGGAAGTGAGGTAAAAAGAAGAGAACACTAAATCAGTTTAATTATCATTGATAAAATTTCAATTATGATCATATAAAGTGAAATGGATAAGAATAAACACATTAAACAACACACAAATGATTTTAAAAATACAATAAATATGTTTACATATTTCAATAGAACATGGTTTGGATGAGATGGGCCTCACTTCAAAAGTGAGGTAAAATCCAGATTTTGTTCAATTGTTAGATTAATAACATATTTTAAAGATATGTACTTAACTTTGGATTTTTTAAAATCTTTCATCCATATAATAAATTATCTTAGGAGTTATCTTATATTTTATTAGAAGGCTGAAATATTTTTAAAATTCCAAAGTTAAGTACATATATTTAAAGGATGTTATTAAGCTAACAATTGAACAAAATATGTATTTTATCTCACATATGAAGTGAGGACAATCTCATCGAAACCATGTTCTATTAAAAAATGTAAATATAAGATAAGATGAGGGTAGCTTATTCTAACATTATAGGTTGTGGTGGTAAATTCTGGGATGCGATGGTAATTAGATGAGGGGTGTTGACGGTAGGATAAGAATGGTAGATATTTAAACATTAGAACCAAGACCTGGCAGTAGATTATGGAGCAATGTTACTGTTGGTGAGCAGTAGCACGAATTGTAGCATGATTTAATGCTAGCTGTACCAAAAAATAAACAATTTAAATTCAATTAACAATAATAAAACAACTTAAATAAATTAAACTTAAAAATTGATAAATTAGAAATAAAATAAAGAATGAATATATCATTTTATTTAACACTTAAGAAAAATTTTAAAAAATATAATTAATTGTAATAAAATACAATTGATTAAAATTAATTATATTAAAATATAATTTTTTAATGAATATAATAAAAAAAATCAAATGAATGAAATAATTAAATTTAAATAACAATATTGAATGTTTAAAATAATTATTTAAACATAAAATTAAATAAAGAATGAATTAAAATAATGAGAAAACAATAATTTAAACAAAAACACAAGAATAAAAATGTTTGTTTATACAAAATTAATTATTTATCACTAATTTATTCAAAAAAATAAAATAAAAAATAAAATAAAAAATAAAATATATATTTTAACAAAAAATCACATTTTTAATAATTTAATACCAAAATGACAAAAATTGTTAATTATTCAAAAAAATAATTATTTTAATGAGAAAAAACAATTTTTTAAAGGTTAGGGCCAAAGCATGAGAAAAATAAATTAATTATAATAATTGGAGTGGAAAAATAAAATGAAATAAAATCTACATCGGTATCCATGGCCTCTTACGGACCTAGAACGTCGTCATGCCCCTATTTCTCTCCAGGGTGTAGAACTTCGTCTAAGTGCTCTAATACAGACCCTAACATCTCCCCCACTTCTAAGATGGAGGTGGGGAGGAGAGTGGCTGATGATAGAAGGGAAAGTTTTATAGAGAGTCCCTTAAAGTCATCCAATACATCCTCAAAATATAGGTATTTTTAGAGGGATATGGGGAAGCTATGGATCTTAGCCTTAAGGATCATCAATCTTAACTGATGATCTCCTCCCCGCAATTCTGGTGGCAGAGTAAAAGGCATATATATCAAGTTCTTTAGCATATCAAACTCTGAAAGGTCTATGGTGATGCAACATTTTCTCATATCTTATCTCTGATAACATGAGAGTTCTCTAAATGTGAGCCTCTAGGGGTCATGGGGATTTCTTCAGTGCATGTTACGGTTGAAACTACAGGAAAGGCCCCCATGGTGGCTATTTTTCATTATTCACTAGGACATATCTTTAGGGAAGGGGAAGTATTCAGCACATGGCATACCTCTATATCGACTGATGAAATTATAGGGGAGAACCTACATTGGAATTCATCATTATGGTATGGATCATGATTTTTCTAGTGGATCCCATGATGGCGAGAGTCAATTTGAACTACCTAGTTGGATGTTGGAGTATAAATCCCAATAAAGAGAGGGAATGACCCCACATAGTGATTTTGAGGGTGGGAGGTGCATCAATGGTGGTAGGGGAAACCAGAGCTATTGGTGAGGACTACTATCAGACATGCTTAACAGTCTACCCCCATTGTTAGTTGTGGGTTTGATTACCATAGCTTTTTCCGACTTGTCGGGTTGTCACAGGGTTTGTGTGTTTTATTTTTCAAAAACTGTATAATTTTATAACATTCCAAAAAAATGAGATAAATTCCTCCAAAATAACAAATTTTAACAACAAAATTTATCTTATTCCTTTTATTTTCATCCCAAAAATTAATAACCTGTAATTACCTCAAATTTAAGGACCATATAAACCCAAATGGTTCTTTATAACTATATCCACAAAAGAAAATATAATTCTTCCTCAAATAGAATTTTCACATAACAAACTGCAGGGTTACATATACAAGAGAAAAGTCTTCCAAAGTAATCCCATCAACAAAGAGCATTAATACTTTTAAACATTTCATCATCCATTTATATCCACCTAGGTTCTTCCTTTACCTAGTGGTTATCTTGTAGAATAGGGCATTGAATCAAGTAATTCTGAGGTCTCCTACATTTACGAAAAATGAATGTAAAGGGATTCTTAGGATCATTTTTATTTTTTTCCATAATACTCTTCATTTTTCCTCGGCAATTATTTACTTTATGTTTTTCTTTAGAACACATAAAAGAATTTATTTATTCCATTGAGACACTTTCCTAGGTTTCTCCTTCCACATTTCCTTCATGATGTAAATTGAGATTTTTTTCTCCACAGTCTCAACTACTGGAGATCTTATCACTCACCACCTTTCTCTTCATTGTTGAGTTTGGGAGTTGGTTAATGTATATGTTGTTGATCATATTTTTGGAAAAATTATTTGGCATGAACACAATATCTTTTAAACCTATCAACATTCTATTTCATTGCTCATTTACACCACTGTTTCCATCTTGTACATCATGTTCAATTTTACTATGAATTCCTTGGAATCTGGCTATTGAAAAAAACTGGAAATCATAGTGTGAGTAACAATATTCATAAAATAATTCAGAGAATATCATGACACCTTATTTTCAATCTAAAACACCTTAGGATTAACCAAGGTTATTTATTCTCATCTTATATTAAAATACATCAAATCAGTTTGTGAATAAATGTGAATTATCCTAAGTATATCCCCGAGGAGTGTCAAACCAGGTGCACTGTAAGGCCCGTTGTCATGTATCTAGATACCCTGGGTCAAGACCGAAACTCCTTGTCAGAGTTTTCACTCCTAGGTATATCTGTGCCAGAACCATGTCCACTTGTATTATCTAGACAGAGATGTATTTCTTGGAAAACTCACAAAATCTATACATTACCAAAATTCTAGGAAGTTATTCTATACTAATCTTCAAAGACTATCTTAGGGTAATGTTCTCTAATCAGAGTTTTTCATAATCTAGTTCCCATGGTTTCTAAAAAACTTTTTCTGATACTAAATGTAATGCCTCAACCCTAGTTACCCAGAGTTGGTGCATTATTACATAACATTGGTATGATCACAAGGGACCAAGTCTTGAAAGATAGATTAGTTTAGTAGCCTTGGAAGTACTAGATACATACATAAGTTTTACATTACATTATGAAATGAAAATAAAAAATTGTGTCTCATTTGAACACACTCATATCCCTTAGCCTATCTATGCAATTCAGTCATAATATACTTATTCACATCCTGGCAAAAATTAAACATAAGAAAGAGGTGAGCTCAGATGCTTAGTAAGGATAAACAATATAGCGGAAACTATTATAAATAAGCCTAAACATTTAAGGAAATGTATAAGACTAAAACACAAGAATTTTAAATTTAAAACTTCAACATAATATGGAGAAGATAAATCAAATAATTCCATTTAATTATTCATATCGATATTCTACTAGTTGAATAATCACATGTAATATCAATAGCTAATTTCATAATGATGGAATGCATAATTCCGGACATCATAACCACATAGTCAAGTCCTCATTCGAAGAATACAAATAATAATTTTTGTCAAGGCCTTATTCCAAGACACTAGTTTGTCTCATGAGACCTACCGATTCATCAAGGGGATATATCAGTCCCCACCTGTCACTTACTAAGTCCAATGCAGTCCTCATATGAAAAGGGTAAATCATAATTTAAAAATTCATATTAAAACTATCATATGAAATGTCAATATTTTAACCACAAACCATGAATGATATAAAAACAGAACATAAATAGTAAAACATAACTCATTCAATACAATATGAACGATTGTATTATAATAAATCAACCTCAATCAAGAATAATGAAGGATATTGACATAGATTAAAATAATGAGTAAAAATATTTGATAGAAATATCCCTTTTTTCTTGAAATCATTTAAAAGTTTCACTATTTATCAAGAAGATGTTTAAAAAATATTTTTGAATCAAAGTATCCCATACCAATTTAAAAATTTTAAAAGGAATTTTAATTTTAAAACATTCATGTCTATATAAGTAAATCCTTAACACAACTCTTAAAACATGGACATTAATGAGAAAGATTAAGAAGAATAAATCTTTAAAACATTTAAAATGATATTTTAGTTAGAGTTCCTAACCAAATGAGAGAAACTTGAATCAAAATAATTGAGGTAATAAAAAATTTATAATATCATGAGAATAAAGGTATCATGATATACTATGTTAAAGTATAGTATATACACCATATAAAAGTAAATTGGCGTATAACAACAAAGAAGTCTCAATAGAATGTAAATTTAGAAGAAATCTCTTATGAAGACCACGTCATTAGGTTAAGGATAAATAAATTAAATAATTATGTGTGAAAAATATAAATACACTCAATACGATTTGATATTTAGTGTAAATCAATCATAGGACATTCACATATATTCTTGTAAAAACAACACCAATGACCTGGATGTTTAACTCAATGAATGGAAATTGAGTTAAGATTACACTTATAAAGTTCATATCAGTAACTTGAGAATTTATCAATGGATTGATTATGTGTATCAAATGTATATCCACACAAAGGGGAGTAGAAATTACTAAATAAGTAAATAAATAGTGATTTCACACATAATCTTGGAGTAAAATAATCAAGGAAGTTTGCGTAAAACCCAATGAGTGGAAATTGAAATTAGAAATTCCCTTACCGATTTGGTAACTTACGAAAAATAAACCCCATGAAAGAAGTATCATAAAATTAATATGTAAATATCCATAAATTAAATTATATTACACAAAGAATACAATCATGGCCAGTACATACACCACACAAAAGAAAATAGTGGCAATATATCATGAATCTCACGGGAATAAAAAGTGAGACAAAAACCCCTTACCTTGTAATTTTCCTTAGAAGAGGGTACATTAACTGATTTTATAATGGTTAAATAATTTTTATTAAATTATACAATAACCACATTCATAAATATGATATCATATATGATCCTATAATATTACTTTGTTAATAATATTTATGCAGTATCATTGTTTTGGGTGTTAAGTGATTCATTTTCATTTATATGTTTTGTTACATAAGTCATGTTTGTTATGGATAGGATGTATTTGATTCATATCCAGAATGATATTAAGTTATTTAAACATTATTTTTAATCATCAAATGAAAATTATTCTGTAATTGTTACGATGTGGATTGAAATCTCATAGCATTGTGGAGACGGTAAGCCGTACGTACGCATGAGTGACAATATCATTATATTGATGGTGAAATAATATGTAATTGTATGTTATATTATATATAAATAATAATTAAAATTTTATATTTATTATTTAACTAATTTATACACATTATTATACCCATCCAAATAATTAAGGGCTGAATAAAAAACTACACCACGACGTGGAGATAGTAAGCTATACGTACACACGTATGGTTACTTTGTCATTTATAGGATGAATAGAATAATGAATATGGTTTTACCATATTTATAATAACATCATAGTATTTATAGGGTACTAGAGTTATTATTTTGGTATGGAAACAACAAAGTAAGAGGAAGTGGAAGAAGAAAAGAACTTTGAAAAAGATGACAAAATAATTATCTCTTCTTCGGGTGTTTCCTTTTGATTTGAATAAAAGGGCTCCTTTGGTTAGATTTATGATCAAATTAAGGACTCTATGTTGAATTGATGGTAGTTGGGAGAATATTGTAGTATGGTTTTGTTGAGTCAAAAGGCATTGGAGGTGTGAATTTGAGAGAAGGTGAAGTACCCTTTTATAAGGAAGGTGAGGGACATTTTAGGAAGAGCTTGAAATATTATTTTATTATAAAATAATTTTTGGTTTATAATATCTGAAAATAGATTTATTTCATAGATAAGGTGTGTATGGGTCAAAAATATATCAACCAATAGGTATTAGACATGTTTAGCTCACCATATTAACCTTATATTTTATATTTAACTCTTAGTTAAATACTTTAACTTTTACATGTTTTCATGTATTATTATAATACATGGTTAATAAAATTACTATAAAATGCCAAAATAACCTCAAGTGGTTAATTAATGGAATATATATAATTATATAAGTCCTTTATCTGAAACTTAGATTTTTAGGACAAATATATAATTTAATAAAATAGTATTTATTATAAAAACTCATTTATGTCAATTTTGACAGTATTTAGTATTTGGTTTTTGTGAAAGTCACAAGAATGTGATTTATTTGAAAAAAATATATTGAATAAACCCTAACATGTCATATTAATCTAGAAAATTTGTGTATGGCATAAAAATTTTCAATTTACATTTATTTTAATATTTATAACATCAATTATTTTAGTCTTTCATTAATAAGGTAGTTACTGCATCATCATTGTGTCATAAATAAATTTAATTATTTAATGTATAAAAATTCTAAATAAAATATCATGATGTGGGAAATATTTTTATATTTCTAATGAATACTTATAATCCAATTTATATTATGTATAAACCTATATTAAAAATGGTTTATTTATTAAAAGTTGAATTTAACACTTTTAACTCTTCTTTAAATAAAATATAATAAATGTCCTAATATAATAAAAGTGGATAAAAAAGGATCATATCTAATTCCTAAGGTTTCTTGTGGTTGAAATACACTTATCCAATAGAATTAGGACATGTTTTGGGGTAATTATAATATCATTTTTACCTTTAATTACCCTATTTACCTTTAACCGTGGTAAATAAAATTCAAAAGTTACTATTCACCAAAAATTATTTTCATCCTATTGAACCAAATTTTACTCACTGATGTCAACAATTTCTCTCAGATTTTTGAAATTCAATTCACAGAAGCAGTAAAATTTTATTTTATGTAGATTTGTAAATTTTCCTTAAAGGTGGGTAAAAGCCGTTAAAAAGTTCAATAAAATTTTATATATCTAATCTTATTATTAAATGATTTCAATGAATTACATTGGACTAATATAGGTATTATGTATCTATTTTTACTTTAAAATAAATTTAAATAAAAATAATAATTATTTAAATAAAAAGTATGTTTTAAACAATAACGCAGTGCTTTTCACTATTCATCAAAAATTGAATGTTTTCAGAAAAATACCAAAAAAACACCCATAGATAATTCTGATATTCCAAATTAAAAAATGGTTTATATTTTACAAAATTGAAAACATATAAGTTTTATTAAATAATTTAAAAATAACTCCTGTTGTCAAAACCAGAAAGCAGGTTTTTGAGAAGTAAAAACTATCAAAATATTGATATGTGTTTATGTACAATTTAAATGTAAAATGAATTCCAATGAAAAAAATTGGATTAAATGATAAAAATATAATCTAATTATAATTAAAAACCATTCAAATATATAATTTAACATTATAGATTATTTTGATTAAAAAATATGTTTTCAATTAAAATTTACTATTTTTCACTATTCATCAAAATATGAAAGTTATCAGAAAAGCACCAAAAATTTATCCAAACTAAATTTTTATGTCCCGATTATAATGAATAAGTTTATTTTGTCAAATTTAATATATAATAGTGTCAAATATTGTATTTAAAAAGGGTTATCCATTAAAAGGCAGTAAAATTTCATTTTTGAGAAATACTTCTTTTATTTGAAAAATTGAATTTCTTATTATATTATGTCTAAGAAAAACATAATATGGATGGTAAAATTATATAGAGTATATAAAATTCAAAATTCAGTTAATACTATTCATAGTCGCCTTTTTAAACGTCTAGTTTAGTAAGTCGTGATGCGCTCGAACTCAGTGTTGTGTGTAGTGCATGCTATTAAATTAAGAAAATAACTTACTATGAAATATCAGGGTGTTACTTTCTTCCCCCTTTTGGAAATTTCATCCTCCCAATTTTAAAATCGGGCATGGGAACTTCATTTAAAGTCCCACATCATAAAAATAATCAATAAAACTATCACTTTAAAAGAAAGAAAGAGAAGTACAAAGGTCACCCGAGATAACCCATATTAGGACTCCATGTATGAAAACATGTATATGGAAGATAAACTTAGTGTGAAGTTCTGATGGAGAGTGATATAAAACATTATCAGGAGAAAGTTAACAATAAGAAAACCAAAAAATTGTGATGGGTTAAACGGTCATTGGTTTCCCAGTAGGAAAAGTAAACCAAAAACGTTTTTGTTTTTAGTTCCATTTCATTAAGTTGAGGAATTTATTTATGAGATTGATTAAGAGCATAAAGAGATATACTTACTTTTCAAGTAGAGTTTAATTTCTATAATTAACTCATCTTTTCTCTAAATGATGAGTATTCAAGATGACTTGGTTACACCTGAAGTGCTATAATCAACTTCTAGAGAATCACATAATCCAAAAAATATGAACTATATATTTACCTTCTCTTTAGAGATTAACCAAAAACAAAATGGTTAGTACAAGATCAGATGATCCCCAAAATGGATAATCCTTTATAGAAAGAAATACTAATCTTAATTTCCAAAATTAAACAAATAATACCCAAATTTCAACAAAGACCATTCAATAAACAATTGTCCTTAAAATTCTTCAAAATAATCCAAACTAGGTTTAAAACCCAAAATTCAGAAGGATTTGATCACATAGTCTTCCATGATAGATCTTAATATTTATCTCTAAATAACATCTACTACTCTTAAAGTAAAATACTAAAAATTAATTAACCTAATCATATATTCATTATTATAGGTTAATCATTTCCATAAATAACCTAAATCACTATAAGTCCACAATAAAAACAAAGATTTTTCCAAAATAAAAAACACACCATTACTACTCAAATGAAATCCCGTAGTATTCTATTTTCCTTATGCATATAGTGTTCCCAAAAGAGTGAACGTATTCCAAAATAAAATTTATCACTTAATCACTAAATCATTTTCCTATACTAAATATATACATTTAATAAATCATAAGTTCCCAAAATCAACATATTATTGATCCATAAAATCATTTAACTAAAAAGAATTATTCATAATAATCATGGACTTCACGTAGTTCATTGGTAGGCAATAAATCCCAGTCACACTTTGATTGTGGGTTTGATTCTGACAGCTTTGTCTGATGAAAAAGGTTGTCACATGTTCTGTGTGTTTTCCTTCTAAAAAAACTATACAATTTTATAACATTACAAAAAAAATGACATAAATTCCTTAAAAATAACATATTTTAACCACGAATTTTATCTCATTCCTCGCATTTTCATCCCAAAAAGCAATAACCTGTAATTTCCACTAATTAAAGGATCATATAAACCTAAATGGTTCTTTATAACTATATACACAAAAGAAAATCTAATTCTTCCTTAAATAAAATTTTCACATAACAAACTGCAGGGTTACACATATAAGAGAAAAGTCTTCCAATGTAATCCCATCAACCAAGAGCATTAATACTTTTAAAAATTTCTCTATTAATTTATTTCTACCTAGTTTCTTCCTTGAACTAGTGGTTATCCTATAGAATTGGGAATTGACTCGGGAAATTCCCAGGTCCCCTACATTTATGGAAAATAATCGTGAAAGGATTCTTAGAATCATTTTTATTTTCTTTCATAGTAATCTTCATTTTCCTCGGAAATTATTTACTTTATATCCTTATTTCCCACACATAAAGAAATTCTTTGTTCTATTGAGACACTTTCCTGGGTGTCTCTTTCCACATTTCCTACATAATGGAAATTGAAATTTCTTTTCTCCATATTCTCCACTGCTGGAGATCTTATCACTCTTTGAATTTCTCTTCTTTTTTTAGTTTGGGAGTTGGTTAATGTATATGTTGTTGATAATATTTTTGGGAGTCTGATTCGACATGAACATGATATATTTTATACCTATCAACATTCCTTTTCATTTCTCATTTCCACCATTGTTACCACCTTGTACATCATGTTCAATGTTACTATGACTTCCTTGGAATCCAGTCATTGACTAAAACCAGAAAGCATAGTGTGAGTAACAATAATCATAAAATCATTTAGAGAATATCATGACACATTATTTTCAATCTAAAAAAACTTAGGATTAACCAAGGTTATTTATTCTCATCTTATATTTAAATACTTTAAATCCATTTGTAATTAAAATGTGAATTATCCCAAGAATATCCCCGAGGAGTGTCAAACTAGGTGCGCAGTAAGGCCCATTGTTGTGTACCAGGATACCCTAGGTCAAGCTCGAAATTCCTTGTTAGACTTTTCACTCCTAGGTATACTTGTTCCAGAACCATGTCCACTTTTAGTATCCAGACATGGTTGTATTTCTTGGAAAACTCAAAAAATCTCTACATTACCAAAATTCTAGGAAGTTATTCTATACTAATCCTCAAAGACTATCTTAGGGTAATGTTATCTAATTAGAGTTTTTCTTAATCTAGTTCCCAATTTTTGTGATACACTTCATCTAATACCAACTATAATGCCTCAACCCTAGTTGCCAAGATTCAGTGCATTATTTCATAACATTGACATGATCACAAGGGATCAAGTTCCGAAATATCGACTAGTTTAGTAGCCACAGAAGTACTAGATACATACATAAGTTTTACATTACTTTATGAAATGAAAAGGAAACATTGTGTCTCCTTTGAACACACTCATATCCCTTAGCCTATCTATGCAAGTCAATTATAATATACTTCTTCACATCCTGGGAAACATTAAACATAAGAAAGGGGTGAGATCAGATGCTCAGTAAGGATAAACAATATAGCGGAAACTATCATAAATAAGAATAAAAATTTAAGGCAATGTATAAGACTAAAACACAAGCCTTTTAAACTTAAAACTTTAGAATAATATGGAAAAGATAAATCAAATAATTCAATTTACTTACTCACATGGAAATTCTACTAGTCGAATAATCACATGTAATATCAATACCAAATTTTATAATGATGTAATTCATAATGTTGGGCATCATAGCCACATAGTCAAGGCCTCATTCCAAGACTACAAATTTTTTTTTTTCAAGGCCTTGTTCCAAGAAAATAGTTATCTCATGAGACCTATTGATACATAGAGAGGCTATAGCAGACCCTTCCCGTCACTTACTAAGTCTAATTCATTCCTCATATGAAATGGGTGAATCATAATCAAAACATTCATATTAAAAATGGCATACGAAATGTCAAAATTTTAACCACAAACCATGAATGGTATAGAAATAGCACATCCAAAATCAAACATAACTCATTCAATACAATATGGAAGATTTTATTATAATAAATCAACCTCAATCAATAATAACTAAGGATATTTACATAAATTAAAATAATCAGTAAAACTATATGAGAGAAATATCCCCTTTTTCTTGAAAACATTTAAAAGTCTCACTATTTATCAAGAAGACGTTTGAAATATATTTTTGAATCAAAGTGTACCATACTAATTTTAAAATTTTAAAAGAAATTTTAATTTTAAAACATTCATGTCTATATTAATAAATCCTGAACACCATTTTTAAAACATGGACATTAATGAGAAAGATTTAGAATAATAAATCTTTAAAATATTTAAAATGATATTTTAGTTATAGTTCCTAACCAAATGAGAGATGATTGAATAAAAATAATAAAGGTAATAAAAAATTTATAATATCATGAGAATAAAGGGATTCATGATATACTATGTCAAAGTATAGTATATAAACCATATAAAAGTGAATTGGTGCATAAAAACAAAAAAGTCTCAATGTAATGTAAATTGAGATGAAATCCCTTATAAAGAAAGTATCATTAGGTTAAATATAAATAAATTAAATAATTATGTGTAAAAAATATAAATACAGTCAATATTATTAGATATTCAGTGTAAATTAATCATAGTACATTCACACATATTTTTGTAAAACCAAAACCAACGACTTGAATGCTTAACTCAATGAATGGAAATTGAGTTAAGACTACTCTTATCAAGTTCATATCTATGACTTGAGAATTTATAAATATATTTATTATGTGTATAAAAAGTATATCCAGAAAAAGGGTATTAGTAATTAAAACATAAATAAATAAATTGTGATTTCACACATAATCTTGTAGTAAAACAATCAATGAAGTTTTCGTAAAACCCAATGAGTGGATATTTAAATTAAAAATTCCCTTAAAGATTTTGTAACTTACAAAAAATACACCCCATGAAATAAGGATAAAAAAATGAAGATGTAAATACTCATAAATTAAAATATATTATACAAATAATACAATCATGGGCAACACATACACCACACAAAAGGAAATAGTGACAATATTGCATGAATCTCACAAGAATAAAAAGTGAGATGAAAACCCCTTACATTGTATTTTTCCTTAGTCGAGGGTATGTTAAACTCATTTATAATGGTTAAATAATTGTTATTAAAATATAAAAGAACCACATACATAAATATGATATCATATATGATCCTATAATATTGCTTTGTTAATAATATTTAAGTAGTATCATTGTTTCAGGTGTTAACTAATTCATTTTCATTTATATGTTTTTTGAATAATTCATGTTTGTTATGGATAGGATGTATTTGATTAATATAAATAATTATATTAATATCTTTAAACATTATTTTTAATCATAAAATGAAAATTATTCTTGAATGGTTATGATGGGGAATGAAATTTCATCGCTTCATGAAGACGGTAAGCCGTACGTACACACGAGCGACAATATCAATCTATTAATGGTGAAATAATATGTAATTGGATGATATATTATATATAAATAACAATTAAAATTTTATATTTAGTATTTAGAACATATATGTACATTATTGTACCCATCCAAATAATTAATTGTTGAATAACAAACTACACCACAACGTGGAGACGGTAAGCCATACATACGCATGTATGGTGACCTTGTCATTCATAGTATGGATAGAATAATGAACATGGTTGTATCATATTTATAAAAAAATAATAGTATGTAGAAGGTACTGGTGTTATTTTTTTATGGAAACAACAAAGAGGAAGTGGAAGAAGAAAAGAACTTTGAAAAAGGTGAAAAAATAATAATCTCTTCTTCAGGTGTTTCCTTTTGATTTGAAAAAAGGCATCTTTAGGTTGGATTTATGATAAAATTAAATCCTATATATAGAATTTAGGGTAGTTGGGAGAATATATGAGTAGGATTTGGATGATACAAATGGCTTTGGAGGTGTGAATTTTAGATAAGGGGAAGTACCCTTTTATAAGGGAGGTGAGACGCACTTTAGGAAGAGCTTGAAATATTATTTTATTATAAAATAATTTTGGGTTTTTAATAGCTCCAAATGGATTTATTTATAGTATAAGGTGGGTATGGGTCTAAAATCTCTCAACAAATAGGTTTTGTAAAATTTTAGGTCGCCATATTAACCTTATCTTTTAGATTTAACTCTTAGTTAAATAGTTTAACTTTTACCATGTCTTCATGTATTATTATAATATTTGGTTAATAAACATACTATAAAATGACAAGAGAACATAAATGGTTCATTAAAGACATATATATAATTATATAAGTCCTTTGGATAAACTTTATATTTTTAGAAATATTATATAATTTAATAAAATAGTATTTGTTTTAAAAACTCATTTATGTAAATTATGACACTATTTAGTATTTGGTTTTTGTGTAATTCATAAAAGTATGATTTCTTCGAAAAAAATACATTGAATCAACCCTAAAATGTTATATTAACCTAGAAAATTTGTATATGGCATCAAAAGTTTCTATTTACATTTATTTTAATATTTATAACATCAATTATTTCAGTCTTTCATTAATAAGGCAGTTACTACATCATCATTGTGTCATACATAAATTTAATTTTTTAACATCTAAAAATTATAAATAAAATACCATGATGTAGGAAATATTTTATATTTATAATGAGTATTTATAGTGGAATTTATATTATGTATAACCCTATATTAAAAATGGTTTAGTTATTAAAAGATGAATTTAACACTTTTAACTCTTCTTTTAATAAAATATAATAAATGTCCTAATGTAATACAAGTGGATAAAAAAGGATCATATTTTATTACTAAGGTTGATTTTGGTTGAAATACACTTATCCAATATAATTAAGACATGTGTTGAGGTAATTATAATATCATTTTTACCTTTAATTACCCTATTTACTTTTAACCGTGGTAAATAAAATTCAAAAGTTACTATTCAAAAAAAATATTTTCCTTATATTGAACCACATTTTACTTACTAATGTAAACTATGTCTCTCTTATTTTTGAAATTCAATTCACAGAAGTAGTAAAATTACGTTTTATGTAGATTTGCAAATGTGCCTAGAAGGTGTGTAAAAGACGTTAAAAAGTTCAATAAAATTTTATACATCTATTATTATTATAAAATGACTTCAATGAATTACATTGGAATAATATAGGTATTATGTATATATTTTTTAATTTAAAATAAATTTAAATAAAAATAATAATTATTTAAATAAAAATTCGGTTTTAACCAATAACGTAGTGGTTTTCACTATTCATCAAAAATTGAATGTTTTCATAAAAATACCAAAAATTCCCCCAAATCTAATTTTGATATTCCAAATTAAAAAATGATATCTATTTTTTTTACCAAATTAAAAACATATAAGTTGTATTAATTAATTTTAAAATAATTCCCATTGTCAAAACCAAAAAGCGGGTTTTTGATAAGTAAAAACTATCAAAAGAGTGATACATGTTTATGTCCAATTTAAATGTAAAATTACTTCCAATGGACAAAATTGTATTAAATGATAAAAATATAATCTAATTATACTTCAAAACCATTAAACTGTATAATTTAACACTATAAATTATTTTGATTAAAAAATTTGTTTTCAATTAAAATTTAGTATTTTTCACTATTCAACAAAATATGAAAGTTATCAGAAAAGCGCCAAAAATTTATCCAAACTAAATTTTTATGTCCCACTTCTAAATAGGAAGTTTATTTTTATAAAATTTAATATATAAAAGTGTCAAATATTGAATTTAAAAAGGGTTCTTCATTAAAAGGTGGTAAAATTGCATTTTTGAAAAATACTTTTTTTACCTAAAAAATTGAATTTGTTCTTATATTATGTCTAAAAACATATAATATAGATGTTAAAATTATATAGAGTATATAAAATTCAAAATTCAATTAATATTATTCATAACCGCATTTTCAACGGATAGTTTGGTAAATCATGGTGCACTCAAACTTGGTGTTGCTTGTAGCGCAAGCTATTGAATTATTTTAAAGAAAATAACTCACTATGAAATCTAGTGGTGTTACAGAATATGGAAGAATTGCCTTTTTAGAGAGATAAAGATAACTCTCATCCCAAATTTATTGATCTCAGGGTATTCTATCCTTTTTCATATTGGGATTCTGGATGCTCTATCAAAATTCATCTCCCATGTTACGGGAAAAACTTAGATAGAGGAAATTTATTCATCCTTAAGTTTAGTATCCATAATAATTTATTATATAGAATGATTCTCTATGAGTAAATCCTCCAAATCTCACCCCTTTATTTCCTTTTGTGGTATAAACCAAATGTAAACCTACTACAAGATGACTACCCACCATACTAAACATCCAGTCTACATAGGGTGATTGAGGATGTAATTGAGCGGGTTAGTTCACGACACCAAATGGACCTCATGATGATATATGTAGTTCCACAATTTCTTCACGGTAAAGATTAATTCTAGAAATTTCATCTTGATATCTGAATAACGAGGCTCATTATTGAGCATGGTTCAGTGGAGATAATAAAGATTGTTTTTGTTTTCAGTTTCATTATTTTATATGAGTAAAGAACCCAATGATTTCTCTAAATATTCTACATATGATATGTGAATATTATCTTTGAAAGGTGTTATCATTAGTGGTGGTCTTAAAAAAGACTTTTTGAGACCATAAAATACTTCTTAAAAGTTGTGAGTCCACTAATATGTTACCCCTTTATTATCAACATGGTGAAGGGAAAATACTTTCTAGTAATACATTATATAAATCATCAAATGTAAGAAATACTTCCCAATATTACTCTCAACTATTTTCATAGATTTATAATTTCAAGGATGTCTTTTTTCCTCTAAGTATCGACTATATTCCATGATGGTGTACTATGAAGATAAAAAAAATTCTTGAGGTTACACCAAAATCATATTTCAAGGGGTTCATTTTTAGGCTATGTTATTGTAATTTGTTGGAAACCACCTCAAGGTCAGAAAGATTCCCAAAACGTTTCTAATATTTCACAACCTAGTCATTGACATAACACTAAATAGACTTTCCTAGAAAGTATTTGAATATGTGGTACATGACATGTTAGTATGTTGTATTTTCATTCTTCAATCTGAAGGGAATCACCCAATATAAATATAATCCTTGGGTTTCCCTGAAGGAAGTGTCTTCATTGTATTTAGGGTCTATTCAAATTTGATTATAACTCATGTATACATACATAGAGGATAGGGCTTAGTAGATATCCATAATATCAATTATAAGTTCAATAATTGGAATCAAAAGGACATTTTTAGACAATTCAAGTTGATATATCTGAAATTGATGCAAAATACGATCTGCCTATTTTACTTCTTGATTGGGATTTTATTGGGTTAGTGACCCAATATTTTCATACATTGATATTATATATTTTTTGATGGGAATTAATTATGTTAAAAAACCATATTCCTGAGGATCATGAAGTTATAATTCATTTGAGAACATAGAACCATAAAAAACTTGTTTATAAAAGTTATAAATCATCTCCTACTTAGTTACTCATATATTGAACTGTTCTTAGAAATATCACACGTAATACCTATTATCATAACTCATGGAAAATAAATATAAGAAAGAGTGTCCTCATATGACCAGTAAGGGTAAACAAGGAAATATGTAAACATAATGTGAGAATAAGGGTATGAGAAAATTATTATAACATATGAAAACATACCCTACATATCAAAGATCAAAATCATGAGTCATGACATAAATATTAGTAGTTTATAAGACATTAATCATAAGGAAATCAAAGAACATGAGCCATGAGAGCATAACATTAACATAAGAAATAGAATTTTGGAATACAAAAAAACATATAAAATCATTTTTTTAGTATTCAATACTTATTTATAAGGCTTTCATAGTGGAATTGATTCACTCACCAAACCATTTTAGTAGTTAAAGTTCACTCTCAGTAGTATCATAGTGGAAAAATTCCATTACTGAACTGGGTTCACTCCCCATACCTATCCTATTTATCTCATGTGATTTGAATCTTTACCCAATGCATTGGAGAGAGATATAGGTCCCAAACATCACAAAATTAAAATCATACATATGTGTTCCATAAGATCATAAAATATTCACCAGATTAGAACCCATGAAAATAAATGTATTTCATAAAAAATTCATCATAGAATAAAATATGTAGAAGAAACATGTTTCATAATCATTTCATCATAGAATAACCCCTGAAAAAATAAATATGTTTTATAAGAATAATATCATCATAAGTATAAATCACTCAGACAAAGAATAAGACTAGTATCCTTGGATCATATCCTCAGTAAAGCATAAGAAACCTCAAAGGATTTAATATTAGATGGAAAATGACTCTAAAATATATCTTATAACATTTATTAAGGAAAACATCCTTTCCACTTTGAAAAGCAATTTTTTTAAATATAAAACATTTTAAAAATTCTTTTCTTTGAAAATAACCTTGTAAACTTCAAAATAATGCTTTAAAAATCATTTAAAACATTTCTTAAAGAAAATATACTTTACATTTATTTTTTTTAAATATAAAAAATTCCAAAAATAATTTCTTTGAAAATAACCTTTGAAACTTATAATGGAATCTTAAAACATCAGGTGGCCATGATGGTGGGAAATTATGTGTATGCCATACATGTAAAAACAAAGATTCCTTTCACATTTTCAATAAAATACAAATGAGAATTGTTTGGAAAATGATATGAAGATTCATTTTAAAACACTATTTAAAAAATAAAACATGGGTAAAAATGTATTTAAACAATCAATTAATAGTAATAAAAAATGTATTTGATATTTTCTTAGAAACATGTATATGGAAGAAAATGGGTTTTCGACTGAAGAGGGAAATAAAAATGATTTTTCATAAAAACATTCTTTTGGTATCTTGAATCCTTTATAAGAGGAAAATGAAATAAAAAAATTTATTATATAGAAAAAAATTTTATAATAAAATAAATTAGTTTCTTCAGATATGGATCATAATATTTCAACATCAGAAACATAAACATAACCAACCCTGATAAACAATGAGATTGTATCATAAGACCATTACAACTTTGGTAACATTGAATCGTAAGAACTATGAAAGAATAAAATTAAATGAAAATATAATTATAATAAATAAATTCATGATATTATATATCAAAGGGGATGTATTTACACCTCATAAAAGCAAATAGGTGCATAATATAATATATGTCTCAAGGAAGGAAAAATGAGACAAAAATCCCTCACCAATTTGATAATCTATTGAATCGTAAGAAACAATAAATAATAAAATCAAATGATACATTAAATAATAATAAAATAATTATATTCATGATAAGAAATTTAAAATGGGTAGTATATACACTACATAAAAGAAATAAGTGGTGAATATGACATATGCATCCCAAAAATAAAAAAGAGACTAGAAATCCCTTACCCAAAGTATTGACTTACTTCATAAAAGTTTGAACCTCCAATATAGTAAATATAAGTTTATTATAAATATATTATAGAACTATAATCATATTTATCATACCATATATGATTTAATTATGACTTTATATTACATTTTTATCAATAATTCATTGTTAAAATCACATTTCAGGCAATGACCACTTTGTTTTTCATATTTTATTTTGGTCTAGATTTTTTTATTCTTTTACTTTGATCATGTTAAAATAATTTATATAATATTAAAAATGATATAAATATCATATATATTAATTATATATGTATTTAGAGTAATCCATTAAATTATATTTAGAAATTGAGTTATACCATTCATGGAGACGGTAATCCTTATATACACATGAATGCTATTTCCATTTTCTCAATGGATTTAAAGGAAGGATGGTAAATAATATATAAAATTTTAAGAGTCATTATGATTTCATATATATCACATATATTAATTAAATTTATCCTTTAATACCTTTTATGTAAATCATTAGTTAAAAATAAAACACATCGTTTCATGAGGTGGTAGTCCGCCGTACACACGAACAACATTATCATTTATTAAATGAATGTTAATTTAAGAAAGTATATGACATATTTATTTTACATAATTATTAATATGTAATTAATATCATATATTAATGTCAAATTAATCCTTTTTACCACCCATGTAAATAGTAAGTGAAAAAATTATATCGCTTCGCGAGGCAGTAGCCTGATGTACACACGAGCGATGTTATCATATTCCATAAAAAATAGAAATTAAGAAGGTATATATGATATTATAATTCTATAAGTATAATTATATCATTAATATCATATATAATCATTATATACATCATTAAACCAAGTTATAATAAGTGGTGATGGAAAACAAATTACAGTGGTATACGAGACAAGAGTCCGCCGTACACACTATCAATGATTTATTTTACATTTTGGGGGAAGAGGAAACAAATGTAGTTAATTAAATTAACATAAGGATATCTCAGTATATATAAAATACTATGGTTATTATATTATCATTATTTAATAATATTTTAATGATTTTTAGGAATAAATAAATAAAAAACACAAGATTAACAATTTAACTTTTCTTAAGAGAACCACTTTAGGATTATAACTAAATCATTATAAAGAGGGGTTAATATTAAAAATAATTCCTATATAATGATATTTTTTAATTATATATTTGAATTGGGTAGGTATTTTCTGAACTAAATGGGTTTGGAAATGTGAAGAGGTGAGGAGAGGGGGTGGCCCTTTATAAGTCAGGTGAGTGGGACACTTTTAATTATTGAAAAGAAAAAGGTGTGCCAATATTTTTCACATGTAAAAAGGCTCAATATTTTCCATTATATAAAATTAGAGGTTATAAAGTATAATAAGTAGATATAAAATAGGTTATGGACAAGTTTTTAGTTAATTTTACCACTTCTCTTGTTAGTTTAATCCCCTGGAAACCCCATTTTAACCTTAACCACAATAATTAATTTTTATTGTTTTTGGTATTAATTATGGTGAAAAATTAATTTTAAATTATTATATAATATAAATTATTTCAATTATAAATATTTAATCCATTTTTCTAAATTTCATTCACATAATATGAAAATATTAATTTAAAATTAATTTCACTTACGTGATGAAAAAGCGGGTTTCCAAATAAAAAAGTTTCAAAAGTTTAGAACATTTTTAAATAAAAATTCAATATGAAATTGATTATAATGAAATTAATTGTATTAATAGATATATAATTGAACCTATTTTACTTTTAAAACTATATTAAAATAAAATTTAACTTGTAAATTCTTTGAATGAAAACAATTTTTTAATAAAAACCAGTATTTTAAACAATTCACTAAACAAATTACATTTTTAAACCATTATAAAAAATACACCCAAGGTAATTTTGAAATTATTATTTAAAAAATTATGTTCATTTTTATAATAAATTTTCTAAAATTTGAGTAAATAATCTTTTAAATAAATACATAAAATGTGATGAAATTGTCTTTTAGAAAAATAGAGTTTTTATGTGTTAAATTGGTTTATTCATTATCTATTTTCTAGAAAACACATAAGATGAATGCTAAACATTTTAATGAATATTTAATATATAAATTTAATTTAAATCATTTACCAAATTTTTTTTTATTTATTGAGTTAAAACATGTTTGTGTGTATAAAAGAATATTTTTTTGAAAAATATTTCTTTTATCTTCAAATAGTTTTTATTTTCATCTCTAATTAATTTGTAACCATAAAATTTATTTTATATACATATGAATCCATATATTTTAATAATTTATTTAATCCCATTCATACCCACCATTATAAAAATTTGGTGATAAATAAAATATTAAATAATGATATTTTATTAGTATATTAAACTTTTTTAGAACTCAATGTTATGTGTATCACAAGCTATTTAAGAAATAAAATTTATTTGCAAAAAAATATTTCATAAAATATCTAGGTGATATATTCTACCCACTTAAAATAATTTTCACCCATTAAATTATTCACTTTGATAAAAAAATGAGGATACTTATGCCTCATTACATCTTTAAGTTCCCACATTGCTTTCTTAAGATGATGATTTCTCCACAAAACTTCGACCATGTGAGTGGTCTTGTTTCGTAGCAATTTCTATACATAATCTAGAATCTCCTATAGTTTTTCCTTATAATAAATACCATGATCCAGAGATACAACCATTGAGTTTAGTATATGTGAAGGGTAAGGTATTTATTTTTTGAGGAGAGATACATTGAATTCATCATAGACTTGAGAGAGGTTTGGTCAAAGAACGAACCAATAGGATATCATCCCATTAAAATAAAGAATTTAAAATGTACTGATACACCTAAGTATTGTTTTACCTTATTTATAAATTTAATTACTTTATTCCATGGAGAAATTCTTAGAAACATCTGTCACCACCTTCAAATTTCAGATCACTTCAATGATTATCAGGAAAATGTTTTTGTCAAATTTTTTATACCCTTATGTTTTATTGAATGGATACAACCTTCTATAGAATTTTTTACCTATCTCAGGTCCTAATATCTTTCCTTATATATCTTTATTCCCACACATTGGATATCTACACTTTATTCTGTATAGGGATTCATAAGGAGCCATCTGAATACTCAAGTGAAAGCTATTATTATATAAAAACTCAAGTAGAGGAAGGTGTTGATCCCAACCATCAGTGAAATCCAAATAACATGATCTCAACATATCATATAGGGTTTGAATTTTTCTCTCAGACTGGCCATATGTCTAAGGATGATATGCAGTATTGAAACTCAAATATGTATCAAGATCTTACTGAAGACTTTGATAGAACTTTGAGGTAAACCTCAGATCCTGATCAAACACAATGGAATGTGGTAATCCATGAAACCATACCACTTCTTTAATGTATATCCTAGAAAGATAATCCAAATATAATACCTATTTAATAGAAATTAAGTGTGTTGAATTTGTAAGGTGACTGAATTCAACTCATATAACATTATTATCTTTAGACATTTTGGGGAGTCCAATGAAAAAATCCGTAGTGATGTTTTCCCATTTACATTATGGTATGGGTAATGAATGTGACATCCACTAATAATTTTATATCTTAGCCTTAACTTCCTAACATATCATGCATTGAGATAGAAACATTTCAATATCTATCTTTTATATCCCACAAAAAATTATCTTTCAAATCTCTATATATATTTATACTTATGGGATTAATAGAGAATGAATAAATATGAGCCTCCTCTAGAAACTCCCTCTTCAAATATGGTATGGTTGGAACACATACATGGTTCCTGAACCTTATCATTCCACAACAATTAAGGTTAAACTTAGAAGCATTCTCACCTTCTTCTACATATTTATATCATCTATATGTGACTATTTATTCATTACTTGGATAGATGGTTGAATATTAATTTGAGAAAAATAAGATTTCACTCCATCTTTTAGGACTTCTAGATCCATCCTTTGAAATTCTGAAATTATCACATCTTTTGTGATTCTCATCATAGATAATCTAGCATGATCCATTAAACTAAACTCATTGGAAACCTTGTTCACTTTCCCAAGTTGGTAATGCATTAAATAGTCACAATATTTAATTGGATCTAACCATATACTCTAGTGCATA
Organism: Viscum album; assembly: GCA_963277665.1. Lineage (NCBI taxonomy): Eukaryota > Viridiplantae > Streptophyta > Magnoliopsida > Santalales > Viscaceae > Viscum > Viscum album. The sequence continues at coordinate 1,378,868,827 of OY728129.1, read as the reverse complement.
TTCAAATCCTTCTATGTTAATATATACTTTACAATTTTGTGATTATTATATATATAACTTTCCACAAAAATATAATTACTCCATATATTTAATGAAAAAATTACCATAGCTAACTCCATATCATGAGTTAGGTAATTTTTATCATTAAACTTCAATTTTCATGATAAATAAGCTATAAGAATGTCATTCTACATAATAATTCTTTCTAATACCTTCTTGTATTCGCCAAAAAATATTACAAACCCTTCTCCACTAAAGGGTAATGTAAGAATGAATTCACTCACTAATATTCTCTTTAGTTCCTTTAAATTTTCCTTGCATTCATCTGTCCAAAGGAACTTGGTTCCCTTCTAAGTTAACTTGGTGATTGGTTTAGATAATCATGAGAAATTATTCAAAAACCAACAATAATATCCAGCCAATCCAAGAAAACATCAGATCTTAATCACTGTTCTTGGTCTTGGAAAACATTCAATAGCCTCCTTCTTTGATGGATCCACTGATGTATCCTCTCTTGATATTATATGACCCAATAATGAAAAATTTTGTAGCCAACCATCACACATTGTAAAATCTTTATAAAAAAATTTATTCCTTTGGGCATTCTATATAATTCTAAATTGATCTTCATTATCTTCATTTCTGTTTGAGTATATAAGAATATTGTATATAAAGACTACCAAAAATAGATCAAGGTAATTTCTAAAGACTATTTTCATTAAATCCATGAAGATAATGGGGGTATTAGTAAGACCAAACGACATCACTCTGTACTCATAGTGTCCATACCTTTCATGAAATGATTTCTTGGGTAAATCCTCCTTGACCCTCAATTAATGATATCTATAACAAAGGTTAATTTTAGAAAATTATTTAACTCCATGTAGTTGATTAGACAAGCCATCAATATGGGGTATAGGATAATTGTTCTTGATTGTGATCTTGTTCAAATCTCAAAAATCAATGAAAATTCATGAATTAACATGGGATCAATTTAGGGGATTTTTGGGGTCTAGGTTACCCATATTATCAACGGTGGGGGGGATACAAATATTTAGGAAGTAGAGGCTGGCCATAATTTTCCATAGGCCCATCTGGGTAAGTCTGGACCAATGAGGGATGCAAATTCATCACCAATGTCATATATATATCTGTTTTTTCTAATTCACCAAAGAGTGTATTAGATGGAATATTAGTTGTGTCATATAGTTTTAAAGTAGGAGAATATCTTAAGAGAGGGTCACACAAACCTTATTATGTGGTTTCTATATCACTAAAGACCATCCGTGATGACTTAGGCACTTCTCAGGGTAACCATGAAAACCTTAATTCACAAAAGGAATGTCAATTTTGAGGACAATATCTCCTCCTATCCCAGAGCTTAAGAATAGTTTCAAAGTTCTATTGCAGATTATGTTTGATGAAGATAAAAAAGGGTTGAATAAGGTCAAACACAAAAATAAAAATACTAGTAGTGATGCAAGTGAAGTGAATGAGCAAGATCATAAGGGGCCCCATGAATAGGTTTGTATAAAACCTTCTAAGTCTAACATGATTGATGGTAATTATTCCAAGAATTAATCTACTTTCGATGAAGAATTATCCAGTGAGGAACTCAATTTCATAAGGAGGAAAAAAGGAATTAATGAAGTAAATAAGTTAAAAATAATAAATATTATTCTTTTTTACCTAATACCATGTAGATAAGATCCTCAGGTAAAAGGGGGAATTTAAGAGAAGTGTTCAGAATCTTCCTCATCCTAGACCTTATCTAGTCACACTTGGAAAGAAAAACATTAAAGATGGGTAAATATAAGCTTTATAAGATACTAATAAAATTTTGGATGTTGTTGTGAGGTTTGAGGAAGTATATAAAACCATTCCTATGACCAAAAAGGTGTTAGGATGGAAGGAAGTTTGAATTTTTATATTGCAAGAGAGGCCCATGAAACTTTATTGGATTCTATTTTGGATCTATTAATACACTACGAGGAAGAAGAGATGGTTGAGATGGGGAAGATCAATCCCTCATTAGAGGATGTTTCCAAAATGTTTAAAATAATTCTATAAGTTGATACTAATTAGAGTCAAAATATTTGGATCAATAATAAGTATCACACCTTAGTTTACAGGTTCAATTATGGTAAGAGTATCCTAGAGGAGTTCAACATGAGCTGTGAAAAGATGTCTTATTTCATCGAGTATCTTATTAAAGATGGTATGGAGATATTCCTCTCCATCAAATGGAAATTGTAAAGGGTACATGAATACAATAGGTTAAAACTATTCTGGAATGGTTTGATTATGTTATATAGTGTTCAACGTTTTATGGGATTATGGCTGTCTATTTGGGTTTATACTCAACCCTTGAAAGTGGATTTGAAAATGAAAAAAATTAATTTGAGGAGGATTGAAAAGTCACATCAATACATATTTATTTTTGACAAAGAGAGTGGTTTCTACCCAAGGTGAAACACTTGGATGAATTAATACCTTATTAATATTATATTGGTGTTTCTTATTCAACTCTCATAACTCAATCCAGGCCATTCTATATTTTTTCATTGAAATAGGCGTGGCACTAGGAATGAGTTCTATTGAAAACCCAACTTCACGATTTAGCATAAGAATATGAAACTCATATATAAAGACATAAAAAACTCCCACATAATAGTTATCTCAATGATGTAGAGTTTATCCCAAAAAATATGATATAAATTTACCTTTTGAATTGAAATCTATACTCATTCAATGGATGTGATTTTCATCATAAGTTCATATTTATCTTCACATTGATATATGTTTATATATTGGTTTTGAAATATCAAATTTGAATTTACTTCCTTGAAAATTGATGTGGAATTTATGTAGAGAAATCCAATCCATGCCTAAGATAACATCAAACTTAACTAAAGTAAGAATTATAAGATTTACAGGAAGTACATTTCTACAAACTTAAATCAGAGAGGAATCATATACTTGAGATGAGATCATCATAGAATTAGGTGTTTTCACTTCTAATTATATATCTAAACATTTGGGTGGAATATTTATACCCTTATAAAATTATTCATATATAAATTAATGGGTTGATATAGAGTCAAATAATACATTAACTATTCTAGTGTGGATGGTATGTGTACCATTCACCATGTCGTCATCACACCAATCATAAAAAATAGTGATAACATGAGATTTACCATTGTACCTAGGCTTAAGAGTTTTATGAAATTGATCTTAATCATCAACATTTGGATTTTAGAATTGGTTGGCATAGTTACCATACTCTTTGAATTTGAAACACTAGAGTGTGGTTGGTGAATTCTGGTGATATTTCTCCCTATTTGCATAATTAGTTAACTTCTTCCCATCACTTTGTCATTAAATTTCCCGATGAACTTACTTTTCATAATTAAAATATTTTTTAGACCCATTAAGTTAATTATATCCATATTTCCTACCACACTTAAAGCATGAAGGGAATATCATCTTTTTCTCTCCATGGTTATTAGAGTTTCCCTTGAACTTCATATTTATTTTCTTATCAAAACCATGAGATTGGTGGGTAACTAAAATCTCCATTACCACCTTGAGAGCACATCAAACAATTTATTCATATCTATTAAAGTCCCTTATATCCAAAACAATTCATAGTCTTGGTTTTAATCCACTTATCAATCAATCAAACTTAATTTTATGTGGGATGATTATTCTAGAAGCATACCTCACGAGTATTGTAAATTTTACCTCATACACATCAAAGAATTCATTATTATTTTTTCTTTAGATTAAAGATAACCTTATCCATTTTTTTATGAATAATGAGTGGGAATTACTTATTTAAAAACAATATCTTAAATGCATCCCACTCCATGGAGTCAATTTAATCTTGTTACCTCATATTCATGATAAGATTCCACCATTGATCTACTTCTCCTTCCAAATGATAGACATCCAAAATAAAATTTCCATGTTTCAAACACTGGAGAATGAAAAATATCTTTTTAGTGGTACTGATTCATTTCTCAATAACTAGTGGATCAATAAACCCATTGAATTATGGTAGATATTTCTACATGAAGGAATCAATAGAATATTGTCCCCTCATTTTATTGTTGGAAAGTTCAGCATGATTCATATCCTGAGAAATTTATATGGGAATCACAATGATATTTTGTATTACAGATCTGGTAACATTCTATTTCTCAGGAAGAAAAATCATTGAATTTTTCATTTTATTCATTATTAATACATTTCCTTCGGGTTCCAGCCATCAAATAGAAGAAAAATCATAGGACGATAAATAATATTCATAGTGGGAAAATACATAGCCGTAAAAAATAATTTATAGAATGTAAAAATCAAGACACCTTATTTTAAATATATAACACCTCAGGTTTAAACTAAGTTATTCATGGTCATCATATATTAAAAACCTTTATAATGGTTCATAAATAAAACATAAATTAACCAAATAATATCCTTCAAAAGTGTCAAACCATGTGCGTAGTAAGGCCTATTATCGTATACCAAGTAATGCTCGAGTCAAGACTGACATGTATTTCTTAGAGTTATTAACAATTGTTATATATGTTTTAGAACCATATCCGCTTGTAATATCCAGTTAATGATTTATTTATAGGTAAAGCACATAATCTCTTCCTTACCAAAACATTAGGACGTTACCATATACTTAGGCTCATCATAAGGTTTCCAACTAATGTTTTATCATCCTAATTTACAAGGAATATCTAAACATATACTTTGATACAAAATTTTGAAACCTAGGTTTTTCATACATATATTTATATATATTTTTTGATGATAATTCATTACATTATACAAGCACATGCCTAAGGATCATAAATGTATAGTGCCTTTGGAAACTCGTAAACATAAACAAATAGTTTGTAAGAGTTCTACATCATCTCCCAATCAGTTACTCACAACTAAAACCGTTATTATAAATATCACATGTAATACCTATCATCATAACCTGAGGAAATGAAACATAATAAAGGTTGAACTCAAATGCTCAGTAAGGGTAAACAATAGAAAATCATAAACAGAACATGAAAATAAGGGTATGAGAACATGATCATAACATATGAAAACCATAAATTTATTATCAAATATCAAAATAATGAGTCATGTCATAATTATTGGTTGTTAATAAGACATTAATCATACTAAAATCAAAAAATATAAGTGATGAAAGCATATTATTAACATAAGACATGAAATTTTGGCTTAAAAATAAGCATAAGAAATCATTTTCATAGTATTCAAGGCTTATTTCCAAGGCTATAAAAGTTGAATGGGTTCACTAATAAACTATATTAGTAGTTAAGGTTCACTCCCATGATTATCATAATAGAAAAAGAGCGTTACTGAATTGGGTTCATGACCCATTCCAGATCTATTTAACACTTGAGATTTCAAAATTTACCCAATTAATTGGAGGGAGATATTGGTCCCACCCAACACATAATTAAAATAAAACATATGTGTGACATAATATCATAAAAAATTTACCATATCAAAACCCATGAAAATAAATGGATTTAATAAACATTTCATTATAACCTAACCTATAGAAAAGAAATAGGTTTTTTAATCATTTTGTCATTTTATCATAGAATAACCCATTGAAAAATTAGAGGGTTTCATAAAAATCAAGCCATCATAAACAAGAATGATTCATATAAATAATAATAATGGTAACCTTGGATCATATCCCTAAAAAATCATAAGTAACATAAAAGGATGTAATCTTAGATGGAAAATTATTTTGAAATCTCTTGGAACATTTATTGAGGATAATATCCATTGAACTTTGGATTTTTCTTAAAACATAAAACATATTAAGAATCCTTTTATTTTAAAGTAACCTTCGAAAATTATAAAGGTTTCTTTAAAAATAATTTGAAACATTTTTTGAGGAAAATATCCTTTCTACTTTAATAAAATTTTTAAAACATAAAACATTTCAAAAAAAATTTTCTTTGAAAATAACCTTTGAAACTTATAAAAGAATTTTTAAAACATTGGTTGATTATGATGATGGGAAATTATATTCATATCGTACATGTTAAATCAAAGATTCCTTTCATATTTTTAGTAAAATAAAAACATGATCTTTTTTTTGGAAAATTACATGAATATTCATTTTAAAACACTTTGTAAAAATTAAAATATGTGTAAAAATTTCTTTAAAAAATCATGGGAGAGTATTAAAAACTTTCTTTAATTTTTTTTGAAAACATATATATAGAATAAAAAGGGTTTTCGATTGAAGAGAAAAGTAAATTTTTTTTTCATAATTTTTTTGTTATATTGAATCGTTTAAGAGAGTAAAATGAAAGGGGAAAAAATTATTGTCCATAAATAGCTATATGAGAATAAAATACATGGATTTATTTAGATATAGATCATAAGAATTTATCATCAGAATCATAAACAAAAGCAATCCCAATAAACGATGTGTTTGTATCATAAAACTATGAACACTTTGGTAACATTGACTCGTAATACCCATGAAATAATAACATTAAATTAAACTTAAAATATCATTATAATAAATATATTTAGGATATTACATGTTAAATGTAATGCCCCAACCCCAGTTACCCAGAGACAGAGCATTATTACATAAAATTGGCATGATACAAGGAATCATGCCCCAAAATAATGATCAGTTTAGTATCCTTGGAAATACTAGATACATTCATAAGTTTTACATTACATCATGAAATAAAAACATCAACAACATTTTGTCCCCTTTTGAACACACTTATATCCTTAGCCTAACCCTGCAGGTCAACCAAAAAATACTTCTTCACATCCTAAAAATAATAATACATAGAAAGGGTTGATCTCATATGCTCGGTAAGGATAACAATATAGAGGAAACTTTCATAAATAAGCACAAACATTTAAGGCAATGTATAAGACCAAAACAAAAGACTTTTCAACTTAAACTTCAACATAATATGGAAAAGATAAAATCAAATAATTACATTTAATTATTCACATGGAAATTCTACTAGTCAAATAATCACTTGAAATATCAATAACCACTTTCATAATTATGGAATGCATAATGCAAGACTTCATAACCACATAGTCATGGCCTTGTGCCAAGACTACAAATAAGATTTTGTCAAGGCCTTATGCCAAGACACTAGTTTGTCTCATGAGACCTACTGATGCATCTAGAAGATATAGAGAGCCCCACCTATCACTTACTAAGTTCAATGAATTCCTCATATGAAAATTTTGAAACATAACATAAACATTCATATTAAAACTGGCATACGAAATGTCAATACTTTATCCATAAACCATGAACGGTATAAAAATAGCACATCCACAGTCAAACAGAACTCATTAAATACAATATAGAAGATTATATTATAATAAATCAACCTCAATCAATAATAATGAAGGATATTGACATAGATGAAAATAATCATCAAAAATATTTGAGAGAAATATCCCCCTTTTTCTTGAAAACATTTAAAAGTCTTACTATTCATCAAGAAGCCGTTTAAAATATATTTTTGAATCGAAGTGTCCCATAACACATTGAAACTTATAAAAGGAGTTTTAATTTTAAAACATTAATGTCCATATAAATAAATTATTAAAACCATTTTTAAAACATGGACATTAATGATAAATATTTAGGAGAATAAATCTTTAAAACATTTAAAATGATATTTTATTCAGAGTTCCTAACCAAAAGAGAGACACTTGAATAAAAATAATTGAGGTAATAAAAACTTTATAATATCATGAGAATAAATGGATTCATGATATACTATGTCAAAGTACATTATATACACCATATAAAAGTGAATTGGCATATATCAACAAAGACGTCTCAATGGAATGTAAATTGAGATGAAATCCCTTATAAAGACTATATCCTTAGGTTAAGGATAAATGAACTACATAATTATGTGTGAAAAATGTAAATAAACTAAATATGATTGGATATTCAGTGCAAATCAATCATAGGACATTCACACATATTCTTGTTAAAACAACAGCAATGACATGGATGTTTAACTCAATGAATAGAAATTGAGTTAAGATTACTCTTATCAAGTTCATATCAATGACTTGAGAAATTATAAATGGAGTGATTAGGTGTATCAAAAGTATATCGACACAAAGGAGTGTGTAAATTACTACATAAATAATAAATAGTGATTCCACACATAATCATTGAGTAAAAATAATCAATGAAGTATGCGTAAAGCCCAATGAGTGGAAATTGAAATTTGAAATTCCCTTACCGATTCAGTAACTCACAAAATAAACACCCCATGAAAGAAGGATCATACAATGAAGATGTAAATTCCCATAAATTAAATTATATTACACAAATAATACAATCATGGGTAGTACATACACCATACAGAAGGAAATAGTGGATAATATAGCATGAATCTCACAGGAATAAAAAGTGAGATGAAAAACCCTTACCATGTTGTAATCAATCGAGTTGTATGAACAAAAGTTAATAAACACAAAATTAATCACAAAATACCATGAATATAAAGAGAATAATGATAATATATATCAAATGTCAGTAAAAAATACTCCACATTCAATAAATAAGTGGCAAACAATGGAAATCTCATGAAATTAAGAGTGAGATAAGAAACCCCGTACATCATGTCTGACTTGACTCGTTCGTTCTTTAATCTCCTGAGTAATAAACTAAAGTTAATTTATACTTTCTTATGAACCTATTTCAAGTTTATTATTACTTTTATATCACTTATTACCATGTTATAAACATTATATAATCATTTAAGTTAATAATGGTTGTTTTGTCGATATTTGGTACTTGAGTCAAAAATAAACTTGTTATAATTACAAATTGTCCATGTGGTCAAAAGTATATTATCTTAAATATCATATTCATGATTTAAATATCATATATATAATATATATCCAATATATATATATATATATATATATATATTTATAATTAGTTCATGATATTTGGAGATAAGAAATGAAATGCACCGTTCATGGAGACGGTAAGCCGTACGTACGCATGAATGCTACTTTCATTTATATTTCATATTTAATGAAATGAAAACTTAATGATACATAGGTATATTATAATTATAGTATAATATCATATGATATATGTGTTAAATAATTTAATTAACTACATCTTTTATACATTCCATGTATGTTATGAACGAATCATATCAGCTTGAGGGGGCGGTAGTCCGCACTTCCTCAAATGAAATTATCATGTTCACACATATTGAAAAGCATAAAGGTTTATTTTTAAATGAAAATTAAAGAAGCATAGAGAAAAAATAAACATAATATATATCATATATAAATACAGTGGCATCATAATGTCCACCATAAGAGGCGGTAGGAGATAATTGAACAATCATCGTTTCGTGAGGCAGCAGTTCACCGTCCATAGAAATAGTATTTTATTTTCCAATTAGACGGAGGTGTGTATAAGTGTAGACAGAATCCTTATCATAAAAAAAACCTAGTATATTTAGGATATTTATGTTTTTATAAAATAAAGTAATAAGAAGAGTTTAGGGGGGTTGGAGAAGTAAAATAAAAGAAGAGAACTTTAGGGAAGACGTTACCTTAAAATTGGGTAACTCCCTTTAGTTTGAACCAAAAGGATTTATTGAAGTGCCTTATGCCTAATGTAAGGATAATAGGTAGAAGTAAGGGATATGGAGAGCTTATTTGGGCTGAGTTTGGATGAGTCAAGAGGCTTGAGGGTGTGAGTAATGTGTTAGAGGTGAGGGCTTTTTATAAGGGGGAGGAGGGGCTCTTTAGGAAAGTGTGAGAATGTTATTTTATTATATAATTATTTTCAGTTTCTAAAGGTAAAAAACTAATTAAAGTAGAATATATTATGACTCATGGTCGAAATAAAATCATAAAATAAGAATTTTACAGGTTTTGGATATTTTTTTAATTTTTTTAATCTTATTTATTTAAATAATTCATTAATGAGGAAAACACCACATCATTATTGTGTCATAAATAATTTTATTTATTTGATGTATAAAAATTATAAACAAAATACCATGATGTATTAAATCATTTTATATTTCCAAATAATATTTATAGTCGAAAAAATAACTTATATAACCCCATGTAAAAATTATTTTACTAAAAGATATTTGTTTATTTCATTTTTCCTTTACTTTAAGTTAATTAAAATAAAGTGTCATTATCACTCTTAAGTGGCTTCATGGGGTCCAAATATTGACCCAAATATTCCCCTAGTTAGATATGACTCATAAAATAAGGTTAGGATAAGTGTTAAGGTAATTGTATATTATTATAATATTCTTTTTACCTTGAATTACCCTATTTACCTTTAACCGTGGTAAATAAAAGTCAAAAGTTACTATTTAGAAAAAATTATTTTCATCATATTGAACCACATTTACTTACTAATAGCAACCATGTATGTCTGTTTTTTGAAATTCAATTCACAGAAGTGGTAAAATTTCATTTAAATGAAAAAGTCATATTTTTAACTACTACTTAGTGGTTTCACTATTCATAAAAAATTAATGTTTTTCAGAAAAGTACCAAACATTAAGCCTAATATATATTTGATATTCTAATTTAAAAAATTATTTATATTTTACCAAATTACAAACATATAAGTTGGATTAATTAATTTAAAATTAATTCCTGTTTTCAAAACAAAAAGCGTATTTTTAAGAAATATTAACTATCAAAAGATTGACACTTGTTTATGTTCAATATCAAAGTGAAATTACTTACAATGAACAAAATTGGATTAAATGGTAAAAATATAATCTAATTACACTTCAAAATGAATTAAAAAGAGAATCTAACCATATAAATAAATTATTATAAAAGGCATTTTTGAATTAAAATACAATATTTCTCACTATTCATAAAAAATGAATATTATTAGAAAAATACCAAAATTTCATCCAAAGTAAAATTTTATGTCCTGATTCTAAATAAGAGTTTTATTTTTTCAAATTGAATATATAAAAGTGTCAAATATTGGATTTAAAAAGGGTTCTCCATTAAAATGTGGTAAAATTGCATTTTTTGAAAAATAAATTTTTTATCTGAAAAATTGAATTTGTTCTTATAATATGTATAAGAAACACATAATACATAATTTAAAATTTTATGGAGTATATAAAATTCAAAATCCAGTTAATACTATTCATAACCTCTTTTTGAATGGCTAGTTTGGTAAGTCGTGGTGCGCTTGAACTCAGTGTTGCGTACAATATAAGTTATTGAATTACTTTGAAGAGATAACATACTATGAAATCTTGGGGTTTTACATTAAAGGTTATGAATGTACACCTCATAAAAAAATATATGTGTATAACATAATATATATCTAAAAAAGGTAATTTGAGTAAAAAATCCCTTACATCATTGATAATATTTTTAATCATAAACCTCATTAAATGATAATATCAAATAATACATTGGATATCTTTAAAATAAGGATATTAATGATAAAATATTTCAAATGGGTATTATATACACAACAAAAAAGAAACAAGTGGTGAATATGACATATGTCTCCTAGAAATAAAAGAGATATTAGAAATCCATTACCTTAAGTCTCAAAATCCATCATAAAAATTCAAAAATAATATATAATAAATATAATTTTATTATAAATATATTAAAATAACATACTCAAATGTATCATACCATATATGATTTACTTATTATTTATTTTACTCATATATCAATAATTCCTTATTAAAATTATAAGGCCCCAGCCTTAAACCTTACTTAATCTTGAGTTATTATAAGATTACACATTGAGGATCTTTTCAGGTTTAGAGTTTTAGAGAATTAGATCATAAAACTTGCATTACATTCCACATTTAAACAAAGTGGTTACATAAAATATAGTATTCATTTTTTTCCCATCAATGGAAAATTTTTTAAAAATAAAGCATGTATTCTTTCTTGAAACTTCCTTGACACTATCATCATAACATGTAACTTTCCCTTGACCTTTGAAAAACATTTCAAAAAAACTTGGGATGAGCATAAAAAGCTCAGTAAGGGTTATAAAAATATGTAAAGGAAACATGAGTTCATATATAAAAAATAATAAAATCATACTTTACCCATAAAACATTGGTACTTTAACATAACTCATCAAATCATGAATAAATCATAGAAATCATAAGACATAAAGGTAACTTGAGGCATTCATAATATTCTTACGTAGGGAGTAACCCTCTTGGTTATGTTTGGAATACCCACCATAGTATATTCCCTAAATCTCTTTGGAGAAACCTTAAAGTTTCACTCCTTCGCGTTACCCAATGCATTGGAGAGCTATATCAGGCTCACCCGCCCTTAGTTTATCACGGAACCACCCGTCTTCATAATAATGCCCAAGAACCTCAACATAATTGTATCACATAAAACATGCATAAAGGAAACATAACATTTCCACTTTTCAATCACAAGATATCAATACAACACATTGATATAAAAACATTATGAAAACCATTTTCAATACCAAAACAAAAGAAAAGTAAAACATGGTATTTATTTTTTTTTAAAAAATGGTATGGCTTGTAGAGGAAGCCAAAACTCAAATAATGGTCACGACGGCGGAGAAGTCGTTTTTGCCGCATACGTACAAAAAAAACATTCCCTTTTTTAATTTAGTAAATGCTTCGTATAAAAAAGATTCCTTTTGAATAAACGTAAAAGTCAAAGGGGTTTATACACCGTATAAAAGAAGGTTGTGTATAAAACAAAATATGTCTCAATGAAAGGAGATTGAGAAGAATTCCCATACAAAGACGGTATCCTTGGATTAAGGATAAATCAATTACATAATTATGTGTGACAAATGAATACACGAAATATAAGTGGATATTAAGTGTAAAACAATCAGAGTTTATTCACACATATTCATAGAACGACATATTCAAGGAGTACAAGTTTATCCCAAAGAATCAAATTTGGGCTAAGAAGTTCCCTTGAAAAAATTTGACAGCGTAACGAAGTCACTACAAAATTCAGAAAATGATTTGATGAGATATAAAAAGGGTATCTCATCACATGGACATAATAGTATGTAAATTAAAATACATAACAAAAGAAGTCTTTTAAAAAGAGGAGGGTGAAAGGTTCCCTTACCGACATGGGTTTCTTTCGAAATATACACCCCGTGAAAGAAGGACAATACAACATTGATGTAAATACTCATAAATGAATGTATATTACACAATGAGTAAAATAATCGGCAGTACATACACCACTCAGGGGAAATTGTGGCAAATGTAGCATAAATCTCACGGGAATAAAAGTGAGATGAAAAATCCCTTACGAAAACTCGGCAGCCTAACGACGCCACTTAAAACATCCAAAATGGATTGATGAGAGAGAATAGGGTCTCTCATCACATGAACATAAAATTAAAGTAAGAGTAATATAAAAGAACATCCCAATAACAAGAAAGATGAGCTTTAAAAGGAATGACATAAAAGAGTGTACTTAAAAAGAAAGAGAGGAGTAGTATCCCTTACCTCAACTCCGACTTGTCTTGTTCGTTTCTTTATATTCCTGAATAATAAACTTTGGTCAATTTATAATTTCCTAATTACCTTTTTTAGAGATTATTATTAAGTTCATATCACATATTATAATGTTATAATAATTGTTTAATAATGTTAGTTCATATTAGATATTTTTGCCGATGTTTGGTACATGAGTCAAAAATGAACTTGTTTGAAAAATGATTGTCCATGTAGTTATAAGTAAATAATTTACAGAATAGTATTAATGATTAAAATATCATATATATCCAGTACATATTCATTTTATACTATTCCATATCATTTGGAGATAAAAAACGAAAAGCACCGTTCATGGAGATGGTAGGCCGTACGTACGCATGAACGCTACTTTCATTTTTTATTTGTCATATTAATGGAATTAAAAATAAATGTAATATATATATATTATAATTACAGAATAATATATATGTTATATATGTCACATATTTTCATTAATTTCATTCTTTATACATTCCATGTATTGCATGTACGAGTCACATCACTTGAGGGGGCGGTAGTCTACACTTCCTCATATGAAATTATCGCATTTACACAACATGAAAAGAATAAAGCTATGGTTTAAATATAAAATACAGAAGCATATAGTAAAAATAAATACCATATATATCATATATAAAATACAGTGACATCATAATGGACACCTTTAAAGGTGTTAAAAGATTATTGAACAATCATCGTTTCGTGAGGCAGAAAATCACCAACCACAGAAACAATATGTTCTTTAACCATTAGACGAAGGTGTGTGTAAGTGTAGCTCGAATAATTATTATAAAAAGATCCTAGTATATTGAATATACTGGAGTTTTTACAAAAGAAATGAATAAAAATAGTTTAGGGGGTTGTAGAAGCAAAATAAAACAAAAGGACTCAAGTGAAGACACTACCTTAAAATCAGGTAACTCCCATTGGTTTGAGCTCAAAGGATTCCTTGGGAAGACTTCTGCCCAAATTGAGGTTTCAAGGAGTTATAGAGGGATTTGGAGAGACAAAATGTACAGGGGTTTGCCGAGCCAAAGGCTTTGGAAGTGTGGTTAAGGAGGTAGAGGCGGGGGCCTTTTATAAGAGGAGAGGAGGGGCACTCTTGGAAAGTAAAGAAATGTTACTTTATTTTAGAATGCGTTTCGGATTTTAATGGTCCCACATTGATGTTTTTAGAGGATAAGGTGATAAGGGTTCTAAATCCACCCATCCAATAGGTTTTGTACATGTGTGGGTCTTAGATTTTATATTATCTTTCTATTTTATTTAAATCGTTAAATAATGAGGTATTCGCTGCATCATCATGATGTCATAAATAATTTAATTTATTTAATGACTAAAAATTATATAAAAAAAATACTATGATGTAGGAAATCTTTTTAGATTTCCAATGACTATTTATAGTAAAAAATATGACTTGTATAACCCCATTTAAATTTTTTTTTAGTAAAACATCTCATGTTTGTGTCATTTTTACTTTAACATTAAATAAAAAGGTATTTATGTCATTTTCCAACCTAAGTGGCTCCATGGGGTCCCCAAGTTGACCCATGGATTTTCTTGGTCGGCCATGACTCATCTAATGAGGGTAGTACATGTGTCTAGGTCATTTCATTTTATTAAAACATTATTCTTACCTTAAACTACACTAATTACCTCTAATCGTGATTAAAAACTTATTAAGTTACTATTCAGCAAAAAATTATTTTAATCCCATTGAACCACATTTTACTTCTTAATGAAAACTATGTATGTCGGATTTTTGAAATTAAAAACACATAGGTGGTAAAATTTCATTTAAATGAAAAATCTGTTTCTTAAGTACCACTTAGTGGTTTCACTATTCATCAAAAATTGAAGTTTTCCAGAAAAAACCAAAACTTCACCCTAAGCTATATTTGATATTCCGAATTCAAAAATGATGTATATTTTACAAAATTCAAAACATATAAGTTGTATTAATTAATTTAATAATTAATTCTCCGCTGTCAAAACAAATAGCGTGTTTTTATGAAACAAAATAAATCAAAAGATTTACACTAGTTTAAGTCTGATTTCAAAGTGAAATTAATTCCAAAGACCACTATTGGATTAAATGGTAAAAATATATTCTAATTTTACTTTAAAACCAATTCAAAAGATAATCTAATCATATAAATAAAATATATTAAAAAGAGGTTTTGAATTAAAATACAATATTCTTCACTATTCATTAAAAAAAATGAACTTTATCGGAAAAATACCAAAAATTTACACAAAGTAAATTTTGATGTCCCGATTATAAAGAAGAATTTTATTTTGTCAAATATAACACATAAAATTGTCTAAAAGTGGATTTAAAAGAGGTTCACCATCAAAAGGCGGTTAATCGACCTTTTAAAGAATATTAGAATGTTTACGCTTAAAATTGGATTCATTCGCATTTTTAATACTTTAACATTTATTGTAAAAAGTAAAAATATTTGAAAAACATATATAATCATTTTTTAGATAGTTCTATTCATTCCCGCCATTACAACGGTTAGGTGTTAACTACTATTTAAAATAATATTATTTTATTATTAGAGTGCAACGTAAGATTCCCAAGAAACTCGTTGTTGCGTATTGGGTACGCCATCAAGCATAGAATCCCCATTAAAGTAATATTAATATTTTATTAAAAAATATGGATAAATATAAAAATGTAATATTATTTATTTACCTGGGGTGTTACATCCTTCCCCCCTTTTGGGAATTGCGTCCTCGCAATTTTAAAATCGGGTTTGGAAATTTCATTGAAAATCCCACATCGGAACAAGAGCCAGTAAAAAAATCACTTTAAAATAAAGAAAGAGAAGTGCAACGGTCACCTGAGTTAACCCATAATAGGATTCCAAGTATAAAAATATGGACATGGAGGAAAAAACAAAGGGTCATGTTCTGAGGGAGAGTGATAGTAAACATGTCTAGGAGAAAGTTAACCATAAGAAAATCACAAACTTGTGATGGGTTAACCGGTATTTGATTCCCCAGCAGGAAAAGACAACAAACAACATTTTTGTTTTAAGTTACTTTTTATTGAGGAATTTATTCATAAGGAAACATAATCACTTATCATTTTAACTTTCAACTTTAATTAGATTCCTTACAAAAACTCATATTTTCTCTAAAAGACGAGTATTTAGGAAGACTTGTTCACATTAAGAGTACTATAATCAAATTCTAGAGAATCACCTAATCCACAAAATAGAACTATATAATTCCAATGTATTTAGACTTTAACCAAAACCAAAACCAAAAAGGTTAGTACAAGATCAGATAATCTAGAAAAGGATAACCCTTTATAAAAAGAAAATCTATTATTAATCTCCAAAATTTGTCCAACAAAACCCAAAGTTCAACGAGGACCATTCGATAAAAAATTTGTCCATAAAATTATTCAAAGTAAACCAAACTAAGATTGAAACCCAAATATTTGAAGGATTTGGTCACATAGTCTTCCAAGTTAAATCGTAACATTTATCTCCAAACAACATCAGTTGCCCTTAATGTCTCGTATTGAAAAGTAATTAACCTAATCACATATCCTCCATGATAGGTTAATAAATTTCCATAGATAACCCAAAATCAACTTACTCTTGATTCCTAAAATCATCTAACTAAAAAGAATCAGTCAGACTAACCAGGGACTTCACGTAGTCCAGTGGTAGGCAATAAATACTAGTCGCACTTTGGTTGTGGGTTCGATTCCCGCAGCTTTGTTCGACGCGACGGGTTGTCACACGGTCTGTGTACTGTCCTTTTTATAAAGCTCCAAAAATAACCCTAACATGTTTTAACCTCAGTAGTTTCCTTATACCTCTCATTTTCATCCAAATTCATTACGATCTCAACATCTTAATTATTGAAGTCTTATTTCACCACCATAAGATTAAATAAAACGATTCCCAAAATGAATAACATCATACCTTGATCATGGCGTCCACTCGGTTTCATCGTCATCTTGCTCACGTAGGTAGAAGTCCCATGCATTACAAAAATTATTTAGAGATCTTTCAAAATCATTTGCTTCCTCCATCCAAATACACCTTGCACAACATGGGTCATATGGGTGTTCACAGAAAAACAGTTTTGGAAAATAATCATGTATGACATATAATTCCAAAACATCAGATAAGATATGATTTCTATAAAATAGTCGGACAAAATTTGAGTTTAAACTTTCTATTATTGGTCCTTTTAAAATACCATAAGTATGTGTTGAGAGACTATATTTTAAAAGCAAATATAAATAGGTTGCGCAAGGGTCTCCTTCCTTAGCACCATTTTTAAAATCATAATATGCTTTAAATTCTTGTGATAAGGTAAAATATTTGAAAATACCTTGATAATATTTACCTTTCTTGAAAATATGAGAATATTGTGAAAATAGTATTTGTCTAAAAACAACCCATGATCCACGATGATAACGATGTATAGTGGAGGTGTTTGATATCTCAAACAACTTCTTGCAAGTGAGTTGTATGCTAGAAAAAGTTTCACAATCATCCAAACATGAATTTGAAATAATTATTGCAAGCATGTCATCAGGAAGAGATAGGAATGTTGTTTGAGATCCTTCTCCTTCCATTCGTAACCGACTTTACTTGACCTGAAAATAGTTATAAAACAAGGATCTAACTGAAATAATAGATATAGGGACTAATAATGTGTCTAACAAAAACTCCTAATCCCTAAAGTTGTCCAAACCGACCTCTGATACCAACTATAAGGCCCCAGCCTTAAACCTTACTTAATCTTGAGTTATTACAAGACTACACATTGAGGATCTTTTCAGTTTTAGAGTTTTAGAGAATTAGATCATAAAACTTGCATTACATTCCACATTTAAACAAAGTGGTTACATAAAAGATAGTATTCATTTTTTCCCATCAACGGAAACATATTTAAAAATAAAGCATGTATTCTTTCCTGACACTTCCTTGACACTATCATCATAACATGTACCTTTCCCTTGACCTGTGAAAAACATTTCAAAAAAACTTGGGATGAGCATAAAAAGCTCAGTAAGGGTTATAAAAATATGGAAAGGAAACTTGAGTTCATATATACATAAGAATGAAATCATACTTTACCCATAAAAAATTGGTACTTTAACATAACTCATCAAATAATGAATAAATCATAGAAATCATAAGACATAAAGGTAACTTGAGGCATTCATAACATTCTTACGTAGGGAGTAACCCTCTTGGTTACGTTTGGAATACCCACCATAGTATATTCCCTAAATCTCTTCAGAGAAACCTTAATGTTTCACTCCTTCGCGTTACCCAATGAATTGGAGAGCTATATCGGGCACACACACCCTTAGTTTATCACGGAACCACTCGTGTTCATAATAATGCCCAAGAACCTCAACATAATTGTATCACATAAAACATGCATAAAGGAAACATAACATTTCCACCTTTCAATAACAATATATAAATACAACACATTGATATAAAACATTATGAAAACCATTTTCAATACCAAAACAAAAGAAAAGTAAAACATAGTATTTATTTTTCTTTTTAAAAAAAGGTATGGATTGTAGAGGAAGACAAAACTCAAATAATGGTCACAACGGTGGAGAAGTCATTGTCTCCGCATACGTACGACAAAAACATTACCTTTTTTCATTTATTAAACGCTTTGTATAAAAAATGTTCCTTTTGAATAAACGTAAAAGTCAAAGGGGTTTATACACCGTATAAAAGAAGGTTGTGTATAAAACAAAATATGCCTCAATGAAAGGAGACTGAGACGAAGTCCCATACAAAGACAATATCCTTGGATTAAGGATAAATCAATTACATAATTATGTGTGACAAATGAATATATGAAATATAAGTGGATATTAAGTTTAAAACAATCATAGTTTATTCACACATATTCATAGAACGACATATTCAAGGAGTACAAGTTTATCCCAAAGAATCAAATTTGGGTTAAGAAGTTACCTTGAAAAAATTTGACAACCTAACGACGTCACTAAAAAATAAAGAAAATGAGTTGATGAGAGATAAAAAGGGTATCTCATCACATGGACATAATAGTATGTAAATTAAAAGACATAACAAAAGAAGTCTTCTAAAAAGAGGAGGGTGAAAGGTTCCCTTACCGACACAGGAATCTTTCGAAACATACGCCCCGTGAAAGAAGGACAATGCAACATTGATGTAAATACTCATAAATAAAATTATATTAAACAATGAGTAAAATAAGGGGCAGTACATGCACCACTCAAAGGAAATTGTGGAAAATGTAGCATAAATCTCACGGGAATAAAAGTGAGATGAAAAATCCCTTACGAAAACTCGGCAGCCTAACGACGCCACTTAAAACATCCAAAATGGATTGATGAGAGAGAATAGGGTATCTCATCATATGAACATAAAATTACAGTAAGAGTAATATAAAAGAACATCCCAATAACAAGAACTATGAGCTTTAAAAGTAATGACATAAAAGAGTGTACTTAAAAAGAAAGAGAGGAGTAGGATCCCTTACCTCAAGTCCGACTTGTCTTGTTCATTTCTTTATATTCCTGAATAATAAACTTTGGTCAATTTATAATTGCCTAAGTACCTGATTTATAGATTATTATTAAGTTAATATCACATATTATAATATTATAATAATTGTTTAATAATGTTAGTTCATATCAGACGTTTTTTCCGATGTTTGGTACATGAGTCAAAAATGAACTTGTTTGAAAAATGATTGTCCATGTAGTTATAAGTAAATAATTTCCAGAATAATATTAATGATTAAAATATCATATATATCCAGTACATATTCATTTTATACTATTCCATATCATTTGGAGATAAAAAACATAAAGCACCGTTCATGGATACGGTAGGCCGTACGTACGCATGAACGCTACTTTCATTTTTTATTTGTCATATTAATGGAATTAAAAATAAATGATATATATTTATATATATATTATAATTACAGTATAATATATATGTTATATAGGTCACATATTTTCATTAATTCCATTCTTTATACATTCCATGTATTGCATGTACGAGTCACATCACTTGAGGGGGCGGTAGTCCACACTTCCTCAAATGAAATTATCTCATTTACACAACATGAAAAGAATAAAGGTATGGTTTAAATATAAAATACAGAAGCATATAGTAAACATAAATACCATATATATCATATATAAAATACAGTTACATCATAATGTCCACCTTTAAAGGTGTTAAAAGATTATTGAACAATTATCGTTTCGTGAGGCAGAAAATCGCCAACCACAGAAACAATATGTTCTTTAACCATTAGACGAAGGTGTGTGTAAGTGTAGCTCAAATAATTTTTATAAAAACATACTAGTATATTTAATATACTGTATTTGTTACAAAATAAATGAAAAAAAGAGTTTAGGGGGTTGGAGAAGCAAAATAAAACAAAAGGACTCAAGTGAAGACATTACCTTAAAATCGGGTAACTCCCTTTGGTTTGAGCTCAAAGGCTTCCTTGGGAAGACTTCTACCCAAAGTGAGGATTCAAGGAGTTAGAGAGGTATTTGGAGAGACAAAATGGGAAGGGGTTGGCGGAGCCAAAGGCTTTGGAAGTGTGGGTAAGGAGGTAGAGGTGGGGGCCTTTTATAAGTGGAGAGGAGGGGCACTCTTGGAAAGTAAAGAAATGTTACTTTATTTTAGAATGCGTTTCAGATTTTAATGGTCCCACATTGATGTGTTTCGAGGATAAGGTGATAAGCGTTCTAAATACACCCATCCAATAGGTTTTTGACATGTGTAGGTCTTATATTTTACATTATCTTTCCATTTTATTTAAATTGTTAAATAATGAGGTCATCCCTGCATCATCATGATTTCATAAATAATTTAATTTATTTAATGCAAAAAAATTATATAAAAAAATTACTATGATGTAGGAAATCTTTTTAGATTTCCAATGACTATTTATAGTCAAAAATTTGACTTGTATAACCCCATGTAAAAATTGTTTTAGTAAAACATCTCTTGTTTGAGTCATTTTTACTTTAACATTAAATAAAAAGGTATTTATGTCATTTTCCAACCAAAGTGGATCCATGGGGTCCCCAAGTTGACCCATGGATTTTCTTGGTCGGCCATGACTCATATAATGAGGGTAGGACATGTGTCTAGGTCATTTCATTTTATTAAAACATTATTCTTACCTTAAACTACACTAATTACCTCTAATCACGATTAAAAACTTAATAAGTTACTATTCACCAAAAAATTATTTTAATCGCATTGAACCACATATTAATTCTTAATGAAAACCATGTATGTCAGATTTTTGAAATTCAAAACACAGAGGTGGTAAAATTTCATTTAAATGAAAAATTAGTTTCTTAAGTACCACTTAGTGGTTTCACTATTCATGAAAAATTGATGTTTTCCAGAAAAAAACCAAAACTTCACCCTAAGCTATATTTGATATTCCGAATTAAAAAATGATGTCTATTTTAAAAAATTCAAAACATATAAGTTGCATTAATTAATTTAATAATTAATTCTCCGCTTTCAAAACAAATAGCGTGTTTTTATGAAACAAAATGTATCAAAAGATTGACATTAGTTTAAGTCTGATTTCAAAGTGAAATTAATTTCAATGACCACTATTGGATTAAATGGTAAAAATATATTCTAATTTCACTTTAAAAACAATTCAAAAGATAATCTAATCATATAAATAAATTATATTAAAAAGAGGTTTTGAATTAAAATACAACATTTTTCACTATTCATTAAAAAAAAGAACTTTATCGGAAAAATACCAAAAAATTACACAAAGTAAATTTTGATGTCCCGATTCTAAATAAGAATTTTATTTTGTCAAATATAACACATAAAATTGTCAAAAAGTGGATTTAAAATAGGTTCACCATTAAAAGGCGGTTAATCGACCTTTTAAAGAATATTAGAATGTTTACGCTTAAAATTGGATTCATTCGCATTTTTAATCCTTTAACATTTATTGTAAAAAGTAAAAATATTTTACAAACATATATAATCATTTTTTAGTTATTTCTGTTCATTCCCCCCATTACAATGGCTAGGCGTTAACTACTATTTAAAATAATATTATTTTATTATTAGAGTGCAACGTAAGATTCCTAAGAAACTCATTGTTGCGTATTGGGTACGTCATCGATCATAGCATCCACATTAAAGTAATATTAATATTTTATTCACAAATATGGATAAATATAAAAATTTCATATTCTTTATTTACCTGGGGTGTTACAAAAATTATGTTTTGGGTAATAACTACGGTTTTTCCATATATTTTAGTTTGGTAGTTTTGATCATGGTTCAATAATATTAATAATTTTAACCATGATATAAATATCATATATATTAATTATAAATTTATTTATAGAAATCCACTAATGTTAGATTTAGAAAATGAGTTACACTATTCCTGGAGGTGATAAACCATATATACACATGGATGTTGTTTCCATTTTCTAGATGAATCACAAGAAAGGAAGGTAAATAATATATCAACAATCTATATTCATAATGATTTCATATATATAACATATATTAATTAAATTTATCCTTTATTACCTTCTATGTAAAGTGTTAATGAAAAACAAATCACATCGCTTCATGAGGCAGTTGTCTGCCATACACATGAACAATGTTATCATTTATTCAATATATTATAAGGTAAGAAAGTATTTGATATATTTATTTTAAATAGTTATCAATATAAACTGAATATAATAAACCAACATAAAATTAATATTTACTACCTTCCATGTAAATCTTAAGTGAAAAACAAATCACATCGCTTCACGAGTTCATAGTCCTCCGTACACACGAATGACCATTTCATATTCCCTAAAATATGAAATGTAAGATGTTATATGTGACATTATAATTCCATAAGTATAAATATATAATAAATATCATATATAATAATTATAAACATCATCATATCCAGCCGTAAGTAGTGGAAAGGGAAAAAAATTACATCGGTTCACGAGGTAGTAGTCCACCGTACACATGATCGATGATTTTGTTTCCAATTTGGTGGAGGAGGAGAGAGATGTAGGTAATTAAATTAAAAAAATAACATATTAATATATTTAATATACTTATATTATTATATTATCACTATTTAATAATATTTTAAGTATGTGGAGGAAGAAATCAAACAAAAACACATGTTTAAGAACATTACATCTTCTTTGGATAACCTCTTTAGGTTTATACCTAAATATTTATTAGGAGGGTTTCATAATCTGTAATGGACTAAATGAATAGATTATGGAATTAAGTAATGTAATTGGGAATATATTATCCATAATAAATGGTTTTATAAGTGCGAATAGTATAGGAGAGTTGGTGATGTTTCATAAGCGAGATCAGTAACCCACTTATAATTTTTGAAAAGAAAAAGGTGTAACAAATTTTCCACATGAAAAAAGGAACTAAAATGGTAAATTAGAATAAATTATTGGTGATTAGGTCTAAATATTGCCATAAAATGGTTTATTTACAAGTTTATAAGTCATTTTACCCCTTATATTTTTCATTTAACTCCCTGGTGAACCTCTTTAAACCTTAACCGCGATAATTAATTTTTACTATTTTTACTATTCATTTGGTAAAAAAATAAAGTTAAAATTATTAGATAATATAAATTATGATTATTCCAAATTGTTAATAAATTTTATAAATTCCACTCATAAAATTTGAAAATTTTGATTTAAAAATAATCCTGCATACACAAGAAAAAGCTGTTTTCCAAAGAGAGAAGTTTCAAAAGTTTTACAAGTTATTTTATGAAAATTAAAAATGAAATTGATTAAAATGAATTAAATTGGATTAAAATTATTATAATTGAACTAATTTAAGTTTAAAAATATATTAAAATAAAATTTAGACCATAAATGATTTGAATAAAAAGGTTTTTTTTAATAAAAACCACTATTTTTCACTATTCAATAAAAAATGAATCTTTTCAGAAAATTCTAAAAAATTATTCCAATGATAATTATGAAATTATTATTTAATTAAATTAATTTAATTTTTTAAAATAAATTTTCTAAAATTAGAAAAAATTAATTTTAAAATAAGTGTTCAAAATGTGACATAACTATTTTTTAGAAAATATAGTTTTAAACATAAAATTAGATTTATTTTTATATCTTATTTGGAAAACACATAAGATAAATGTTAAACATTTGAATGAATATATAATATATAAATTCCATTAAAATAATTCACCAAAATTTATTTATTTAATTTATTGATATAGAAAATGTTTGTGCGAATACAAAATATTTTTTCAGAAAACAATTTTATTTATCTTCAAATGGTTTTTATTTCCATCCCTAATTAATTTAAAACCATAGAATTCATTTTAAATAAATTTTTAAACCATATATTTTAATATTTTTTTAATCTCATTCATACTATCCATTCCAATAGATAGGAAATGACCAGTATATTAAATAATAATATTTTATTAGTATGTTTCGTTTTGTTAAAAATTGGTGTTGTAGGTAACACAAGTTATCAACAAAATAAAATTTAATTGAAAATACTATTTTATAAAATCCCAGGGTGTTACAATTGGTGATCCATTTCATGTTTCATACTTTTAAAATGAAGTTGGATTTTATGATCCAATCAACTTCAGTTTCAACTTTGGAAGTATGAGTTGGATTCATTCTTCTAGATGAATTCTTATAACCATGATGATCTTCTAGAAGTTTCTGGTGGTGGAATTCCACATCGGGATCAATGGTTTTAATTTATGTGTAATTCCAGGTGAAAACATCTTTATACTTCTTTATGAAGGAGGTATATACCTCATGTTATTTTATAAGCATATCCACACTAACCAATGTAGGTCGTGGGTCTTCCTCTGTACCCAAATTTACCAATTAGATTTGATCGATGGTGGTAGAGACACCTTCCTTGAATCCTGGAGGAGCTCCTTTGAGGTTATCCTACTCTTCATATTCCACCTACTTTATGCCCTCATCGGGATAGATGAGTGGAAATATGAGATCTTTATAATTAGTGGGGATATTAATAATATTAGTTTATAAGGTACATAGATCTCTATTATTTAGTATCAATACAAAAATTTCTTCAGATTCAGCTGATAATGTTGTGGTCTTCTGAATTCCTGGGGATAAAGTAAGGGAATTTTCACCTGATATGTTTCTATTTATGGAAGGATTAGATACCTATTTAGTATGTATGGGCTCAAATTACATGATTGGTACCATGAGGGTTGATGTGTATGTTCCCAAAACTGAACTCACATTATCAATTTGAATGATCTAAAGAAGATACTCATCATTGAGCTCATTAAATGGGTTGGAAGGAGTCATTTATAGAATTTTCAAGGAACTTACCTAGGAAACATCATCAGTCATTGTTTTCTTCCCTTCTCTCTAATAAAATCATACATCAATGTATTGAGCCTCAAAATATTCAAATGAAGATTTATAACATATAACATCCCACTTTTTTCACTAACATAGTATTTCGGACATTGGTGATACGATGAAGGTATTTGAATATATTGGAACAACCAAGGCCTTCCTAATACGACATTGAAGGCTGTATCCTTTAGGACAACCAAGAATTCTGATTCAGAAATTAAGTCCCCAAATTGAGTTCTAATATGATCCTTGTAAGGGAATTTGTTTTTTTATATGCTTGATGTGTCACAGGATAGGAAGACATGCTGAATTCAATATAGCCTAATTGAAGAAGTGTTCATATTGGAATTATATTGAATCTGAATCCATTTTTGATGAAATATCAATGAATATCAATATCATTTATACTTCTAGACATATATAAGGTCCTGATTTGTTCTTTTATCACAACATCCTTTTCTTATTTTGTAAAAGAGATAACCATATAAAATTATATATGGTCTATATCTACATAGTATACCTTGGTGGTAGTGACCTCATATTCAAACTTATAGGGGCTTATAAGGGATTCTACAAGTTCTTCTTGGAGACCCTTTGACAAATTAAGAGCATCCAATATTGAATGTTTCATTAAAAATATGGCCAACTACTTAAAGATGTCATATTTTTGTGTCAAAGGTTTACATATTCCAATGGTGAGATATACCTTAGTAGTGAATTTTTAGGTTTAGGTGCCTAAGGTATATGAGTTTAGTGATTGAAACAATGTTGAGGTAATTTTTAATGCTACTATATTAGGCCGAATTTTCCAGCTTGACTGCCTGGGCGGATGAGACTATTTGACCCCTTCTGATCGATCCTTTCAAATAATCATGTCTATAAGACTCCTAAAAAACGTGGTTGTGTTTATATTCTCTTATTATTCTCATTAAATGGATATTAAATGAGTATCAATAGTGTAAATGGATCTAGAATTGATGTTTCCATTATATTTGGTTCAGTCATGATTACATCTTCCACTACCTCCTCATCTTCTATGGCCACTACCCATGGTTCCTGATCTAGAATAGAGAACTTGGGTTCATAAGATTTATCATCATTTGATAAAGGATCCATTAAGTGAATAAAATTAATGTAACCAAATATTAATTCTTTATCTAATGAGGATTCCACATGAATAGGGAAATTATTGTGTTACCATTTGGCGGAACCTTTCCTACGCTCTCAGGGCTGGAGGCATGAAATCTTAGAGATTTATAACTAGATTCAGAATATTTACAGTATTCTCCTCTTATATCTAATTTTTTTCTTTTGAATATGAAATTTCCTAAAATATTTTATTTATGAGGACTGTGATGCTGATGAAGTTGGCTATATTATAGTAAAGAAAACTGAGGTTATAATTGGTTGATTTTACTATTCCATAAAGATAACCTGATATCGGTTGATTGTTTTCCTAATCATCCAATCATTAAACTTTAGTACGCTCTTTCTCATAACTTATTTTCATTCACCGTATTATTTGGGAGTGGCTATAGTAACACACTCTACTTGTGATGGTGGTTTACCCAGCTTCACTTGACCAGAATCAATTTTTTTTATGATGCCTTTAAAAAAAATCTTATATGGTATGACCCAAATTTTAGTAAAAGGAGAAATAATTTGGGTAATCATTGATACCAACTTGATCAGGCCTCTTAGGATATAAAAATCTTAGCATGTTATTTTCTACAACTCTTATAAAGTAACCCGAAACATTATCTTCTTGAAAAAAATAAACATTATTCTTACGTTATTCAAATGTAGATTATTTAGGTTTTATTCACTCATAATTATTGGAGTATTGTTTCTGAAATTGACATTTAGGTAGAGGTTCTTCATGAGGAGGTGTGGGATTTGGAGTTGGCACTAGTGTAGTGGATGGTTTGAAGGTGACAAATATTGTTTTAATTTTATCCATTCTCTTTCTCTAAGCTACTAGCATTGGTCTAGATTTGGATTTGGTTCAAAAAATAATATCCTCCGACCTCTTTGAAATTGTAAAAAGATCCCAAAACCCACTAAGATACTTTACTACGATAAGCGGTGTTCACAACTCATTATGAAGGTTCTCAATGAAAAGTATCAACAAATCCTGTTTAGGATATTGTAGGTTCAGGAAGTAAAACCCTTACACATAGAAATAAAATCTGAGACTCTATCTTTTTCTCACTTCTTTCAATTTGAGAGGTCTTAGATTGTCATTTTATGTATCATTGAGATTAATTGATAAAATAATTATTTGTTGATAACTTCCCACCCTTTGATTGATCCGACTGGTAAAATTGTATACTAGATAAAGACCGGTCCCTCTAAGGTTTGTATAAAACAACTGAGTTTAGTTTCCTCTTGGTAGTCTAGGGTTACCATCATGGGACCACATCGTGATATGAAGTGAGTTAGATGCTATTCCAGATCCTTTAAGCCATTGAATGTTGGGAATGTAGGACTCCTAAAGTTTGGAGGGAGAAGAGTCACATTCATCCACTTAGGGTATGTATTCCTTTATAGTTTTACTAGTGCACATCATCCTTACACATATTCTAATCAAGCCACAAAATACTCAATATTATTGATGATATAAAGAGGAAAGTCCAACTAGACAGGAGCCTAAAAAAGGGGAGAAAAATTTTGATCCAACTGAGATGAATCATCCTATATTTGCGGTGGGTAACCTATAGAATCTAGACCATGGGGATGGATCTGACCTAACTATGGTTTCATACCTAATAGATAGAACTCCTGATATCTCTCTATCATGGGTTCCAATTCTATTTGTTGTCAATATCTGATGTTGAGTGGATATTCTAACTCTACCTTTTTTGTTACAATGAATCCTATTTTTTGAGATACTCTGACTGAGAGCATGAGATAATGCTTTTCTTGAATAACATATCCATAATGAATATTATATTAGAGTAGTTCAGTATTGAGATTTATAAACTCTATCTCATCATCATACTAAATTAAGATTTCCAAAAAGTGATAAGATGAACCTCTTTAGGTGGTGGGTGAGATTTGAATGCCCCTTTACCCTTTTACTTGGTAGATTCTCACCAAGGAGGTGGTAGTGTATCATTTGAGGGAGTCCCAAAATTTTTAGCGTCCTCTAGTTTCAAGTACTGACACATTATTCAGTTATTTCCATATGGAATTTATTTTTGATAGAAACATCTTCCTACCATTATTTTATGTTGGATTCATTCCTTGTAGTGTCTTCAGGGGTGATACTATTGATATTCACTGATGTATAGTGTGTTATAGGTGTTTTATCAATATCAGAATGACATGTGGTCTGTATGAAAAGGGAATATCAATCAAAATATCCATGATATTTAGGAGTGGTTTTAACCCTGGTAGATATTGTTTTCTTGCGACTACTATGGGGTTTCATTACAGCTTCCAAGTATCATTTGAAATATCTCTAGAAAAGGGTGACATGAAGGGAGTTTCCTGATAGTTCTATTATGTGTGTTCCTAATGAGGAGTCTCAGTTAAAAATGGGATGAATTGGGAGGTTTATCCTTTTAGAACTCTTCCTAATCAGGAAAAGACAGAACACCATTAAAAATGAGATTGAGTAAATATTATTTCATCCCTATGGGTAAGGTTTGTTCCTATTCCACTAATAAAAAATTTTAGACAATAGTTTTTGACATTTTAGAGATGGGTTGAGTTAAAAATTCCTCAAAACCTATGGTATAGGTCTTCTCTTGTATTATTTTGGTTGCAACTGCCACATCTTTTCTATTGATCTTGAAAATAATTATTTTATCATGAGTTAGGTGAATCCAATGAACTTTTCATGAACAAATTTATTTTGAAAGAATTAGTTTTCTTTCATGATCAACTTTCATTCAACAAGAAGCATGATCAACCTTCTTGGATATTTCATGAAAGAGTCTTTCAATGAATCTCTCTCTTTAGGAACAAATTTTATGAGATTTGTTCAAGGATGTTTCTTATCAAGCATTCCATCCATATAAAGTAGATTTTTCTTTTGAGAGCCAACAATAAATAATGAATTTTCTTAACATAACTTATGGTGAGATCTTATGATCAAGGAGTGGGGTAAAATGCAATTCTCTGTGGTCACTCCATGCCCTATTTTAGACACCGGATAAGGTAGTGGAGATTAGATATAATTACTTTATTAATGTATTAATACATTCACATTAGATAACCTCCCACTATTTCTCCAATTTAGGATATTTCATTATCAAAAGGGCTACTAAGTCAATTTGATGTGTAGTTATTTGATCACCTTGACATGATCTTTATATCTATTGTAAGGAAATACTTTATCCCTAAGACAATAAAGAGTCATCCATATTTTTAGGTGAATGTTATACACACATTCTAAAAGGTTTATAGAATTTCATATTTATGATTAACTAAGGGACAAAACATGATAAATATTTTGTATTTATCCAATTGTTTCCTCATAAGCAACATGTTCGCTTTGTCTTCTACATAATATTCCTCCATCTGATCTGACCAAATTAGGAATTTCCCATATGCCTTGTTGTAAATAGTGGGATTAGGGTGGAATATATTTTACTATTCTAGAAGGAATATGATCCAAGGGTTGTTCATATAATGACCATTTCCTTAGACTATATTTTGGGTTCGAAATAATATCACTTTTTAATGACAAGGGGCCATGAATTCCTGACTTCATCTTCTCAAACTCCTCATGATATAACTATTTTCTCACAATTGATTCAGAAAGGGTAGGAACATATTTCCGAAGTAAAATATCATGGTGGGGAGTTTCTTCACATATAATTCCATTATGGGGAGGACAACCTCTATGTCTTGACATCCAACTGTAGGGAGAACTCCTATGGAATATATTATAGGGAGGACCATCAAGGTAGAACATGTCAAGGGGGTAAATTATTTCTGTTTGATCTTATGACTGCAAGGAAGGTTTATATGGTACTCATAAGGATAAGGGTTCTCAAAACCAATCATTTTAAGACCATAAAAGAATCCATTAAGGTAGATATTTTGGGTAGGAACTTCAAAGTTATTGGATGAAATGTTATGAGGATGAACTTTTTAACTACAAATACTACTTCTGTAATTTGGTAATAAATTAGTATGGTATTAAGACACCATTTATAGATGTTTTATGGACTCAAGAACACCAAACTTGAGTGGAAAAAGATTATAGGATCTCTCTTGGATTTCTAACTACATTTGTTGAGATTTATTTTTAAAAGTTCTCCATAGGGTGGTCAGAGTCACATGCTATGTATAGTGACTTTCATGTATAGAGGAATTCCTGAGTGAATCTTGTGCTATTTCTAGAATATACTGGTATAATTATAGAGTTTTAAAGGGGATATATTCATAACCAGGAGTGTCAATTTAAGTAGATTTATAATATCCAATTGGAACAGGTGTGTGTGCCCAATCATGTTGTCTATTTTTCACAATAATTTTCCAAAAACCCACCTAAATGGTAGTAGGAATATTCATGTGCACCTGAGTCACCATAATATTATTTTTGAAGAGCCACTTCAAATGTAGATGCATGTTTATGTTTCTAACTTATAGTTAGTTTTGATGCAATAATTATATCCTAGTAATTCTATAGAATGTGGATAGAAATAGATGCATGTCCTTCCACCATTTATTAGATATAAGGGGTAACTTATAAAGCTAGGAAAATGATATATTCCCATTATGAGGTTGGGTTAGGGCTATATACTTTCTCATGTTCTCCATTTCTTATTGAGATATGTCAATAATAGTCATGAGCGTGGGTAGAGACATGGGTGTTTCCCCTATTTGTTAATAGGGTGTGCTAATAGGTTTCTCCAGTTTCTACTAAATTGTATTGGCATGATTGATGTGTACGGGTAGGTATATGGGAAAAATCATATGTTTTCTCCATATTATATGGGTGGGATTATCTAGAAAGAATATGAATGTGATAATATTCTTTGTTATTTTACCACCACCCTCAATGGGCTGTCTTGGGCCCCTGGGTCTAAATCACCTAAGCTAGAGCCCATACAATGACATCCTTCTCACGATAAGGACTTAGTGATACATGAATTTGGTGGCATTAATTATAGATATGATCCCTTTATGACAACTTTTATTCTATTGATATAAGGCCATCACTTACCTTTTGGCCCACTTCCTCTAGGTAAGGGAGGAACATATTATTTTATTCCGGGGAAACCATTGTTGAGTGGATGGTTGGAGGGGATTCATATTTTGGAGGACTACACATGCGACCTACAAGGTTGGGATAATACCATTTAGGTGGTACTCATGAACCAGTGTATTCGAAAGTAGACGTTAATGCTGTTGGGTTGGTGATGATGTCCTCTAGTTAGACAAGGATCCATCTTATTCAGTAGTTGATTCATACATTTGTGTATGTTGGTAGGGCACCATTGGATTGAAAAGAGTTTTGGTAAATGTTCCCAGAGGTATTCATGAAAAAAAACAAGAAAACCCATCAAATATGACTGAAAATATATGAACACATACACAAATGATTATCTTAAAATAAAATACATGTTTGGACTATAATTTTTTTGGTGGAATAAAATGGTATTGAAATATGAGTAACATAAGCATGAAAGGTTTCATGTCAGGTTCACCATTTTTGTTTTGCACCCATTTTCATGGAAGTTCAGTTTCTAATGGGTCTTGTTTGTGGAACCAGAAACACCCATTGACTATCATATCTATGATGTCTAATGGGCCTAATTTCCAAAGGCATCCAATCACTGGGGAACTTAACCAATTATTCTTATGAACTAACATTGGTTGAGAGGATGGTAAGTAAGGATTATCACACCCTTTTAGGGGGAGTTATTTTATAATATGGTACACTATTACATATTTAATACATATTCATGAATCCATTTTAAACTACAATTATAGAACATGTCACCCTTATATATTAACAATCATTTATGAGCATGTATTGATGGGAAACTATATGTATATATATCAGTTTCTCCATATATGGAGGCCATTTGTATGTATCAAAGGTTATCCATGTGGGTTACATTTATTGGTCTGTGATGCTAGTTTTAAGATTCACGATTAGGCACCCAGGAATTAATTTCCATCCATAGAGATGGGAGTTGTTTCAATGTTGGGATTTATCCTTTGATAAGGTCTTCCTATATATCATTTTGAGAAAAATCATAACACATATAGTTCAGTTCCACTTAATGAGACACATTATACCTTTTAAGGTCATGTGATAAGGACCAAACCTTACAGTTTAATGTCACACAATGAATATTTCTAGGTGATATGGGCCTAGTAATAGTTGGTGCGGGACTTACACTGAAATGACCCAAGATACCTAGAAGGGATATAACCTCCCAGGTAGGGGGCATGATATTAATATGAATATATCCCAA
Source organism: Viscum album (assembly GCA_963277665.1). Classification (NCBI taxonomy): domain Eukaryota; kingdom Viridiplantae; phylum Streptophyta; class Magnoliopsida; order Santalales; family Viscaceae; genus Viscum; species Viscum album. The sequence continues at coordinate 1,378,835,327 of OY728129.1, read as the reverse complement.
TAAGGATGGCGATGGAGGGACTCAAAAGTAATATGGTTCTTCGGGTTGGATATGACCCTACTAGGAATATGGACCATAGAAGACTAGGGTGAGTTTGGGGTGTTGTATTTGAACCTCAAATATGCATCCTTCTTATCCCATTTTTTAAGAATAAAATCTAACCTATTTCCAAAAGATTGGGGATTAAACCTATGAAAGAGGCCTGTGGATATTCTATCATGCTAGACTTATGATCACTACTAACCTATAAGACAATGTGATTCAATCTCAGTGTGAGAAATAATAGGATGTCAAAGATCTGTAAGTTTTGAAAAATCTCTTATATTTACTGGTGGATGAGAGTGAGGGTATGGGTGGTGAGATATGCCCCACAAAATTGACTAGGGGATTACTCTTGGAGGGTTTCCCAATTACCAGTTTTAGAGAATAAGAGAGAAGAATACATCATTAGTCTTCATCAAATGGAAAACCAAGTAGTTAACCTCATGTTTCTAAATAAGGAGGTCCCTGACACTTCTTCCAAGGTTGGGTTCCCCATTTCCGAGCGAACTCACAATTATAAAAACCTCAAGGACCCTACATATTTATGTAGGATAAGTGAGAGACATATTTTATCAAGGGATTGAAAAATTGAATGAGATACATGATGATGTGTTCTTTACTTCGATCATGAAAATTTTGAGGCCTTGGTGGAGGTATTGACTTGGTTTTCATCAAATGGGAATAGAAAGGGGAGGGCCCTATCATTAATGGTATGAGAGAGGGCACGAAGGGGGATTCTACCAAGTGATACTTGGGTGAGTTGGATTTTATTTTCCTAAGTGATACTTGTACGAGATGGGAGATGCTTCACCCAGATTATATTTGGTAGAATTTGGGATGAAAATTATCCATGTATCACTTGTGTGAACTTGGAAAAAGGATGAATTAAGCAAAAAAACTTGGGAAAGACTTTTCTCAGACCTCCAAGGGTATCCTCAGGTGCTCTTGGAAGGTCCTCACACAAGTCCTAAGTTTGGGAAGGGGCCTTCTCCTCAGTAATGTTAGAATAAGGGGGAAGTAGCTCCTTGTGTAGGTATTTGGTATTTTAGACCTTGGATGAACTTTGGTCCATATAATTTAATTAATTACCTCTTATTTCAATTCAGGGAGAGGTACCTGAAGGGTTTTGGGGACTTGAAAAAAGGACTTGGGTGAGTAGAGTTTTGAGCCATTATGCTGTCTTTTAGTCATGTCAAAAGGGTAGCCCAAGGGTCCTATTTATTAGGAACATCTAGACCCTAGGAGAAGGAGGATTATTTCACAAGTCATTCATACTACCATTTCAATCTATTTAGTTATGAAGGATAAAATTTTATATAGTGTAGGTGTAGGTGTTCCGTGCATGACTGGTCACACATGTGCACCACACAGGATTGGTCTCACAGGGGTTCCAAACAGGCTTGTTCGCACAAGTGTTCCACACAAGTAGTCCATTCATGCTATACCTCATAGGATAATCCATTTGGGTGGTTCAAAAAAGATAGGAATTACATGATATGGGCGATGGAGTTGTGTGATGGAGCTATGAAAGATCTCAATTTTTTTATTAAAATTGACCAACTTCCGATAGCCATAACATTTAACTTGTAAGTTTTTTTGGGCTCTGAGACTAGTAAAATTGAAGAATTTGAAAACAATACACCCCTAGATATAGTTTATACACCCTATAAGGGGTTTTTATAATTCCAAAAAGTTCCTAAAAAAACCTTAAAACTGGGTTTAAAGGTGTCAACACCTTTTTATCAACATTTTCTTGAATCCATGGATAACTCTTGAGGGTGTTTCACACCACCAAGACACCATATTGGGAATAATTTATAAGGAATATTTTTTTCCTTAGTGTGGAGAAATCATAAAACACATGGAAATCCAACATAATTCTTATTTCATCATGGAAAATGTTTTTTACACAATATCAACATGTGTTGTCTAAGATTGTGTCACATCATGGTTCATGAGGAAAAGTGAATGGCATGAATTGTTTTGATGAAAAAACTAACATATGTGGGTCCATGAGAAAGTGATTGAAAAATAGAGATAATTATTTTATTTTCTTTATTGATGAATTTAATTGTATCACATGTATTATGTTTTTGAAAACATAAATCATAGGCTCTCAAAATGTTTAAGAGTTTCTGAATATGTGTAGAAAAAGAATGAAAATCCTTTGTACAGAATATTTGAACTGATAATAGTGATTAATTCAAAAATTAAAAGTTCAAAGATTATATTGAAAATCATGACATTCACTATGAACTTAGTGAACCATAAACAACATAATAAAATGGTGTTATTGAAATAAATAATGAAAGTTTGTTTGATATGGATCAAACTACATTGATTCAACATGACACTTCTAAATTCTTTTGGATGCAAGATATTGGAGAAATAATTTATATTCAAAATCAATGTTTTTATAGGAAAAACTCTGATATGAATCTTTACGAGATATATTATAAAGAAACCAGACGTTTGAAACACCTAAGGGTGTTTGGTATTCCTTTAATCATCAAAGTCAAAGGTTAAAATATTGGGAATTTAAATCAAAGAGGCGTTGACAATATATTTATTCGATACCCTCTTAGTGATAGAGGATATTAGTGTTATAAAAATAAAACTGGAAAGACTATTGAATCTATATATGTTAAAGTATTGTAACATTTTGATAGAAATCTTTCATATTCAACTGTAGATATAGGAGAAAGTGGATATGAAGTTGCTGCCATTAAACAAAACAACCAATTTTATGATAGAATTAAATATGTAGAAAATGAACAAGATGAAGATGTTGATTCAATCATTTAGAGTAATGAGGGATAATCACATTCAAATCATCCAAAGATGAGAAAGCAAGTTGAGGTATAAAACATCATTGTAGACCAAGGGAAACAAGTTATAACTAGAATATCATTGAGGATTGTATCACATAACTATTTATATTCACAGGATGAGCTGATATATATTAAAGAATATTTGGAGCATAAAAAGTGGGTTTATTCTATGAATGAAGATTTGGATATTATTGAGAAGAATGATACTTGGTAACCTATACTGAAACCAACAAATAATAATGCAATTAGAAAAAAATGTCGTTTCTAAAAAAATATGAATGAAAAAGGTGAAGTTATAAGAAAAAAATGAATGAATAGGTTTTAAAGAATAGTTATAGGTTGAAGGAATTGATTTTGATTAGATTTTTGTCACTATAGAAAGACTTGAAAAATTATATCCTTTCTTGGAATTTTTATAAAATGAAGGTACATGATATTCTAAATGGATTTTAAGTCATATTTTTCTTAATGGAGAGTTAGAAGAAGAAGTTTATACTGAGATACCAAATGGATTTATACTTGGATAAGATGAAGGTTATGTGTACAATTTAAATTAATATTTTTATGGGTTGAAGTAAGCTCTGGGATCTTGGTATCATCAATTGGATAATTTCTTAAGGAAGTTGAGTTTTAATAAAGGAAGTATTTATAGTAACCTATACATAAAAGAAAATAAAGTGGTTTACCTCATTATAATTATTTATGTTAATGATATTATATTCATAGGGAATTATAAATAAATGTGTGATAATTTTTACGTACATGTGAATATGTTATTCGAAATTTCCATGATAGGATAAATGATATAATTTATTACCTTAAAAATTTCTCAAAAGATAAGTTACATTTTCCTTTAAAAATAAAACTATGTAAAGGAACTTCTAAATAAGTTATTTATAGAATATTAAAATCATTTTCCACCTTTATTTCATTAAAAATAAAGTTATCAAATAATGGTAAAATAAAGGAGGTTGAACCAAATGAATTTAGGCAGCTGGTTGGAAGACTGTTGCATCTAACAACTTCAAGACTAGATATAGCGTGTCCTATTACACTTTATGCAAAATATCAAAGTGGACCAATGTAATTTAATCTTATATATGAAAAAATATTTCTTAGATATATCAAATGAATAATTTATTTCAAAATAAAATATGATAGAATAGGAAAGACTAATATGTTTGCTTATATAGATACAAATTAGGCAGGTTGTGTCAAAGAAATAAGATCCACATACAGTGGAGACTTATTCTTGGGAGAAATATATATGATTTGGATTACAAAGAAGAATAAGTTAGTAACTATAAGTACTATATTAGTAGAGTATATACCTTCTAATAAATCCACAACAAAATTAATTTAGATTTTGACACAACTAGAATATTTTTTAGTTGATGTGAAGATGCTCCTTATCTTGGATTGTGATAATTAGAGTTATATAAATGTCACTAAGAATATAATAAAATATTCTAATTCTAAGAAAATAAATACTAAATATATCTCTATCAAAGACATTTTTTAAAGAAATGAACTAAAACTAGAGTTTGTTCCTAAAATGGAGAAAGTTACTGATATATTCACTAAACCATTGTCGAAGGAAACATTTTAGAAACTGAGGATGATTTTAATTATACAACCTCACTATATTTAAATATAATGTATTTTATTTCCATTCTATCTCTCATATTGTATGTGAATAGTGTTTTCAAAGGGAGATAAAAGATGTTTCATAAATATATCAGTTGGTATGTTCTTTAACTATCAAGAGAGATCATGTATTTGAGGGAGTTTTAAAAAGGGTAAACAATGATTTCAACATGTGTAAACTATTTTAATTGTTTTTTGAAGTGGATGAAGGAAGTTATGCTACGAAGGTTAATGTTTTTGATAATGGCGGTGCTGTTATGAAGATATGGGAATGGAATAATATTTTGAAATAATTCTTTATCAATGCTTTATGGATGACATGATATTGTTGTTCCATGATTCTTATTTCCTCCACTGAGTTTACTCACATTGGTTTATATTTACTAGATAATAGATACATTTATTGAGTTTCATAGTTTTAATGATTTATATTCATTAGTTTAAAACAAAACTCAAAGGGGAATATTATTGAGACTGGGACATTATAAGGTGTTGAGATATTAAGAAGAAGATAGTTGGGAAGAAAGAAGGATAACTTATATATTTTATTTTTTTAAATATAATTTAATTTTTAATTCTAATCCTTCATTATATTGTTTCCAAAAAATATTGTTTTAGAATGAGTTATTTGATTCCAACAGATAGATTCCAGTGGATTAAATGGACTAAATTGAGTGTGACACTAAATTTTTATGGTATTATATTCATAGTTATATAAAAAATAAATTTTAAATAAAGTAACTCTAGATATTATTTGATGTTATTTGGATTAACAAATATCATGATCATTGTAAGGAACTCATGATTTTTTCTTATGTTGGTTTGAAGGTGGAATCTTGTAAGTTTGAAAAAAAAAGTGTTGTGGAAGATACTGATGAAGTTGGATCAGATTAATAGAAGTATGAATTCTACTAATTTAATGTTTAATGTCCATTAAATATATTTTTATGAATTCCATGAGACAAAGGAACTTAGATCCATTATAAAGAATCAATTGGATATATGTTTTTGAGTGATTGAAAAATGTTTTCTAAAAAATTCAATAGACAAATAAAACATGTAAAGATAATCAGAGATAGGATTTGAAAGAAATTAATTAGAAATATGTTTCTATGAAGATTTTTTGTAAAGATGCTGATAAATATAACATACTAGATTAATAATGTTTAGAGTAATTGAACAAAGGTTTCTAAGAAGATCCGTCAAAAATTGATAGTCAAAGAACTCAGAAAATAAGAAACATATAAAAGTATCTAGATATACAAATATAATTTCATTTAGATAGAGGGTGACTATACAAAGATAAAAATTAAAAATTTATAGGTTGGAGAAATTCTTACAAATATAAATCAAAAAACATTTTTTGGATATTTTCTAGGAATTTTTCAAATACATTAAAGGTGATGATACTGAGATATACATTCGATGGTTTAATAATGATGAAGGAAAGACTATGATTCAATATATGATATCATAAAGTCTGAAGAGTATGTTGACACAATGTTTTAGGTAAATATTCCTTTTAAGGATTGTTTAATCTTATATTTTAGAAAGATTTAAAGTGATTAGACTTTTAAAAATTTAAGTTGGAAATTAAAATTTGAGTTTATGATTATCTAAGGATTTGCAGAGAAATATTTCCTATATAATGGGAAAATGTTCCATTATAAAAGGTCATTTATGCTGATGATATCATTCATGTGATTAAATAAGTGAGGTGTTGTCCAATGTTTCAATAATTGGGTGCAAAATCACCAGATGGAGTGATCTAAGAAAAATTATTCCTAACATTTGGTATTATGCGAATAAGTATCATAAAAACTAGGTGAAGAGATAGTCATAAAAACATGGAAGTGGTTTTCATTTTTCAAATGAGGTACCAGAAATAGGGTATCAGACTGAGGAAAATGGACTAAGTATATCGAATAAAGAGTATCAGACAGACAGGTATAGAAAAATAAGTTGATAAAGAAGTTTTTTCTCACTACTTTTAAAGAAGTGAAGTAAAGGAATAATAACTTGCAACTAGGAATGTTTGAAGAAATTTAAAGTAGAACAATTACATCATTAAATCATGTTCATAAAGGTTGTTTTTTGTCAGAAAATATTTATATATCATACTATTCATGTGAGGATCACATGCACTATTGAAAAACTATAGTGCTATACAAGTGATGGATATTCCTATCTTGGTGTAAGAAATAAAAGGAATGATTTTTAGTGGTTGTGTGTCCTTAGATTAGTTACAAACCATACAATGGAATTGATAATATTATTGTGTAGTGGAACATGTAAATATTTGTGTTCTAATGATTATGATTTTATATTGTTTTCCAACAGAGTCATTTCTCACTAACCATAGGTGAATGTAGTTTCTAATGTAAGAAAACATAAAAAGAGAAAATCACTGATTCTACCCTCCCCTCTTAGTGATATCTATGTTTATTATTCTACTTAATCATTTAAAATAAATTATTTTATAAAATTAGCCTTTAAATAATTTTTTTCAGTAGATTATATATCTATGATTGAATATTTTTAAAATTTTCCCAATTATCCCCCTGTTTATTTTCTTTATCAAAGTATTATCATGATGAAATTCTAAAACCTTCACCTATAATGTAACCATATAGTTTTTAATGGTTTTAAGTGACTTAAATTAGTCATTAAACAACTAAAATATATGGATATTATTATATCTAAAATGGATAAAAAATATAGAAAAATAAGTAGTCATTATTGTGTAATACTATTTTAAAGTATAATAAATTTCTACTATTTCATACATATTCATAGATACTAATACATTCAATGTGTTTTCATCTACTATATGTACCTTTTTATTTACACAATCCTTCTTCTATAGCACATGACATGGGATATAAGTGGATTGATATTTTGATTCATTAATCTTTATATAAAAAGGAACATAATTATGTTGTTATTTTATATAACTTAAAATATTTACTATAGGTTTAAAATAAATTACATTTTTTTAAGTGAATCATAACTCATCCTTGATTTATAGTAGGTCTATAGTGGTTTTAATGAAATCTGTTTATTCTCTACACTACTCTTCTTTTTCATAAGTTAAAAATTCCGAATAAATAATATTAATACATGTAATTTCATATAAAATAATACCAATTACAATAATGTTAAATTCTTTCACATCATGATGGACAATGAAATCATCACGAGTTACTTGGTTTATGATGTGTACGTATACAGTGGGTGAGCAAGGTTTTATTTTTCACTCAACATCAATAATATGATGTTTCATAAGAAGGGTAAAAATGACCTATGATCCTTTACAATGGAAAATAGTATGAATTTTGTCTAAAAATATTATAATATAAATATACTTTTTAATGTATAATGATGAGTGAATCAATGTGACATTTTTCTATTTTTAAGTAAAATGGAAAATTTATATCATATTTTTACCCTAATGTCTTAGATTATTTTCTTCAATATAAGCATAACATTATGCCACATATCTATATCAATTTTTTCAGACATTAAAGTATTGAGTCCAATTTTACTAATCAAAATGTACTTATTTGGGGTCAATAGGATGACCACACACATTCTATATAACCTCTAATTTTTGACCTTTACTTATCAAATTAATAATTTTTATTAACACTATCACGCTATGACACTCTTGTATTTTTTAAACTATACCACCTTTTTTCATATTTCTCACCTTTAGGTTGTTTTCACCTCTAGAATGTTGTTTACACTTTAACATTTTTATCAATTTCAACATCACCACTATGTTGTTCCTCAAGATTGGTAATATTTACACAAATAGTTAGACATTTAATTTAGATTATGTAAATACATAAGTGAACACATAACATCATGAGAAAAACAAATTTACAAAAAAAACTAATTAGATACATTGTACATGTTAATTGAATGTTTTTTTAATGGTTTTAGGAATTTAACCCATCTATAAAATATCCAAACCCCCTCATTGTTCCCCCTATGACATAAAATATACTGTCTATATTTTTATGACTATGAAATGATTGTAACATACCAATGAAAGGGTCATCCCTAATGAAATTTTCATTTTACCCACTATTTTTTATATAAGAACAAAAAATTGTCTAATTTTATCTTTAGGATCCAAGGAATAAAATAATTATACTACTCATGACAAAATTTTGACCGGTTCATCCTTGTACCTTTCCTTAATGAAATTTACTTTCAAAAACCCCAATCCTTTCATTAAAAAATTATCACTTAAAATATTGTATAATCCAACTCCAATATTTTTTGATGATTCTAAAGTATAACATATTCACATCAATTTGATTTCTATCCTTGGTAATAAATATATGAATTAATTATTCCATAATAATAAATATACTATTTTGAATCGTAATATGTTCATCTTTTTTCCTTTATTAATTACATAACCATTATAAGATAATACATGTATACATGGTCCTTTGGATATCCATAAAATTCATTCTGAAATTAAATTCATATTTTCATATAATTCCTTAAAAATATGGTTTTAAAACCATCCTATAAATTATTTATTTTTCATATTTGATATCTATATTTCAACCCTTGACGGATTAAAATAGCAAATAATTACTTTGTGAGTTTCAAAATATGGAAAAACCTCTATACTATTATGTAAAATATAATGGTGATCCTACTCCCACACTATAATGGTAATTGTAACAAGATCTCTTATGAGGGTTCCTTCACCCACAAGGCTCCTGATATGATGAGATTTTGGGAGACCAATATTATCCACAAAAAATTGGTAGTTGTTATAGAATTTCATGAATTCCATAATAGTATATCACTTTTAAATACAAAAAAGTAAGATCTATTTAACAAAGTGAAACATTATATCAATTAATGATAGTGGGAATAACATGTACAATTCACATTATATAATAACAATTTCCCTTTATATATTTGTAAATTTCATTGGGACTATATACTTACTTTATATTTCTTTATAAAAGAAGTAAATCCTAATTAATACATGTTATAAATTTTCAGGTTGAATATAATATATATCTACATACATTAAACCTTGCATCACTCCAAATATCGCTAAGTCCTTCTTTTTTATTTTATTATAGATAATCCCCCTTTTAAGGGTTGAAGGGGAACCTGTACATGATATTTTTGATATTTTATGAATACCCCTATGAAACCTTTACACCATTAAAGAAGATGAAAAAATAAATCTATCTTCACTAGAAATAGTATAATCTATTAGATGATGATTTTTTTTATTTCACCCATTAATGAAGAAAAAATATTCCCTTATACTTATATCAATCACGTCTAAACCTTCCTTCGTGCCATATTTTGATTTTTTGGGTGATTTTAGTAATAAGATGATGAAACTATCACATACATTTTTTCTATTTGAATGAAATCAAGAAAATGGATGAAACATAAACAATTAAAATATTTTTTTTTTAAAAAACTAAACTTTTCAACCTTTTTATAATGTTTTTTTAAAAGGGGTTTACCAAAAATAGTGATGACATTCTTTATGTTGGAAAAAACCCCTTAAGTTGATATTTCATAGTTTTTGGGGTTAATTTTATTGACAGAGAATATTGGAATGGTTATTTATAGAGTTGGTTTTAGAATCACTTATAGGTGTTTGTGAATTGTTTAGAAAAATGGGAAATGATAGATTTTCACATAGTAAGTTCATAACCATTCAGGGAGTTCATGGTGGATTATTAATGTGTTACGTACATGATTGAGTAGGAGTTACATGAATGACAAGATGCAATGGAAGTTTTTGGATTATGGATTGAAAAATAAGTATGTATTAGGGACACCACATAAGTGGTTTGTGTGATAATAATGGGAGTTCATAGTGGCCTATACTTTTGTGGTCAAGTGATGGTGATGGTAGGCAGACCATAAAGAGAATGTGCTATATGATTCCATGATATAAAGTCATATGTGGATTGATTTTATGTGAAGGAGTGAATAGTAATTTTTTGATCAATATATTTTTTTAGTGTCCCTTAACTATATAAGTTTCCTCTGATCACATAATTTGAAAGAGAAAAAATTAGCACATAATATCATCACTGGAGAATTCTGAAAATTCAAAAATAAATTTACGATACATAGTAGTTTACAAAGAATAATAGTTCATAAATTGTAGATTATAAAGTGTAAAGAAGTTCATGGTGTATTAGCATGAATTCAAAAGCGCGATGTAAAAATAATGATAGAGGTTCAAGAGGAAGTATAAGAAGTATTAATACATGAAGGAAATGTATGTATGGAGAAGTTCATGAGGAATATTCTATAAAGCTAGTTCATGAGGGATATTACAAGAAGGAAATCCAAAAATCTTGGAGGCAATACACATGGGATTCCAGTTTACAATTGATCTTTCATGGAATAATTTCATAAAGCAAAAATGTAGCCCATAAAGAAGTAGTACATGAAGGGAATATCACATAGGGATAATATGTGATGGGTAGTTCATGGAGACGAATAACTTGGAAGGAATTATAAATGAAGCAGATTTTATGCAGTAAAGGGGATTTTATCTCAATAATTAAAGTGGAGATTCATGCCATGCCCATGTTATTGTGAACTAAATTAGAGATATTGAAAATCATTATAATATTCTTATGCAAGAGTTGAGTGTTAACTTCAGTTTATAGAATAATGAGTTCTCAACTATGAATGGTTTTAAACCAAGATGGGCAGCGAGTCTACTATGAACATTATAAATAACAATGCTCTTTAGTGATTCTTTCATATTGACACATTTACATTGTATGATCATTTTATTATCCCGGTTTGGGTTAAACAAGTAATTTTGTGTGTGTATCTATTCTGTGTTTTCCATTTCATCATATATTGATGTGATATAATAGAGAGAATAATGTTTTTAATAAAGAAACAAGATCATATAATAATATTATTTTAATATGTTATATCCGGCTTCACATGCCCTATCAAGGTATTTAACCTTATGGGGTCAATAGGTGGTATCAAAACCAATATTTAAAGATAATAGAATTTATCTCAATGGAATTCATGACATCAGTAAATCATAAAGGGATTTTGATCTTCGATTGAAATAATATTAAACTTTATAAGAATAAAATAAAGCAATACTTATGAAATTTAGGCATAGATTATTATACAAATTATATGAATGATATTGTGATCAGTATGGATTGTGTATTTTTATCATAAGAATACTATAAAGAACTATATACTGATATAAGAGGTATCAATACTTTGGGGGGGGGGATTATAGAACATAATCTATATGATGATTATTTCTTGTAAATCCTTGAATTTTTTGTGGTAAAAGCCTATTAATATCTACAAAAGTGATTACAAATTATAAGAATCTAAATTATAGGTTTTATGGAATATGTGTGAGGAAATTAAGATTCAACCATATGATTTGTGGATACATCCTTTGATTGGGTAAATGTTATTATAAAGGATAATTGTGGTCTTAGAGAGACCCTAAATGACATAAAGATCATCAATAACATTCTGAGAAGATTTTATCCTTAGTTTAATAAAAAAAGACTCCCTGATTGATGATAAATATTCAATTTTTTTGACATTATATAGTAATTATAATATTTTTATTGCATATTAATCTTGGAATGATGATAACGAGGCTATGGAAAAGGGGAATTTGAGGGAGGCGGAATTCAAGGATTTGAAGAATCTCACTGTGGAGGCTGGTTATAAGGAAGGAGGGGTTGATGAATTCATGTCATTCCTTTCCCCAAATTTGAAAATGAAAAAAGGAATTTTCAAAGGGAATATTCTACTCATGTGTTTTTATGTACAAAAATTAGATATCATGTAGTTAAGTGACCAAATAATTTTCAAGAAGAAAATTTTGAGGATGAAGTTTCTATGAATAAATAATTATATAGTGTGAAATTAAGTATAAATACTAATCACAAATCCTTCAAAAATAAGAACCTACTTTCAAAAGAGGAAAATAACTCAAAATAAACAGAGTTAAAAGAGAGTAAGTACTGCAATGACCTAAAAGAAGATTTAATCATAACTTTTATAAACAAGTAACAAAATAATGATAATAGAGAAGATGGTGATATGAAAATTGAATATTTATTTTATCTACAAGAATGTTTTGAATATTTTATTTAACAGATAGATGTTTGGAGAGACAAAATAAAGAAATCCAATGGAGTGGTTTATGATTCTAAACACTACATGTAGTAGTATGAAGAAGCGGATTTATATTTTAGGGTTGATATCAGAAAGATAAAATATAAAAATATATAATTCTTGAATAAGGTTATAGATTATAAGATCAATATTTAAGAGAATACTAGTGTTATCTATGGTTTTCCTAACACAATGAAAAATCTAGCCAAATGTATCAAATAGCTAGATAAATAAGTTGTCAGACTATGATGAAAAATAAAATATTGGGTAATACTCATGAATCTTAGTATGTCATCACGAAATAAGATCAAACAGGTGACAAAAAAATGTAGAAGAGAAGTTTATAAGACCAATAAGGTGGAGAGAGGTTTTTTAGCAGAAGTAAGAGACACATTAGAGTGAAAAAACTGGTATGAGGCTAGATCATAATAAGAAGGCAGTGTTAACTAATTCCATACCTAAAAAATACCACTCCAAAGATAAATATTGTTTTAGTTATAACTCTAAATCATAATACTAAGAGAACCCAAGAGACAACTATTACTGTAGCAAATACCCACAAGGAATCACCTTGTATTAGGTTTAATTGTTATAGAAAGATGGGGCATTCTCAAAATGTATGTTCCATATCCAAAAGATATTGTAGGTAATAAGAGAATAAAAGGTATCCAAGTAGAGTAAAAAATTATAGGAAGTATTTTGATTATCACTATTTCTAGTTTTGAAGATTTGGATATATGGATAAGTATTTCTCATTGACAAGGAATATGAATGTTCTTATGAAGATCCAAATGTGTTGTATGTAGAAGCCCAAGAAATTATCAAGTGGGTTGAAAATTTAAAATCAATTTTTTGATTTACAATATAATTTTTTTCCATCATATTAAGAGTATGAAAAAATATTCAAGGAATCACTGAGTGTAAATTCAAAAAAACTGACCAATAAGAAGAGAGATGAGAAGATAGTGGTTGGAAGGATTTCACTGAGATAATTAAATTATGATATTATATAGATCCTTAACATTAGGTTTAATTTCTATATGATAATAAATAAGTTTTTTTTCATAGTACAATAGTGAAGGCATCATCAAATTTTTAAATGATGATTTATTAAAGATTATTTGGTTAATAAAATACATGTTTGGGGGTAAATACATGATATGTGAAAATTTATTGGTTGTTGAAGGCTTATGTCACAACTTTCTAAGATTCAGTAAATTGTTTGACTCAAAGAATATAATAAAATTTACCTTATAAGTGTGTATCATCATAGTAAAGGTTGGTATAACTATAATTAAAGGGATATGAACAAAGGGAACTCATTACCTTATTAGTGGAGAATAATATATGTTCTTTATATCTAAGGAATAATGAAATAAATTATGGACTAAATGTGTATTCAATTTGATCCAACAATAATCAAAATATCTGGTGAAAAAATGATGGGGCCCATGATATTCCTAAACTTTCACACGATCATATACACATGTGTGGCGTCCATAAAAAAATATGGAATTTTCAGAATACAAACAAATCAAAATATCAGAATTCATCAGTGGTTCTTGGGTTGGTGTATGCTGATGTGCATAGACCAATATCACTAATGGTTATTTATTTTGAATATATACTATTTTACATTTATTTATTTTTATAATAGGATGGCATGGTTGATGGTCATCACCCAAATTTTTGAGGTGTTCAATTACATTACTCAATATTGGAGGAAGAATAAGAATATAATTGAATATATAATTATAAAATTACAAACCAATAATGGTATGGAGTTTACCAATATCTAGGTGGAGGATCAACTTTCAAAACAAGGGATAATTAGACAAGTATCACTAGTGAGAACCCCTTAATAAAATTAAGTAGTTTAGAGGAGAAACTATACCATAAAAATATTTCTAGAAAGATTATTATTTGGAAATACCTACTAGGTATTTTTTTTAGAAAGAAATAGTCATGAAATCGATCTATAGTTCTAATAGAGACTTGTTGTATCTAATGGAATGAATAATGCATACAAGTCATTAAATAAGTGGACATGAAATATTTTAAAGATTAATTAAGTCACTATAATGAATAATAAAAAACATATCCAGTGACAGAGTGAATATATTCTAGATGAAAGTGATGAGGAGGTGAGCAGATTAGGGGAGAAGAATGTGTTGAATTTTATTTTAGAGAAGATATTGATGATGAGTAGCATGAAGATAGATTAATAAATAAAAATAAATAAAATAGTGAAGCTAATATTTATTAGTGTAATATTATTAATGACCATAAAACACCAATGTAAACAAGGAGAATGAATAATCTACAAAAAATTTCACTCCTATCATAGGTAGGGAAAAAAAGTTTTGAAGAAGATGACAAAGTCAAGAATTGGGTTCAATCTATGAATGTAGAGTTTGAATAAATTGAAAAAAATCATATATGGGATATTATTTTAATATTGGAAAATAATAATAAATATTGGACAAAAATGAGTTTTCTATAAAAACTAAATAAAGATGACAGGGTGATTTAAAACAAGGCACTACTAGTGTGAAATAGATACTCTTCGATTGAAGGAAATGATGTAGATAACATATTTTAACCAATTTAATGTATAGATAAAATTAAAATATTATTATCTATAGTATTAAAAATAATATTCAATGTTTTATATATGTATTTCAAGTAAGAATTTCTAAATGATTACTTGAAGAAGTGGTGTGCACCAAGTATCAAGACATTTTTCTTATTAATGTGGTTGTGAAAAAAATTTATTGGATAAGGATGGATCTGTATGGATTAAATAAACCATTAATATCGTGGTACACTCAACAAGATCAGTACATGATGTATCTCAAATTACAGTGGGGTGGAGTTGTTCATAATATCTATATCAAAATTAATAATGATTAAAGAATGATAGTTCCCATATATGTTTATGAAGTAATATTTAATGGATTTAACCAAGAACAGTGTAATTTGTTTTCAAAATTCATGATGTATGAGTTCAAAATATCAATGGTTGGAAATTGGAAATTTTTTCTTAGACTACATATATAGAAGGAATAACACAATCATCTCCAAATCCAAATATACTAAGGATTTTTTCAAATGATTTGGAATGGAATATTATAAAGTATTGAAAACAACAGTTTCTACTCAGATGAAGTTGTCAAGTGATATTGATAAAAAAGAGGTCAATAACATAGATTATAGGAAGATTATTGAGAACATATTATATTTAAAAATGAAACAACTTGATATTGTGTTTTCCACTTGTCAAGATACAATATATCATTGTAATATCAAATAATTCCAATTTATAGTAGTGAATAGAATACTATGATATATCAAAGGCATGATGCATTTTAGTTTTATTTACAAAAAAATATATGAACATGAGTTGTTTGGATATACAATTGTTGACTATGATTTTTTAGAATGTAATAGAAATTCGACATCATATGGTGTATTTTATCATAGAGGAATTTTCACTTCTTTTATAAGTAAAAATGAAAACATTTCACTAATCACTATGGATTTGGAATATATTATTCCAAATCATTCTTGAAAAATAATATTATAGTTAAATCATCAATATGAAGATATGAAAATTATATTGAATTCTCCAATTAGAATGAATTGTGATAATTCAACTACTATTAATCTCATAAAAAATTCTAGTTAACCATTTGGGGGTAATTTGTATTGAAATCATGTACTTTATTAAGAATATTTTTGATCATGTGTTAGTGAAATTTCATAATGTGCCTACCAAAATTCATGTTTCAGATACCGTGATAAATTCCTTAGCTAAGGAAGTGTTTGAGAGGTATCAACTATCCCTAAGATTCATGCTAAAACCCCATACTTGGACATTGTTGACATAAAATCCTCACTCCTATGGTCAATTTCTTTTCATGATGATCATTATTATTTTACAACTGTAGAAAAAAAGGAGTGACCATTGGTTTCATTGAGAAATAGGAAGAAATATTATTCATGGAAGGGGGATATTATTTTAAAACATTTTATGGGGATGACTAAAGATTAAGAAGGGGGAGAGATCTCTTCACTATTAAAATCAAGGAGAGTGAGAATATAAGGGGAGTAATAAAATATTATGATGTTGAAGCTTTTATATAATTGAATACATATCTTGAAAGGGATTCATTTATCTTCATGAGGTAAGCAGTTTAATATGGATGGTTCAGTAAGTGGTACCAATCATGGTATCAATAAATAAGTGGTATCGAGGGAATAACGTAGTGATTCATTGATAATATTTCAATTTTAATCTTGTTTATGATGCTAATATTGACTAATATGGGTTTGGAGTATATATTGAGCAAGTTTTTTTATCACCATCTAAGGATTATAGAGAACATATTATGTTTAGAGTTTATATAGAGAAATATTTTTCAACATGATGGTTAATGAATTTGATATGATTCAAAAAAAGGGAAGGAATATGGGAAAAATACCTCAAGTTGATATTTTAGAGTTTTTGGAGTTGTGTTTGTTGAAAAATAATATTTCCATTATTGTTGAAAAATCCAATTGAAAATGTTCTAGAATAACTTAGATGTGTTTTTGAATTGTGTAGAAAATTATAAAAGGATATATTTTCACCTAGTAAGTTAGTGATCACATAGAGAGTTAATGGAATCATATTCATATGGAAATTAAATGACTGAGTAGAATTTATGATGAAGGTAAGTTGAAAAAGAAGTTTGTGATAGATGGATTAAGAAACCAGTACATAATAGGGAAAAACACTATAGTAGTAACCTTAATTATAAAGAATATGATAACCTTAATTCTAAAGAATCTAGTATCCATAATTCGGGATAATCATAATATATATATATATATATGTTTTCAATTTATGTTACATTCAATAGATTTAAAAGAACTGTATAGGTATAGAAATTACTCGATTAAAAGATGTGGTGTTACATAGAGTTCATTATAAAATGATAAATATAATCTTGATGTATTAAAAAATAATCCCAAAGAAATCAAAATTAAAATGTTGAAGGTTTTTTTATAAATAGAACAAAAACTTCAAGGACCAAACTAAGTGAAACAATAAAAATTAAAAAGAAATATATTTCTTTGATCACTTCAAGTTTTGAAACTAATTATTAATTTAAGTGATTATAATAATGATTTTTTGAGTGTTTTCAACTAAGGGATACCATTATTAGGATTGAACTATAAATATCTTAGTTCATTTTATAATCATTTTGATTCTGAATATTTTGTTAATGGATTACTTATGTGTAGTAAAACTCTTTTGGGCCATGGAATAAGAGATTCCACTGATCGGATTGATCAAGTGATTCTATATTGTAAGAAAAAGTTTCTGATTTTAGGATAATAAAACCTTTTAATAGGTTTAAATAGATTTATTTTGGTTGTGGAAGCATGAAAACCCTTTATAATAGGTCTGTAGCTTTGGTATTTTATGGGATATAAGGAAAAGCCTTTCAACATGCTTTAAGACGAAGATACCTTGAATCTGGTTTAATGATCCACCTTACACATTCAGTAAAATTATGGTTTATAATATAATTTCAAGGAGTAGTTGGTCTGTTAAAGGATACTTCATTCTTGGTTTATTTCCACTATTCTTAATACTTTTTATAGCTGTTAATATTTTCACTATGGTTGTTCATTTATCATAGGTTATTTATGCTTCATGTAATTTATTTATGTGATGCATATTTATTTTACTTTGATTTAATATGGGTTAATCAAAATATAATATCATCTATTTATTTTAATCTGTAGGTAGTTTAAAAAATTATAGTTAAATTTATAAACTAAAATTATCCCCTCTTTTAGTTTCCCTAATTATTATATCCAGGACAAAATTTGGAATTAGAGATCATCTCTATATTTGAGACTAAGTCTGAACTTGTTATTTTATTTTCCATTAATCTATCCAAATTTAGTGTTTAGTTTTCTTATACTAACATTTTGTGAAGATTATTTTTTTTTATGATGGAAGGTATACATGTTCGTTCTATTTATAATTATAATACTAAAAGACCACCTTTTTTTATGTTAATGATTATGAACATTGGAGAGATAATATGGATAAATTTTTTTATTAATAGTGAAGTTGATAATTTTATTATGTTGAAAAAAATTTATAATATTTTAGAAAAAAAGTTTATACATTTTATAGAGATTAAAAATATTTAATTTAGTTGAATTTAAAAGATTTTTGTGTTTCATAAATAAATAAATATAAATATATATTGATGTTTTATCTTGATTTTTTTAACATAATCTGAATTTTTTTGGAAGTTACAAAGATTAGAACAAAAAAAAATATTGAAACTAAAAGAGTGATTCCAAGGGTGGATTATGAAGAATTGACTTCATTCTTGTGGCGAGTATATCCTAGATGCATCAAATATTGATGAATATTGTGATTAGATTATAATATCTTTGATATAAATAGTTACTAGATGATCAACTTAAGGAAATATTTTTTGATATTATACCAAATGAGAGGGAGTATAAACGTAAATGTATTGATAATAAAAACCATATTACTATGTTGAGTCTAGATGAATTTATTATAACTCTAATTCAATATGAAAGTAAATTAAAGATCGATGCTAAGAAAAAAAAGAATAAAAATTGATATCTTTTGTATCAAATTAAAGAGCTCTAAATTCAAAAGAAAATATTCATAGAAGAGATGTTAAAAAATATCAGATGATAGAGACATGCAACCTACATATGGTGAACATAAAATTATGGAAATGAGAATGTTTAAGAATCATAATTTTTGAATATTATTATTAAAAGAAATAAATTAGATAAGAAAAATAATTCAAAACCTATTTTCTATGAATATACAAATTCTGTTCATATATATCTAGATCATTTATAGTTGAAAATAATAGATAGAAAGACTTCAAGGAAATACTGAAATAGAAAATATAATAAATTTTTGAAAGTGATAAACATGTGGAATACTAGTGGTTGTGATATTACTTCCAGTATCTAATCCAAATATATTGATGATAATAGGAAAATCATATTTTTCTATGATATTGTTCCAAAGTTTGTATACCGATTGATGTGTAACATGACTGTAGAGGAACTAAAAAACATAAAACTTTGTTAGAATTATCCTTATTTATCAAAATATAAAAGTGAAAGTGATGATGGAAATTAATATTATTCTAGTATTGAGGTAATGTTTCCTAAAACATATGATGAAATGAAAGTTTATGTTACAGAATGTGAAGATATGTATAAATTTTTTATTAGGAGTAAGAAAAACATAAAAATTAATCTATAAAGAGTAAAAATAGATTTACTAAGTCAAATAATATGTTAACATTAATAATAAAGGGAAATTATAAATTAATATCAGAAGATGATAAATTGAAAAGTCATGTGAAAAATATGACTCATGATTTGAAATAAAAAGGCGTTGTTAAATCACCAAAAGATCATTACATATTTGTTTATCATAAAATGATAATTTATTAAAATAATGTGTAGTTCACGAATGATAAAAATGAAATTATCAATCTTAAATAATAATTTTAAATTTTTAATAATCCATCAAACTTTACTACTAGTTGAAAATATTTTGAGAATTTGTATAGTCATTTGAGAGAAAAAGGGGTTACTTTTGGACTTTGGGGTCAATTCACCAAAATGTTAATATGTCAAATGAATTATTTTGTTCTAAGTCATGTACTTTTTAATATAATGTTCTAGAGTGGATACTAGTTGAAAAAATATTCTCTCAAGATTATCTAATATTTTAAAAGAACTTGAGACCTTATATCATTGAAAATTTCTACATACGAGCACCATTAACCCAACTAAAATTGGGTTCTAAATGATATTTTTTCAAATTCAACTATACCTAAACATGTCAGGATAACTATATGTAATAATGAAGACTAAAAGTAATTGAATACAAGTATCTACATACTTATCAAATAATATATAGTAACTATTTTTTTAAGTTTACCGACATTCACTTCTTTTGTGAATTAATTTATTTGTATGTTCTGTTTTTTTAAAAAATTTCTAAAAAATTAACATTAATTAATTTCATTTATGGGCAGATATAATCTTTGTTTTTATAAAACTTTTAAAATAGTGAACTTTTAATTTCTAGAGAGTTGATACCTTTATATTAGTATAACCTTAACTATATTTGAAAGAATAAGATCAAATAAGAGCATCATAAGGTAACATTCAGAGGACTTTGTCTTTTTAGTTTTTAAATATATAGTTTTTTAGAAGAACCTTTTTTTTATTTAAATGCAATTTCATATATTATGTTTTTTGAGTTTTTGATTTTAATTTGAGATAACAAATATTTTTTAAAAGACTAAATTTTAATAGATTAGGAATCTTGAACATATGATTGATAAACTTCTATAGATGAACAAAAATTCCATTTTATTATTTTTATTCAATTTTTTATGTCTATAAAACCTATCTTTAATTATCTTTGTATAGATTTTTTTATTTCACATGTGTTTCAGTTTCTTGATATATATTTTAAAAATATTCTTACTTTAATGCTTGTTTTTCCAATACTCTGATGATTTAAATTCAATAAAACATATATATTTTTATTTTATGATGTATGAATATATAACATCCTCCCCTAGTCTGAGGCCACTAAGAAGTACCTAGATCGGGTAATAAACTACTAGATTATAGGCTTGTCTCCTTGTATACTAGAGACTACCAAATAAAAGTGTGGGTCTTGGGTGTTAACATGGGAAGACTATACCCACATATTAGAGTGAATTAAATAATTTAAAATAACTAATAATAATTTACAATACTACATTGGAAGTTTATAATAAATACAAAATAATCATGATATAAAAATATGGAATGAAACACACAAACGCACAATCATTCCAACATGCATCAATTGATCACCCATTGTCTGATCACTATACTAATAAAAAGAATCCATAAAATACACAAAGGATCTACTACTACAAATATGTACCTGAATCCTAGTCACCAACTCTTCTTGAGATATCCACCTTTATCAAGAAATTAGAGGCCTCTTCCCAATCATAACCTTGGAATAGTAAAGTCTTCTCAATAACCCTAGTGACATGGTCACCCACGAAGGGTGTGAGTATGAATCTATAGGGAACCACCTATGTGGTTCTATAAAGAATTAATAAATACAGTGTAAGTTCATGTGGTGTTCTCAGAGAATAAATAAGTTGTGTGGAAGCATAAATAATATTCATTATCAATATTCAGGATCAAATGTGACAATCAATATTGATGATATATGATTCATCTAATGTTAGAGTGTCTCTGAGAATAATACATCACCTTAGTTAAATACATATCTTATGATGAGATCTAATTTACATACCTCTACTAGGCTTATAGACATGATCCTATGGAGTATCCTAGGAATCTAAAATAATAACAGTCACATGTCTAATCCTAGGGAGTACCTAGGGATCTAATAATACTTCTAGGGTAAACAGTAATATCCCAAGATGCCTAGGAATCATATATTACTTGTAATCACAATCAAATAATAGGAACCACTATGCATCATATAAATCATCACTAGATATCCCTACAAATCCTAGAAATCACTATGAATATCATAAATCATCATGATTCATTCCTATAAATCCTAGTAGTCAATAAAAATATCTCTTTACATTATAAGTTATGAATAAAGTATCATAGGGAGGTGATTTTCAATATCCACCAGTCACCAAGCATCATTGGATCCTGGGTAGACAATACCTAGCCTCCCACATTCATCATCAAGAACTATTGGATAGTTAGGTATGTAGTCTTTTGAATATGTTATCATCAAGAATCATTGGATCCTAGGAAGGTAATACTTAGCATCAATCATAATATATTTAGGGACCTATATTCACCTAGTGACATCTTATGGTAATAATGATAAAAGTAATAACATGGATTGGTAACTTTCCCAAACCATATTTTATAACAAAGGTAGGCCTATCATGTGCACAAATCATCATAAAAAATATATCCATGTTGATCTCACATTATCAAATAAAGTTTTAATGTGACACCCACAATCATCACAATCAATTCCCACGATACCCTCTTGAGGGTAAAAAAAAATTTGGGCACCCACCAAGGTCCCCTAGGTTACATTATACATAGACATCCCTTATGGGTTCCTATATCTTGTCCCAAAACCCTAGGTAAATATAGCGAACCTCTCTTTTTATACATTAACATTACATAACTTTTTTTTAAAAACATAAAACATTATACAAATAGATGCCCAAAGACTATACTAGTCTAGTGAATTTAGAAACATGGAAACATAAACACTGGTACATAAATTATCTATATTATCTCCCACTAGGTTCTTCTTTACTATCACCCTTCTAAGACACATGAAACATAATACATATCTTTATAACATGGGGAAGTAAACATAAAAATGGGTGAGATAAAATTATCAGTAAGGATAAACAAGGGAGATATGTAAGAATAATCATGATTAAAAGGGTATGAGAACATGATTATGAAAATAAAAGATCATACCCTATATATCAAAGATCATATATATGAATCATGGCATAAAGTAGGGAATTTTTAAAAATTCTTTCTTAACTATCTTATGTACTAAACAGTATAAAAATGGTACCAATACATTAATATATCATGAATAACCATAGGAGAATAAAATTCATGAATGTTCTTTAGAGGTGGATTATATGATTTCAAAAAAGGAAGCATAACCATAAACAATCTCAAAAAGCGATGATATTGTTTCAATAAACTCTTATAACTTAGTAAATTTGAACCATACTCCCCATATAAGAGAGTGAAATTAAATAAAGATTAAAATAACATGAAATTAAGGATATTCATGATATAACATGTCAATGGCAGTATGTACACCTCATATAAAAATATAGGTTCATAACATGACATGCATCTCAAAAAGGTAAACTGAGACAAAACTATCGTACCAATTTGGTAAATTATGAAACATAAACCCCATGAAATGAATATCATAGAATGGATATGTACTTACCCATAAAATTTAGAATAATAATCATATTATACATTCATGGGAAGTATATACACCATGCAAAAGGAATGAGTGGTGAACGTGGCATGTATCCCATGGAAATAAAAAGTGAGATGAAATCACCTTACCTTTTGTCTTGAATCTCATCATACTCATTAAAAACAAATTTATAATAAATATAAATTTATTATAAATATTTTTCAAAACCATATTCTTATATCTAATAGCATATATGGTTTAATTACGACTTTATATTACCCGCTTGTTAATAATCCTATGTTAGGGTTCCACTTCAGGTAATATTCATCTTGATATTAGTATGTGTATTAATTTTTTATATCTGTCACAAACCGTCCCCTAGGGTTTTTTCCATGACTACCCCAAGACAACCTTCCATAGGCCAAGGGTTGGCGACTAGCACCGAAAGGCATATCCCTGTAAATGGGAAGAAATTTCCTTTAAACCTACAAACAAACAAACCAAGTATACGACATGATTCAAACCATGAAGTAAATATGTATAGAAAAAAGGGTGTGTGTACTGTAAGTAAAGGGGGAAGGAATAAAAGGCCAACTGAAAAGTACAACTACAAAATAAAAAAAAGCTTCTGAAATCATCCGCCAGGGTTCCTACCTAAAGGGTAGGTAAAGCTGATGATCGGTCCTCACTACGGCTCATCACGTCTAAAGGTCTAATTATGAGCATCGTCCAGTCTTGGATCTCAAACCTCAGTCCAAGATGTCCATCATCTGCACAAGAAAAACCAAGGTGCGGGCGAAACCCGTGCAGGGGTGAGTATAAAAATACTTTGTAGGGACCCCGAGACCCCTGAAGGTCTCCTAATGTTCCACAAAGGAAAAACCACAAAGTAAGACCTCAATCAAAAATCATGAGGAAATAGTCATCTCACACCAAGTATACAACTTAGAGATCAGGAATATAGATTATTAGTCTTAAGCTCTATCATCTTATTCCATTTAGAAGTTCCAAAACTGATCCATAAAGAAGTTGTTCTATTATCGATCCACTCTTGGACATAAGTCGCTGTTCCATGACATGCCACTATAAGGATGGTCCTCATCGGGTAGCTACGATGTTGATCCTTGAAGGACCGTTCTAAAATTGGTCCTCATCGGGTAGCTATGATGCTGATCAATACAGGGTTTCTATGATGCTGATCTACACAGGGTTGCTGCTTCAAAGATAGCCAGTCACATGATTCTCCACACTCAGTGCACTCATGTTCTGTAGAATCTGCTCCTTGAGATATCAGTCATACCTCAACCACCACTAAGCTCTATAAAGGAGTAACCCAAAGTACCGTCATGTATTAAGGGTTCCAACGCAACAAACGACATGTCAATTGGACGCCTGGTCTATGAGTTATAAGCATTTTAGTACCGAGGGCCCTGATGGATTTAGGTTCGATCCAACTATGATGTACTCCAACTTTCTCAAAAATTTGAGTGGAGTATACCAAAAGGAACGTCTCACTCCAAGGATCCCATCGCCGTAGATGGTTCATTAAATGAACATTTGGATTTCAAGTTATAACATTTTAAGAGAAACTGGGCTTGGATGCGTCTGAGTCTGGTCCGACCCAGCCCTACCCGGTCTGGGTTGAACCAATTCGGATCGGCCTGAACATGCCTTGGAAGGCCCGGTCAGGCTGGGCTGTGGCGGGCTCGGCCCACTAGGCCGCGGTCCGGCCCGAACTGCTAGGCTGCCATCCAGCCCAACCTGCTGGGGGGGGGGGGGCTGCAGGAGGGGCACGGGCTGGCCCACATGGGGTATGGGCCGTCCCATAGGGAGTGTGGCCCGGATAGAAGGGTGGCGCGGCCCTGCCCGCAGGAGGGTGCAACCCAGCCCATTGGGGGGGCGGCCTGGCTCACAGTGGGGTTCCGCCCAGCCCGTAGGAGGGTGTGGGGACCACCCTAGCTGGCACAGGGGGGAACGTTCCCCCTTTTTCGTGAACGGCTAAGCCGTTCTATATTTGGAGTGGTGGTGCCACATGGGACCACCTGGTCACCTGTGGGACCCGTAGGGAGTGGTTCCCTGCCTCCACCATAGCTTTGTGTTGTGACCCCCTTCAGCGGCGCATGACGGTGTGCCACTCCCCCTCCATGGCCGACCGGTGCCTGCCGCCCTGCTCAACCGTTGTAGCTAAAAAGCCACTTCCTCCTTTTCCTGTGGTGCACGACGGCGTGCCGCCACCATCTCTATGGTTAGCCAGTGCTGACCACTTACTAACTGCCATGGTCTCCTCCTACGGTGCATGATGGCACACTGCCACCACCACAGACAGCCGATGCCAGCCGCCGTCTTCGCCTGCTGGCACCGGTCGCCAGTTCCGCCACGCCAGTGCCACACCAGCAGTCTTCCACGGGCCACCAGGTGAGCCCTGGTGGTCTGTTTTTCTATCTATTTACACCTAAGGTCTTCTCAAGTTGTCTCTCTCTCTGCTTGAACCTCATATTTGGGTTCCTTCTAACCCGAAAATTCACCCGTGTAGAACACAACGATAAAACAAGAGGCGGAGGGACTGAGCCTTATTCGTTTGGCCCGCGCCCTCCATGTTATCATCTTAATAAGGGATAAGATAATTGATTCAAAAACTATATAAATTTAAACAAGAAAAAACCCTACCTCATGAGTCATTGGAGAGCATCTTGCGTTTGAATATGGGTCAATGTTCGGAGATCTTGAGGAAAGCCTCCAACGATGCTGCTCAAATGATGATCTTCAGTTCTTACTTGATGGATCCGTTCTTTATCAAGAGGATCCTCCAAAATCATTGTCTCCAAAAACACCACTCCTTTTCCAATGAATTCAGAAACCAAAAAGTGAGAATAGGGGAGTTATATTTACAATACATAATTAGAGGGGTTCATTAATTGGTGTAATTAATGAACCTCCTTAATTGAATGTAGGGTGGTTACACATTTTTGTGTAACCGGGTATTTAATGTCCTACATTAAATGACTGACCACCCCTTGTGGACCTCACCACCAAAACCTAAAAGATATGAGGAAGACATATAAAATAAATTAGATTTATTTTATTAATCCTCCATGAAAACTGAAAAAAACCAACTTCCCCTATCAACCCACTATGGCCGAGGTTAAGGCTCCCTTAAGCGAATCCCGGTGCTGTGAGTTCAATGGTTCCCTTGTATTTCAATTACGAGCACCGGTTAAAATGTTAGGATTTTCTGCTCTCACGTTTACTGAACTTACCTTAAGAATGTTTAAAATTCCATTCTGGACACATCAGGCATCAGAATCAAATGCCATCAGATTTTGTAGCCTATAAATAGTTCCATATAATAAAAAAATTACTTATAAAATCCAGGTCTTTACATTCTCCCCACCTTAGGTATTTTTTCCCCAAAAGCCACAACATAGACTAAGGAAACAAATGGGGGTATTGAGAATGAATCTAGGATTCCCGTTCCCATGTGCTCTCTTGGAGGTTCCCGTACTGACAGCGAATGTGAACCAGAGGTATTGATCATCCAAAAAGGACCCGCTCCTGTCGATCCCCAATATCTATTGGAGCCTCCATTAACTTCTCCCAATCATCAATTTCCATCTCTCCCTAGGCGTCAACGTGCGATGGATCATGAATGTACATCCTCAACTATGACACATGGAAAATTTCATGCACCCAATGCATCTGTGGGGGAAGAGCTAGGCGATACACCACCTCGCCAACTCTGTTGAGAACCTGAAAGGGTCTGATGAACCTCGAAGATAGCTTGCCGCCCCGGCCAAATATATACAAACCTCATTGAGGTGAGACCTGTAGGAAGACATGGTCTCCCTCCTCAAACTCCAAAGGTCTCCGTCTCCTATCAGCATAAGACTTTTTCCTGCTCTGTGCAGTCTTCATCTGCTCTTGGAGGATCTACACCTTCTTAGTGGTAGCACGTACCAACTCTGGGCCCATAAGTTATGACTCCCCTAGGTCTGTCCAACATAGAGGTGATATCCATTGTTGACCATACAAGGCCTCAAATGGTGCCATAGCGACGGTGGAGTGATAACTATTGTTGTACGTGAACTCCACCAAGGGAAAGTGATCCTCCCAACTACAACCAAAATCTGGGACGCAAGCACGAAGCATGTCCTCTAGTGTTTGAATGGTCTGCTCCATCTGACCATCCATCTGAGGATGAAAGATGGTACTCAAATGTAGCTGAGTCCCGAATGCCTCTTGCCATCCCTTCCACAACCAGGATGTAAAATTTACATCACGATCAGAGAAAATCACTAATGGTACCCCATGATGTTGTACAATATCCTATACATAGAGGCATCCCAATCCCTCTACTGATCCCTGCTTTCAGATGGGTAGGAAGTGGGATGACATGGTCAGTCGGTCAATGATCACCCAGATGGAATCATGGTCCCTAGACGTAAATGGTAACCCTGTCATAAAATCTATTGAAATACCATCCCACTTTCACTCTAGCACCTCTAGTGGTTGCACTAAGATTGATGGAACCTGATTCTCGGCCTTTACTTACTAATAGGTGAGGAATCGTGAAACAAACTCTACCACTGGATTATTTATCCCTATCCACCAGTGCTGATGCCGGAGGTCTTGATATATCTTCACCACACCAGGATGTACTTCCAGAGGGGACATATAGAACTCCCTCAAAAACTCCCCTGGTAGCACTATCGGTACCATGGTTCATCCTCTGAAGAGGATGATGTTCTCCCCACCTTCAAAAAATAAATCAGGTGCATGTCCTGAGGATATCTGAGTACGTAGAGCCCCATAGTCAATGTCCCCAAGCTACGCCTCCCTGACTCACTGAAGGAGTGGGAGAGTGACTATCATAGATTGGGGGTAAGCTGCTTCATATCTATCAATGAAAGATATCTGCAATGCGGCCAACTGCTCTATCACCTCACTCAACAACTGTAGACTAGACCTCCCGCTGAGTGCATCTGCTACCACGTTCCCCTTACCAGGAGTATAGACTATCTCAAAGTCATAGTCCTGTAGGAACTCTAGCCATATACATTGTATCAGGTTCAAGTACTTATGTGAGAAGATATACCTGAGACTCTTGTGATCAGAGTAGACTGTAAAACATTCTCCCATCAAGTAGTGTTACCACATCTTCAAGGTGAAGACCACTGCTGCTAACTCGACATCATGGGTACCATAGTTCTTCTCCTGATTTCTCAGCTATTTTGAACCATAAGTGGTCACTGCTCACTCTAGCATCATGAAACATCCAAGTTCGGTTCTTGATGCGTCTTAGTAGACTACATACCCAAAACCCCCTTTCGGTAGCCTCAAGATGGGGTCACTCGTCAGTCTCTGACTCAGTTCCTGAAAAATATGCTGGCATCTCTCTGTCCACACGAAGGGATTTCCCTTCTTCATCAATGCTGACAAGGGTTCCAAAACTCTGGAAAATTCAGGTACGAATCTACAGTAGTACCCAACCAACCCCAGGAAACTCCACACATTGGTCACACTCCTGGGTGGCTCCCAAGCAAGCACAACCTCTATCTTCACCAGAACCACTACAACTCTAGCCTCTGAGATAACGTGTCCCCGAAAGTGGACCTACCGTATCCAGAACTATAACTTCAAGAGATTACCATAAAGATTCTGCTCTCAGAGTTTATCCAGAACTATCTACAGATGATAGGGATACTCCTCTTCCATCACTGAGTACACCAAGATGTCATCAATGAAGACCACCATGAAGTGATCGAGGTATGGATAGAAGATCCTATTCATGAGTCCCATGAACACTGAAGGAGCATTGGTTATTCTGAATGGCATAACCAAGAACTCATAGTGGCTATATTGACATTTGAAAGTTGTCTTTTACACATCCTCATCTCATACCCTGAGTTAATGATAACCTGATCTGAGGTCTATCTTTGTAAAACAACAAACTCCCTTCAGCTGATCAAAGAGATCATCAATCCTTGGAAGTGGATACTTGTTATTCACAGTCACCTGTTTCAGGTGATGATAATCTACACAGAGCCTCAAACTCCCATTTTACTTCTTGGCGAACAAAATCGGGGCTGCCCATAGAGAAACACTGGGCCTTATGAACCCCTTTCTTTGAAAGTCCTCCAGCTATACCCGTAACTCACAAAGCTCCATGGAATCCATCCGATATGATGGTATAGATATCGGTGCTGTCCCAGTGTATAGGTCGATGTAGAATTCCACCTCTCTATGAGGAGGTAGTCCCGTAACATCATCAGGGAAGACATCAACATACTAATCCACCACTACAGGACAACTTAGAATCTCAACATCAACTAATACAAGGGCAAGGCTATCCAACTAATGTGTGATCAGCCCCAACCTCCTCCGGGTAAGTCCATCCTGTGATGTAAAGGTTCCATTCTAACCGGTTATGGGAAAAACGGTCCCATCCTCACAGACACACCATAATTTGTACCAAATGCAGTTAATATGAGTATGGAATGTAGATAACTAGTCCATATCCAAGATGATGTCGTAAGGCCTCGACGCTACTACTAGAAGATCCCAGCTGATGATCTCACCTCCTAGAGTAATCTCACACTGTCGACACCAGTGTGTAATCATTGAATCCCCTCTCATAGGAGTATCTAGCTGCAAGGATTGAGCCAATTAATCCACTAGAATCTATGATCTCCGAATGAGGGATGTGGAATTGATAGAGTGACTGAAACCTATGTCTACAAGTACTTCATCTAAGGTGGAGTAGACATAAATAATACCTTGAATCATATCTGGAGTGTTGTGGTCATAAGCCTCAACTTTCTGAAGCTGAGCTCATCCCTGTCCACCTACTCCTTGTGGTCGGGGTGGACCACCTGGAGGTAGTGGCAGTAGAACCTAGAATCACCTCCCACCACATACTGCACGAATAGCTACTCTTCCACGTCCACCTACTACATACGGACCTCCCCGATCAAATCTTGGCCTCTGCCTCGACAGTCCCTCAACCGTCAGATGGTCGTCAGTGCAGCTAGTCGGGTAGTCAAGAGCGATGTGACCTTGCCTGCTGGACGTGAAGCAATGTCTTCTCCTCTGCTAGCCTGCTCGACCTCGTGATCCTCGTACCTCCGACCCTACATATCAGGTTCATCCACCCGAATATCTGGTCTGTTTGGACCTATGTGTCATCTGCCTACTACCATCCATATATAACTCTGCGACGTGTCACCCGGTGGTGGGTATCGCTTTCAGTGTCTACTCATCAAGGAAGATATTCACCAAGAGTGTTATCTCCAGCACTCCATCATGCGTCGAGATTCTAAGAGATACCATCAAAGCTCTGATCTCTTGTCGGAGACCCTGCTCGAAGGTCCAAGCCCTGAAGAAAGGGTCTCAGACCATGTTGTTATAGTAACGCGAGAGGTCGGTGAACTTCGCCAAGTACTGGGCCACAATCAGGCTTCCCTGCTGTAAGTGTAGCTACTCTTGTATATGCACAGAGCAGAGAGTCGCTAGAATGAACTGTGCCCTGAATAGGCCCTCAAAATCTACCTATGTGAGGGTCACCTCATCATGTATCTGGAGTGTTAAGATCCACCATCTCCCTACTGATCCTTGGAAAAGGATGGCAGCTAGGATCACCATCAAGTCAACTGGTGTCCCAACCAGGTGAAAAACTCTAACCATAACCTCCATCCAATCCTTAGATTCCTGTGGATCCATCTTGCCTCAGAACCTCGGAGGCCTCTACTGTTGAAACTTGTGTAACACGTGTAGTCAGCGTGCACTATCTGCTAGTGGGGATGTTGGCAATGGCTACCTAATGGGTAGTGGTGCTGTTGGTACACCACCCGATGATACTATCACCGTAAGAGGGTCCTGCACTAAAGACTCATTGTTCGGTGGTCCGTCATCGCACAATCTCACTCAAATTCTGGCTGGCTATCTACATGGAGGAATCCTGTAAGAAAAAAGATGAACCACGATCAATAAGTTATACCTGGTGAGATTACTCAAAAGATATCAAAAGAAAAAACCTTTCATAAACACTCTCAATTAGTGTTTTTGTGTATTGAGTTGAAGTTCAGAATTTATGGTCCTGGTGTATGGATACGTCGACCACCGCACCAACACTGGATTCCCTAAACAGAAAACCAAACTCACAAAACATAAAACTATTTCCCATGAAAATATTAGAGTCCTAGTACTTCTATAGAACCGAATCCTTTGATACCACTTTGTCATGACCCATCCCCCGTGGCCCATGCCGTGACTACCCCAAGCCCGAATTCTATAGGCCAGGGGTTGGAAACTAGCATCGAAAGGGATATCCTTATAAATAGGAAGGCATTGCCTTTAAACCTGCAAACACACATACCAAGTGTAGGGAAGGATGAAAACCATGAAGTAAATATGTATAGTAAAAAGGGGGCATGTACTGTAAGTAAAGGGGTTCAGAATAAAAGCCCAACTGAAAAGTAAAACTACAACAGAAAAAAAGCTCCCGAAATTGTCTCCCAGGGTTCCTACCTGAAGGGTAGGTACAAATCATGGTCAGTCATCACTGCGTCTTTTCACATATAAAGGTCCACCACTGAGCACCGTCCAGTCCTAGCTCTCAAACCTCAGTGAAATCTATTCATCGTCTGCAAAAGACAAAATATGGTGCGAGAGAAGCCCGTACATGGGTGATTATAACAATACTCAGTAGGGACCGCGAGACCCCCGATGGTCTTCCAGAGTTCCACAAAGGAAAAACCACAAAGCAAGAACTCAATAACAAAGTAGAAGCAATAGTCCGCTCACACCAGGTATACAACTCAATGATCGAGAATATAGATGATTAGTCTTAGGCTATATAATCTTATTCTGTTTATAAGTTCCACAACTGATCCACAAAGAAGTTGTTATATTATCGATCCACTCTTGGACATAAATCGCTGTTCCACAATTGGCCACTGTAAGGCTAGTCCTCATCGGGTCACACTACTACTGATCCACACATGGACGTTAGAATACCAACCCACACATGGTCGCTGGAATGCTGATCCAAACAGGGTTGTTGGAAAGATAATCCACACAGGGTCGCTTGATGCTGATCCACATAGGGTCACTGGATGTTGATCCATTCAGGGTCATTAGATGATGATCCTCTATAGGGTTCTCCAAAACTGGCCCTCATCGGGTAGCTACAATGATGATCCATACAGGGTCTCTATGATGTCGATCTACACATGGTCGCTACTTCAAAGACAACCAGTCACATGATTCCCCGCACTCGGTGCACTCGAGTTCCATATAATCTACACCTTGAGATATCGGTCATACCTCAACCACCAATAATCTTTACAAAGGAGGAATCCAAAGTACCACCATATCGTAAGGGTTCCAACGCGACAGACGGCGCATCAATCGGACGCCCAGTCTGTGAGTTATAATTGTTTTAGTTTCGAGGGCCCGGTTGGATTCGGGTTCCATACAACCGGACCATACTCCAACTTTCTCCAAAATTTGAGTGAAGTATACCAAAAGTACCATCTCACTACATGGATCCTATAGCTATAGATGGTTTTTCAAATGGAAGTATGGATTTCAACTTATGTAGTTTTAAGCGAAATAGGGACTAGATGGGTCTGGGTCCGTCCTGGCCCGGCTCGGGTCCGACCCGACCCAAACCGGCTCGATGATGATATGGGGATCGACCCACTGGGCTGTGGTCTAGCCCAGATCATTGGGTGGGCATATCCCGGACCACAGGGTGGCATGAACCATCCCGCATGGCGGCATGGTGCGGCATGTAGGGAGGTGCGGCCTGACCCGCAGGGGGTCGCAGCCCTGCCCACAAGAGGGCGCAGCCGAGCCCATAGGGAGGCACGGCCCGAGTTATAGGGGGTGTGGCCCAGATCGAAGGATGGAATAGTCCAGCCCATAGGGAGGCCCGATCTAGCCCACAGGGGGGCGCAGCCGGGCCTGCAGGGGGGCACGACCGAGCCTGCAGCGGGGTTCGGACGGGCCCGCAGGGGGCTTAACCCCGCCTACAAGGAGGAGCGACTTAACCTGAAGGGGGGGGGGGGTGGGGGGGTGGGGTGATCCTCGTCCCACATGAGGGTGCCTCCTAGAACATAGGAGGGCGTGAGGCCCACCCTAGCTATCATGGGGGGGGGGGGAAACGTTCCCCCCATTTTCCTGAACGACTAAACCATTCAGAATTTGGAGCAGCGACGCCACATGGCTCCGCCTGGTCACCCATGGGACCCATAAGAAGCGGGTACCTACCTCCTCTGTGACTTTGAGTCACAGTCCCCTTCAGCGGAATGTTTCTCTACCTCCACGTTCAGCCGATGCCGGCCTCCCTGCTCAACCACCGCGGCTGAAAAGTCACAACCTCATCCTCCTGCGGCGCGTGACAGCATGTCACCACCATCTCTGCAGCCGAATAGTGCCGACGAACAGCTGACCGCCGTAGCTTAGTGCTGAGAATTCCTCCTATGGTGCGCAATGGCATGCCACCACCACTGCGACCATACAGTTCCATCGGCCGCCATTGCCGGTGCGCAGTGCTGCGCTGGTGGTATTTTTCATGCCACCAGGTGAGCCCCGATGGTCTGTTTTTCCATCCGATCACACCTACGGGCTTCCGGGTCATCTCCTTCACTGCTTGACCCTCACATTTGGGTTCTGTCCAACCCAAAAATTCACCTGTGTAGAACTCAACAATAAACCAAGAGGTGGAGGGACTACGCCTTGTTCATTTGGCCCGCGTCCTCCATGTTATCATATTAACAAGGGATATAATAATTGATTCATAAAATCTTGAAATTTAAACAAGACAAAACCCTACCTCATGAGTTATTGGAGTGTGTCCTGCATTTTAAGATAGGTCAGTGTTCTTTAATACCGAAGTAATCCTCTAACGATGCCGCTTAAACAACAATATTTGGTTCTTGCGTGATGGATCTGTTCTTCTTCCAGAGGCTCCTACAAAATTCACCTTTCCAAAAACACCAATACTTTTACAACAAATTCAAAAACCAAATAGAGATAAGAGGAGAGTTATCTTTATAACACATAATTAGTAGAGGTTCATTAATTGGTACAATTAATGATCCTCCTTAATTTCATGTAGGGTAGTTACACATTTTTTGTGTAACCAGAAATTTAATGTCCCGAATTAAATGCCCGAACACCCCTTGTGGTCCCCATGACCAAAACCTAAAAGAGAGGTGGAAGATATTTAAAATAAATTAGATCTAGTTTATTAATCCTTTACAAAAACCAAAAAAACCAACTTCCTCTCTAAACCCATTGCGGTCGAGGTTAAGGCTCCCTTAAGAAAATCCCGGCGTTGCGAGTTCAACGGCGCCCTCATATTTTAATTCTGAGCACTGGTTCAAAAGTTAGGATTTCCCTCTTGCAAGTTTACTGAATGTAACTATTTCTAACACTTTTTCCGGGGCACACACATCCATCTATCGAGGAGGTGCTGACTGTTTCCCCTCGCATTCCCACTTTCCAAGGTCGGGCGACATCCATTACTTATTTAGGGATGTTTTCTCCTTGATCGAAATGAAATGATGGGATGCCAGTTCTTTCTTCCGTGGATTCCTCCTCAAAACACATCACCTAGTCCGGGTCTCCCTTATAAACTAAGAAATTGTTCAGGAAACTCTTCCCAGTGCCATGTCTTCATGGATTCTAGTTAATTACACTGCTTCTTTTAGGACATTCCAAGGGGTCCAGTCAGGGAAGCAACCTTCATTCAGGAGAGTAGTCACGTTGGACATCACTGGCGTGTCTAGATGCTGGAACACTAACACATCTGAGTTTTTCCCCTTATTATAGGGATTATTGAGGATGTAGAAGCCCAAGGTATCCCATGTCGAGTGCGAGGAATTATAATCCATAGCCATGTATTTGAGGTTTTCCTCAGCTTCCCATGTTTAACATAGGGTATGCCGCATGTTTAACATCTAGCGGAGACTGATCAGACTGATCGAAACACTAACTAGAGGGGATCAGATGGGTGCAGCCCCTATAGGGAACACTGATGTTGGGGATAACACGTGGTTAGTTACCCGACTACTACTAGGGGTAGTGCAGAGGTCAATTGGAATGATATCACTAGGTTGTGGTGGCCCAGGTAAGAATCAAGATGGATAATGTATGGTTAAGTGAAGTGGATGGAGAACGAGATGGAGTCAACTCGAGGGCGATAGTGATGTTGGGCTTGATCCTTGAAGATACCTTTTATGTATCCCCATGTCAGGTAATCAAAGTCCACATAGTTCAAGATGGGGTATAGGATCTCGGTGTGTATAGAGGACAACAACCCGATGATATACTGGGGCTTACGTGTGGTTAGCAGTCTGAGGTTGGTCTGAAGCCATTGGGATGGACCAATGATATGGGTCCCATCAAAGAGGACTAAAATGACTTACTGTCGATTCAGTAACATGATGGCTTACCCTATATTGGGTTTTAGGTTGACAACGACTTACCTCTGACTGGAGTTGACAACGGCTTACCGATGAATGGGGATCACAATGGCTTACCGCTGCGTGAGGTCACAACAGATTACCGCTAGATGTGGGAAAAATGGGTGTACAGTTTAACATTATGAAAGATTAAGGTGGAATGATGTGGAGTGGTTGGGACTAGTGGTTGTTGGTCTTGAACCTCAGGGAGGCTTCCTATGTACCTTGTTTTGGCAAGGATCAAAGTCCATGTAGTTCTGGTTGGTGGGAACTGATGTGAAGTGGGTTAGAACCAATGGTTGTTGGGATTGAACCATAGGAAGTCTTCTTACATAACTTACCTTGGAAAGGATCAAAGTCCACGTATTTCAAGATGTTGGATGCAGTTTAACATCATGCATGACGAAAAGGGGGCATGCAGTTTAGCATCATGCAGGACGAAGGTGGTCCAACATGAAGATGGTCAGAACCAATGGTTTTTGGGCTTAAACCTTATGGAGTTTTCCTATGTACATTACCTTGGAAAGGATAAAATTCCACATAGTTTGGGTTGGTGGGAACAAATGTGAAGGGGGTTGGAACCAATGGTTGTTGGGCTTGAGCCTTAGGGAGGCTTCCTACATACTGTGCCTTGACAATGATAAAAGTCCATGTATTTCAAGATGGTGGGAACCGACTTGAAGGGGGTTGAAACCAATGGTTGTTTGGCTTGAACCTTAGGGAGGCTTCCTACATACCTTGCCTTGGCAAGGATCAAAGTCTGTTTAGTTTGGGTTGGTGTGTGGGGCTTACACTCAAGGATGTCTGTAGAGGATTTCATGATCAATGCTTACTCTAAGCCCGCATGAGTCAAGATCGCTGTGAGAAACAAGAGGTAGAAGAGACCTAGAGATCACATTGCGAAAGGTGCATTTGTGGGAAGTAGAATAGGGATTACACATGGTTAGCGTCCCAAAATGGAAATAGGGGATTATGCATGGTTGGAAGCCTAGGAAGATGGAGATTGGGACTTACTCTAGGGTAGAGGCCCGGTGGTGACAAAGACCAAAGGGAGAGGGATTTGGCACCAAGGAAGAGAGGGATCTGGTGCCCATCCTCCACTCTCTGGTCCTTGGGACGGAAGAGGAAAGGAGGAGCATGGATGCTGCCTCCTGTAAGAAAGGCTAGGGTCTTACACCAAGGTGGTTTCCCTTTCCACATAGACAAACACCTCTCCAATAAAAGGGATATCAATACATGTGAGGAATGATTTCACTTCCATGGTGACCAGTGGGTGTGAAGAATGTCCAAGGTGGGGAAACCCACGTACGACGCACGAGGTAAGGTCATAGTTTAATTTCATGTGCTGAGGACGATGGCTCTTGGTAGTTTAAAGTCTTGTAACTTGGACGAGGTGGGTT
This sequence comes from Viscum album, assembly GCA_963277665.1. Taxonomy (NCBI): domain Eukaryota; kingdom Viridiplantae; phylum Streptophyta; class Magnoliopsida; order Santalales; family Viscaceae; genus Viscum; species Viscum album. The sequence goes on along the minus strand of OY728129.1, from coordinate 1,378,797,700 downwards.
CACTCCGCACCCCTAGGACTTACATGACTGATACCCACTATCCCTTGGGGAAGGGAAGGAATCAACAACACCATGGTGAGGGGATGTTATGGAGCGATCCGTCGAGGGGTCAACGTTAGCATGGCTATGCGAAGAAGAAATATCCCTTAGCATGCCTAAGTTCCACTAAGGAGCAGCAATGATGGATGGGACTTACGCATGGAAGCTGCATGGGTGCCGCTAAGGAGCGGCAATGGTGGATGGGAATTACGAATGGAAGTTGCCTGGGTGCCGCTAAGGAGAGGCAATGGTGGATGGGGCTTTCGCATGGAAGCTGCCCGCAATGTCTTCCTAATGTCTGACCATGAGGGCATCCCAACTCTCTGGTGGGTTAAGGCATATTATTGAGGCATACACCTTTGCACCAGTGCACAAATAGGATAACACCAAGGGCACTGGAATCAGTCCAAATAAAGGGAGATGAAAAGTGTGAATCACATGACCGACATTCGGAACATGGTGAGGTTGGAGTGACGATAAAGTATAACCGTTGAAAATGTTTGAAACACAACATCCAATTTTCGTTAGCCTGAAATGGGGAAAAACAAATGAGGGTCGACTATTGACCATGTTTGAAACACAGGACCTGACTCTAAGTGTTGTCCAAAGTATTTCGAGGAGTTGGCCAAGGACGGTAGGTGAGCTGAGGCGGCACGGGACCAGGCCGTTAGGTGGTCCCTTATGACATTAAAGGATGAATATCCAAATGAAGGACACACAAACTGTGAGGTGGAGTGATGGAGTGTTTGAAAAGATTCCAACGCTCTTGAAATTATTCCATTTTAATCATGGAATGATTTATCTTATTATTGTCACATAATTAATATCTTATTTGGAATAAGAAACATCCTATTATTGAATGATAGGGCATTCTACAATTTATAGTCATGTAGAGATGACTGTTAGCATCTTATTCATGGCGCATAAGGAATCTCTTGTTTGGATCAAGAGGCATCCTATGTTTTTCATATAGGGTGTATTAAATTTTATATTCATATAGGTAAGACTATTGTAATCTTATGCTTGGCGCATAAGGCATATCTCGTTTAGAGAAAGAGGCATCCTATGTTTGGCACATAGGGTTTACTACATTTTATAGTCATGTAGATAGAATTATTAAGCATAAGGCACCTAGAAAAGGTCAGTTTTGGGGCTTATGTAAGAGCGGTCCTTTATGGTTCAACCGGGCATATGATCTAAGTGATAGGGTTTGGATGTGTTTCTTGGGGAATGGTTTGAATCAAGGTACTCAAGGAATTGATGATGTGAATCTCAACTCATGACATGAGAAAGGAACTTAGAGGAATATGTCGAATCAAGGTGTTTCATAGTGTGCTGAGAAGTATCTCAAATCGTGGCATTCCAAAGGTGGATGGTGGGGCTGATCAGGGGTGCGGGGGCACATCCCCCACGGTATGGACAAGCGGGCGCAGGACTGGATACTGTTGCATGTAAGATAGGTTACAAGCAGGACGAGCTTCATGAAATACTGGACTGTGCAACATAAGTTCATGCAAGATTAGGCACCTTGGTACTGTTGCATGAAATATTGAAGTATTGCACACAAGATTGGAAGTTTTTCATGCATGATTGGAAGTTTTGAGCGCAATATTGGAAGTTTTGTGTGCAAGCATGGAATCTTGCACACACATGTCTTTGGAAGAAAATATGTCGGGTGAGGATCAAACAACTGTGGGCCTATGTAAAAGCGGACCCATATGGGACCTGACACGAATGATCTCATATTGAGGGTACCATTCTTGCGAATAGGCACGAAAGAGGAGGTCTTACGCATAGCAGAGCGGCGACCGACCTCCGAAGACCTCCCTTGATGGGTGGGGGCTGCACTTATATTTATAGGTGAACCCAAGAGCACTTGTGCATAAGATTCCAGGCGCAGAGGTGATCTTATGCGCACCCTACGAAGGGTGTGCACACGAAGGGGAATTTGACGTTGCATTGGGCATGTAAAAATCTTGTGCGCGAATGCTAATCTTGTGCGCACCTCTCAAAACTTGAGCGTACCTTCCTTTGACATTTCTCTAGTGACATGGGTGGAAGATGACATCTCATTGGGCACGTAAAAGGTTTGCATGACATGTTTCACACAAGATTTTACTATTGCGTGCAAGATTCCATTCTTGCACGAAAAACATCCATTTTTGCGCACAAGATTTAAATTCTTCCATACAAAACCAAACTTTGCCCCAAAATCATCCTGGATGGCCATTTACAGCAGCCTGACATCAAATAACCATAAATTCTGATCTATAACTCCATTCGGGCTCCACGACCAGTCAAATCGAAGCCTTCAAAACAAGATATGTTCTGAGATCATGGTCATAAGCATTTGGTGAATTACATGGACGCATTTTTTGGTGAAAAAGGTACATTAAGAAATTTTAAAATTATTTTCTAGGAACATTGGGCATCAAAATCAAACTCCCTCAGATTTCACAGCCTTGGAATAGTTTTATATAATAATAAAAAACTACATGGAAAATCCGAGTCTTTACAATATATTTGGTCATTATAATTATATCATGATTTAAATAATTTAAACCATGATATAAATATAATTTATATTAATTATTTTATTAATATAATAATCTATAAAATATATAAGTATGAAATAGAATACACTGTTCATGGAGACGGTAAGTTGTACGTGCACATGAATGCTATTTCTGTTTTAATTATTGTATTAAAATAAATATTTTAAATGAAATATGTGTATACATATTTATATATATCATTATTATAGTATAATTATTATATCATATATATCATATAAGTTCACTAAACCCTTCCTTAATAAATTTCTTGTAGTGTGTGAACGAATCACATTTCTTTGAGGGGGCGGTAGTTCACACATCCTCAAATGAAATTATCGTATTTAAACCAAAATAGAAAGTATAAAGATATGTGTTGTAAAAGGATTAAAAAATATTAAATACCAAATAAATATAATATATAATATATATAAATAGAGTTTCCATGATAATTTATACCATGACATGTGGTAAGGAAAAATGATCAATCATCGTTTTGTGAGGCGGTAGTTGTCCGTTCACATAAAAAATATGTTCGTTACCCATTATATGGAAGTGTGTGTAAGCGTAGGTCAAAAAGGTAGTATAAAAACATCATAGAATATTTTGGATATTTATTTTGTTATAAAATTATGTAATTAAGATAGTGTTGGGGGTGGAAAACTAAAATAAAAGAAAGGAGTTTAAGAGAAGATGTTACCTCTTAATCGAGTAACTCCTTTTGGGTTGTGCCAAAAGGATTCCTTGGATTAATTTTTTCCCAAAGGGAGGCTCCTAAGAGGAATAAAGGGATTTTGGGAAGTTTATTGGGAATATATAGCCCGAAACTATGTGGTTTGAGAGGTGTGAAGAAGAGGGATATGTTGTAGACTTTTATAGGGATGGGAAAGGACACACTTGGCATTTTTGAAAACAAGTTATGTGTACCCACAATTTTACCTAAAACATTACATTGAAAACAAAATAAATAAATAATTGAAGGTAAATTTCTAAATAAAGGAAATCTAATGAATTTTTTACATGTGTATATGTCATTTTGGGTCTTAAATTTAAGTTTTATAACTTTGTTAACCTATTTTTTATCTTATTCGTTGTAATTAATTTTAATCAGTTTCAAAAATATTTTTGGTCAAAAAGAAGTTGGCCTTATTAGATATTATAAAATATTCTTATTCCAAATATGGAATCAATTTTTCCAAATTCTAATCATATAAGTTTCAGAAATCAGTTTTAAAATAATTCTATTGACGGGATGACACTATGCGTTTTTTAAGTAAAACGTCCAAATATTTGCTATGTTTTAATACCCAATTTCAAAGTGAAATTGATTAAAATGACCTAAATTATATTAAATTATAAAATTATTACCTAATTAAAAATTAATATAAATTTAAATATAATTTATCCTTATAAATTAATTATATGAAAAATAAGTTTTGAATTAAAATTCAACATTTTAAACTATTCATTAAAAAAATGAAACCTTTCTGAAAAATAAAAAAAAATTATGCTAACCTAATTTTTTTGTCTTAATTTAAAATATGAATTTTATATTGAAAAATTAAATATATAAAAGTTCCAAAAAATTTATTTGAAATGGGTTCTCCATTAAAAGGTGGTAAAACTACCTTTAAAAAAATATAGGTTCTTAAGCATAAAATTATGTTTATTCTTATATTATATCTATCAAATATATTGGATGATTATCAAAACATTTTTTGAATATATAACATATAAATTTAATTAATATCTTTCCCAATTAGCAATTAATTTTACTTATCAATATAAATCATCTTTTTCACATAAAAATAGGCTTTTATAAAATCATTCCCTTTATATTCATTTGGATTCTATATTATTTTCCAATTAATAGGTAACCAATGAATTAAACTATATATATTCATAATTTAGTTAATACAATAGTATTAAATTTAATGGAAGAGTTATATCCTATTAAATAATAATATTTTAGTAATGAATTATTGTTTGGTAACACTCGGTCTTACATGTTATGAAAGCCATCAATTAAAGTTAGTCTTGCATGTAATGTAATCTAACCTCAGTGTTCCTTGCAAAGAAAAATAAAATTTAGGTTTTGTGTAGTGCATGATTAACTTTATATTGCATATAATTCAAGGAAGATAGAGTAATTTAATATAAAAAAACTATTTTCAGTGTTTTTTGAAATAAAAAATATCAAAAAGATTAAATTAATTCAAAAAATAGAAATTCAAAAAATCTCAGAGTGTTACATTCTACCCCCTTAAAATGAATTTCACCCTAAAAATTTGTCTAGGTTATCAAATGATTAATATTTGAAATTTCCTTTCATAGAAACCCAAATCGTAAAACTGAATACTAAAATTTCCTTTAAAAAGGGGATGTAGATAACATAATAGTTGCCCAATGTAACATATAACTAGGGTTCCACACAGGAGAACACAAGTGGAAAGTGAAAACATGGACTTGAAGGAAAAGAGTACATATTCATTGGGAGTGAATGAAGTCATAAATCACAATTAAGTGAATGATCAATTAAAGGTTCACATACTCAAAGTTATAAATCAATGATGATTTAAAAGGAGACTGGTTAAAAAAATTATGGTATTAGGATAACACATTTTTTTGATCATTATCCGATATTTGGGTGATAATTTTATTGGCCAATAATTTAAGGAAATATACTTAATTTTTATGTTTCTATAAAAAAATTCATTCTATGGTTATGATTTTATCTATTTCTAATTCATCCATTACTTCAAGAAATGGATGTCCATAAATTAACTTTGATGCACGAAGCACTAAAATAAAATTTTAGTAGATATTAAGGGCCATAAAAGAATTAAAAGTATAACTATTTGTCTATAAAAATACTTAAAAATAAATATGGTCAATACATTAATCTCTAAACATAAAAAGTAACACTACCATTTCATTAAAAATAATTATTCATCAAAAATAATTATAGGACATCATGTAGGCCAATGGTAGGTGTGAAACCCTTATTGTCCTTTAGTCATTAGTTCAAGATCCTACAACTTACTAGACATTATTAGTTGTCACTCGACATACATGATGTCCTTTTCTAAAACCACACTAATATAATTTCTAAAATAAATATGATATGCATCCTTGAAATAAGGTTAATCACTAAATAGCCTTTCAACCAAGGTTTTGAATACAATCATAATACATAAATACTTCCTCTGAAGTTTAACTTAAACATTTCATTAATGGTTAGCTATATAACCATTCTGAGAGATGAAAACACAAAACTTTTGAATGAAATCTACAAAATCATCTTTCATTGATCCCCTATATATCAAAAAGTATCTCTTGGTTATCATATTCCAAACATGTGAATACCCTCATGGTAAATTTCTAGATACATGGTAATAACCTAAATTACCATAAATATTTTGGGAGAACATGAAAGATTCTTTATTTCAATGAATACTAGATACATTCTTTAAATCGAAGAATTTTTAAACTTCATATTTGATGACATATAAACAAATGTTTTAATAATCTATTTTAGGGTAATCTGTACCATCAAATTTACTTATTCATATCCAACATATCATTATCCAAAAATAATTATCTCGAAATCATGAATTAATTAAGGGTTACCTTACCTTAATAAAAATATAACCATTACATGAAAAAAACATCCATCATATCCTTTTCATTATTTAATGAAAAATTATACTAAAAATACTTATATATTTCATGATTCACATAACAAAATATTTGAATTCCAAAACATAAATACTTCATTCATACAACTTTATTCTTAAACCATTAATCCAGCTTCATTAATTTGTTAATTAATACATATTTATTAGAATATGAAATATGAATAATGTATTATGGTTTCTCAACCTAAATATAATCATTCTTCTTATGTTTAATGTAAAAAATAATGGAATAACATCACCTACCTATCACATATCATTTTTTGTCTCTTTATCTCCTGAAGTATAACAAATACTCACACCGCCTTCCTGATTATATTTATCATATTTACACTTGGTAAATTTATTTTCATAATGACCATACATTCAACATCTATAACATTCAATGTTATCCATTTTCTACCCAGTTCTCTCCATTGACTAAAACCAGAAAGAACGGGGTGAGAAACACATATCATAGAAAAAAACACATAATCATGAAAAATTACTTATAGTATGTCTAAATCATGACACCATACTTATTATATTACACCCTTGGTTTATCATAGGTTATTCATAGGAAACCTACATTTAAATCCTTAATGATGGTTCATGAAGATCTTGTGAATTTATAAAGAATATACCCTAGGAGTGTCAAACCAGGTATACAAAAAAGTCCATTTTCATATACTAGATTACCCTGATTGAGGCCAGGAACATCTTGTTAGAGTTTTTATCCCTAGGTACATATGTTCTAGATCCACATCCACTTGAAGTATACAGATAAGTATGTATTTATATTAAACCACTTACTCCATCCTTTACCAAAGTTCCATGACATTTTCTTATACTTTTTCTTATCCTTAGAAATGTATTTAGGGTTCGCACTAAGGTTTTCTCATATAACTTCCAAAGGTTAAATAAAAACTTTCTTTGAGACCAAATATAGAGACCCTCAATTTTCATATATTAATATTAAATAAATTTTGAAAATATTTAATACATTATACAGTCAGACTCCCAATGACTGTACTATTATAGTACCTTTGGAAACTTGGAAACATAAACACTGATGCATAAATGAGCTACATTATCTCCCACTAGGTTCTTATTGACTAGAACCCTTCTTAGACACATCAAACATAATACACATCCTTATAAATAGGGGAAGTAAACAGAAAAATGGGTGAGCTAAAATTCTCAGTATTGGTAAACAAAGGAGATATATAAGCATAATCATGAGATTAAGGGTATTGGAACATGATTATTAAAATGGAAGATCATTATCTACATATCAAATATCATATAAATGAATCATGGAATAAATATTGGTAGTTAATAATACTTGAATCATAAGAAAATAAAGAAAACAATCCATGAAAAAATAACATAGAAATAAAATATGGAATTGTGGCAAACACATTAGCATATATAATTATTTTCAAAGTAGTCAATGCATTGCTGTCGAGTACATATTAGTGGACAAAGTCCTTTACTGAACTGGGTTTACACCCCATTCCAGCCCTGTATTACTGAACCAATTTCACTCTTTATTCCATCCCTGTATTACTGAACTAAGTTCATTTATTATTCCATCCCTGTAATACTAAACCGAGTTCATTTATTGTGCTAACTATGTTTATATCATGAGGCATAAATCTTTACCCAATTCAGTGGAGGGAGATATATTTCCCACCCATATCATAATGATATCATACATACATGTACCACGAATCATAAACAATCATATCATAACCCATGAAATGAAATGGGTGTCATAAACATGTAATAATATATTAAGCTATGAAAAAATTCAAGTTTCATAACCATTTCATCAAATAATAACCCATGAAAGGAAGAAGGATTAAAAAATATATAACTAGTGGAAGAGAAATGGGTGTAATAAGAATCATTACACTAAAACATACACCATTTAAGAAATAATATGAATGAAAACTTCAGATCATTACCTATAAGGGCATGATTAGCACAAAAAGATGTCATATTAGATGGAAAATAAATTTAAATGACATTTTGAATATATTTTTTGAGAAAAAAATCCTTTATTCTTTAAAAAAAGACTCTTTAAAACATAAAATCATTTTGAAAACCATTTTATTGAAAATTAACTTGAAATATTATAACAAAATCTTTGAAAACATTTTAGAAACCTTTTTATTTGAAAATATATAGAGAGATTTAAAACCTTTTGAAAAACATTTTCCTCAAAAACATATAAAATGAGATTGAAAAGTTTCTAAAAACCATTTCTTTGAAACTAATTTGAAAACTTATAAATAAGTCTTAAAATAATTTTGAAAACTATTTTCCTTGAAATCTTATAAAATATTTTTAAACATCTTTTGAAAACCATTTTCCTTGAAAACTTCTAAATAAAGATTTGAAAACATTAATAAAACAATTATCCTTGAAAACATATAAAGGAATCTAAAAACATTTTTAAAACCATTTTCTTTAAAAACTTATAAATTAATCTGTTAAAATTTTTGAAAAACAATTTCCTTGAAAAATAATTAGAATATTTTTAAAGAAACCATGAAAACATTTTGAAAACTATTTCTTTGAAAATTATTTTTAAACACATTTTTTTTTAAAATAAACCCTTTAAACAAAAAAAAGGAATCTTCATAGAAATGAAAATGGGTATATCCATACATACCGTATGAGGTAATAAGAACATCCCCTTTTTATGATAAAATGATAAACAAATGAATTTTTGGGAAAGAAATAAAAAGATTCTTTTTAAAACATTGGTAAAAGACAAAAATAGGAAAAATTCCTGTTGAATATTATTGGATAATAATATAATATTATTGGAAACCCTTTTTAGAAAACATGGTTTTTAAGGAACACAAATTTACTATTGAATAGAGGCTAATGTAGGGCTTTATTAAAAACCCTTTCTCACTATCTTATATAACAAATAGTAGAAAAATGGTACCAATACATGAATATATCATGAATAACATGATGATAATAAAATTAAGGAATGTTCTTGAGATATGGATTATAATATTTCAACAAATGAAGAATTATCATAAACAGTCCTGAAAATCTATGAGATTGTTTCGATAAAATCTTATCACTTATTAACTTTAAACCATACTAACCATGTAAGAAATTTAAATTAAATGAAGATTAAAATATCATGAAATGAATTATATTCATGATATAACATTTCAATGGTAGTATGTACACCTCATATAAAAATATAGGTGCATAATATGGCATGTGTCTCAAAGAAGGTAAATTGAGACAAAACTATCTTACCAATTTGGTAACATTTGAAACATAAAACCCATTAAAAGAAGATAATAGAATGGATATATAATTACCCAAAAGTTTAAGAATAAGAATAATATAATAAATTTATGGGAATTATATACACCACATTAAAGGAAAGATTGGTGAACATGACATGTATTTCACAGAAATAAAAAGTGAGATGAAATCGCATTACCTTGTGTGTTGACTCTCATCGTACTCATTAAAAAAATTGTATAATAAATATAAATTTATTATAAATATTTTACATATCCATATTATTATATCTAATACCATATATGGTTTATTATGACTTTATGTTACCCACTTGTTAACAATCCAATGTTGAGGTTTCACTTAGGGAAATATTCACTTTGTTCTTCGTATGTGTCTTAATTTGTTATATATTTGGTCCTTATACTTATATAATGATTTATAGAATGTAAAAAATGATATAAATATCATTTATTTTCAATATTTGTGTATTATAATAATCTATATGATATATAAGTATGAAATTAAATACACTATTCACCGAGACGGTAAGCTGTACGTACGCATGAATGTTGTTTCTGTTTTTATTGTTGTATTGAAAGAAAGAATGTAAATGAAAAATGTGTATACATATGTAAATATATAATTATTAAATTATAATTATTATATCATATATATAATATAATTTCACTAAACCCATCCTTAATACATTCCATGTAGTGTGTGAATGAATCACATCGCTTTGAGGGGGCGGTAGTCCACACTTCCTCAAACAAAATTATCATATTTACACCAGATGGAAAGTATAAAGAAATGTGTTGTAAAAGGATTAAATAATATTAAATACCTAATAAATATAATATATAACATATATAAACATATTTTACATCATAATTTATACCATGAGAGGCTGTAATAAAAAATTAACAATCATCGTTTTGTGAGGCAGTAGTTCGCCAAACACATAAACAGTATGTTCATTATGCAGTAGATAGAGGTGTGCGTAAGTGCTCATAGAAACCTTAGAATAAATAAATAAAATTATATTGAGGATAATGGTTTTTTTATACAATCATGTAATAAATAGTGTGGAGGGTGTGGATAAATAAAATAAATTAAAGGAGTTTGAGAGAAGACGTTACCTATTAATCAGGTAACTACTTTTGGTTTGTGCTAAAAGGATTACATGGATTAATTTATGTCAAAGGAGACGATTCTTGGAGTAATTTATGGATATTGAGAATATTATTGGGTAGGTAATTTCTAAAACTAAGTGTTTTGGGAGGTGTTAATAAGAAGGAGATGTGGTGGCCTTTTATAGGGAAGGGGAATGAGATACTTGACATTTTTGAAAACAAGTTAGGTGTATCAATTTTTACCTAAAAACATCATAAAAAACCAAAAAAACTAAATAATTAAAGGTTAATGGCCGAATAATTTCAATAAAATGGGTTTTGGACAAGTTTATAGGTTGTTTTTGGTGTTAAATATATGGTTTAGAACATTTTTAACCTAATTTTTCTCTTAATTCTTGTAATTAATTTTAATCACTTTCACGAATTATTTTTTGTGAAAAACAATGTTTAACTTATTAAAAATTATATATTATTATTATTATAAAGATGGAATCAATTTTTTAAAACTAAAATCACATAATATGTAGAAATTAATTTAATAATAATCCTACTGATAGGACAACACTGTAAGTTTTTAAAGTAAAAATATCCAAAAGTTTGCTATGTTTTTATACCCAATTTCAAAGTGTAATTTATTTCAATGAACTAACTTAGATTAATTTATAAAATTATTATATAATTAATCTTTACAAACAATTTAATATATAATTTCACTATATAAATTAACTAGATGAAAAAACAGTTTTGAATTAAAATTCTGTATTTTTAACTATTCATCAAAAAATGAAACCTTATAGAAAAATAAAAAAATTTTATCCTAACATAATTTTTATGTTTTCTTTGAAATATGAAGTTTATTTAGAAATATTAAATCTAATAATGTGCTAAAAATTGGATTTAAAATGGGTTCACCATTAAATTTAGTTAATATAATTCACTATTAGTAATTAATGTAACTTATTAATATAAATAATCTTTTTCAAATAAAAGTAGACTTTTATAAAATTAAACCCTTTATATTCATTTGGTTTCTATATTCTTTTTGAATTAATAGTAAACCAAGGAATTAAACTATATATAGTCATAATTTATTTAATACTATAATCTTAAATTTAATTTAAAATTTATATCCTATTAAATAATAATATTTTAATAATGAATTATTGTTTGGTAACAATAAGTATTGTGTGTTATGAAATCCATAAATGAATGTCATTCTTACATGTAATTTAAGCTAACCTCAGTGTTATGTTTATAGAATGATAAAATTTATGCCATGTTTAGTGCATGGTTAATTTTTTTGCATATAACGCAAGACATACACAATAATTTAATATAAAATAAACTATTTTCAGTGTTGCGTGAAATGAAAAATATCAAAAAGATTAAATTAATTTGAAAAAAATAATTCACAAAATCTCAAGTTGTTACAATAAACATTTTTTACTCAGAGGGAATAACATCCCTTAAAGTCATTATTATCATATCATGACCACACTAGCCTCATAGGATAATATTTATTGAGATCACTCCAAGAATTTTTCATGAATCCTATATCTCACACCAATCCATCGTAGGTCGGTCCACCCACCCAACCTACCCATAAACCCACCTATGGATTTTCTACCCTATGATCAACTACCAAAGTGAGAGGAACAATTTCCCTTGTTTTCATCTAAAATAACCCAATAGTTTTAAGGAATATCAAAGTTCTACTAAGGAATACTATGTCCCTTCATTCTTATCCCATCACATATCCCTACTCATGGGGAATAAGTGAACATAACTAGGTTAAAATACAATAACCAAGTTTATTTAAATGTCATCCATTAAGGTTTTGAGCATCAGAAGGTATATCATTATAATTAAGACCTAGACTATCGACGACTGATGCATCATGTTAGTGTATAAGGGTCTATAGTGTCCTATGTAATCTTGTTAATTTCATAAGATTTTTAGTTTAATAATTTTTTTACCTCTTTAAAAAATAACTTCATTTAATTTAATGATCATTTTCATGTAGGTGGTGAGACCACATATCACATGACACACACACACACACATATAGATTCATTTATTAAGTGGGGTATATTCGATGGACCACCCACTTCATTCACAATGTTTATTCTTTATAGGTAAACATCAACCACCCTCATCGATGGTCTTCCAAGTTTGAGTAGCTTTTATCAATTAATTCAAGCCCCTAATTTAATTTATAAAACCCAAAGTAATAATAAAATAATCTCAATTTTTATTTTATAATTAAATACATAAATAATCTTAATATAATAATAAATTAATTATTATCCCCCAATACCCCAAATTACACACTAAAGTAATCCATCAATAAACCAAAATAAAAACCACTTTTAAATTTTTTTCACCAAATTTTGGTTGGCTTACATAGGGGGGGTCACTGTGTAAGGGTATCATATATTACCCTTACCTAGAACTATAACTGTTTAAGGGTAATATTAATTACCCTTATGTATCTCGTCCACCCCATAAGGATAACATTGATTACCCTTAACATATCATAGCTATCGCATAAGGGTAACCTATGTTACCCTCATACAATAGTTTCCCCTATAAATAAGAATAATAATAATAATATTATAAACATGGAACAAAATAATGATAAAACTCTCATATTATTCTTCATGAAACATAACCATAATAAAAAATAGAAATGTATATTTCTTTCAAATCACAAAAATAAAAAAATAATAAAAATTCAACCCTATTACACTTTACAATGTCCCTCTAACAAGATTCACCAATCCATCATAAATAATAAAAATTTTAAAGTAGAAAAAATGAATGTGGGGTGATGGAAAAAAACTCCACTAACCTCACAGTGAAACACTAAATCTTAGAGCTCAGAATCACCCTCGAAGACTATCACATACTAGTATGGATCTGATTTAGTTATCAAGTGAGTACACCCATCTCCCCTTCCCATTTCTTTCTCATCTTTACATGATTTAGAGAAATATTTCCGCTTTTTTCACTTCTTTATGTGAGTGAGGGATAAAAAGTGGGGATGAGTAATATAATATAATATAATATAATTAATTTTTTTTTGTTTTTTTATTCAATTTAAATACCCATTTAAACTGTCTAAACCTAGTCATAGAATATGGAATGGTTTCATACCTATCATTGGTTAAAAAGCATCATTTTGGACTCAACCATGAAGTCATAATTTCAATTAGAGACTTTATTCAAATGATATCCCCATGAAAACATGTAAAATTAATTAATATTTTTAATAAAATATTAAATATCTTCAAAAAACACAGATGGTTCAGAATTACATTAAAATACATACCAAGGGTGAACACCCTATTTTTAGATCCATATAATTATAAGAAAACTATTCCAAGATCTTTTATTATGTGAAATTATTATCTTCCATAACCATTTGAGAATAAAATTTCTAAATTTTCCATTAATTTTCATGACCCCAAAAAGAATGAGGTATTAAAATATCCCTACTATAACACTTACCATCCTTAAGAAGCCTTTATAGTCATCCAAATATATATTTCAACCTATATCAGTCATTAATTCATGCTCAATTCACCATGTTCTACTTCTGAATGTCGAATGAGATTATTCTATGAAACTCCCAAACATGAAGTGTGTTATTTCTCAGAACCATATCCTCCCTATGGTCACTAGTTATAGAAGACCAAGGTGGAGCTCCAAATTAACTTTTTATCAGAAGAAACCATAGCGTCATAAAATTTTTCATCATTAGGCTCATGGTTCTCCCCCTATAAACCTTACCTCGTTGAGGTTGATTCTGAGCCACAATGCTCCCCATCATCAGAATCTACTATTGAAACATAATCATCATGGTATAACAACCAACTCAAGTTTGTTTACCTATCAACATACCTAGTTTCATATGAAGAAACTGCTCGATCATCCTCTAGTGGACCATTTTCAAGAATGCTTAGCCACACCCACTAACACACTATCTTATCCCCAATACTAATTCCTACATCCATGGGAAATCCCAAGATTTCTCAAACTCTCAAATTGATTCCCAAAACAAAAAACCAATTTAATTCAATGGTTAGATCCTTGAACAACCAAATCAAACCTCATGATCTCACCCCAAGCACCAATGAAACATCGATCTAGCTCATGCTCAATTCATATCAACTCCACCTTGATCTTGATGTCAATGCACAAATTTCCCCCAATATTTCACATAATGACCATACATGACCATCTCTTTCATATCTATGAACCATTATGATATTTCAATTATTTTTTATTCCTGGATCACTCGAAATTCTTTCTCAACACTCACTAAACTTCCTTATGAAATTATGCTCACAACCTTCAAAAAACTATAGCACACTCCCCACCACATAGTTTTTATTATACACTACTCATTATGTGAAACCTCAATAAGTTATATCATCATGTTCATGTTAATCCTCTTTATCCATGCTCATTCATCATATCAACCTGACTAGGTTCAAACCTGGATTATCCATTCCACTACACCCAATCCATTTATTATGCCTCCTCTACTATATAGGGAAATTTTCCCTTTTAATAAAAAACTAGGAAACCAATAATAAAAGTGTTTCATAAAAAAATAGTCCTCAAATCATACATGACTGCTCACCAATCCATCATAATTTTATCCGAACATAACATGTGCCTACTCCTATACCACCCACCCCAAACCCCAACACATGGTCCCATGAGGCACACATAATTGAATCTAGGCTCATATACCTTAATACTAAACATTCTCACAAAATGTCAATATCTACTAGCTAAGAGAATCCTAAAAAATGCTCTTTAAAATCAAGTCATTTCATCCATACCATGGTCTACTGCATGACCACACATCATATTGAGAGTTATTTCTAAACACATGAGCATCTAACTAGTCTGTCACCACACCAATAAAAGCACATATAGAATAAATAGGGCCACATAATTTACTATTCCTATCCTCAAAAAACAAAAAATTGATAGAAAAAGAACTCATGTTCTCATCATTATGAAGTCTTGAGTAATCTCATGCCAATATCATACACTTGGTAGATACTATTATGTAAACATCTCACAACCAAAATCATATACCTTTGCTTCTCATATCTAAGGGAACTCACAAGGACAATTTAACATTTATCTTAGGTTACCCTAATGTAACATAGACATTATCAACCATACCACCCAACATATCAATATGATGGTCCATATATCTAAGAAACTTATTACCACACATAGCCCATAAAATACATATCACATAGGTCACAACCCATAGGAAACACCTCTCCATTACCATACTCAATATCACATGAAATCTCCCTAGTTAAACTATACAATCTTGGGTTCCCATATACACATATAGACCTTAGGTATCATAAGATAAGATGATAGACTACCAGGGAACATATCATCACCATAAAGTTTTATACGAGACTACCCCCTTGAGGAACATAATTTCAATATTGTTAACACACACATACATGATGAAATCATCGTAAGTGATTTGTATTTAATAACCACACAACATTATAGTTTAGTTAATTTGAATTAAACAATATATATATATATATATAAACACCATATAGTTTTTTGTTCACATTTTGAGTAACCAAACCTCTATAATAGTCACCCATAAGAGGTTCATCATCAAAGCATCAAATTTCTATGCTGACCCACCTAGGAGTATCTATACACCACTTTCGTAGAGGAACTATATAATTGTTATCAAGTAGTATCTCACCCTAATATCCACTAGACCTATCATCAGAGAAAATACATATTGCTTTATCCAAGTATAATTACACTGACAAGTTATATGGGAAAACACTATAGATGTTTTTATTGACACATTATACTACATAACCTTATCATTAATAATATTAATCACTAGAATCACACATATTTTATATAAATCGTAAATGAAAAAAATGATGCATGTTCATATACCTTTTTCCAACAACCTAAGATCCAAAACCAATAAATCGTAAATCCAAAAATTTATATGTTTCATGCTTTGTGAAATCATACATCAATAAAATTGAAAACCAATAAAAAAATCCCCTTCCTATGGTAACCTGAAATTTCCATCAGAAAAGGGGTTTTTGATAAACCAGTTAGAGGTTTATCACAATCCCTGACACATTTCTTGGACACATTTATACAATCTACCTAACTAGTAAGACAAAAAAACACTATTAAGATTTATTTTTTTAGTTATATAATCTTTTATACCACTTTTTAACATACACACTAGATCCATAACTACTTAAATATGTCCAAACTTGAGAAGTCACTACTAGAACTTAGGCTCACCTCTATATAATCTAGATGCTTCTGATTAATAGGGAGGGCCTAGTGTGTTACGATGGGAAGACAATAACCTCATATAAGAGTAAAATAAATAGTGAAAAAATAATGAAGAATAATTTACAATAATACCTATGGTGTGAATTAAAAAAATCATTCTATAATAATATTAAATGAAGTACATATACTCAAATACATTCCATAATACAATAACTGATCACCCACATAACTGATCACTATATTAATAAAATAAATAAATAAAATTCATGAAGTCTTTACAAAAACTGAGTTATAACTTAATCTTGGCATCCAAATATGTATGAACTATCCTTATCAATCAAAAATGTTGGGCCCCTACCCAATCAAAACCCAATAATAGTTAATGTTTCTCAGGTACACAAGTACTATGGACTCCAGAGCAGGGTGTGAGTACAAATTAGTAAGGAAATAAAAATATAGTCTCATACATAAAAAATAAATGTAGTATAAGTGTATGTGATATTCAC
This sequence comes from Viscum album, assembly GCA_963277665.1. NCBI lineage: Eukaryota > Viridiplantae > Streptophyta > Magnoliopsida > Santalales > Viscaceae > Viscum > Viscum album. Next base: position 1,378,780,184 of record OY728129.1, on the reverse strand, counting down.
ATAGAATAAATTGATAGTGTAGATGAAAAAATATCAATCACTATCAATCCTCAGGTTCTAACATGACACTTGAGATTGAACATACCTGCTTCAGGAAATTAAAGAGTGTATCTGAGCATAATACATCTCCTCAAGAGAATACATGTCTTACCTTGGTATCCCATGTACATTTCTTCACCAGGTTTATACACAAGATCCTAGGGAGTATGTAACGACCCAAAGTTTTTCAATGGAAAATTCCCTTCTTATATTTATGTCATAAAAACACAAAATAATGAACTACTAAGTGATAAGTGAGCTTTAAACATAATTTTGTCACCCCTATGTTTGGAATTTTGAAAATCCAACATACACGGTTGTGTTCAAGATGGTTTTTGGAGTCTAATGAATCAAAAATAATTTTTGGTGAATAGTAACCTACCCTTATGAATAGTAACCTACCCTTATGAATAGTAATATGACCCTTATGAATAGTAAATAAGAGTAACATTACCTATGAATAATAAAATAAAATTTAGACATCTTAGAAAGTGATAATTTGACCTTAGTAAACATTTTTGGTATTTTATAAGTCATAAATAATTAAATATAATTAATTAATTAATTTAAAAGAATATCTATTTCCCTGAAATGTATTAATAAATTATTGAATCAATGTATAATTATTTTTAGATAATTTTATAAGACCCTACGTAATTTTTGAATGAACTATAAAATCAGTTTTAATCTTAAAACATGTTTTTAAGTAAATTATGATTTTAATTAAATATTAAATTAATAATATTTAGAAAATTATTTTTGAAAAATGGACTTCTTTTTTGGATTCTACACATCAAAAAATGGTTGGGGTAAATTTTTGGGATTTTTCTGAGATACTTGAATTTTTGATGAATAGTGAAATAGCATAATTTACAAAATAAGCTAAATTAGCTAATTATAGGGTCATGTGTGATGTTATGATGATGTAAGCCCACTTGGTTCGGGATTACATTATAAAATTACTATTCTTGGTCATTCAAGACTCACTATTCCTTGTCTTAGGTGAAATTAATAAACTAATCAATTTTATATTAAGGAAACCCCTCTCCCCTCCACTATAAAAGCCACCCTTCACTCCCTCTTTTCCTCACACCTCTCAAGATCCAAGACTTCTCTAAACTCCACCCAAAAACTTTCCCAAGACCCTCCCCCACGTCCAAAATCTGGTGGTCTCATCAAAAGACCAAGACTATCTTCATTAAAGAGGATCTCAAGAGGATGATTTAAGTGGTAATTTCTCTCCCTATTCTCCTTTAATTTCCTTTCATGTTCAAGTTCTTTTCTTGATATCTTCCCACATATATTCATCCAAATTGTTTTGTAACTCCAGTATTATACATATACTGTAATTATATGATTCTAAGGGGATATTATATACCCCCACCCCTTTCCCTCTTCATTTTATTTTATTAAAGAGAACTTTGTTCATGAGGTGTTAATTTATCACCTTCAAAAATGACATGCTCTCTTCTTCCATTTCTACCCTTAGATATGGTCATGAAACCATTTTTATGGTTGAACTAGAATATTTTATATGTATTATGTTCTATTTTATGTTCTGGAGATAACCTATGGCCATATTACTAAGTGCAAAGTTAAAAAAAATTTGTTGTGATCCAAAAACCGCTCAAATTAACCCAAATAAACATCATTAAATTCTTATCTAATGATTATCCCACATGGATCTAATATAATTCATTATAAAATCATTAAATCTCATGTAATATAATTAATAACATGTAATATCAGTTCGGGATGTTTACCCATGATCTACCCAAACATCAATTTTAAGAATACAAGTGAACCACTCAAGAAAACCATGAAAACAAACATCCCCGAACAATGTTTTTAAACTCTATAAGTCATCCAAAGGAACATAATATGAAATAATGAAACCATAATTAAACCTATTAATGTATAAAAGGTTCTATAATTTCTAAATTAATGAATCTAATGTCATTATACAGTACATTAAAGAGAAGGAGGCATTCGAGTACAAGGTAAGGGGAAATTCTCAAACCCAACTTTCATCCTTCGGGTTTTATCTCTTTCACTCCGATTTTGATATGGTCACTCCTTAAAGATCATTTGTTCATCATTTTCTTTCCTTTTCTGGGATATACATGTTTTAAAATGATGTTTATGTCAATCCAAATGATAAAGGGTTAAATGACTAAATGATATGACTGATGTCAACAAGGTGCACCTTCCTTTTCGGGAGCCTGCCTGATTAGAACTCCACAGATAAGCGTGCTTGGCCTGGAGTAGTGATTAGGATGGGTGAACTTTTGGGAAGTTTCCCAGGATGTGTGTGAGTGAGGACAAAACACACTGGAAAGGAAAAGTGTTGGCATGTGGGGATAATCATTAGTTAGATGACATATTCAGGCATGTGGGTGGACCCTAGGATGGGCCCCACGTGTCTACGGGGCAACTGGTGATACCTTGTGGGCCAGGACCCGATGACCATGTTAAGGTGGGGTGGTTGTTCTATCACTGGGACCCAGTTGTCACATTTGGTATCAGAGGAAGGGTTTAGTTAATTTGGGAATTAGGATTAGTGAACCCTAAAGAAAACCTCTAGCATGAGACTAAGTACAAAAATGCACACAAGAATATTTACCTAGGGATCCCATATGTTATGCTTTTGGTATGATTATTTAAATTAATAATTTATTCATGACTTGTTTACTTATTTTTTGTTCTAACCTTTTATATTTTAGAAAATGGTGGGAACCAGGATAAATCAGGCCAACAACTCTTGCGAGGGCCAATGCAACGATTGCCCGAACAACATCCCCAATGATTTGGGAGGTGGAGTTCAAAACATCATGTAAATGCTTTCCCAATTATCTCAGGTTATGAATAATAACCATAATAATGGGTAACTTCCTCTTTCACCAAATATGTAGCAACTGGAAATCGAATGTTTTATGCGGCAATGACCACCGACGTTTTGTGGATATTTCGATCCACTAGTTGCGGAATAGTGGGTCAACTCCATGGTGAAGATTTTTTCTGTTATTCACTGTTTTGAGATGGAGAAGGTGACTCTAGCCGTTTATCGTCTATATGGAGAAGACGATCAATGGTGGGATTTGATTAAGAACACCAAGCCATGGGAGGAAATTTTAGAGATGGAATGGTAAGACTTTAAGGTAATGTTTCTTAATAAGTACTTCCCACGAACTCTTCGCACGAAGATGGAGAGAGAATTCATAGAGCTCAAGAAAAAAGAAGGAGAATCTGTCACAACCTATGAAAAAAATTTCACAAGGATCACAAGGTATGCTTCGGTTTTTGTTATCAAAAATGATAGAAAAATTGATAGATTCTTTAGTGGATTAAAACCACATCTTCGAAAGGCTCTTGCAATTCGAGACTTTGGGAGTTATGAAGAAGTTGTTCGGTGTGATCTCAAAGTGGAGATGGAGTCTGGAGAATGGTCCCATGGCTATGTCGACATGAAAAGAAAGACTGAGTTTCAAGCTGGTGGATCTAATGAAAAAGGTGGGAAGAAAAATCAATGACCCACATGCAAAAAATGTGGGAAGTTTCACAATGGGAACTTCCTCAAAGGTACGGGGAAATGCTTTAAGTGTGGGAAAGAAGGACACCAAGCTCAAGAGTGTCGAAAAGACATGAAAAGGAAGGATAATGTAGCCGATGAAAGGGGAGGACCACTCATGGTTCAATGCTACAACTGTAGGGAGCTAGGGCACTATTCAAACTAGTGCACTAAACCTCGAGCTCTCGAGGGTAATCAGTGTCAGCAGCCACCAAAGCCAAAGGAACAAGGGAAGGCTTATGCCATCACTACTGCGGAGGTGGAGCATGATAATGAATTCATAAAAGGTACACTTCCTATTCACTCAAGAATGGAAAATGTCTTATTTGATTCTGGTTTTATGCATTCCTTTATATCTTGCAAGTTTGCTAGAACTATAGAATCAAAGCCCCGAAACCTTAAAGTAGAGATATCTGTAAAAACACCAAGTGGTGAAAACATTGCAACCCAAGTGTTTGACTCTTCTCCTGTTGGCATATGTGGGAATATTCTTCCAGAAAATCTCATAATACTTCCCTTGGTGGAATTCGATGCTATAATGGGAATGGACTGGCTCTTGTTATATATAGCACATATCAACTGTCGGGAAAAGGAAATATATTTTCATATTCCAAACCATCCCATGCTCCACTAAAAATGCAAGGAAGATCATGAATCTCCTTTGAAAAATCCTTCAATGGTGTGGGTGTTGATTCCCTATGAAGAAGCATATGTTTCCCAAATGGTTGAGTCGAAGGAAAGTTCCAACCTTGAGGAAATTCCCATCGTGAGGGAATAAAATGATGTATTTCCTGAAGAGTTACCCGGAATTGCCCCGGACCGTGAGGTATAGTTCTCAATTGAACTCATACCCAGAGATACTCCTATCTCAAAGTGCCCATATAGGATGGAACCTATTGAATTGGAGGAGTTAAAGAAGAAGCTGCAAGAGCATCTGGACAAAGGGTTCATACACCCTAGTGCATCACCTTGGGGTGCGCCAGTGCTCTTTGTGAAGAAGAAGGATGGAACAATGCGGCTGTATATTGATTATCGGGAACTCAACAAGATCACCATAAAGAACAAGTATCCTCTCCCAAGGATTGATGACTTGTTAGATCAGTTAAGAGGAGATCAATACTTATCCAAAGTGGATCTTCGTTCTGGATATCATCATATAAAGGTGATGAAGGAAGATATTCAGAAGACTACCTTCCGAACAAGGTATGGGTACTATGAGTTTTTAGTGATGCCCTTTGGACTTACTAATTCCCCTGCAATCTTCATGGATTTGATGAATAGAGTCTTTATACATTTCCTTGACAAATTTGTGGTAGTGTTTATCGATGATATTCTCATCTACTCCAAGAGAAATGAGGAGCATGAAGAACATCTAAGACTTGTGTTGGCGACATTGAGAAAGGAGACGTTGTACGCCAAATTCAGCAAGTGTGACTTTTGGGTGAATCAAGCCACATTCTTGGGACATGTGATCACAAGTGAGGGAATTTCTGTAGATCCTTAAAAAACAAAGGCAATTGAGGAATGGCCCAGGCCCTCTAGTGTCACAGAAATCCGTAGTTTTCTTGGATTAGCTGGGTACTACCGACGTTTTGTGAGAAACTTATCACGATTGTCAAGCCCGCTAACTAAGTTAACAAGGAAAGGGGTAAAGTATTTCTGGACGGAAGAATGTGAGGGAAGCTTCAAGGAGCTAAAGAGAAGGCTGATCACTGCACCTGTACTCACACTACCGAAAAGTGGAGAAATTTTTGTGATATACAGTGATGCTTCAAAGAAAGGCTTGGGTTGTGTACTCATGAAAAATGATAATGTGATAGCCTATGCCTCACGAAAGTTGAAGATCCATGAGCAAAACTACCCAACGCATGATCTAGAGCTGGAAGCCGTGATTTTTTTCCTTGAAAATCTGGCGGCACTACCTTTATGGTGAGAAGTGTGACATATACACCGACCACAAGAGCCTAAAGTATATATTCACACAAAAGGAGCTCAACATGCATCAAAAGAGATGGTTAGAGCTAATCAAGGATTATGATTACTCTATTCACTATCATCCTAGAAAGGTGAACAAGGTAGCTGATGCTCTAAGCAGAAAAGAACCTGCTACTCTTTCCATGCTGCGGATTGAGAAAGACCCTATCTTCTTGGATATGAAAAGGATGGATTTGGAAATCATAATGGAAGGGGATACATCCTACCTTGACCAAATGATTGCGTAACCATCCATCAAAGAGAAGATTAAGGAAGCACAAAGGGATGATGTGGAGATACAAAAGAGGGTGAATGCAGTAAAGGAAGGAAAGCTACAAGAGTTCCATATCGATGATGATGGTGTGATTCGGTTTGGAATGCGGCTTTGTGTGCCTTCATCACCCGGGATAAAGAAGGAGTTATTGGATAATGCACATAGCTCAACTTTCTCTATCCATCCTGGGAGTACCAAGATGTACCGTGATCTCCGAGAACACTTCTGGTGGGATAACATGAAGAAGGAGATTGCGGAATATATATCAAGGTGCTTGGTATGTCAGCAAGTTAAAGATGAGCGACAAAAGTCCAAAGTTATGATGCAACCATTGCCTATACCCATGTGGAAATGGGAAAATGTTACTATGGACTTTTTCATAGGCCTCCTGAAGACATCAAAGGGAAATAATGAGATATGGGTTTTGGTTGACCGACTCACCAAGACTTCCCATTTTATCACTATTCGGGAAGATCTATCGCTTGATCAACTTGTAAGGATATATGTGAAGGAAGTGGTGAGACTGCACGATGTTCCACTCTCAATTGTCTCTGACCATGATCCAAGGTTCACATCTAAATTCTGGAGGAGCCTTCAACATGCTTTGAGTACTGAATTAAATTTCAGAACGACCTATCACCCCCAAACCGATGGCCAATCTGAAAGAACTATTCAGATGCTTGAATATATGCTAAGAGCCTTCTCTCTTGAATTCAAAGGTGGTTGGGATCATCATCTCCCATTGGTTGAGTTCTCATACAACAATAGCTTCCACTCGAGTATTCAGATGGCTCCGTATGAAGCTCTTTATGGGAATCGATGTAGAACTCCAACCTATTGGGATGAAGTTGGAGAAAAACAGCTTCTTGGACCCGATCTTGTTCATGAGATGACAGATAAGGTTCAAGTCATCCAGAAACACATCAAAGCTTCTCAAAGTCATCAAAAGAGCTATGCTGACAGCTGTCGAAGGGACTTGGAGTTCGATGTAGGAGATAAAGCCTTCCTTCGAATATCTCCATGGAAGAGAGTCATGTGATTTGGGAAGAAAGGGAAGTTAAGTACAAGGTATATTGGCCTCTTTGAGATCCTTGACCACATAGGATCTATGGCCTATCGTGTAGCACTTCCACCGAATGCGGCTCAAGTTCATGATGTGTTTCATGTATCACTACTGAGGAACTACATACCAGACCCCTCACATGTACTAAACTCAGAGGTGGTGCAGCTGGAAGATGATCTATCCTATGAGGAGAATCCAGTAAAGATTCTGGACCGAAGTGATAAGGTTCTACGCAACAAGAAAACCCATCTTGTCAAAGTGTTGTGGAGGAACCATAAGTTTGAGGAAGAAACTTGGGAACCAGAAGAGGCAATGAAGGAGAAGTACCCTCACCTTTTTGTGTAAAGTGAAATTTTGGGGGCGAAATTTCTTAAGGGGGGAAGAATGTAATGACCCAAAGTTTTTCAATGGAAAATTACCTTCTTATATTTATGTCATAAAAACACAAAATAATGAACTACTAAGTGATAAGTGATCTTTAAACATAATTTTTTCACCCCTATGTTTGGAATTTTTAAAATATGACATACACGGTTATGTTCAAGATGGTTTTTGGAGTCTAATGAAACAAAAAATAATTTTTGGTGAATAGTAACCTACCCTTATGAATAGTAACCAACCGTTATGAATAGTAATATGACCCTTATGAATAGTAAATAAGATTAACATTACCTATGAATAATAAAATAGAATTTAGACACCTTAGAAAGTGATAATTTGACCTTAGTAAACATTTTTGGTATTTTATAAGTCATAAATAATTAATTATAATTAATTAATTAATTTAAACAAATATTTATTTCCCTGAAATGTATTCATAAAGTATTGAATCAATTTCTAATAGTTTTCAGATAATTTTATAAGACCCTAGGTAATTTTTGAAAGAACTATAAAATCAGTTTTAATCTTAAAAACTGTTTTTTTAAAGTAAATTATGATTTTAATTAAATATTAAATTAATAATATTTAGAAAATCATTTTTGAAAAATGGAATTCAGTTTTGGATTCTACACGTCAAAAAATGGTTGGGGTAAATTTTTGGGATTTTTCTGAGATGCTTGAATTTTTTTTGATGAATAGTGAAATACCGTAATTTACAAAATAAGCTAAATAAGCTAATTATAGGTTCATGTGTGATGTTATGCTGATGTAAGCCCACTTGGTTCGGGATTACATTATAAAATTACTATTCTTGGTCATTCAATACTCACTATTCCTTGTCTTAGGTGAAATTAATAAACTAAACAATTTTATATTAAGGAAACCCCTCTCCCCTCCACTATAAAAGCCACCCTTCACTCCCTCTTTTACTCACACCTCTCAAGCTCCAAGAATTCTCTAAACTCCACCCAAACACCTTCCCTATCCCCTGCCCCACGTCCAAAAGCTGGTGGTCTCCTAAAAAGAACAAGACTAGATTTTTTAAGGAGGATCTCAAGAGGAAGATTTAAGAGGTAATTTCTCTCCCTCTTCTCCTTTAATTTCCTTTCATGTTCAAGTTCCTTTCTTGATCTCTTCCCACCTATATTCATACAAATTGTTTTGTAACTCCAGTATTATACATATAATGTAATTTTATGATTCTAAGGGGATATTATATCACCCAAACCCCTTTCCCTCTTCCTTTTATTTTATTAAATAGAACGTTGTTCATGAGGTGTTAATTTATCACCTTCAAAAATGACATGCTCTCTTATTCCATTTCTACCTTCAGATCTGGTCATGAAACAATTTTTATGGTTGAAACAGAATATGTTATATGTATTATGTTCTATTTTATGTTCCGGAGATAACCTATGGCCATATTACTAAGTGAAAGGTTAAAACAAATTCGTTGTGATCCAAAAACCGCTCAAATTAACCCAAATAACCATAATTAAATTCTTATCTAATTATTCATCCACATGGATCTAATATAATTAATTATAAAATAATTAAATCTCATGTAATATCATTAATAAAATGAAATATCAGTTCTGGATGTTTACCCATGATCTACCCAAACATCAATTTAAGAATACAAGTGAACCACTCAAGAAAACCAAGAAAACGAACATCCCCGAACAATATTTTTAAAATCTATAAGTCATCCAAAGGAACATAATATGAAATAATGAAACCATAATGAACCTTATTAATGTATAACAGGTTCTGTAATTTCTAAATTAATGAATATAGTGTCATTATACAGGACATTAAAGAGAAGGAGGCATTTGAGTACAAGGTAAGGGGAAATTCTCAAACCCAACTTTCATCCTTCGGGTTATACCTCTTTCACTCCATTTTTGATATGTTCACTCCTTAAAGATCATTTGTTCATCATTTTCTTTCCATTTATGGGATATAAATTTTTTCAAATGATGTTTATGTCAATCCAAATGATAAAGGGTTAAATGACTAAATGATATGAATCATGTCAACAAGGTGCACCTTCCTTTTCAGGAGCCTGCCTGATTAGAACTCCACAGTTAAGCGTGCTTGGCTTGGAGTAGGGATCAGGATGGGTGACCTTTTTGGAAGTTTCCCAGGATGTGCGTGAGTGAGGAAAAAGCACACTGGAAAGGACAAGTGTTGGCATGTGGGAATAATCATTAGTCATATGACCCATTCAGTCATGTGGGTGGACCCTAGGGTTGGCCCCACGTTTCTGCGGGGCAACTTGTGATACCTAGTGGGCCAGGATCCGACAACCATGTTAAGGTGGGGTGGTTGTGCTGTCACTAGGACCCAGTTGTCACATAGTATCCTAGGCATCCAAAATAATTTCACTTTCATGTCAGATCCATGAGAGAATCCTATGAATCTTATAATACTTATAGATTTAGTAGTAAGATCCTTTACGACCTAAATATCACATAGTATTGGGAATCACTTCTAGATCCTAGGAAAATATAGGTACCATATAAATAATTCATAAGTATCCCACTAGATCATAAGAATCACTAATAATCTCATAAATCATCATTATAAATTATTTAAAATACTAGGCATTACTAGGCATCTCTCTAGACAATATACTGTATGATGAATGGATCCTATAGAGGTTATCCCTGACTCCCCCAGTCACCATACGTAATTTTACCTTATGGAGGTAGTCCTTGTAACCACACATTCATCATCTATCACTATCAAATCCTTAGATGGCTATTCCTTGGAATCCTTCATTATTAAGTGACATCAGATCCTAGGGAGGTATTCCCTGACATCCATCATCATATATTCATGGGCCTACATCAACTTAAAATAATCTTGTGGTAATAATAATAAAAATAATAACATGGTTTTTCCACTATCCTTCCCTATCTTATATAACCAAGGACTTCCTCTCAGGTGCATGACCCTTCATCATCACTATAGTTACTCCAGGATCACATTACCGATTTAGGTTCTCAGGTGTCATCCACAATCATCACTACGCATTTTGATGATATCCAGACATCTATGGGATAATCATAACACTAAAAAACCCACTAGGGTCACCTAGGTAACATTATACACTAAAACCCCTTATATGTTCCTCTATATCATCCCCAACTCATGAGTCAACATCCATCAATCAATAGGTATAACATACCCCAATATCATCATAATAATATCATGTACTTACCTACCTCATAGTATAATCCATACTAGTATCACTTTAAGATATTATCACAAAACCCATATCCCAACCCAAACTATCCAAGGTTAGTCCGCTCACCTAACCTATCCATAAATTCCACATATGTAATTCTTACCTAGTAATGAATTACTAAAGGTGGAAGAACACTCATCCATATTGTTATCTCAACTAGCTCAATAGATATAAGGAATCTAAAACTTCCTCTAAGGCCTAATATGGACATTCATTCTTATCCCATCATATATCTTTACTCAGGTGGTCTAAGGGAACTTAAATAGGCTCTCCACAATCACTAAATTCATTTAAATATCAACCATAATAGACCAAGTATCATAAGTTATATCATTATAATAAAGGACTATGACATCAAGGACTGATGAATCAAGATAGTTCACAAGTTTCCATAGTGGAACATGGAACCTTGTTCAGTCAATAAATATTTGTTTTCAATAAAAACAAATAATTTAATTAATAAATGTATTTAATTAATTTAACGCTCAATCACACATAGGTGGTGAGAGTGCATATCAAATTCTATATATATATATATATATATAAAGATGAATTTATTAAATGATTTTTGTTTTATAGATAACCTGACTTAGTCATATCTTGATCCAACCTAGTTTAACCTTGAACTGGTCACCCGATCCATCCCACGATAAGTCCCAATATTCATTCTCGATCTTCCTTAAATGGAAACTAGTGCTGAGAATCATGAATTCTCTATTGGGAATGATTTATCCCATGAATGATAGATAGATAAATAAAAAACTAAAGAAAAAATAGATGCATAAATGAAATAAAAATGGAATATACATCCATCTGACCTCATGGGTTACCTCCACTCAAAGATCAATGTTTTCTCTATGAGAAATCCAGAAATGGGAGATCATGAAGTAGGAAATTGATAATGAAAATAGGTGTGACCACTGAGATGATCATTAGGGATTACAGGGATAAACAATAACTTATGAATTATATTTAAAATTAATCCAATACTAATAGTTTGAAAATAAAACATATAAAAATAATGTTTTCTACACTTTAAAGGAAAACAATTATCAGGCTTCCATTTTATAAAAACTCACTTTCCATGAAAATTTAAAACAGTTTTCAAAGCATGAAATAATTTTCACTTGATTTCTTTAGAAAATTAAACATTTATAAAATAATCATCATAATATGAAATAGAAATCATATATATTATTTTATAAATAAACTGAAATGTGGTAGAAAATAACATACATATAATGTAGGTGTCACAGGATCTCAGGTGTTAGTGAGAAAACCTAGGAAAATGCTAAAATACTATCTCATAATCAATATATACCAGTATCAGTTATACACAATCATTTTCATAACACCCAATGACACCCTCACTAGCTTGACTGAGAGGCACATCTCAAAATAATTCTAGTTATCTATATAGGACCACTAGCTTGTGTGAAATCTCAAATAGTGTAGAAAGTGTACCTAGACTCCCATATAACTACCCAAGGTACTCACTGATAATAAAATAGAGGTATGTTTTACTATGATATCATATTCACACAAATCATACAATTTACACTAAAATAATAACCCAATCCTCACCTCTAAACTCCCACCATAAGCACAACCCCTTTTTATCCACACATAAACCAAGCACAAGACACTTCACTAGATGAATAATACAAATAACACATTTAACACACACATCACATTACAAATCAAGGGGTAATGCCTTAAGAGGGGGTTTCAAACTTTATAAAACAAGTCAAAGTTCTAACTCAGCCTCATAATTTTAAAGGAAAACCTTTTTCTTTTGGAAAAAAGACTGCCCAAAAATTCTCCTGTTTCAAAACCACACCCTATAATTATATAATATACACATAGATTCAAATATATATGTAAATATATATATGTTCATAAGTACCATTTTCAACCAATGCACATATTCCATTCTTCATGAGTGAATATGTGAAAAAGAAGAACTTATATATATATATATATATATATATATATATATATATATATATATATATATCTGTGTGTGTATATGCACAAAAGTCATATTTGGGAAAATCACCAAGGATTATTAGGAGAATCAACAAAACCATGAGTCCCTTTCTATAAACCCTATACTAAAGGACAAAACTCCTTTAGGAGTTTTCAATTTCTTTGATTAAGACCATTTGACAAATCATTTTAACAATTTAGATGTATTTCCATTAAAAACAATACATGAAAACAAGTTTTAAACTAATGGAATCCATGATAACATCTAGATAAAAGTTTTAGAAAATAAAACAAAACTCAATTCTAAGGGTCATAATAATTACGCAGCATATATATTTAATATGATAATAAAAAATAGATTGGAAACAACAATAAATCATGGAATTCATGTTAAAATATAGGACATAGGTAAACCTACCTCAAATATTGGTTCACATGGTGATGGAAACCCAAAATCACTTCTAATAAGTCCAAGAAAGAAAAAGAAACCAAGGAAAACACTAAACAATAAAAAACCCCAATTTAAATTCAAGACAACATGAAACCTTGGTCATATAAACCCAATGAGGAAGAAAAGAAAGAATAAAATGGAAGAACAAGGAAAAAGGAGGAGTAAAAAGGGATTACTTTTAAGGATCCAACACAAATCTTGAATAAATCCCAATATTTCACTATGGATGAGGAGAATAACTAATGGGAGAGTACTTAGAGGATATCTATGGATAATGGGGGTTGAATGGGGGAGGAATAAGGGGCATTTAGGAAAAAACTAGTGATGATAGTAGTTGTAAATTTACACTTTCTAAGTGACCTGGTTTACCGCATGGTTTGGTCGCATGGTCTACCAGACTGTGTACTAATCGTGTGGGAGTCCTATCCAGAGGAGGAAGAAGATGCATGGTCATACAACTAACCATGTGGGCATAAAAATGATTCTTTTCGAGCCACATGGTTGAAAGTGAAGTAGTATATGATCATGTGCCTAGTTCGATGGCCACGACATACCCACTTTCTGGTATGTATGGCTTTGAAAGGAACGTCACACAATTTCTACTAAATTTGGGACAACCATGTTCCATCCTCTTTCTAACAAAAAATCACCATTTTTTCTTAAAAAATACCCTTGGAAACACATTGTAATGATTATAGATAAAAATAAAGAAAATAGTAGGTTGGTTTCTGGTTGGGGTGTGATAATTCTTCCCACCATTGACACTTTCTTCCCCCAGAAATTCCCAAAATAATTGACCGACAAAAATATGAAGCATGGGAGAACTACACTCAAATGGAGCCTCAATAAAAAAAAGGTTGAGAATCAAAAATAAACTTTCCACCAAGAACCTGAAATTTTATGACCCTAAGAAATTGGTATGACCATCCTCAAGTTACCAGCTCGATATCCAAATAATCAACTAGCATAACCCAAAGACTCAAACCACCAAATAAAAGAACCAACATCAAGAACTCAAAAATCCAAAAAAGGATCCCAAAACATGGAACTCCATGAACCCTATTATAGAAATCACCATGGAATTCCATCAGGGTCAAGCATGGTGGGATAATAGATCTACATATGGAACTAAAGTTTGAAATTCGCAATAAACATAAAAAAGGACGAAATAGCTAGACTCACCATGACCTCAACGAGGATGGTCTTTCCACCTTTTTATAATCCTTTTAAAACGCTGATTCCTCAAACCAGAAAAAGCTCACAAATTAAAATGAAAACAAAGCTATGATTAATGAGATTCAAAATAAGAGACAACAATATTCCATAACCAGAAGATTCCAAATTTCAAAAATTCATCTCCATTAAGAATAATACTTTCCAAAAGACATACATATTCCCCCATTCCTAAAGAAATACCACACCACCATGTTTAAAATACTGAAATAATAAAAAATTTAAAACAAAATAAACAATAAACTAAGTCCACATTAGCACTGTGCTCTTCCAAATGAGTTGAGGGGTCCTTGAAAGGGGTGGATCTGGCTTCGCATTTCTTCCTAGAAACACCCCAAAAAATCATTGAATATGACCCATAAATCTATAGTTAAAATAGGTATTAGGTTCTTCTGAACATGATGGATTCTTGTTCCCCATCATTCTACATTGACGGAACATGAAAATCCTAATTCTAGGTGATTTTTGTGAGAATAAACACAATGACCTATTTCCCTTTCCTATACTAAAACCACCACCATTACTTCCCAGAATGGGTGAGACATATATCACTTATAGCTCTCTTGATAAAAAATATTTGATATTAAAATACTACCTTATTCCTTCCTCATATGTTTTGGGGAAATATGACACTGCCTAAAATAGTTCTAATCAAAGGCCCTTTTTAAAGAATCAACATATCAAGGATTTCTCTTCAGAATGTTTTGGGAGATACAAAACCAAATTAGTGAATCTCTTAACATACTAAAGGAACATTGAAATATACTTACTAAAGATGGTATAAATCTATATCATTCAATACCTTCACTTCCTTAGGGAAATACCATTAAATGAATAGGGACTTAACACTTTCCCATGAGTGGACATTTTGTAGTTTGGACTGATAAAAAGACTTATACCACTTCCATCACGTGAATTGCATCATAAAGGTTGTAAACCTGAGCTTAATAGGCTTAAGGAATGCAATATGGAAGAAGATATCCTCAATTTTTTGAAGCTATTATTCAGCCTTACCAGTCTTTGGTTTTCCAAATAAATGTGGAGGTTCTGACTCCTGAAACTTATAAATAAATTCCTAATACTAGGGACCACTAGGCTCCATATCTTGAATGAACAAAATGACTGGGGAAATACTCTAATAACCATAGAAACATGGTGGTAGAGCCACCCATATACATTTCTCATAATTACTTACAACTTAGTGGGTACATACCCTGAAAATAAGAAGTGTGACTAAAAAAAAGATACAAAAAAAAACACCACATACCATTCATAATCAGAAATCCAAAACCATAATCCACTTGAACATCACATACAATATAAAAAACCAAGAATTCAAAAATAAATCCCCAAAAATAAATAAAAAAAGAATAACTCCATACCCATTTTCAAAAGTATTAAATCACCTTTCCAACTATGCCTCATTATTTTAATGGGAACCCTTTTTCTTTTAAAAACACAATTTCCCAAAGATTATCACATTTTTAAAATACACACCATACTAATAAAATATACACATAAATTATAATATATATATATATATATATGTATGTGGGTGTGTGTGTTCATAATTACCCTTTTCACCCAACGCATATATTCCACTCTTCATAAGTGAATATGTAAAAAGGAGGCACTCATATTTTCAAATATATATATATACAGATATATATATATATCTATGAGTTTGTATGTACATAAGTCATAGTATGGAAATTATCCAAGGATTCCTTAGAGAATCAATCAAACCATTATTACTTTTTTATAAAACCTGGATGAAAGGACAAAAACCCTTTGTGAAATTTTACTTTCTATGATTAAAACCAATTGGAAAATAATTTAAATAATTAAAATGTCTTTATATTTTAATACAAGCTTGAAAACAAGTTTCAAACCAATGGAATCCACAATAAATCATAGTTTATAAAATGAAATAGAACCCAATTCCAAGGATCTAAATAATTACATAGAATATATATTTCATATAAGAGTAAAACATATATTAAAAACACCAAGAAATCATGAAATTCAAATTAAAATCTTGTAAATAGGTAAAACTACCTGACATCATGGTTCATATGGAAATGGAAACCCAATACCACTTTTAAGAATCCCATGTAAGAAAAAGGATCCAAGGAAAACCCAAAAATATCAAAACCCCTAATTTAAAATCAAGGCAACATGAACCCTAGTTTATAAGAACCCAAGGAGGATTATAATAAAGAAGAAAATGGAAAGAAGGTAGGGGGAGGAGAAAGAAAGGGTTTCCGTTGAGGATCCATCACAAATATTTAATAAATCAAAAGATTTCACCATGGAGGAGGAGAATAACACAATGGAGACGTGTAAGAGGAGCTCTATGACTGATTCCATTGAATGAGGTAATAATATGGGAGATTTGGGATAAAAACCAAGAAGGAAAAATTGGTAAATTACTTCTTTTTGTGATCTAGAATACCACACAGTTTGGTCAGATGGTCTACTAGATTGTGTGCCAACCGTTCAATGGTCTTATCCAAAATAGGATGGATATGTATGGTTTATTAGAGGATGTCAAACGACCGTGTGGCTAACCATAAATCCTGGAAACTGCTTCTATCTAGTATTTATGGTTGAAATAGAGTTGGTGTATGATCATGTTCCTATACATGTATCCTTGAAAGAACCACTCACTGTGATAAATGGTTTTAAAAGGCAAGGAAAATGGTTTCTATTAATCATTCACTAACCAGAAACCACCCTTTTTATGGCCTGAAAATCAATTTTTTTTCCAAAAATTCCTGGGAGAACCCAAAGAAAAAAATATAGATAAAAAATAAATAAAATAATAGGATTTTTCAAGTTGAGTTGTGAATCTTCATTAATTTATTTCCTTTATTGGTGAAGACTGACAACCCTCATAGAAGATCATCTATGTTTGAATGACAATCATATACCAATACAAGGCCCTAATTTCATTTATAAAACATTAATTAAATATACAATAATATCACTACATATTTTATAATTAATTTCAAAATTAGTTTTAATAGAATAACTAATTAATTAATCTCCTAAAAAACCCCCAATTATACCTAAAAATAATCTCTTAGGAAAATGGAAGAATACTCAATTGTCATTTTTTCCCAGAAAAACTATCTATCCTTATTTGGGGGTTGGGTTTTCACTATGTAAGGGTAACATATGCCACCCCAACATAGCTATACCAATGCTTAAGGGTAACATTAGTTATTATAACATAGTTTTATCACTTTATAAGAATAAAACCAATTATCATTACATATATTAGTCTATATGTTAGGGTAAAACAAGTTACATATACATAGGCCATAGCCACTGTGTCAGGGTAACATATGTTAACCTCATACAACGGTCTTCCCTTTAAAGAATAAGAGGAAAAATATTAATCAAAATAAAAAATAATAAAATTAAAACTCCATGTATATATTCTCTTCTTCATCAAAGAACATAAAAATAGTAGAAATAAATAAAATTGCATAATTCTTTCAAATCACAACAACAATATAAATTAGTAAAAATTCAAACCCATAATACTCTAGAATATCTCTTTTCCAAGGCAAAATTATCCATCCCACAAAATAAATATAGAGAACCAAAAATTTAATACTTAAATATTAGATCTTATCATATAAATATTCCTTACATATCATTACAATCAATACAAAAACATTAAAGGTTTAGTGTCATTGGAAACATGGATACATAAATAACTGGTATATAAAATAACAAAATCATATCTTAATAAGTTATTTACATCTATAACCCTTATTAGACATGTCATACCTAAAACCATTCTTAATATCCTAGGGAAAAAATAATATAAAAAGGAGTGAGCTCAGATTCTAGGTAAGGGAAAAAGGGGGATATCAAGGATCATTAAATCATAACATGGGTATAAGGGTATGGGGAAATGAGCATAGTATTTAAAACTCATACCTAAAAATTCATATATCATAATCAAGAGTCATCCAATGAAGCTTGGATGTTCATAAGACATGAATCATAATGGAATAAAATAACATAAGCTAATAGAGAATATAATTAGAATAATATAATGGAAAATAAGAGTGGAATAAAGTATGGAATAATTATAATCATAAAAATATTATTTCAAGGATACATTTTAAGACATTCATCACAAGTTAGTCTTGGGATAATCACCTGTATACCTACTTTAGGCATGGGATAAAATCTAATATACTATATTTTGGGCTTGTGATAACCTACCATGTAACCTATTTTGGTCTTGGGATAACCACCTATGTACACTTTGAGATCATAAAACATTAATATTTACCTAATTCATTGTAGGGCTATAATAGAACAACTCTCCACATAAACATAATTTATTCATATGTATTTTACAAGACCATGAAAACATTTATCATTCCATCATAACTTAACCACCATAGAAGAGAATGTGTCTTATAAATATTTCATCATCATAACTATAGACCATCCAAATAAATAATAAGGATGGTATCATATAATCATATCCTTAGTGAAGCATAAGTAATATCAAAAGATGTTATCATAGATATAAAAAATCATTGGGATATTTATTGGGGAAAATACCCTTTTCATTTTGAAATCACATATTTAAAATATAAAAATCTTAAAAATATAAAGAAAACATTTTCGTTTAAAAGAAACACAGAAACTTAAAAAGTAAGATTTAAATCATTGATTATTTATGATATTAGGAATTTTTTTCATTCCATGTACGTTAAACAAATATTCCTTTCCCATTTTTAGTAAAAATTCAATATTACCACATTCAGAAAACGTTAATAAGTTTCCTTTTAAATTTTGTTATTGAAAGTAAAACACAGGTAAAAATGAATTTAAACATTTACAGTATAATTTTAAAAACAATCTTGAAATCATTTTAAATAATATATAGACATGGAAGAAAAAGATTTCCGACTGAATAGTAAAACAATGTCGGTTTTCATTAAAAATATTCTTTCATCATATAGAATAATTGAAATGATGAAAATGAAAGGAAAAGATGTTATATAAAAAAATAACCATAAAAATAAATAAATTAGATTTAGAGAATAATATCAATATAATTTCTCTCAAAGTAAATTCATCATAGTTAATCCTGAAAAGAAATTTGATTGTAATATAAATACCTTACCTTAAGTATCACCTTGCTTTGTAAATTTTTGAACATAATTTATAATAAATATATATTTAATATACATCTATCATAGAACCATATTCATATATATCATACCATGTATTATTTACTTATAATATATTATCACCCATTTATTAACAATTCTTTATGAGTGATGTTACCACTTTTTGATGGATGAAATGAAAGAAAAGTAAAAAATAATTCACATTTATTATACTATAATAATATCATAAATATAATATATATTCAGTAAATCCATCATTATAACCATTAATGTGAAGCACTAATGAATAATAAAATGCATCACTTTATGGAGGTGGTAGTCCACACACATGCACTATTGATACTTTCATTTCCCATTTAATGAATATAGAGGGATAAAAGTTATTAAATCAATATAATAACATCAAAATATATGTTCTTTAAAATTTTTATTATATTTTAATATTTGGTATAAAATTTAAGAAGGTAAAATAAAATGTAAAATGAAAGAGGGTGATTAAGAAAATTACCTCCACTTTGAGAAACCTATATTGGATCTCTTCTCAAAAACCCTAGGGATGATATTATAAAGATACAAACACCACCAAAACATGGATAATGACGTTTAGAAGAGGTTTTGGTGTATTTTAGCTGAGATAAGTGGCCCAAGGTGTTGTAATGAATTGAGTATAGGTGTTTTACTTTAACAATGATAGAAAAGACACAATTGGAATTACATAAAAGATTAATGTATAATAAATTTTTTTCCATGTTCATGTGAACTAAAGCTACAAAAATAATAAAGATAAGGTTGAGTATAGTTAAAATACCATAAAATATTAAAATTTGGATATATTTATGTGGTGTTTTAAACAGTATGTTTTGATTTAACCTCTTTGTTATCCAATTTTTACCTTAACCACGATAAATGTTTTTTTAAAATTAAAGAGTTATAAATTTAATTCTAAGGAAAAAATTGGCTCAAAATTGTCAATAGATGAAATTGACGACTATATCCAAAACACCTTGTCATATTTCAATATTTCTATGATTTATAAATAATTTAATAAATATTATATAATACAAAATACTATTAAATTAATTTGAATAACTATTCACATATTTAACTTTAAAGACATCAATACAGGTATGAAATTCAAATCTAAGATTGTTCACCATCAATTATACATTATTATTAAACATAAAATTTACTTGATACAATAAATAGTCCCAAAAATATTATTTATGATATTTTTAAAATAATTTACTTTGATATTTCTACTATTTTCACCAGCACTATGTTGTTGTTGTGTAAACAATAAAGGTAATTATTCCATCACTAAATTTTTTAAATATATTACCGTGATAAAATAAATTCATTCGTATTTCAAAGAACCATTAATAACTAAACATAACCACATTTTATCCCTAGGAAAAATTATTATATATATTAAAAAAGAGAGAGTATAACTGAACATAACATATTTTCATTCAATATAAATAAGGTAAGTGTCAAATTTTTAAAGCCTTATCACATTATTTTTAACCATATTTACTCAATTTACCCTTGCCGAAGTGATAAATATTTACCGCGATACTATTCATTATGGAAAAAAATAGAGTTGACCTATTTAATAGATTTTTAAATTATAATTCTTATTAGGGAATCCATTTTAATCAAATAAAATACGTACAAGTGGTAGAAATTACTTTTAATATACTCCCGTAAAATGTGATGGAAATAATTTTTCTAGAAAAGTGTAGTTATATTTACAAAAATGTTTTTATGCAAAAATTAAAAATAATGTATATTAAAATGAAATCAATTCTATTATGTTAGATAAAAATTAACTAATGATAACTAAAAAAAATGATATTCTTGTAAATACATGAAATGAAAAGGTAATATTCAATAAAATCATTATTTTTCACTATTTACTATAAAATCAATCTTTTATAAAAATCCCAAAAATTTTACCCTAAGATAATTTTAATATTATAATTTCAAAAATTTTATTATTTTTATAAAATAAAATTTCTAAAATTTTTATTATTTAATTTTAATATTCTCTCACAAAAGAGAGTAAAAACCATTTTTGAGGAAAACATATTTCTAAAACTTGATTTGAAATCAATAGAAATTGATTTTTTATTTTCTATGTATTAATAAATGATATTTTATTATATAAGAACATTATAAATATATTTCATAATGTAGTTACACCTATTATTACATGCTAATCCAATGAAGTGGTTATTAAAATCACATTTAAATAATAATATATTTGTAGTATATCTCAATTTTCATAATGCTCAGTGTTGGGTGCCAATAAATATATCAAGAAATTAAAAAATAATTTAAAGAAAAAATATTATAAAATACTAGGGTGTTATATTCTACCCCCTTACATAAATTACACCCTAAAAGTTTTAATTATCACTAACTAGAATTAGTGTAATATGAAATAGTAATAAAATATGATATAAATTCTATCATGATAACTAATTTCTATATCACCACGAGGAAAATTAGTATTTCCAAATTATGTATTTCTAAAACAAAGTTTGTATAATTATAAGAATTATGGGTTTTCTGAAACTTACCTTGATAGTTGAACGATATTTTCCATATATGACTTGATAGATTTATATTCCTCTAACTTGAGTTGTGGAAATCATTTACTATCAAGGTAGATAGTAAAAGATAACATACTTACTTGATTCATTTCCAGTCCATAAGAATAATTCCATCTATTGATTGTCCTTCAAGTATTTTTCTATCCTTGATTCAACTCATATTCCATATGATAAATAACCATGATTATTTTTTACATGCCTGATGCACTAAAATTAACTTTTACCAGATCATAATATCCACAAAATAATAACAAGTCCTTTCTTACATCTTAAGATATTTTCCAACACAGAAATGTTTATCACTTGTTGTTAAATATGATTAAATATTCATACACTAATCTCCAGAATTTTCATAATAACACCCAATGTTCAACTAACCTTATAACTCTTCAAAATATGATAGAAAAAAAATTAAAACCCAAATATTAGAATAATTTGATCACATATTCATAAATGATGAATATACAATTATCTCTAAATAACATAAATCACTTACAAGATCATATATCAAAAAGGCATATACCTTAACCATTTGGATCCCAAAAGATTCTAATTATTTCTATAAATATCTTCAATCACCATAAATCCTCTATAAAATCATATATGATTCCAAAAATTTACTCTACACAAACTATACAATTTTATTTATCAATATCAATTATATTATTATCACAAATAAAAAATTAATATATCAAAATCAGACACATATTAATGGTTATATATCCCTTAATCACATGTTTTTCAAAAATAACCACATATCATTGAATCACTATTCTTGTTTATTGGTACCATTCAACCTATTATTGAAAATACTTAAAACAAAACTATTGTAAAAAAAATACTTTGATGTTTTATTATTATTATAACCATAATATTATTGATAAAACCATTATAGAACATAATTATCAAATCACAATACATAAAAACATCAATCATTATACTTAAAATATTTTCATAGCATAGAAAATACCAAGGTCTAGGACTTAAACCTTGTATTAGAGCATTGAATTAGATAATTACAAAGTTACCCACACATAATACATTAAACTATAAATTTTAATTTAGAATATACTTTATTTACCTCCCTTGAACTCTTAATTATTCCTTATAATTATTTATTTATGTAATTCTTTTCCACCCATAAAACATCATCCAGTTCCTTTGAGACATTCCCTTGAGTTTTTATTTTCATATTTATGGAATAAGGAAAATTAAATATTATTTTCTCTATGGTATTTATCCCATGAACTTTAATAAATGTTATTTTCCCCCTTATTAGACGTGTTTTAAAAATAAACCATGTTTTCATTGTCAATTATAAAGTGAGATAGATTACTAGGCATAATCACATGGTTTCAAATTCTAGATACCATTTCATTTTGTTTCTCATGAGGATAAAAATTCCATTTTCTATCACATTTATCATTAAAATGAATCAACCTAGTTCAAGCCATTGAATAAAACCAAAAATAATTGTGTGAGAAATAATAATTATAGTGAAAAATTATATAATCATGAAAAATCATCCATAGGATTTATAAATTAGGAAACCATATTTTATATATATGACACCTTAGTTTCAACCTTGGTCATTCATGGGAATAATCTCTTCAAATAATTCATAATTATTTATAAATACAATTAAATTAATCCCCAAATATCCCCTAGAAGTTTCTATACAGGTGTGAATTCTTGAGCCCACTCATTTTACACTAGTGATGATCGAGTTAATATTGAATCCACCCCATTAAGAGTTGTTACCCCTAGGTTAATCTATATCATAGCTGTATCAAGATAATGATGTATTTTCTAGAAAAACTACATTACATTATTTATAATAACTTAGGATGTTATCCTATGATTAAGATAATCTTAAAGGTTCTCAGTCAATTTTTCTCATCCTAGTTTTGAAAAATAAATAAAACTAGATTTGTTACAAACTATAGAAACCAAAACATTTCATAAAGAAATATTACATATTATAAGATGAATATTCATTAAATATCATTATGATCCATGCGAGAACCATAAATTTTTAGTGTCTTCAGAAACATGGATACATAAAAAACAGGTATATAAAAGAGCTGTATCATCGACCAAACAATTCATGACCACTATCACCCTTATAATATATTTCATACCTAAAAAATTTCTTCACATCATAGGGAAATGGAAACATAAAACGGAAAAGCTCAGATTTTAAGTAAGGATAAAAAAGGGAGATATAAATGATAATTTAATCATAAAATAAGAATAAAGGAATGAAAACATGGGATTAACATTTTAAAATAATGACTAAAAATTCATAGATTATAATCACGAATCATGATATCAATCATGGAAGTTCATAAGATTTTATTCATAAAGGGATCACAAGACAAAATACTTGAGAGAATAAAATTGGCATAATATCATTTCATAGAAGAGTGGAATAAAGTATGGAATAATCATAATCATATAAATCTTATATCAAGGATACCCAATAAGAAATTCATCACATGATAGTCTTGAAATAACCACCAATATATCTACTTTGATCATGTGATAAACTCACATGTACCATCTTTTTGGACTGGGATAACCTCCAATGTACCCTATTTTGGACTTGGGATAACCTCCCATGCATCATTTGAGCTCATAAAACATTAATATTTACCCAATTCATTATAGGGTTAAAAAATACCCACTCGTTAGATAAAAATAACCTATTTACATGTATTTCACAATATTAGGAAAAAATTTATCATTCTACCATAACATAACCCATGAATTAGATATTTTATTTCATCAATATTTCAAAATCATAACCATAAAACATCTTGATAAATAATAAATATGGTATCATAGAATCATATCCCCATTAAATCATAATTAACATCAAATGATGTTATTATAGATAAAAAATACCTTTTAAAGATCATTGGAAAATTATTCAAGGAAAACAACATTTTAATTTTGAAATTAAATATTTAAATTCTAAAAATTTATAAAATATTAAGATTTTCTTTATTCAAATTGAACCATAGAAACATGAAAATAAATATTTTATGAATTTATTTGTGTTGATTAAGGGGAATTTTATTCATGATGTGTACATTAAAACAATGATTCCTTTCACATTTTTGGTGAAAAGTTAAAATCACATAATTTTGAAAATAGAAAGAAGATTAATTTAAAAAATTTAAATATAATGTACAACATGGGTAAAAATGACATATAAAATCATATGAGAATAGTAAAAAATTTCTTCAATTTTTTTTAAAAAGATATGGACATGGAATAAAAATATTCCCGAACAAATAGTAAAACAAAGTCAGGTTCCCTTAAAAACATTATTTCATGATCATGAATACATAAATAGAGGAAAATGAAATGAAAAAACTTTAAACATTAAGAAAAACTATAGGATAATAAAATATATGATTTTAAAGGATACTATCAATATAATTTCCCTTAATAGAAATTAACCATAAATAATTCCAAAAAATGATATTGTAAAATGAATCCCTTACCTCAATCTCATATTACATCATATGTGTTTGAAAATCCTTTATAAAAAATATATATTTATTATAAATCTATTCCAAAAACTATATACATATAGATCATTCCATATATTTTTTACTTATAACATCTTATCACCAATTTATTAACAATTCTTTATTGAAATCACTATTACGAGTGACTACTGCTTTGTTTTTCATGCATGTTTCAGTTTGGTAGTCCCAATACTTAAATTTGATCATAATTTCATCATATAAATAATTTAAAGAATTTAATTAGTATCATATTTACTCATTATATTCATTTTTATAATCATTCATATAATTTTGTGATGAAAAATGAATTACATCACTTCATGTAGATGGTAGTCCGTACGTACGCACGAATGACGATTATATTTTTTGATCGATGTAAAAAAAAAAAATTAAATATTAATTTTAAATTTTAAAAATATAATAATATCATAAATATTATATTTATTCAGTAAAATTATTATTTTATCATTAAATGTAAAGCGGTGGTGAAAAATGAAATGCATCACTTTGTGGAGGTGATGGTCCACACATTTTCATGAGCGATAATTTTATTTCACAAAAAGAGATGGATAGAAGCTATAAAATCAATATAATAACATCATAGTATATTTAATATATTTATATTATCATATTTTAATTGTTAGGGTATAATATAAGGAGGAAAAATGAGAAGTAGAATGAAAGTGATTGTTTAAGATGATTACCACCTATTTGAGAACCCTTCTTTGGATCTCTACCCAAATACCCTAGGGATGAAATTTTAAGAAGAAGAAAAAAAATAAAAGAATGGATAAGTATGTTTATAATAGATTTTTTTAGGTTTTTATTGAGCTAAGTGGATTAAGGGTGTGTGAAGAATAGAGAAGATGAGTTTTCCTTTTATAGTTAAGGGAATGAAACATGTGGAATAACTTAAAATATTTAAATATAATAAATAATATTTCATGTGAAAGTGGAAAAAAGTGAAAAAACATTAAAATATGATATATTTTAGGGTGTAAATACCTTCATATGAAAAACTATAGATAGTTTTATGTGGAAATTTGGACCTTATATTTTGGTTTAAACCCTTATTTATCCAATTTTAACATTAGTCATCGTAATGACATTTTCAATACAAAAAGGTTGTCAATTTACATCTAGTTTAATAATTAGATAAAAATAATTAAGAGGAATAATGTTTTGACCATAACCCACCCCCTTGACATATTTCATGTCGATTATGATTTTTAAATTATTTAATAATGTTTTATTTAAAATAAAATACTATTAAAGTCATTTTAAGAACCATTCAAATACTTTGACTTTAATGAAAACAAGACAGGTATGTAGTTTGAATATAAATTATTAAACATAGAATATAAATTATTATTAACCATAAAATTTATGTTAAACCATAATTAATTCAAAATATATTACTTTTTATGTTTTTAAAAATAATTTACTTATATTTTTATATTGTATACATGATCACTATATCGGCGTTTCTTAAGAGGTTAAGGTCATATTTCCATCACTAAAAATAAAACATGAATTTACCTATTAAAAAACTCTATTTATATTTCAAATTAACATTTATAACCAAACATAAAATATTTTCTATCCCTATGAAGATATATTAGTGATATTAAAATTAAGAGAGTGACATTTTGATTTTATTCTTCACTTAAAAAAATATTAAGGTTGTTTTAAAGAAAAAATAGAACCAAGTTTCTATGTAATCAAATATTGGATGAGTATGGTCAAAATAAATTCAAAATATAAATAATTCAGGTGTTAGATATATTTTTAAAGCCATACCATGTTATTTTTAACCTTAATTACACGATTTACTATTACCGATGTAAAAAATATTTACTATGAAATGATTCATTATGAAAAAAAAATCTAAAATATTTAAAATTTTTGGAAATTTTGATTAAAAAAATAAAATTCACTTTATGAAATTCAGTCCCTAAAAGTGGTATAAATTACTTATAAAATTATCCCATAAAACAAGACAAAAACAGTTTTCCACAAAAATGCATTTTTATGTATAGAAATGTTTTTATGGAAAAACTAAGCATAATATAGATTAAATTAAAATTAATTGGATTATGTTTAATTAAAATGAGTTAATGAAATTTTAAAATAAATTCAAAAAAATGGCACTCTGTAAATACCTGAAACAAAAAGATAGTTTTCAATAAAATCATTATTTTTCACAATTCACTATAAATAAATATTTTCAGAAAAATACAAAAAAATTCCGCACAAAGATTATTTTAATATGCTGATTTAAAAAAATAATTTTTTTATAAAATATAATTTCTTAATTTTTTATAAATAAATTTTTATATTATCTCACAAAATGAAAAAACAAACAAATTTTGAAAAAAAAATGATTTTTGAAGCATAAAAAGGCTTCAGTAAATATTGATTGCTTATTTCATAAGAATTAATCTATAATTTTTTATTTTTTAATGTAAAACCTAGAAATTTTATGAAATATAATTTTTTTCTAATAATTTTAATTTATTCGATAGCTTGCGTTACACACTACATCGAATTATAATGAACCATGATATACTATTTATATTATTATGTAAAAATGACCGCTATAACCTAACCATTAAACCTATCGATATTAATTGGAATAATTTTTGGTTGAAAATTAATTTTGAATGTTTTAGATAAATAAAATATATTTACAGACATGTACTTATTTTTTAGTAATGTATTTCTACGCTTCGAAAATATAAATTTTCCCAAAAAATATTTCTATTGATTTTTGTGAGAAAATAATAAAATTAATTTTTTACAATTTGTATAAAGTTTATTTGAAAAAATAAAAAACCTTTTTGAAATAAAAATTTCAATATTATGTTAAAGTTAATTTTTGAGAATCTTTTGAAAAGGTTAATTTTTCAATTAATAGTAAAAACTATTAATTTATATTAAAAACTGCCTTTTCGCTTGCAACATTTACAAGTTCCATATTATTTTAAGAAAATTTTAAAATAAAATAAGTTCAATTATTTTATTATTAGTCCAATTTATGTCATTTTATTCAATTTCATGTTGAATTTTGATATAAAACCTTTTTCTACTTATAAAAACATTTTCTTTAGAAAACTATTTTTTCATCACATCTACATGTTTAATTTTAAATAAAATTATTCCACTTATATGAATTGTATTTAGTAAAATTGATCTTTTATTATGAATAATCATAAGTAATTTTATATAAAAATTACTACTTAATTTTTAGTGATAATGAATAGTGAAAACAGTAAGAACTAATTACCACAGTTAAGGTTAAAACGAGTTTACCAGTGGATTAAACTAAATATATAAGGGTTAAAAATGAACTAAAATCCTATAAAATTCCAATTTTATGGCCATAATTAGACCTTATAATATTTTAATTTATGATAATGATTCATTCTGGAGCCTTCTAGTTTGCATAAAAGGGGGGTTAAGTTTTTCATTTCAAAAATTCCAAGTATGTCCTCTCCACCAATTATAAAAGGAAACCCCCTCTCCCCTCCTATTCATAATTACATAGCCTTTTGGTTCATTATATCCCTTCCAAAATCCATTAAATAGTTCCCTCAACATGTTCTAGATGTTTTATTTTAATTATTAAACTCTTTTATGAAGGATATTTGTGCAAAACTAAAGAGGTTATCTGAAGAAGAGATATCATTATTAACCAAGTTTCTTATATTTTATTTCATCTTCCACCTCCTTAAAATTTTATTAAACTATAATGGTATAATAACATAGGTATATTAAATATAATGAGATTTTATAATATTAATTTCATATCCTATATTCTTATCCTCTTCCATCTATTGAGAAACAAAGCCGTCGATCATGTGTATAACGATTACCGCCTCGTGAACCGATGTAATAAGTTTTCCATCACATCATCTCAATGGTAAATATAATTATGGAAATAAATTATATATAATAAATTTATTAATAAATTATACAATTATAATTTTAATATCTCATCTACCTTCTTACCTTCCGATCTATTGAAAAAGGATAACATCGCTTATGTGTACATATGGCTACTACCTCTATGAAGCGATACAATATGTTTTTCATATTATCTTGAAATTGACGGTAATAAGGATATATTTAATGAATATATATATTTATGATATATATGATATAAAAATGATTATATAATTTTGAATTAATATTTACCTTTATTTCATTCCATCCATCGAGAAAATGGAAACAATGTTCATGCATATGTACGACCTATCATCTCCATGAATGACGTAATTCATTTTACTATTTATACCTTTTATAAATGAATCTAAAAATATATATAATGAGTATATAAGATATTTTTATCATGATTAAATTTTTTTAGGTTATTTACCCATTATCAATGTGCATGTATCAAAATTATGAAACCAAAACATACATGAAAAATAATGTAGTTATTTTCTAATACTGTGATTTTAAAAAATAATTGTTAATAAATAAGTGATAAAATTTTATAAGTAAATAATTTATGGTATGATATATATATTTTTATTTGGGAATATATATAATAAATATATTTTTATTATATAGGTGTTTTGAAAGTGTATGGATAAAGTCTAGAATTGAGTTAATGGATTTTCGTCACACTTTTATTTCTGCAGGACACATACAATATTCACAACTTGTTTCTTTTATGTGATGTATATATTTAACATGAATTTATTTTATGATTATTCTCATACAAATTAATGGATATCAATATAAATCTAAGGTTTTTTCTTTCATGGATCTTGTGATTCTAAATTTACCAATGTGGTAATGGTTTTATGCTACAATCTCATTATTTATTAGGATTATTAATGATTATGTTTCTGATGATGAAATATTATGATATACTTCTCATGAAACTTATTAATTTTCTTTTCCTATGGTTATTTATATATAATACCTGATTTAATTTAATTTTCAACTATTTAAGTACTCAAGAGACCAAAATAATGTTTTTAAGGAAAATAAGTTATATTTCTCTCTTCAGTAAAAAATCCTTTCTTTTCAATGTCCATGTTTTCATAAAGTGTATCAAAGAATGTTTTTAAAAATATTCAATGATTATTTAAAGTTATTTTTACATATCTTATAATTTTTACAAAATGGGTTAAAAGGAATATTCTTGTCATTTTCTAAACAAGGTATTTTTGACATTTTATCGAAAATGTGAAATGAATATTTGTTTAAATGTGTACGACATGAAAATTATTTCCTCCCATCAAGAATGTCCAATGATTTAAAGATTAAAATTTTTTAATTTTATTTTCAATTAATTTTTTTCTTTAATATGTGATAATTTTTTAGATTTTAAATAAGTGATTTCAAATTGGAAAAGAGTTTTTCATTAAAAAATGTTCCAAGTCCTTTTAAAAATTATTTTCCATCTAAGATAACATCCTTTGATGTTAATTAAGATTTACTAGGGATCTGATACAAGGAAACCATAATTATTTTTTATTTTTATGGTTTATTATTATGATAAAAATATGTTTATGAAACATATTCCCTTTCCACGGGTTACACTATGATTAATTGATGAAATGATTATGAAACCTGTTTCTTTTATAAAGGTTACACTATGATGAAATGTTTATGAAACCCATTTATTTTTCACATTTTATGATATGATGAATGTTTTTTGATCTTATGGAAGAAATATGTGTAATTTATAATATGCGATAGGTGAGATCATAATTATATATCCTTTTAATGCATTGGTCAATGATAAATATATCATAATATAAACATGAATATAATAGAAAGTGAACTAGTTCTGAAAGGGGATTTGTGCACTATGATAGTCTTGGGAATGAACCTTAACTACTATGATGGTTTTGGGAGTGAAACCATTAAAATATTATAGTTGTGTAAATGAGATTTGTCTACTAAGGAAATGATTTTCTATTCTTTTTTGTATGCAAAAATTCAATGTCTTATGATAATATTACGCTTCCATGGATTATGTTATTTTATTCATTAATTTTTAACGTCTTATGAACTACCAATATTTATCCCATAACTCAATATTATGATCTATTATATGAAGGTTATGGTTTTCTAATTTTATTCTTATTTTATCATTCCCTTATGTTCATGTTATGTCGATATCTTATTTATTTACCCTTACTGAGCATCTGAGCTCACCATTTCATATGATTCCTTTCCCACGTTCATGATGAATGATATTGTATATGAAATTTATAATAAGGGATCTAGTTATGAATAAATTTACAAGACATGATTTATTTCACTTATGAAAAAAAATTTTATGTATCAAAGTTTCCAAATGCACTAAACCTTTATGGTCCTTAGTCATTTTTTTTGTAAAAAAAATGAATATTCTGCTATTAAGCTATAAAATATGTGTATGAAAATATTGGTTCACTATAGTTGGTATTATAGGATAGGATTATTTATTCTTTGAAACTAGGATGAGTAATCTTTATTGATAACCCTAAGGGTATGTTAAATTATAAGAAAATATCCTAGAATTTTTGTGAAGGATAATGTGAGTTGTTTCTAATAAATTACATCCCTATCAGGATACTAAAAGTGGATGTGGATCTAGAAAAGTAAAACCTAGGGTTAATAAATCCAAAAAAGGAACATTGGTATTTATATCTATTATCACCTGGTGCACTACAACGAGCTTTGTTTAATACCTTGTTTGACACTCCCGGTGTATATGTTTTGTAAATTCACAAAAAATTCCTATAAAATATCATGAAGGATTTGATTAAATGATGAACAAGCATATATTTGGTTAAAAATGTGTCATATATTGAAAAGAAGTTGTCATGATTTATAAATTATATAAATTATTTTTCATTATTATGTGGTTTCATACTATGATTATTATTTCTCACACTATGAATTTTCTTTTTACTCAATGGTTGGAACCCAAATAAATCATGTTAAATGTTTAATGTGATAGAAAATACAATGATTTTACTCTAGAGAAACGAAATGTTATGGGTGATGGAATGAAACATATCATATCTACTCTCACACAACTTTATAAAGATATGAATTATAATGAAATTATAAATGAGAAAATGAGGGAAAATTGATATGTTGAGTTCTTCATGTGGAAATACCCACCTTATTATTGTGGTTACATTGATTCAATAGTTTCCAAGAAATAAATCAATACCATTGGAAATCTACATTTCATCCTCTAGTGTTTGGATCATGAAACAATAAACTTGGCTATATATTTTTTTGAAGGTGAAGTAGATCAATGGTATACTCTTATAAAAAATTCAAGTCAATAGGAATAAATAACCTCCAGATAATGGGACGAGTTTAAGAGCTTGTTTTTCAATAAGTACTTTCCTCATATTATTTAAATTAAAATAGAGATGTAATTCCTTCAAATAAAATAGAAGGATGATGAATTTTTTGGTACCTATGAGGAAAGGTTTACAAGTATTGTGTGGCATGCTTCTAGCATTATCACCAAACCTAAAAGTAGGTTTGATCAATTATTAAGTGGCATAAAAAATTCTCTAAATGGAGTTGGACAAAAGGGAATTCAGTAGTTATGCAGAAATAATTATATGAGATATCAAGGTAGAAATTGAGATTGGAGTTACCCATAAATCTTATAGTTTTGATAAGAAAAGAAATATATAATTAAATAGAAACTCTAAAAATAATTGAGATAAGAAGATGTTTTTTCCTTCATGATCAAAGTGTGGAAGAAAAAAATATGGGAAATTGTATTCAGGAGACTATTATAAATTTTAAGGGTGGAAAGTAAGTTCATTATACAA
The DNA here is from genome assembly GCA_963277665.1 of Viscum album. Lineage (NCBI taxonomy): Eukaryota > Viridiplantae > Streptophyta > Magnoliopsida > Santalales > Viscaceae > Viscum > Viscum album. Next base: position 1,378,746,829 of record OY728129.1, on the reverse strand, counting down.
TCAAATGATGATATTTTGGGAAAGAGTTATGAAAATAGAGATAAAGCTCCACAAAATATACCACCCATACTTCAGGGTTTGATATATAAGGATTTTAGGAATTATTCTAGCTAATGATCAAATTCAAAGGTTAATTATGATGGTCAACACCAGAAATTAATTAATCCAAGAGACAAAGGGAAATCTCATGAGATAAAAATTTACGATGAGGGATATGATAATGAAATATTTAAAGGTAAACTTACCATCCACTTTAGAACTATTAATGTCTTATTTGATTCTTAATCTACCCACTTTTTTATATTTTAAGAATTTTATATCTATATAAAAATTCTTCTCTAATGATTAGATGTTGAATTTTCATTAAAAACCTTCAATGGAATGATGGTCATATATCAAGTCTATTATTCTTTTCTTGTTGAATTTTGTTTTAATATACATCATGAAAATATTTTTATTCTCCATTTGGTTGAATTTTATGTCTTATTAGGCATGGATTGTATTTATCTACATAAATCCCACATCAATTGATGAGGATGGCATGTCACATTTGATATTCCAAACCAAGATGTGATCTTTTATTAGTGTGATGATAAATATGAACATACAATGAAAATTACATCCCTTTTATAGGTCTTGATTCCTATTCCAAAGGGGTGTTTATATTATATGGTTGGGGAGAAGATCAACATTAATGATATTTCTATTATGAGGTAATTTTTTGATGTATTTAAAAAAGAGTTTACAAGTCTTCAAATGAACTGTGAAGTTTAATTCTCAATAGATTTCATACCTAAAGCTATGCCTATTTAAATGAATCCCTCAATAATGGCCCTGACTGAATTACATGAATTGAAGAAGAAATTTCAGGGAAATATTGAGAAGGGATTAATTAATCCAAGAGTGTAACCTTGTGATACACCAGTTTATTTTCTTATAAATATAGACGGATAGATAAGAATATGCATTGATTATTCGGAATTAAACAAGATTAAAATCAAGAACAAGTATCCTCAATCCCTTATTAATGAATTATTTTATCAACTAAATAGAGTTCAATTATTTTCCTAGTTTGATCTTCATTATGGTTACCATCAAATGAGGGTTAATAAGGAAAATATACATTAGAAAACATTTCATACAAGGTATGGAAAATAAGAATATATAGTGATTCCATTTTGTCTTACTAATTCTTCCACTATATTTATAGAATTATTAATTAGAGTATTTAGAGATTAGCTTGATCAGTTTGTGGTAGTATTTATCGACGATATTATTATCTATTCAAAGGGAAATTAAGAGCATGAAGATCACTTTAAAATGTAACTGAGGTCCCTATGGATGAAAAAACTGTATGAAAATTTTTAAAAGTAATTCTAGATATGAAAGGTTTCATTTTTGGGTCATATAATCTCATGAGAGGGAATATATATAGATCCATAAAAGT